>CM056564.1:8172510-8781676 GCA_029721515.1 Synanceia verrucosa | reverse complement strand
CACGTTGACAACAAGAAATGTTTTTTGTTGTTTTCCCATTGTTGTCTCCCTGTGCATGTTTAGGCCAGCGATACCCCTCTGATTGGACGAGAGCAGCTGTCTCCCCTGTAGGAGGAGTTCAGGAGGATGGTGTGTCTGGACACAGGGACGCTGCCAGCAGACTGCAGGGCCTGCAGAGGGAGAATGAGCGACTACAGGATCAGCTGAAAGGTAGTGAGGAGCTCAACGCCACCCTGCGCAGTGAGCTGGACCTGCATCGTTCAATTATGGCCCAGACTAGCTCCCATCATCAAGAACAGGACCACGACCAAGACCAGGACGGATCAGGGCCTCGGACTCAGTCTCACAAACGAGACAGAGACCTTGGCTCACAGAAAAAGGCTGCAGAGCAGTCTCAAACAATGAATTCAGGTAAACTTGGAGTATGTGTGAGTTGATCATCACAGTTAGATGTTCCTTTTCACTTAGACTTTACACAACAATACTGGAGGGCAAATGCAGACAGCAAAATGCTCTCTTCTGGGCTGTAGTGCTTGAAAGACTTGGCCGTTTCACCCTGTAGGTTTTAATGAAAGAGGTAATCAAGTTACATCATAGAAAACGTAGGGTCAAATAAGTGTTTTTGTAGTTTTGACCATGCCAGAGACATAGTCAAAAGTCAGGATAGTTTGACTATTACTTTTATCTGTATCTTATAAGTGCGTATCAGCACAATACTAAATTCTCTTAAAGTGCCACTTAAAGTGAGCTTTGTGCATGTGTATCTGATAGACTTGCTGGCAGAACATCTGCAGGAGATCCGTGCTTTACGACAGCGCCTGGAGGAGAGCATCCACACCAACGACCGTCTCAGGGAACAGCTGGAGAAGAGACTAGCGGAGGTGGAGAAAGACCCAGGTACACGCCGGGACATCTGCATATGTTGCTTGTTATCAGAAGTAGTTTTCTTGAAAGTAGTGTGTGTGTGTGTATGGACTGGATTTGAGTGGAAAATAAGTGCCCAGGACAGACTATATGAACTGCCTTACTGTCTGTTATCTGCTCATATGCGCCCATGCTCAGCAGCCACCAACATCTTTATCCATGGCAGCGAGGAGCAGAGCCAGCTGGCCAGTGAGGTGCAATTCCTCTGGGGGCAAAACCAAGTACTGAAGGAACAGCTCAGCCTGGGGTCTAGAGGTAAACCACTTTGTTTCATTTCAGCTCTCTTCAACCTATCATCAGGAAAACATACTGTACATACCCACACATAGAGAGACTGTGAGAATGTGTGTGTGTGTGGGTGGGGGTGGGTGTGTGCGTGCGTGCGTGCGTGCGTCCAAATACCAATTTGCCTCTCTGTTCTGGCTGGTGTTGTTTTGCCCAGTTTTGCTCATGCCTTTACACAGATCTGTCAGTGACACCACAAATATTTTCTTACTTCCATCAGACAAACAGAAGGAGAACGAGAAGCTGCGGGAGACTCTGGCCCGGCGGACAGCCAAACTGGAGCAGAGCAGGAAGGAGTGTGAAGCGCTGAGGCAGGAAAACACCCGACTGCTGGAGAAGCTGGAGCACAGCAGCCAAGAAAACTTACAGCTGCAGGAGTCAGTGCATTACAGCAAGGACGAGCTGCACAGGTACACACATACTCATAGATAGGTAGCTTTCACTACCACACACTTCTACATATCTCTTCACAGTACACTTACTGTCATTACTAGTGCAACCCAAAATTACACAAGGCTGCTTATTACTAAAGAGTCATTAATATTGACATTAGTCTGTATTATCAGTACAACCTAAAACATGATCTATCATTTGTCGACTCATCCTCAGACATTTATTCATGCATACCATAATGATGATATGTTACCTCTTTCCCTGGGTCTTCCTGACACAGCTGAATGAGGCAGACATCCGAAACCTGGAGTCTAGTTTACTGTCAGATCGCTTCTCATCTCCCTTTCCTTACCTCATCTCTAGGCTGTTGGGGTTTTGCAGAAAAGTGCTCCTGCTTTTAGGTGTATATTTTTTAAGGACACTTTAGATTTAAGATGGTTTTCCACACATAGATGACATTCAGTTTGTTAAGTATACTTGACTAAATGAACTGCCGGTAAGAGATTCAACTCACAGTTGATGGTTAAGTAGTTTGAGGTGCTGCCTGTTTGTGCTACATTGTATGAAGAGGTGTTTCTAATATTTGGTCTTTCTACATTAGTATAAATGGACTGATGACAGCTCATAAAGGTGTTCAGTTTTTGAAAAAAAAATATACAAAACAATAATGGTTGCAATCAGGACAGTTTAGAAACAGACAGGAAACATGGTGAGAGAGAGTGGAGTACAGCTGGACACACATTTATTTATATTATTTGTCTGAACTGCCAGCATGACACCCCCCTCTCTTAGTAGATAAATATGAATTTGGTGTGTGTATTTCTATGTGGATGTTTCCAGGTTGCAGTGTGAGGTGAAGCTCCAGAGGCAGCAGCTGTCTGACTCCCAGCATCTTCTGCAGTCACTGCGAGTGGAGCTGCAAGTTCACGAAAAGATTAAGACCGGAACTCACAAACACAATGGTAACTAGTAGCTAGTTTTTTTTTTTTTTTGTTTTTTTTTTATAACACTGTGTTAAATAGAAATAGGATGAGCTAGTGTTACTAAGCAACAAATACAAATCTACATTTCATTGTGCTAAATGTGATATCCAGAGCATCAATACAACAACAAATAAGCAATTTGCTTCGTTAAAGGGACAATATGTAGTTGTTTAAGTATTTTATTACCTCAAGTCAGCGTCTTCATTCATAAATAGATCCTCCTTGGTGTAAAATAACATATGCCAACAATTTGACTTGTCCTCCTGGGTGAAGAATCAGTTATCTGTTTTTACATAGAGCAGGTCGCTCATACGGAGGCTTCCATGTCTTTGCGGTCTATCAAAAACTACGAACTGCCGAGAGGGACATAAAGCACTACCTGCTAGTACCCATAGAACAAAATGCATTTTGCGATTCACTTTTCACAGAGAAGCAAGGCGAAGACACTGGTTTTACTTACCCGGCACTAAACTAAAACCTGCACTGCGCTTTTGGTCATAATACAAGACCATACTTATGCCGCGCTGAATCCTCATCACCAAAAAAAGCATAAAAGGGCCATAAAATGTTTGGAGCTCCGGGCCGGGGATCCACGGTGAGTGGCCGCCCAGGAGCGCCCCGTGCCCGGCCACAGCCGGCCGGTGCTCGCCGGAAAGTCTTCCGGAGCAGAGGAGGGCTGTGGAAGTCCGGGAAAAAATGACTGGTGCTCTGGGCGGGAGCTGGGGACCCGCGGTGATAATGGCCGCCTGGGAGTTGACCCATTCCGCTTACCGTAGTTCCGACCATGTTGCAATGCTTGCAAAGTCAAATTTAACCACTAGATGGGAGAAAAAAAAATTACATAGTGTCCGTTTAAGACATAGAGGGGTAATGTCTGAGCAGAGAGTGAAGTTGCTCTCCCTCTGTGTGTGCTGTAATCAGGTTCTCTCTTTGCTCTGTTGACATTGCCCACCAGCCTTGCAGACTTTTAGTGCAATAGAAATGCTCCCAGCCTTGCACCTTTCAAAGTGTTTCACTTATAAGTTCTCCAGCATGTGTCAGTTCCACATTGTACCATAAACAATGTTCATATCAAGTCTTGGATTGCTCACATATTGATGCGTCTTAATTGTTTGTTTTTTGTCAAATATTTAATTTTATGTAAATATCTGTGGAGGAAGGAAAGAAAACACTCTCTGCTCTAGTATCCTTTTGGTTTCGTGAAACACTCATGAGTTTCCCTCTTCTTCATCCTCCTCTCAGCAGAATCCAGTGGGACGACCCAGGAGCTCATCCCTGTCTCTTCCTCCGGCTCAGTAGACCTGAGCGAGCTGCTGCTGGAGATCAGACACCTGAGGCTGCAGCTGGAGAGGAGCATCCAGACCAACACGACACTGAGACACCGACTGGAGGAGCAGCTGCTCAGAGGAAGCAACCGCTCTGAAACCATCAACATCAACTACCTGCTCTCTTCTCCAGGTAAACATAAGGCACAGACTCACATGCTGATTACCTGTGGCAGGTATACAGAGAGGTGCAAACACACACAGGAGTCTGCCAGGTCACGTCAGTGTTTGGGTTTTACATTTGTCTCAGATGAAGGAGGCAGGTCACCAGGTCGTGAAGGCTGCGGTCCTCCCCACCACTTATTTCAGTGTCACAGCGAACACACGGGTGTCCTCCACGGTAAGAAGACCTCCTCCATCTGTCTGTAAATACAAGCCATTTTTAGTGTTGTTCTCCAGTTCTGTGCATTTCACACATTTCAATGACAGTATTTCAAAACACCTTTTCAGATGAGAAACGTTGTGCTCACTCAGAGGTGGACGGTGGGTCATTCAGCAGTAGCTCTGGCAACAGCGTCTCCAGCGCTCCTTCACGCCTGGTGCCAGGCCACCGGATGTGGGCTAGTCCCAATGGCCGCCATATTTTGGGTCTGATTGAGGACTACACTGCCCTCCGCAAGCAGATCTCAGAGGGCCGTAAGTTGTCGCGCAGCATGGATGCACAACTGCAGGAGAGTGTGCACACGCTGGAACAGCAGGGCTCTGACAACAAGGTACAGACAAATATCATATTTAAGATGTTTGTTTTGCACTTTGTGTTGTATCATAAGACATATGTGTTAACGCTGTTTTGCGTCCATCTTCAAAGGTGATAGAACAGCAGCACCTGAAGAGTTTGTCCAGCAGCGTGAGCACGATGCAGCACGTGTTAGAGGAAGCTGGTCGACTGCTCAAACTGGTGTGGAGAGTCTCTTTGCCAGCCGGTAACACAGTGGAGGCCGGCAGCAACAACAACAACCAGCAGGTAGACATGCACAAACACATATCTACTGCATCTACCCTATCCAAGTATCTACATCAGCAAACCTTAATCTTTCCACCCTCCATGTCAGGATGAGCTGCTGAAAAGTGAGATAGCCAGACTGAAGAGCCGGCTGTCGCAGCAGGAGAGGATGCTGAGTGGAGCTGTCAAACGCCTCCGAACAACCAACCACCTCAAGGAGGGGATGGAAAGAGTCATCATTGATCAGTGTAAGACACAGTGTCACTTCAACTGTTACTCTACTGTACACTAGTACTACTTCTGACATTTAAAGTCATTTATTAAGTCCAGATTTCTAATATTGTCTGCTTCTAGTTATAAAATAAATGACTTTTATATTCAGAGGGGATAACTTGAAAATGTCCTTAATTCTTTTTTTTTTGGTTTCTGTCACCTCATAGACTAAATGCTGAATTACAAAAATAATGTACATAGTTGACAGGTTTAGCTTCTTCTTTTTACTGGTGCATAAATGTACTGAGCTATGTCACTTTAACTGACATGAGTTTCTTTCTTCTCCATCTAGTGTATCTGACCCATGGAGTGTTGAAGAAAGCCAGGGGGAATTTAGAGGTGAGTTAACCCAAAAAGAAACGTGTTGCAGTTAGAAAATATCAAACTAATGTTTTAGCCCACACTGGTGAATTCTTCTTCAGTGAATTACTCTTCTTTTCCTCCTCATCCTCACTGTGAAATGATGGTAGACAAATTACTGCACCCTCTTTGGCCTGAAAGGCCTGTCTGGAGGACCAGAGGCAGGTCAGTGTGGTTGAGGTGCAGCCTTTGAGAGTGATCTGATGCATGGCAGCCTGTCCATACCCACTGCATGAAGCAGACAACAAATATCCTCACATGTGCCACTTTATTGGGTTGACTGCTGCACTCGTGTTGTAAAGCCTGCCAGTGGGTCTGTTTTGGACACACTATGAAATGCATTTGGATTTAGCGAGCCATATCTAATCAGGGTGTGTGCAGGAGATGCATTTAAGACCCTTTCCATACATTTTATGGCACATTAACTTTCATTTGCTAACCATTGATTGTAAGATGGCACAACTAAACAGTGTTACTCTGTGTTAAGTCCTTTTGAGATGACATCAAATGTAGCATGATTAAAATCATACAAACTTTACCTACAACATGTACTGGTCATGTTGGAAACAAGCTCCAAAATGTTAATGCTATCAATGACTACTACTTTTTAAAAGCCTTATCTGTGCTTGATCTATTTATCCACATTTAATACTTTTCTAGACCCTGCAGACACCCTGCTAATAACATGGAAATTCGTCATATTGATGCATGATGAGACATTTTTAATGGTTTCATTCAACATTTAGGAAAATGTGCTTATTCTTGATGAGAGTCACACACAAAACTACAACCAGGAGACTTATTGAGCTTCAGAGGAGCTTTGGACAGAGCTAGCATAGCTGTCTCTGCTTGTTTTCAGGTTTATGTTGGTGATGGTCCAGTGCCTGTGTTTTGTGTTTCAGGAGGTCCCAGTCAATGGCCAGTAGGGGGCACTACAGACCCTCAGCCTGAGCAGATAACAAGTGTCCCTGTTTGTAGAGGAGCTGCAGGCAGACACTCTGAATCCTCAGAGGATCCCAATAGTGACGCCTCTTTACACTGCACCTACTGAATATCTGCTTGATGATGCTGTTAGCTTTAGTTCATCAGGTCTCATCCTGCCTCTCTGTCCTGCTGTCAAACTGTCTCCTCACTCTCCTCATGTCTAAGCCCTTTTCTACTGTAATTACAGCACAAGACCTGCGTATAATATGATTTATTTTAGGTACTGAAGTTGTAAAAGATTCCTTCTTTTAAGAGATTTATTTTTTGTCAGTAGTAATCACTGCAGTTTAAATACGTTTTCCTTTAATCTTGTTACATAATGATGCATATAAGAACATAAAAGTGTATTTTATTACTGATTTATTGATTTTAACACTTTGTTTTCATCGAACAGTTTACATATTGGATGGTTCAGGATGACCATGTTTATGTGCATTATGTGCAGCAAAGAAAAGAATTTCATGATAAAATCTAATTGTGTCTCTTTATTAGCATATATATATATTTTTAAGTACAAATTTTATGTAGATTTACAGAGTTAGAAAAGGTAAAAAGGAGCTTTACAGAACACTTAGTCATTATACATTATATCTAATTTCTTTTAGTAGCACTTGAAACATGTCTGATCATTACGTATCATCACAGTGAACTATGAGAAAGATAAAGCAGTCAGTGACTGATGTTTAGAAGCACCAAAACTCTTCATGAAACATCTTTGTTCAGACATTTTTCTCATTGGCCTTTAAATTAAACACTTTGGCTGTGGACAAGTTAAATTTAGCTGTAGCAGCATTTTTAGCATCATATCAGAATAAACAAATAAGGTCTTTTTTCCCAGCAATTACTCCATATATCCAGTGATACATATCATCATGTAATACACCTCCTTCTTGCAGGCTAACCTCAGAGAGCAGCCATCTTTGAGCACCTTGGTAGACAGCATCATCACCCTGGATGGAAAAGTGTGTCCAACACAGACCAAGTTAACATCTGCGCTCTGCCAAAGTCCTTCTAGAATATAGAAGGTCTCCAGATCAGTGAATTCCTTGTGATGGTGGCTCTGCAGGAGAAAGAGCACACCTTGTGAAATACTGAATATACAAATGCAGATGTAGAAGACTATTGAATATTTTCCAGTGCTCTTTAGACATTATTCATAGTCAAAGATTTAAAAATATCATCAGCGAACACACTGTTGTCTGTCCCTTTAGAGACATTATGTCCAACCTGACACAGTGTGACTTCTGTAGTCCACTGTAAACTGTAAATATTGGTGCACCCTCATTGTTTCCTGTGTGTAAATGCATCTCCAAGTGAAGCAGCGATCAGATAGTAATAATGTGAGTGATGTACCTGCAGCACTGGAATGGCTCTCCTGGGGGGTATTCCACAAAGCTGGCTAAAGAAAGCTGGGCTATCGCCGGTAAGCGTGGCTTGAATAGAAGAAGAATCCCTTTATTAGTCCCTCAATGAGGGAAATTTCAATTTACACTCTGTTAGTATTTTTTTATTTTATTTTCAGTTGCACATTACACACAAGTTATGAAACGCACATGCACATGCACTAGAGGAGAGGTGTCAGAGTGAGGGGGCTGCCCCATATCCAGGCGCCCCGAGCAGTTGGGGGTTCGGTGCCTTGCTCAACGGCACCTCCACCAGGAGGAGGAACGGGCACCTCTCCAGCTACCAGTCAACACTCCACACATGGTCCGACCTGGACTTGAACTGGCGACCCTCCGATTCCCAGCTGAGCTACTGCCGCCCCCAATAAGCGGCCACTTTAATCTTAGCCGCGACTAGTTCCACTAACGAGGCTCAGCTGTTTCTCATCAACGCTTATTCTAGCCGCGGCTATGCGCGCCTCCACGGTACATAAAAAGCCCTGAAGTATCGATTGTCGAAATGACGAGATCATGGAAAAAAAAAAGGTCGAGCAGAATCGTTCTCCGCGGCGGAGCAAACCCTCCTCATGCAATTGTACGAGGAGTACAAGGAGAAAATTCAAAAGAAAGGCAACACCGTTGCCATTGTGAAAGCCAGGGACATGGCGTGGCAAAGCATCGCGGACCGTTTAAATTCGTAAGTTATTGCCGACACATATTTTACAACTGACGCATGTCTCGATGCAGTCAGCCTGCTTGGTTGTCTAATTTTATTCCTCACTTCTGCGTATGTACTGTCAACACTTTTTGTTTTTTTAGTGATGCTAGTGGCACAGCGCCCTACTTTTAAATAAGAGAGAAGACACAACAGAGCTTGTACACAGAGTAGCATGTCATCATTTGTCATCACTCTTACGTCATCATAATCACAATGGACCAATGGTGGAAGGAAGGCTGTTTTTAATGGGAAATTGTTGCTGTTGTCGCCTTCAGTGTTTTGGATGAGATCATTTGTGCCTTTATTCTGTTATGTGTTGACAGTACATTGAGAGTCACAGAATAAAAGAAAGAAAATCAGATATTTCCAAATAGTTATCGCTGACGGGATCGAACCCACGGAGCAGTGAAAACAGATTTTATCGGCACTTCTCTTTACCCACTCAGCTACTGAATATGTCTTTGTTGTTGAAGTTGTCGTAGGGCATTTCTGGATTCACGTATTCCTATGTTGTTTTAAAAATCTTACAATTTATTTTTCCGAACAAGAGCATCATTCATTACAGATAAAGATGAAATTACTGTTCACAAAGCATCTTGTGGAAGCCTGTCGGACCTTCTCTGAGAGGCAGCTAAGCTTAGCTTGACCGTAAACTTGCTCAGGACCAGGCTTGATGCACTGGCTGAGTTACCATGATTACCAAGCCACGCTAGCCCTAAGCCTCGTTTGTGGAACCGAACTCTCACTGAGATTAGCCAAGCTAACCGAAATAAGCCAGGCTTTGAGCTAAACCAGCTTCGTGGAATACCCCCCTGGTCTTGTCATTAAACCAGTACTGTATTTAAAACGACCAGAACAGAAATAAAAGATGACGAGTCACTAAAATCCTGAATAAACGTCAGTTGGTTCAACTACTGTGAATAATACTACTGTCAATATACTATACACTACTACTACCGCTGACATTACACTAGGCGGAAACAAACAAAGTCACGTGAGTTGCGGAGCGCTACTCTCTCTGGTGCCGCGGTTGCCGGGCAACAGTTGTTAAGCGATGACGTCGGGATCGACGTCATCGAGCTCGTCATCACGTTCTAAAGTGCATCTTGTCTTCAGTCGGAACAGCAGCTCTCCTCCACAAACTGATCACTGCGCATCGTTTCCTCAGAGAAGTCACACCGACACGAGCTTTCGTCAAATCGTTGAAAATAACTGATTGTTTTATCTCTTTTTGCGTTTCTCCCACACAACTCTCTCACTTGAGTCGCGTTTATTCAAAGGAGCCTAACTGCCGTGAAGGAGCCTCCCATCGGCCACACATAGACCCGATTCTCGCCTCGTCCTGAATAAACTATCCATGGAGGCATCAGAGACACTGTCAGGGCTCAGCCTCACTGCTGTCTGCCCACAGATCCAAGACTTTTTTCAAAGGCTCACAGCTGAACAGTGGGAGCAGGTGAGAAATGGCACCCCTGATGAAATCACTAAAGTCATGATGGCAGACCTGGTCTGGGGCATAATAACCACCTTGACCAGTGCTTTCTTGACAGCTCTCAGGGGCACGGACATAAAGGTGACTGAGGAGTTGGTTAAATCCCAGTTAGCCGACACAATCCCCCAGGGATTTGCACACCCACTGAAATATGATGGTCCAACCAAGTGTCCCAGTGCAGCCAGCTTAACGGACAATATTTCCAAAGAGGTCACAGACTATGTGAAAAGCACCCTGTCCACTGGTAAAGGCACTGACTCGCCAGTAATTCAACACCCCACTGCCCCCGGCAGGCTTAATGCAATGATCAACAATGTCACCGACATGTTGAAGAAATTCGCAGCAAAGATGAAGGCTGTGTTCAAACCTCGACCACGGAGGAAGAGGGAAAGTCTGCCCGCCCCCCATGATGAGCTAATTACAAGTCGAGAGACATTCGCTCCCTCAACACCTGGAACTACAACTCCAGTGTCAGATCAGAGTCCCCCACACACTATCTGGTCTCAATCTCACTGGCCAACAACTTCAGGGGTGGACCCCTCAGGAACCCCAAAGAGAATTTCACCAGACGACACTGTGATCAATCTGACACAATCCAAAACTGTCGAGAGGAGAATTTCATCAAAGGTAGATGAGATCATTACACCTATCTTAGATGACTTTCCACACTCTCCGTATGAGCAGCTGAAGCCTGCAATGTCTCAGCAGATTCAGGACATTGCTGAATCTCATGTACAGTCCGAGACTGCTGAACAGGTGAACAGTTCAGAGTCAAGTCCGGAACAATCAAAGAAAGGACTAGGAAAGAAAATCGAGAATTTCTTTGCAGACTGTCTTGCCAAAGCGTGGATATGTCGCATGGTGGAACGGCTGAAGGAAAAATTCAAAGTGGACACCGAAGCTGAGTCACTGAAGTCACTCTTGTCTGAGGTTGACTCACTTGTGAAGAAAGACGATGAAAGCCCTACTCAAGGTCTAGGGAACAAGATCAAGAATCTCTCCGCGTATAAAATCAAGGGACTGACAGAGACACTGAGCAATCTGCTTTTCAGACACTTAACACAAAAAACCCCGGAACCATCCATGAGCAGTCCATATCGCAATGTTGTCGATCTTCATTCACGAGCTAACATGTACAATGAAATACGGGCTGCTGTGGCTGGTTTCCTCACACTCATAATCTGGTGGATGACTTTCCAGGCCAGCAGCCACAGTCAAAAGGTGACAGATGACATCCTGTACCCTGACTTAAAGGCAGCAACACCAGAGCAGGACGAGGAGGGAAAGAAATCTTCTCCAGCTGCTGCACAATCCGACCCAGTATGTCAGGAAACCCCCGAGAAACCTGAAGAGGAAATCAAAACCGAAGTGTTTGTCAAGATATTTCTGTGGAAGCTGGTTTCACGTATGTTCAGGAAATCAAAAGTGACCTATTCCACTGCAAACCATCATGCTTTGATGAAGCGTCTGTTTGAGGAAACATGGGACAAAGTCAAGGATGTACACATGGATCACCCCGAAAAATCATTCAGGAACCTCGACAAGGTCATCTTCCAGGACCTGTGCAAGACGTTTGGCAATGCAGACATGGTGCTGGTCAACATGAAGTATGACGAAAAAGCATTTGGAAACCGCATTGCCTCCTTAGTCAAAGATCATCTGATGACACCACCAAAAAAGAGTAACGCCATCTGCCGATTCTTCTCGTCTGTGGCCAGGAAAATCACCAATTTCTGCAGAGGTGCTGCGACTGGTGGTCAGGTTGACTCCAGGTGATCCGCTTTCTCCCACATCACACAACGAGTGATTTGTGCAGTATTCATCTTGAAAGAAAAAGTGTTTTTTTTTTCTTTCAAGATGAATGAGAACTCAGCCTTTCTGAGTTTTCATATTGTCTACCATGATGGTAGGTTTGGGTTTTCTCCGGGTACTCTGGTTTCTCCCACATTTAAGTGAAAATCAACGAGTGATTCACTAATTTAAAAAAAAACTTTACATGCAGTATTCATCTTGAAAGAAAAAGTGTATTGTTTCTTTCAGGATGAATACCATAAAGAGCTCTAGTCCTGCCTCACATCCAGGCTACTGTCTGCTCCACTGGTCCTCTGTCTTCATCACAGAGGGACAGAGGACCAGTGGAGCAGGAGGTCTCCCAGATGTGGGACAGGACCAGAACTCTTAGGCCACCTCAGTAAAACACAGTCTGAGTTTTCATGTTGTCTACTGTGATGGCACGTTTGGGTTTTCTCCGGGTGCTCTGGTTTTTCCCACAGTCATATTAACATCTAATATGAATTAAAAAAAAAATAAATAAATAAAATAAATCTAAAATATCCTGTGATCCTGTGAATATTAAATACAGTCTAAAGTTCTGCTGATTTGGTGAAATTCGCTTTTGGATAAAGATGTACAAAAGAAAGTGTTCTTTTGCAAAAGTGTTTTTTTTCCACATGAAAATCACTTGACTCAGTGTTAAAGTATTTAGAGCCTAAATAGACAGGTTAGGGTTGCTAAGTGTTTGCAATACTCATTTGCTTCACCCAATTATTTTTACTGGGGCTGTCAGAGTTAACGTGGTAACAGTGATTAACGCACTAAGGTTAATCAGCCCTATTTTTCACATAGCCAAATATTATTGTTTGTTGTTAGACAGTGACTCCAATCATCACATTCAGTCAAAAACTCCACTAAGCCTCCTGCTCACAGTGAACACCTTGCAGAAATAAATACCTTCCAATAAAGACAAAATGTCTCACACACTTCTGCCTTCAAGTGTTGGAGAAAAAAAAAAAACAATGCACCTTAAAGAAGTATGTGTGAAATCAGGGTAACTGAATATACTAGTGTAGCATAAAGAGTCTCGAGCAGATTAGTCAATCATTAAGTAATATCAAATTATGTATTTATGAACAATATCTTTAAGTTATTGATCATTGTGATGGTTCCTGCCCTGCGTTGCCTGTTGGTCTGTTTTCTCCTCCCTTATTTTTCAGGAACCCATCAGGGAGAAGCAAGTAACCTGGGCTGTGGGCTGGGCCAATCTTTTAAAAACTGGCTGGCTCAGTCTCTCGCTCTCTTTTCCCCACCAGTAGCAGGCCTTTTGTTTGAGTATCTATTTGGTTGTTTTTTTGCTTTGCACACAACACTTTCATGCCTCCATGCACCCCCATACACCACTGATCTTACAGACATAACATACCTTTTGATTTGAGTTATGGAAGTTAGTTACATGTTCTCCCTGTGTCTGCGTGGGTTCTCATCACCACCATCCAAAAACATGCATGGGGATTAGGTTAATTGGTTAATTTAAATTGTCCGTAGGTGTGAATGTGAGTGTGAGTGGTTGTCTGTCTTTGTGTGTCCTGTGATGAACTGGAGACTTGTCCAGGGTGTACCCTGCCTTTCACCCTAAGACAGCTGGGATAGACTCCAGCCCCCCATGACCCTATGTGAGGATAAGAGGTAGAAAATGGATGGATGGATGTATTGGATGGTTCAGGACAACCATGATTTTAAGGAAAGAAAGAAAATCACTGAATAATCCAATTGTGGTACAAGTCCCTTTATTAGCACATACATTTTTTTTAAGTACAAATCTTGTTGGCTGCTTCAAAATGTGTACATGGATAACAGTTAAGAGAATAGCAAAGTTCAGATCATTCAGATAATTAGAAAAGGTATAAAGGAGCTTTACAGAACTATTCTACAACATTACTATGCATGAGGAGATTATATCTGAAAGATCTAATTTCTTTAAGTAGCACTTGAGACGTGTCTGGTCATTATGTATCATCAGTGACCTATAAAACTAGGCCTTGGAAAGCAAAACCACAGTCACTGACTGATGTTTAGTAGCACCAAAACTCTTCATAAAACATGTTCGTTCGACCTTCTCATTGGCCTTTACAGTAAACACTTTGGCTGGGGTCAAGTCAAATATAATAGCAGTTTTGGAAAGATGCAATGTTCAACAAATTATGGCTCCAGTCACATCATTAAACATTATATTATACTAAACACTCAGTCCAGGTCAGGTCGAACTACTGCAAAAACTTTACATAAAATGTTCTTCTGTTTGAACTTCTGGAAGAACAACAGCAATGTACACTTTGTAAAACAATGGTGGGTATTCAGGTGGGCTTTGACATGTGTGTATTTTATTGGAAATCTACATCTATCTCTGCACAAGTCTTACAAAAGCCTGAACAAGTTGAATGAATGGCTCCTGACCTTCATGACTTGCTTTGGAGCTTGGTGGGGGTGGTTTAGATTGGGTGGAGGGGAGGACGCTGCTGGCTGGAGATGATGGAGAGCCCCTGCGGAAGTGGCGGGAAAGGCTCGACAGAAGAGTGCTCTGGTGGGAGGAAAAGTTAGATCATATTCAGTAAATAAAGTTAAGGAGCACGTTCTTCAGTTTCTGCCTTATTGTCAATGAATCCCACGTGTCAGCCCATCTCTGGGATGTCCCTGCTCAGCTCATTATGAAGGAACATTTCAGCCAGTGCACTTGTGATGAACCCATTGTTGGGTTTGGTATTTTCATCAGATAAAAATATAGATTATCATACTTATCTGTTAGAAACACAGTGAGGACTTACCAGTTCAGAGCTGAGCTCCTGTTTGAGCCTCTGTTTGTCTCGAGGAAGGATGGAGGGATCTTTGAGACATCGGACAGCCTGAGATATCAGCACGTAGAAACAGTTCTCCATGGTGAACATCAACAGCGACCTGACAAAGAAACAGGTTAATCCCAATTTAATGTTCTTAAGCAAAACGAAGATGTGAATTGAATAGTTGTGGGAAATTAACTTGCTCTACTTTCTTTCCAAAAATTAAATGATGTATAAAGTTACAGCAAGTGTGGATTAAACACATAAGATGACATACAGATGAGCTTGGATGTCAAATATTTTACACAGCATGAAGGAGATTTACTCACTTCAGGGCTTGGATCTCTTCTGATGAAGCTAGAGAGGCTATACTCAAGGAAACTGGCTCTTTCTTCTTCTCCATCTATGAACAGAGGGCACATAAACATCAGAGATCATCTGCAGGCTGACTGTAGCTGAAGTTGGTCATGGTTATAACTTATGTTCTGCATCTACCTCACTCAACATGCTCAGGGCCACGTTGATGGTGGCCAGCAGGGTTCCAAATGAAGGAGCAACATCAGAGTCAAACGCCGGAGTTGTAAAGCTGAGAACAAACAGGGTTCGATACTCTGCCAAGTCCATACTCTGGTGTGCAGGCAGAGACACAAATCAGCATTTTATTGTCTTTAATGCAAAGATACGAAAAAGAGTAGCACTGCTGCTAATATACTGATGATCAGCATAACAACAGATAATTAGACCATTTTGTGACAGAGGAACCATGAGAGCAAAACAAGCAGGCTGACCTGATCCAGGAGTATCTGGCAGCAGTCTGGAGTGAAGTGCTGCAGAGTTGCCAGGGTTTTGCTGAGGATCTTCAGAAGACTACACTGCACAGCCAGCAGGGCCTTCTGCTCAGCTTCCTCTCTCTCCCCTCCACCTGGTGCTTCTTTATTCAGGGTTTGGGGGCCCCGTTGGGTTCTGGGAAGGGGACCAGGGGGCAGCGCTTCACCATTTTTAGCCTAAAATATAAATCATACTTTTTTTTTTATTTTTGTTGCAGAAACTTTTATAGTTTGCTTACGATTGCAGCGTGAAATATACACTCATCGCTAGTTATAATACAGAAAAGCAATAAAATTATGCTGCTGTGTGCTACAAGAAAAAAAAAAAAAAAAAAGGTTGAAAATGTCCTGGTCTATGTCTGACCTGGAGGTAGTGGTGAAGCATCTTCTTGCTGTGGAGCAAATACGTGCAGGTCTGGCACAGATAACACAGGTTTACCTGTAAGGAGGGGACAGGAAGAAAAATGGTGACTAATATGGTCACAATATATGGCGCTGTGATGTTGTCCTTGTTGATGTGGACCTCTCTCCTGGACTTGCCTGTACATCTCTGAGCAGTTTGGGCAGATGAAACTGCCACTCCTTACAGAAGCTCGAGAGCTGCAGCAGGAAACCGACTGTGTGATCCGCCTCGTCCAAACATGCCAAGCTCTGAACTGTCCTCACTGCATTCAGACACTGAACGAGGGAGAAATGTGAAGATTACCAGCAAACAACAGTGACTGAATGTTGTAGAAGGTTTATTTCTGTGCTTGTAATGACAGATAATGTCTTTTTTTAAATCTTGATTATTATAAGAACTTAGTGGTGAGTACTGGCAGTTTTAAATAAGAACAAGAACTGACAGATTTAGTTGATTGCTTGGTCAATGGAACATTAATCAACAACAGCGTTCATGATCAAAAGACTGTTTTAAAAAGGAAATTGTTAAAGAAAATCTGTGGCAGCTTCTAAAATATGAATGAATATGATTTGTTGCTTTTCTTACTCATGAAGGAGTAGACTTAAAAATCTACAGAAATGTGTGAGGATTCAAACCAGCTGAGATGAAAAATGAATCGTGATGCTCTTTTTAAACAGTGGTAACCTACTTTTCACTTGATCGACGTCAGACATCACTGTCAGGTATTCAGACAGAACGAGACGCGGTTGCAACCCCGTTATTTTGATGTGTGATTTGTTTTAAAAATACTTTTTTCATTTATTTTTTGTTAGTAAAGGTAAAATATAATTTCAATTGCACTTTTAAGAAGAGCACATGAGAAGACTTGACATTTTAGTCTGCCTCAGAGAAATAAGGGGAATCTCTAAATATATGTGTATAGATATGCAGTACATCTATACACATGTATGTCTACATATGTTGATATATATCTATATCTAGTCATAATTTGTCTGCACACTCATTCTGTTAAAAAAAAAAAAATCATGAGAAATGTATCGTTAATCAAGTATCGGAAATCGTATCGAAACGTGAGTTGAGCATATCATAACATCCCTTTAAAGGAAGCAGTCACAGTCATTTTATTTTACATTTCGCCCAGATTTTTTAGGTCAATCAATTCATAATGTACAATAAGACAAGTCCCTTTACAGTCATACCTGTAGTATGCGTTCTTGATGCACTCCAACAAAGTCCAGGGCTTCATTGACAAAGTTGTAGCGGAGCGTCTTGAGCAAACTCTCCATTAAAGACATGCAGAGGCGGTAAACGCCTGGCCAGCAGGCTGAGTCCTGAGACTTCCGAGAGAAACTCTGCTCAAACACATGAACATGCTATGTGATTATATCAGGTTAATGCAGCGCTGGGCTCACGTCATGATGAGCATGGCAGAAAAATAGTTCTGCAAAATGATGTGACTATGTTTTTATCATATTTATCACCTGTGATCCTCCGTTGGAGGACACCTCATAGATGCACAGAAGAGGGAGGCAGATGGTCTGAATGACTCCTGACCCAGCAACAGCTGCTGCCCCCTAGAGGAGAAATGAGGACACTTAACATCTGACCTCCTGATGGAAAGAAGGGGGTTCCCAAACTTTTTTTGTACCAAGGACCAGCATATTCATAGGAGAAAAAAAATCAGCAGACTGGTTGTTAATTGTAATGTGAATCCCAGCAAGGACATAGACTAGAAAAAAAACAAACAAACATTATTTTGAAAATATTTCAAAACCTGGTAGTATCGGTTCCCCGGGCCAGGGGTTGGGAATCGCTGATGTAAAGCATTCAATTAAAAACTGTCAAGTGGCAAGTATTGGCTGCCTTTTGTGGAGCTGTTTTAAAAATGCTAACTATATGTTCGGCCCACTTGGAGTTTGAAGAACCAGAAAGAAGGTAGGAAGGGAGGTCAAACACATTTAGAGACTAAATAACACTTTGCATGCATTGGTACTTTATTATCACAGGATGTCAAAAATCAGAATTAAGAACCACACCAGGCTTTTCCTTCTCAATTGAAAGCAGAAGAATGTGTTTTGTGTTTACCTGAGGAGTGCGGGCCAGTGTGAGCAGCAGGTGAAGAGCAGCCTCTGTAAAGTAGAGGTTGTGTTTGGATCTCAGGCTGAGCTCAACAGCGCTGAGCACTGAGGCGAGAACTGGAACTTTCCTCATCACAGAGACCCAGTGCTCGCCATCTTCATCGGTGCGACATAGCTCCTTTGCTAAGTGCAGCGCCAGCACACAAACCTGATTAAAAGAAAGTCGATGGAAACTTTGCTTTACAGGCGCATTGTGAACCACGATATGAAATATGGCCAATGCTGGTGTGGACATCAGAAACACAAGTTTAAGTGTTTGCTCATATCACTATTACAAAAGTGAATATTGTGCTGTCTGGAAAAAATGCTATTTGTCTATGTAACATCCAAAAATCAATATTCATGACTAATGAACAATATCCAAAGCATTTCCACTGCCTCAACATTGTTACTAACCAAAGAAATCCATCTAGAAAAGAATGAAAGACATGCGAAAGTTCAAAAGCTAAATGTTGAATTTGTATTTTCTCTGGAAGGAGAGACAAGCAAAACTTCTGACATTCGAGCCCGTCTCAGCTCACCCCATCTCTCTGGTCCTTCTGTGGGCCACGGAAAGAGTCTGTCTCCATGCTGTCCTCGTCCTCCACCGTGTCTCCCATCTGGCTCAGGTGACGAGTATTATCAATGAGCGCTAGGGCCTCATCTTTCACTGTCTCACAAACAGACAGCAACAGTTGGGGCAGCTGGGAAATATCTCCACCTAGTCGACATAGAAATGAATGAGCACCACAAAAAAAAAAATAAAAAAAATATAAAAAAACCACCTACAGTCCACCGCAACAACCAATTCAATCAGAAGACACATGAGCTTGTTACCGTTGAGTCCCTGAATCTGCAGCACAGAAATGAGTGCAGAGAATATTTTGGCTTTGGTCCTCTCCATCATCTGCTGGTCAGCTTGCAGGACACTCTCCAGAATCAGGGAGAGGGGAGACAGGATGTCAGGAGCTGTGGCTACCACACTGGAGACAGGAAGAGAGGAGTGAAAGCTATTATCAGAGATAAAGAAGTTTGGAGTGTGCTTTGTTGACTAGGACTAATGATAAACTTGGTCAAATGTATGAATACACACCTCCTCCACTGTTTGAGGAGGATGAGTAGGAGAGTGGCCATCATGGAGCCAAGACGAAGACAAGACATAGACAAGGGTGTGGTCAGCTGAAAGAGACAGAAAGAGTTGAACAGTGATGAAAGGAGGAGAAACACAAAAGCAGTAAAAAGATGATAAATAAATGGTATATATATATATATATATATATATATATATATATATATATATATGTATGATAAGCCATGATGACTCACAGCAGCTTTAGTCCCATCCAGGACGTCCATGAAAAGCTTCAATTTGGTCGATTCCTCTGTTAGCTGCATCACATCAGACTGAAAACATGAAATACACCGATCATTATCTTCGTCTGCAGATGAGCTAAAACACTGCTGAATTTCTCTGGCCACATAAAAGTGCAGAGCACCAACCAAATCATTTATAAAAAAAACAAACAAACAAAAAACAAGCAGACGATCAGACAGACAGTTTTGTGTCTGTATAAATAAGCCAAATAGCCCGAATTTTCAAAATTGACCGGAGCATGAAGTTTAGAGTTGTTGTAGAGGGTCTTTAATTTTGGTCATGTGCATATGAACCATATAGACATGAGGGTGGCATTGATCTGAAGAAGGCAAACAAGCACATTTCCTAAAAATGGTGAACTATTCCTTTAAAGCACATTTAATGATTTTTTTTTTAATTATATTCCATCACAACTGATAGTCAGGTGGTTGAATAGCTTTGGGGACCCTCCTCCCATCTTTCTGCCAGATAAAAAGGGCTGTGAGTTTCAGAATCTGATGCTATGGTGACAAAGCTGCTAGCTTCGTCACTCTATCCCGAATGGCTACTCTTAAAAACAAACATAGACACTTGATTTACAATTTCATTGGACAAAATGAAAAAAAAATATGTAGCTCTGACACCTTAAACAATATATAACCATGACTGTCAGATGTAACATACGTGGGTCGTGGAAAGAATTAGCAGCATCCGCCAGGCAGAGATCAACATCTGGGTTTCAGGGAAGGAACTGATACCTTCTTCCTCCATCTCCGCAACATGGCACACCAGAGACTTGACATACTGGGACCAGTACTCGTATCGTCGTGCATTGGAAAACTTCTGAAGGCCATCCTTCAGAGACTGCTCCAATGAGCCACTATAACAGCACAGACACAATTAATACAAATTAGGTGAACTATGAGCTGCACAGAAGACACATGTTTATTTGAAAACTGAATTTACCTGACAACATAGTAGATCTCCAGGCCGATGATTTTCATGACAAAAGCACACGTTTCCAGAACACAAGGCTAAAGAGATTTCACATTTCTTGAGCTGACACATCACACTCATGTCATCATTATAAGAGTCTAAAAAAAAAAAAAAAAAGGCATAATACCTCTGTGGTATCTGAAGGTGGGGTGAGGGTTCCAAAGAGAGGCGTCGTCAAATTTTCCCAAAATCGTTCTCTGTGGATAAAAAGCATCAATATACTCAAATAGTCCACAAACATCCATTTGCACATACTTTTCTAGAAGTCAGTTTGCCTGAGATAATGTGCTTACTTGGTGCGTAAGACAGAGATGGCACTATCCCTGCGATCCTGCCAGAGGGCGAGGAGGAAGGCCAGGGCGGCTCGATGCAGCAGAGGGGGACACCAATATTTCCCCTGCTGTTTGGAGTCAATTAAGTCCAACACCACATGAAGACAGCTCCACTCACCTAGCAGAAACTCCTGCAGATTAAACAAAAATATATTTCAAATCCAGATGTAACACTACTAAAAGTAAAAATTACACTTACAGTTTTTTATATAGTACTTGTTTTAATATTTTTTTTCCATGCTGAACAACTTATTTCCAAAAAACAAGGATTGCTTGTAGATAAACTGTACTGTACTAAGGTCTTCTTTACTAAACTGCCTCATAGCCCACCCTCTACTCAATAAACTCAATGCAAAGCAACTCATGAAGGTTTTTGCAGATTAATGAGCCTGCTGATCAATTGTTGGAATCGTTGGAATCTGGCAACAACACAGGAATGTCACGGCAGGATTGGTCAGCCATCAGATCTCTTACAGCTCATACCTTTGACCCCTCTTTTCCATCTTTGACTTCCAGGTTGAGAAAAAGCTCAATGAGGCCTGGCTGAGTTTCAACGGCAACGGTGAGGAACTCCAGGATCATGACCTTTATCCGCATATCTTCTGTCTTGCTCTGGAGCCGGGTGAGGAATGCATCCCGTATGGCTGCTGCATCACTGCCAAGACAAGCGTAGACTGACATGGGCGCCACCTACAGACAACGCATAACAACAGGAATGTTTACAAAATGACAGCTTAACATCAAGTCCAAAACAAACCCATTGAACTAATAACATGTTGCAGTCAAAGTTCTTACTGTGGCGAGCCTTTTGAGCAGCTGGATTGCCAGGCGAGGCAGTGCTGGGTCATGTTTGTGGTAAATATACTTGGCCAAAACAACTATGAGATTGTTGCCATGGCCACCATGTTGCGTCAGGGCCTGCTCCAGTGGGGACACAACATCAGATGGTGGTTTCAGACGGATAACATTGTTGGTGACAGAGAAAGCCAGTTTGACTGTCTGGATGAGGATCTGACCGGGACCCTCCGAACCACAGCTGGATAGTGTCAGAGAAGCAAGAACATTTAACCACTGAACTTCCAGAACGACAACAAATGTCAAAAATGTGAGGTTTGCTTGTCTCACCTGCTGGGCTGCGCAGCCAAGACCACATCTATGGTATCCACTCCAACTCCCATGATATTGACGACTGCCTGTCCAGCCTCAGTGTTTGCCAGGCTGTAGATAGACAGAGACTGCAGCGTGGGAGTGCTGCACCAAAGAAGAAGAGAATGAATCAGTGACTTTAAAATAAACCAAAAGGCACAATGAGAAAGAATTTCCTAAGGAGCTTTGTATGGACTCAAAAATATATGCATGTATAGATACAAAAATAATTCCTCTGAATTATCTCTGGTTATGAGCGTGATCATGTTCAGCTTATCACAAAACAAGTCTACTTTTAGCAGAGCAACATATTTCACAAATAAAAGCAAGTATAACATCAGACAAATACAAAGAACTTAAACACAGCTGGTAAAAGAAAAAAATGCTAAATGTGGAATTTGACAGGCCATCTATAGTATGGGTAGATCTGACTATTATTACTAATATTCTCTTAAACTAATATGTTAAATTTTATGCACGTATAGAAGACGTGTATGAAACATGGCCTTCTGTTGGTATTTGGAAGCAAACAAAAAAGAAATATAAGAACATAATTGAAAGCATTGAGCAGGCTTAAAAGAGGCAATGTTTGTCTTTTATTTTAGCAGCTATTAATTACCCATCTGATTCACAGCTACATATTTAATATCGTGACATGCATAAATATTATTCCTAACAGGCTGTTCACTTTACTGAATTTACAGAAAGATGTGCAGGACATAAGAGTCAAGACCCTCCTTACCTGCCCTGGTCCTCTCCCTCTGGACTCAGATTGAGAATGGCATGGATCAGTTCCAAAATGAGACAGCCTGTTGCAACATAGAGCAGCCAGTGTTCATTCAGTATTTATTTTCATTTTCCAGTCTGAAAGAAAGAGTCGTGTCACAAATATTATTTCAGATGTGCCCTTACCTATCCTCTCCCGGACCCCATAGGTGTTGTAACGCCACTTATGGTAAGTGGGCAGCATCTCCTTTAACACCAGCAGCACACAGGGGATCAGGCCTTTGTTCTGAGTGCTGCCAAGCTGACCCTGAAAGAAGACAGGACATGGGACATAATGACAGATATAAAAACCTAGAAAACAGATCAGAACATTTCCTTTGGTTTATTAATAAATAAAAAAAAATGCCATTACTTTGACCAGGGTTGTAATGAGACGAAGGAAGGCAATGGTCACAGCATACTCTCCTCTGGGCTGCTCAATCTGGACCAACAAGTTGCCATAGTTACCAGCCTTCATTCCTTCAGCACTAGGGGAAAAACTGTTTGGTTAAAATCTTTAACTTAAACATTAATTAAAAAAATGAAACATTAGGCAGCACACAGTACCTTACACACTGAGCCATGCTGGTCAAAGGGTTGGAGGCAAATGGGAGGAAACCTGTGTGGTGTAGACTGGACCACACCTGAAGAAAAAAAAACAAACAAAAAACAGAGGAGAAGTGTGATTTTAAACGCTTAATTTTACTTCCTGTTCACACTGGGAAGTAGTCAGCATACCAACCTTCCCAGGCATCCTTGCAGCCAGTACAGACAGGCAGTTCACACACGAGGCGATCACATCCACCGGAGGGTTGATGACTGACGTTAACCTAAAAATACATTTCATTAACTCTCAATATCTAATTAAGGCTTCAAAGTACAAAATGACAAACAAATAAATAAGAGCTGGATCAGCGTCTCTGAAAAGTGATTTACCTCTGCAGCAACATGTAGATGCGTGAAGTGAGAGGCAACAGACAATCTGACACAGTCCAGTCTGTGCTGATGATCTTATGGACCAGATCCAGGATGGGCTTCACACGAGCACAGTGAGCTAAAACATCTAGCAAAAGATGAGTGGAACAATTATCTAATCAGCTGATACACTTTGGCTGTTGGCTAATCTAGGAAAGGAGTTGGAGGACATCATTTTGAACTTTAGATCACAAGCCATTAGTAATATTGCTATCCATCATCTACCACTTATTCTCGCAGTGGGGCTGGAGCCTTAGTAATACTGCTAAAAGTCATTAATTTACTTAAATAACATTTGTGCAACTAAGATCTACTTTTTGGGGAAAATCTGCTGATATTTATTATTGCTACTCTTTATCTTACTGTTAACAAGTTCCATGGAAAATCAAAACAAACTTGAGCTGAAACAATTAATCGATTGGTTAGCTTCCAGTGTCACCTGTGATAGTTGCTCTCTATCTTTTCTAACTTTTAAGGTTTGTTTTTTTTTTTTTTTAGCTTAACCATGTGTAACTTTAGATAAGCTCATGTTCTTATAGTTTTGTTTTATATTGCTGGTTTTTGCACTATATTGCATTTGTATTTTGCAGTGAATATACCATTTTAAATTGGTTTACATTTCTTACTGTGTATTGCAACAAGAATTTCTCTTGGAATGAATAAAGTTTTAGCTTATCTTAGTTCAATCAATTAATGGTGTGATTATTTTCTGTTATTTAATTATCTAAGACTGTAAACTGATTATTCATCTCTGGAAAAAATTAAGAGACCACAGCAAAATGAATCATTTTGCTGGTTTTACTATTTATAGATATGCCTTTCAGTAAAATGAACATTTTTATTTCATTCTATAAAGTGCTGACAACATTTCTCTCAAATCTGAAATTAAAATATTGTCATTTAGAGCATTTATTGGTAGAGAATGACAACTGGTCAAAATAACAAAAAAAGATGCAGTGTTTTCAGACCTCAAATATTGCAAAGAAAACATGTTCATATTCATTTTTAAACAACACAACACTAATATTTTAACTTAGAAAGAGTTTAGAAATCATTACTGGTGGGATAATCTCAATCTTTAATCACAGCAGTGATTTTTATAATCTTCCTCATAATATAAGCTTTAAGTAGAATGAGAAGGCTTATGTTGGAATTGAACAAACACTGGAATGGACTGGCTGCCATAAATGTACAGATGTTTATATTTGTGAGAGTGGTCTTTTAATTTTTTCTAGAGCTGTATCTTTGTTGTGGACTTAAAAAAAAACCATCTGAGATGCCATTTTGGACTTTGGGAAAACCTGGTTGATATTTTTAACTATATTCTGACAGTTTATAGATGAACAACAAATCCATTAATACAAGAAAAAAAAAACAGATTAATAAAATATGAAAATATAAAAATTGTAGACCTAAAAGCAAACTATTAATTGATCCTATGAAAAAACTGTAACTAAAGCCTGACAAGAACTTATTCCTCTGCTGGGCTTCGATACATGAGAGCTCTTGCTGTGTACCTGCTGTTGAAACAACATGGAGCAACATCTCCACCTCACAGGTGAACAGAGTCCAGGAGCTGTAGGAGTATTCCCAGCGGACCACGTAGCCCTGCTCGCCTCCAATCATCACCTGACCCAGCACTCCCTGTGGCATCCAAAGGTTAGTCTGCCCAGAGCCTGATGGTTGGGACGAAATAGTATAGTGGAGGCACATAAAACAGAAACATTAGAATTCTGGAATTACTCCTAATACAAAGATGCTTCAAAAAATTCACAAGATGCTCTCATATTGTTGGGCACTAAATTTTATGACCAGATATACTAACCAAGAGGGTAGAGTAGTTTTGGCGTTTGTCTCCTCCACAGTGTCTCATCATCCTTGGAGATGATATCATTGGGCTTATGTTTGTAAACTTGGGTGTAGAAGGACATCTTATCCAAAAAGTTGTACACCTGTCACATGGAGATAATAAAGTGCACTGTTAAACCGTTTGCACAAAGAAAGGTTGAGTGTACACAGGCCTGCATGTAGGTGAAATCTACCTTTTTAACAGTCGACTTGTTTGACAGAAGTGCAGTTAGAAGCTGTAAAAGTGGTACGATCTTGTGGGGGAACATCCCAACTGCACTGTCTAGGATCATTCCTAATCCCATGTTTGGTTTCTGGATTAAAAATTTGACAAACAAAACAGATTATCAACAGTCATTCTTTCTTTCTCTCTTTTTTCTTTTCATTCTTTGTTTTTTCTCACCATTTCCCAAAAGACTTCAGCGAGACTGGGAGCAGACAGGACTTCACAGGCAGCATCTATCAGGTGGGAGCACTGTGTCGCCACACCGTCAGTCTGTCACACACATTATGATATGGCAAGTTACACATATGAATGTGAGTAAGGCACAGTCAAAATATGGGCATGCCAAATCTGGATGAGTACCTGTAGGCTCTCCTCTTCAAAAGAAGTGATCACAAATGAGAGGAGACCATAGATACACATCTTTGCTGTGCTTGCTGTACACTGGAGGGAAAAAGAGACAGACAAAGTTGAATGGAGTATAGCAACATAAATATATATCTGCCAACAGACAATGGTACCTAATGGCAGGTGTATGATTGTGTTGATGTGTCATGTATTTTACCAGTAAAAAATTGAGTTTTATATAGTGGAATTTGTTGTTTTCAGTGCTCACACACGCAGACAACATTTAGTAACGTATATTTTCTTCACTTTGGTAAGTGGCTGGCAGAAGGGAAATGTGCTGATCAGTTTTATATTCAGATTCTAAGCTAACCCAGACTTCCAATTTTACAATCATAACCCTTGTATGATTACAAAACCTGAAGTCGGGGAGCAGGTGGACTGAACCATTTTACGTAAATAGAAAGGGGACGTTGAGAAATGTTTCCAAAACAAATTTAAAACTGCCCTTAGTGTAACCAATATATTGTAAATAAAATATGTGTGATTGTAAGTTTTTGTAAGTCTCTCCTTTTTGAGCCCCTGCTGGTCGGGCAAACAGGTTGGATTAACAGCTGTTAGATATCAGTGCATAACAACACGCCACGTCACTGTTGGTAGTGGCGTTGTAACAGACGCATGTTTCATGTTGATAATCCTGATCTTATTGTTGACATAATTACACAGTCCATTATGTCTGCTATGGCACGTTGACGAATTGCCCCAGACATATAAGAGACAGACTTAAGTTTGAGGCCCCATGTGACTGCACTTTAGCTTTGACAATCTATGTTCTCTTACATTATTCCCTGAGACGCCAAGGCCTTTCAGCATGGTTGAAATATACTTGAACACCCCCAGCTGCAGGGCGGTGTTGCCTATCTTCCTGATCACGGGGCTGGACTCGTCTGGTCGCAGAGTGTGTCTCAGCAGGACCCAGGCCAGAAGCACCGGCCCATGATGTGGGATGTCACCAAATGTCAAAAGCAGTTGATCCATCTCCTTGAACAAACAGAGAAAATATGGAGGTTGCATATGCTCTACAGCCACACTGCAGAATATTTATTTCCACTGCCTTCAGAAGCTAGGGTCAAACCTTGATGACATCAGGAGCACTAGAGAACTGATGCTGCTCTGTACAGTCTTCCAGGGCACACTTGTGTAGGAAGTCTATGTCCATTCCCTCAACCAGGATGAGAGAGCTCAAATATCTGCAGGCCAAAGAAACATACAAAACATGAAAGACGACACAAAGAATGAGATATTAAGCAATCGGACAATATATGTCTAAAGAAAATTAGGCCCTGTCCCATTTCAACCGCTTCTACTCGTTTTTGCCCCTAGCACTTGGTTTTGTGCGTTCACGTATAGAGGTAGTGTGTCCCATTGCTTTCAAGAGTGAGGGGAAGTGCTTATCATCCCTTAAAACCATCCCTTCAATCGGAGGGAGGTCAGATGCAGACTCGAAAGATAGTGGCGGAAGAAATTACCCACGAGTTTTTGCGAAATCAACTAAAGAAAAATGGCTCCGCAAAAGACCAACACAAGTGTAAGTATATTTTTTCAATTAAACATGCATTTAAAATGAAAATATTGCAGGATATATTCACTATAAGTACAGTTGATTTACGTACCGTTGTGTTAAAACACAAGTATAATAAAATCGCAACTTTGCAGGATTTTGCAGTGCACAAATCTACCGGGAGAGCTACGAGAGCCTCTCATGTTGTTAAACGCTCCGTGTGACGTATGTACCAACGTCTGCGCACAGCGTGACGTCAGTGAACAACGTTGCTACACTAAGTGCTGTCCCACTTCGTAGGGTAAGATTTCTACCCTAACACTTCTCATTTAACCCTATAGGGGTGTCTACCTTTGGAGGGCACTTGAAACCAAGTGACATGGGAAGACAAATTGGATTGGGCCTCTGTGTTGTTTTGATCCAAACTAAAGTGGCGTCTCCACAACAGTACACTGCTTAGCCTCCATGACAGTACTCCTGTCGGCTTTTCAAAACCGGAGCATGCTAACTACACATCCATGCAATACACCACAATGACTATGAGGAAGTATATATACTGTACAAGTAGCAGTGTCATTATGTAGAAAGTTGGGAAAAGGTTTTTCGAGGAGCGTGGTAAAATAGCCTTTTGACACTTAGGTGTACAGATTTTGAACAAAATGTTCAAATGAATACAGAAGGTAAACCGTGAACAGAATGACAAAACAAAATCTAAAACTGAAGTATTTTAGTTATTTTCTATTTATTTTTTTAATCAAATTTACATGCCACAGACAGACACACTACTTACTAAGGGTGGGCGATATGGGCAAAAAATAATATCTCAATATTTTGGGAGATTTTGTCAATAACGACAATCACTCGATATCCTTTAAAATGTGATTGGAATTGTCTGAGTCAAGGCTTGTGTCCACCAAACAAGTTTTTAGCGCTCTTTTTCTGAGTGCCCAGTGGTGTTAAAAGTTGAACAGTTTTCAACTTCAAGCGCTCTGAGCATGCCAGAGAGGTAGACCCAGTCTAGGGCTGCGACGATACCGCATCACCGTGGCCATGTGATGCCTACCCCGGTGCTGAGCTCACTACCGTCATCACCACAAAACATTAAATAATAATAAAAAATTATATCTCTATATATTTGCTGTTGAAAGTTACAGGAGTGCACATGGTGTTTGATATGAAATATAAACAGTAATATTTAGTAACATCCTGTTTTTACAGCTAGACGGAGAAACAAAACTATTCACACCGCAGCTCGACAGTGGGCCAGTCTATTAACCCTGAGGGGTGGGGGGTTGTTTTGTTTTCTTCTTCTTATTAATTATTTTGAGGTTTCAGTGCTTCTCAAGATTAAATTGAATATATATATACATTCATAAAAGACAGAAGCATTGCATAAACAGTCAGAGTTCAATTTCAATTGTAAGTGCTTATAGCAGACCCCTCTTATGTAGTACTGTCCACAGTTGTGCGTGCTGTTCTGTTGACTTACACTATCCTGGGGACAGCTCACTTTAGACATATGAACATTACATAACACAGAAAGCATGAGGTGCTCCTACCCAATACGGTCAACCAGCGCGTCCATGCTCTTGTCCACTAGGTGTCTGTTGGTCTGCCGCAACCCAAAACCTTCTTCTTTGAACATTTTGGTGAAGCTCAGCAGGTCGGAAGGGCTCATTTCAAAGTAGGCATAGTACAGAAAGATGATCTCCAGCAGGAGAGACTGTTCCCTCAGACACTGCAGGAACCATAGTGACACCTGCCTCTCCGTCTTAAAAAACAATGAAGAAATTCTGTTACAACATTTGATGGACAAATGTCATACCAGTTAACATGTGACACAGATTTAGGTTACAATATACAGTATCATGATATTGACCTAAACCAAATTATTACCATAAGATTTCCATGAGTTTCCCATGTTGGTGCTTCGGCCTTGAAGAGGATCTCAAATTGCGACTGGTACTTGCTCACAAGGTCCTTCTCCAGTTTATTGACACAGTTACTGTATTCAGCCTGGACAAAAACATAAACACCCAGAGACATTTACAGAAGCAACAAATAAACATAATTTCAGGGAGAAATCCACCAAATGTGACCCAAATCCACCTGCCTCTCACCCTGTAAGGATGTCGCTCATCCTGAAAGTACGTCAGCAAGAGCAGGACACATCTAAGGAGGCACATGCGCTCCTCATAGTAATAGTCAGCTACCTGTGAATACACACAGTCATTTACTGGATTAAAGATGGATGTAGAACTATTATGTTGAATCAATTGTAACTATACAGTGGATTTAAAAGGCTCTGTTACTGACCTTCAGCAGCAGTGCCTGGCTTTGTCGCTCATCTTTGAGAACAACCTGCATGGAAGACTCATGTTAAGCACCATCCAAATACCTTTCATAATACCTTCTTACAATCTTTGAGTTCATGGTTCCTCACAAAATACGGTGATCTTGATCGACTGCAGTTTAATTTATTGCTGAACTAAATTCCACATACAAAACCTAACAACTAGGTGATAAATTAAGAAAATGGAATTTACTGTAAAAATATGAAAGCACTGCATATGACAGGTACTACTGTGCATGCTGCCCACAAATGTGCCAAGCATTAAAAAGCGGGAAGAGAGACCTTTAATGAATTGCGGGTTCCTCTGTAATCCTCCTGCAGGTAGCACTGTAAAAGCTGCACACTCTGTTGCTCATCAAGACCCTGGAAAATTATTGAACATAATCAAATCCTCCTGAAATTTAGCTGAGACAGTGAACCACATCTTTGATGTATGATATTTTAAACTCTCACCAATAGTTTACTCATCCGCAGACCAAAATCCTTCAACGGTTGTGCAACACCTTTGTTCTCCTTCACTTTTGCAGCAGAAGATGAGCTACAAAAAATAATGCTGACGGTTACTTCTTTTTTTGTTATGATTAGTGACAGATTTGATGTGAGAGACAGGTAAGACTAAATCCTAAAAATGTGTTAAAAACAGTGCAAAGTATGTCTGCAAGTATGCACAAGTGTCAATTTATGTGCAAATAAACTGTGCAAATAGGCAGTGATATCCATTTACGTAGAAATACGTATTAGGAGTTAGGGCTATGGTACCTATCAATCAAACATTGGCAGCATCAGGCTAACATTGAGGGGTAGAGTGCAGGTGAAACATACCTGGGTGGTTTATAGTAACCAAGTCCTTGATGCAGTCTGTCCCAATGTCTGTCAAGCTCTGCCTCTATCTGAGCCTGAACCCAGCAAACATTTCACAACAAGAGGGGAAACCTGTTATTTTCTTCACTGTCCAAATAATGTGTGTTGGGTGGACAAAAATTACATTAATATTAAACATTAATATTCCAGTGGTTTTGTTACAGATTTGGCCACGCTCGGGGGAAAAAGATTATTAATTATACATGCAAGAATGAAATTAGACAAGAACTGCACACAAAAACATATGGTACATATAAGGATGTGTGGCAAGAAGACATACCGGCTCTCGCAGTGCAGATCTTCCCAGCAATATGGTCCATAACTCTCGGCTACTCCTAAAAGAATAATGAGCATACTTTAACAAATATAGTTATGTATAAGTTCATCTGCATGTGAGAGTACAAGTTTGTCTTGTGGTACGTTAGGGGTGGGTAATACACTGATTATACACTGTGAGAAAATTGTCAACAAATTTTCTAAACTGCATAATACTCTATACTATACTCATTTTTTACTGAATCACTATTCTTTTAATGGATGTGATTAAGTATTCTGATCAGACATTTAACTGGAAAAGCTAAAAGAAACGATTTATATCTGGTCAATTCTATCATATTTTTTTTAAAAACACACACACACACACACACACACACACACACACACACACACACCTTCGTTAATTTGCCTCTAAGAAAAATGCCAGTTCCTATTAATTTCCAACTGCAAATGATGATAATTAAAGTTACTGTAGCGCTACTCTGTCACTGTCCTCTCCCAAACCAACATTTCAAGTTAGGCTTTGTCACAACAGCTGATTGTTGGAGTGTCATATATTTAAATAAAAACTTGAACAAGCGCATCTCCTCTCACGACAGTTAAATAGCCACTTACAGTTTACAGGTCAACTTCACAGACATGATGTTGTTGTCATGTGGCTGACACACCGCGCTGCTGAAAAGCCATTCAAATTTTCAACTGCTAGCAGTTGCTAAGCTAAGTTAGCGTGGTGCTAACAGCTCAAAGACAAACTGTCAAATGTAAATGTTGCCGCCTGCCGGCCTGACAAACATGCACGTTGTGTTGTGGTTACTTGCTAGTAAATACTTAAAAACTATCTAAACAATGTAACATTAAACGTTGGCTAAAAGTTTGTTGCTATCTGCTTACCTGACGCTGAACTCCGATTCCGCCATCTTCGTTCCTGCCATGTGATTGGTTATTGGTATGCGCCGTCATCAGTGTCGTTGATACTTTCTTCTTCGCCACTTCCTTTTGTGGCATTACTGCCACCTTCCGGAATAAAATAATCACTTCCGCTTATTTCCAAACGTTCCACTATTTCCGTCTAAATCAGATCTAAAACAAAAAATTCAAGCTTTAACTTAGGCCTCTTCATCTGCAATTGGGTATAATTATGTTTTGTTTGTGTTAATATACAAAAGTTTTCTACCGCCACTAGTAAATGGACCCCCTGAGTTAATTAACCCTAATACTCAGGATAAAGCGATATCATCTTTTGATGACGGTGATCCGTATTCAAAGTTAGGAGTGATTGCTGCTATGTTAAGTGAATCGTTTAAGCTTGTTTTACAAATAATGAAACTTTATTTGATTTTGATTACTCTTTTTCCTATAAAATATGTAAATATTCAGGGTTTCATTCACTGACAACAATTTGTTTTGGCAGGAAAAATCTATATTTTATAGTATATATATATATATATATATATATATATATATATATATATATATACATACTATTATTTATATATATATATATATATTATTTATATATATATATATATATATATATATATACACACACATGTCTAATTAAATGCAAAGAATGGCATTTCTTTGTAACTTGCTTGAGACTTGTAGCTGAAAATATCTAAACAGTCTGTTACCACACTAATTTGTTCAGTAACAGACATTGAAGAGTTGACGCTCATCGTGGCTCTGTAAGTTTTCATTAGGAATAGTTATCAGTAAGAGTTTATTGTGAATGAGTCACAATACCTCATAGTTTTTTAACTAGTTTGAAGCCTGGGACTTTTGACTTGAGACATAGAACATTCAAAACAGTTAAAGTATACAGTATTTCAGAGCCATCAAAGAATCAGGCAGAGCAGGCAGACTTGATATAATCAACAACTCCACTTCACCTGCATGATCTCTGCTACTATGGAATGGCGAATGAACCTCTTCTGTACACACTGTAAATGCGTTGTTCAGGTCAGACGTAGAACTGTGCTGGAGCATTCAGGTGTCCTCTTTCCTTTGTTCTCCTCACTGTCCTGTTTGTCTAACTGAACAAGCCTCAGCAGCATTCATTCTTTTATCATTACAGGTTGACTCATTCATGACATTTCAACTGTGAAACTCTCTAAAGGTCACTATAGCCTCATTAATAGTGGTGTCACTGATTTCTCAGAGACAATTCTCTCAGAGTTGATTTTTTTTCAAGTTCGGATGTGACTAAAATCCAACTATATCAAGCAGTTACTCTTGTTTTTAATTAACTCAGAGACAGAGAAATTGTCTAATATTTCATACATTCAGTGTATTTTTTACAATATATATTGAGCCAAATAAATATAACTCGGGCTGTCAGAATAAATCTTGAATTCTTGTACTTGCTCATAGAATTTATAATGCAAAGCCTAAGTGCGTTAAACATGACATTTTCATTTTTGGGTGTAGTATTTTCTTGGATTACCACATTGAAAGGGGTCTTTATAACTTGACTATGACTTTATACATGATTACTTGACATTTCTTTCATAAAAATGCTTTCTGGGTTATAGGGCTTGCTCATTATTATTCTATATGTGATTGGGGTAAACGGACCAAAACAAGTTATTTTTGACCCTTCGTTGACTACAGCCAACGCCTGATACATAGTTGACTGATTGTGTTTGCTTGGTGCAACAAAGAGCTTTTGTGATGCAGCAGAGGACTTGATGATGACTTTTTTTTTTTTTTTAAATTTATTAACCCAATCAAGACAATTGCAGATTAATCTTTGCCACTTTTGGATTCATAATTTCCATACTAGGGTAGTGTAAACACATAACAAACATGATACTGAAATATTTAACAAACATTTATTCAATTAAAAAAAAAAAACAGTGTTAAAAAATAAGTTTATTTGGATACATTAGTTCTGATGATTTTAATATCGTCGACTGGTCGATCTTGACTGTTTGTCTCGACCATCCCGATCCGGTTCACCACCCCCATCCCCTGGCAGACTCTTCCAAAGATGGTGTGCTTTCCATCCAACCACTGAGTGGGTCCCAGCGTGAGGAAGAACTGGCTCCCGTTTGTGCCTGGTCCTGCATTGGCCATTGCCAGAATACCAGCACCTAACAGACACACAAATTAAACGCGATAATTACAATTTTACGACTTTTTGCAGTTAAACGTTTTGCACAAATATGAAATCTGCAAAACTAAGTCCATTTTGATCGGATTTGAAATCAAGAAAAGTCAAGCACAAATCAAATCAGAAGCCTTTATTTGTCATTGTATGACAGTGCATACAACAAAATTAGAGTGCTACATGTAACGTGTAATATCGACTTTAATAAATGCAATTTGACTTTCCACTGAGTTGCCAGTTTATTAGGCACACCTTGATGAAACTAATGCTACACCACTGCATTCTACTTTCATTTTGTAAAAAATAACTTTAAGGACTTACACAGACAGTATTAAATGAAATCTAAAGGGTGCCCAAGCTTTTTCTCTCTTAATTCAGTTGATCTGTCCACTGTAATTACCTGTGAATTTCAGTTCTGGGTTCAGTTCGTCTTCAAACTGTTTACCATATATAGAGGCACCACCACGACCTATGAGAAGAACAAAGTCAGTAACTACAGATTTACTAGATACGTATATGATACAATATACAATTATGAGGTTCAATTTGACAACTTTACAAAAAAGTAAATGTGATTGATAATCCGAAAATTGCATAATCTTCAGGTATTAACAAAAATAATGTGTGATGTGTGGTAGTATTATGATCCTCGCTACGCAGGGTCCACTGATAACTGTCCTGGTTGGGTGAATCTAGCAAAGTTTACAAAACATAGAGATGTTTGATTGAGACATCAGCCACTATATTACCAGTGGACAAAACAGATGCACCTGGAACCTGGCTGCAGTCATTTACTACCATTCAGCTATAAGAGCATAATAAAGCCTGGCTTACAGTTTTCTATGTACTGGTTTTGCCAGCCTTGTTCATACAAATTTGGCATTTCATTTTGAAACAAGAAAATTTCTTGTAAGAACACAGAGACTGGCTGCTCTGTTAGATGATTTAGAAATTAGCTAAAAAAAAAAAACATGTAGTATACTGTATTTTGGATTTAATATTCACCTGTACATTTCACAATAGAAATCAAACACTTGTGTGTATGTGTAACTCAAATAGTGTGTTTTTTGCAGGAAAATTTCACTATCCCAAACCATGAAAAGATTAACACAAGTCTGTGAACACTGCTGCTGCAGACCCCTGTCAGGATAACAGTGCATGTAATGAGCCCACCTGTTCCTGTAGGGTCTCCTCCCTGCACCATGAAGTCTTTGATTATTCGGTGAAACTTTGTGTTGACGTAGTAGCCTCGTCTGGTCAGCTCTGCAAAGTTCTTGCAGGTTTTTGGTGCATGTCTCCAGTACAGCTCCACCACAACCGTCCCCATCCTGCATTCACAGTCACTATTAGTATGTATTTGGCGTCCTTCACAAACAGTTCTATAACCCATATTCGTTAACCTACGAATATCAAAATCTCTACTATTAGTAAAGTTCAGCAAGTGAGCTTACCGCTAACTGTGTCACGTTATTAATAAGAGCTAGCCTACTAGCATCATAATAAATAAAGACTTACGTCGTGTCCAAAGCCACTGTGGGCGGCTGCCATGTGTCTGCGGGTATCCCTGACATTATCACTCCGAGCAGTATCCTTCAATAGTTGTTAAAAAGGACAGGTTTGAATAAAAAATAAGTAATTTATCAACCAAGCACGTTCATTCAAACTATCAGTCGGTGGAAGGAAATTGTTAACGGCTTCTTCTTCTTCTTCTTCTTCTTCGTCGTCGTCGTCTTCTTCTTCTTCGTTTCCTGTTTAACGGCGGAAGCAAACTATTCCCGTGCATAACCGCCACCCTTTGGTCTGGAATGAAACTGCATAGGTTGTCAACAGCTAACCTCCACCGAACAGGAAACGGAAGGTTGCTTTTTGCCCTATCTTTTATAAAATTAAATGTTAAGTGCACAGTTAGCGCTTTCTTACCGGAAAAATACAGTAAATAAATTATTTAACATAAAAACGAACGAAACCACACCTTTAAGAGATTTTTTTTTTTACGGTTGAGCCACGTGACCCGGCTGTCAAACATGGCCCCCTCCTTCTGGCTGTGAGAGAAGCGACAGCTGACAAAGGAATAAATCTGTCCAAAAAAAGGACGGCGCTGAGTCATTTAATACCATATAGTCGTCCAGGTAGCGCTGCACGGATGTGGTATGTACGCTCGTCTTTGTCAACGTGTATGTTATTTCCTTTTCCGTCAGTAGTTCGGCACCGTGTGACGTTATTATACCTCAGCTGTATTCGGCCGTTAGCTTGATGCTGCCAGAGGCTGCAGCATCCTCGGCTGGCTGAGGGGACGCGTCTGTCCTTGGGGAGTGATGACTGGTCCCCGCTGCGCTGTATAAGCATGGTACAACAGATGATTTTGTACTTCAGCTTCTTTTCAGCATATCTGTCAGTTGGCTATGTGTTAGTGAAACCTTCACCGCTGAGTCAGGCCATGCTAGATAGTTCCCCCACCCCACCCAAAAAAATGAACAAAAGGGAGCAGCTGATGTAGAAAGAGCATTCATTTTTCTGGTGTCTGATTCAGTAGGTGTGTGGATTTCATGCTCACTGGGGGAATGTTAACTGTGGCCATAGTTCATGACAGAAAGCAGATAAAATAGGAGCAAGGTTCACTGTTGTTAGCTTTAAGGAAAGCTGGACTCGGTGCACCCAGTCTCACAACTACTGGATTCAGTAATGCCAGTTTTTAGTACCCTATGATTATGATCTATGAGGATTTGTGCATTTATTCTTCTGAACTCCCTGATTGATTTCCTCCCCTCTTTTCTAGACATCCCTAGCAAGTCTCAAGTGGCTGCCAAATGATGAAGTGTGCCAGAGAGAGGAAGTGACAGAAGAAGTCTTCATTGTTGCAGATCAACCCTCCTCCCTCCCTGAGAGCCTCCAGCCATGCTGATCAACCCGGTGCTCATGGAGTCCTCTGTAGTGCTGGCTGTGCTGCTCTGTGTCCACATGGTGGTCTGGAACCAGCACTCCTGGTGCAGCATAGCCCTCTTTGTCCAGGCTTTCTATGTACAGCACAAATGGGACCGCCTGCTCAGGTCAGGGGGCGCTGTGTTCCAGTTCCGTCCTGCGGCGAACAGCGGCATCGTCCCTGCCTCCATGGTGATGCCCTTGCTAGGCCTGGTGCTGAGAGAAAAATGCTCCGCCTCAGGGAATGTCTACTTTGAGCGCTTCACCATGGTGGTCACCATCACGGGCATGATGCTGGCTCTGTTTCTCTCGCTGATTGCGCTGGGCATCACAAGGCCCGTGCCCACCAACACCTGTGTAATCGCAGGCCTAGCTGGCAGCGCTATTCTCTACACGACAAAACAGACTCTGACTGTGTCTGAGGTCATAGAGGTCTTAGAGGTGCTGTTGATTTTTGTTTATCTCAGCCTGATTGTGCTTTACCTGCTGCCACGCTGCTTCACACCAGGAGAGGCGCTTCTCATCGTCGGCGGAATCAGTTTCATTGTCAACCAGCTCATCAAGCGTTCCCTGAACCTGGCAGAGGTCAAAGGTGATCCAGTGAACTATTTCCTGCCCGTCGTAGTGGTGGGCTCGCTGTTGCTGGGTGTTTTCTTTGCCCTGCTCTTCTGCTTCATGGAGTCAGAGACCTGGGTGTCCTCACTTTTCTTTCACATGATGACAGCTGTCCTGGGTCTGGGCATCCTCATGCCGTGGCTCTCCCTGTTCATTGGTCGACATCCCATTATGTGGCTATTAGACTTTGTCACGTTAAATGACAAAAGACTTTGCCTGCTGGGTTACTGGGTGTTCCTGGCTGTTGTGGCCACTTGTGTTGTGTTGCACCAGAACTACCAGCGCCAGTCAGGGTCCAAGAAGCACCAGGCCTCAACCGTTGTCAGGAAGTACTTCCATTTGATTGTAGTTGCCACATACGTCCCAGGGCTGATATATGACCGACAGCTCCTTCATGTGGCATCTGTAGGTTGCTTAGCGATCTTCTTGTTCCTGGAGTATGTGCGTTACTTCCGTATCCGGCCGCTGGGTCAGCTGCTCAGGCAGCTGCTCACCTTGTTCCTGGATGAGCGGGACTCCGGCCCTCTTATCCTGACCCACGTTTACCTGCTGATAGGTATGTCCTTGCCCATATGGCTGTACCCTGGGCCCTGTGCTCCTAAGGGGATACTTCCCGGTGCAGGTGGCCTGGTGCCTTATGCAGGTGTATTGGCTGTGGGGGTTGGAGACACTGTGGCGTCCGTGTTTGGCAGCACCATGGGGGAGATCCGTTGGCCTGGCACCAAGAAAACCATGGAGGGTACCGCAACATCTGTGTTTGCCCAGATCATCGCTGTGGCCATGTTTCTCATCTTTGATGGGAGCATCAATCTGAACTCCACCTACTCATGGATCGTCGGCTCCATCTCTCTGGTGGCCATGCTGGAAGCCTACACCTCCCAAATAGACAATCTCCTCCTCCCACTCTACCTCTTCATACTGCTACTACTTTGACTGAATATATGGCACAAACAGAAATAAATCCCTCCTACTGTCCACTCTTTCTAGAGGGAAATAAGAAATAAGTAAAATATGGTGGTAGAAGTAACAGAAGTTATCACTTGACTGATCAGCACAAGAGTAGTTAAGAGCTGACAAACCAGGTAATCATTCGATCAAACAATCCAAGAGGGCAATAAAAATAACTGCTCCTTCCATTATTTGGTAGAGGGTGTGATGATAGCATGACGTTAGAGCCTGTCATCCTTGGATCACAAGTCATTTCAGCATCAGTTGCTTTGAGAAATGAGACAATCATTTCAGAATAACTTGCTAAGAAATGTAAGAGCTGCTAAATGTTCTGTATTGACAGCAGTGGTGTTTGGTTTCTCCTGACACAAGTCTCTCGACCAGACACCCACAACTCCTGAATTATGCAACAGGAGATTAGCAGAGTGGACAAATGTCCTGTTTAACACCATTTCTGGACCGTACAGGCGCTGCTAAATGGCACATTCGGCTCACCAATGAGAAGGCTTTCCTATCTTGTCCTCATTTTTTGCAAATGGATGAACACCTTTGTATTGCCTTTTGAAGAACATTATTTGAAGTTAGCTCACTGATGTCTTTTCCTTGTTATCACATTATTTTCTCTGATGACAATATGAAGGACTTGTGATATGTCCTTGTGGTACTGAGCCTTGGAGTTTGTAGATAATCCTTTGGGCCAAAAATGATGAACATATGCCCCTATCACTCTTTTACTGAATATTTGCATTATATAAATCTCCTCAGATGTCACCAGGTTTCATCATCTCAACATTCTTGGACATATAACAGTTTCTAACCTGTGAATAACTTGTTTTTGAATCAACAGCCTCATAGTTTATGTGCACCTGTAAGGGTTCTTTGGGGTTTATGCTTTTTTTTAAATGTAACAATTTCCTCTTTGCATGATCCTACTGGTATGTTGTTTTTACCATCATTCTTTCTTTTTTTTTTTTTTTTTTTAAAAAAAGAAAGAAATATTGCATGTTGAGTGCATTGAAAAAGAAAGCTGAAACAGATATGTCTCCTACTTTGCTCCAATAGTTTAAGACTCATTTGAGGATTGAAAAGCAGGACTGGAGCAGCTGACAGTGATTTGAATTTAAAATTGTTTTTGTGCATTTTGAGTTGTTTTTTTCCATTTAAGTTGTGTTTTAACATGAATATACTTGAAATTAATACTTGTTGTATTAACAGGTCTTAATGTATTAAGACCTTGAAGAAGAATGATGCTGGTTGGTGACAATGTTGATGAGGAGTTTCTGAATAAAAGTAAACCTACATGACAGCTGTATTATCCAGTCTCCATGGGAAAGACGTTCCAGTGATTTCAAAGTTTTCATTTAAAACATGACACATTCATCATAATTGTGTTGGTCATCATTATCCAGCGTTGAGCAGGTCAGTCGACATGCTGTTGCTCAGAGAGGCAGATGGTTTCACGTCAGCTACAAACGTTTTCTTTTGTTGGAATAGTTCACACATGTTGGTCCTTCTTCAGCAAAGACAGCAGCTTGTCTTTCCATGAACTGCAGCACTGGGTGCTAAAAGGAGCACTCTTTCATTTAGTGTAGAGATGCAGGAAAGGGAGCTCTTCACTGGGTTGCAACCTTTAAAGACCAAACAGATGGAAACTTGAGTCTTTGAACACACAAGCTGCCACAGCTACTCTTAATCTAAAGTTGTTAGCTGCGTTGTGGATAAACATGGCACTTACAGGCTGATGACACTGACTTCCTCATTTAATTACATTCTCTAACTTGTACGAGCAGAAATGGTACACAGTGACAAGAGTTCCCACTCTTTTCTAGAATTAATTTTCCAGTGATGATAAAGCTGGAAGATGACAGATAGAGGATGTGCTGGCTTCCCATTCACTGTTGTCAGTTACACAGTAGTTAGCTAATATTAGCTAACATTAGCTGGCATTGACTATCATAAAATACTGGTCATGATAGGCTAAGTGCCATCAGTGTGTGGAATTAAAGGTTAATTAAGGATGTGTGTGTCTTTTTCTCAGACTGAACTTTTCATAATGTAAGCTTGTGAATAAGCCAGATGCATGTTTAACACCTGATTGACATATCAAATGGGAATAAAAGAATCACTGTCACCAGTTGTCAGGGCTCCAGAGGGTGTCCTGGGCTTCCATCACATGGAAGCTGTAGACGTGGCGAGAGTCCTCTGAGGTGTTTTCAGCACTGCGATGCACCACCTCCCCGTGGATCAGGACTACACCACCTGAGCACAGAGCGGTTGATGGATTGGCTGATCAACTCTCACTGCTCTGCTTGCAACGACACAAAGCACTAAGGTGGCATTTGTTATAAATTGATTAATTCCCTAAATGTCAGAAAATCATGACTTTTTTGTCCTTAAAAAAAAAACAACAGAAAAAGGAAACAGCTGACCTTAATCTTTTCAAAGGTTTATAAAAAAAATAAGCCCTAAAGCTCACTAATTACCATGTTCTATTTTATATAATTTGTACAAAAAACAAAATATAAATATGACAATACAAGTCCTTTATAAGGTGTTATTTACGGATGTGTGGGGGTCCCACACTCTTGGCAATAAAGTGAATGTATTTTCAAAAGATAAGCTCAAACGTTATTCATCCTGAAGAAAAATTCTTTCAAAACAGTTGCCATACATGGTAGAAAAAGTAATGAGACTTAAAAGATTTTAAAAAGTATACCTGGCAGAATAGTGCAAAATGCAATATAGTACAAAACCAAAAACATAAGCAATATACATATATAAAACTATAAGAACATAAGAATACAGTAAGCTGCCAAGTAAGAGGTCAAAAGTGACAAACTGTCAAACTATCCCTTTAAATGTCACTATAAAATGCTTATTGTGCATCATCTAATGCATACAGACACTCTCTGACTTCATGGAAATAAGCCTGTGCTTCTATACTACACATTATATCCCCAACCCTAAGTCAGAAAGTGCTGAAAATACTAACTCCTCGATTTGTCGTCATTTACCTTTTTTCACAGGTGTAGCGACAAAGCTCTCGTCATCGTGGTCCCGCTCTCGGCCGATGAAGTCCGTCATGGGAAAGGTGCCCTTTGGGGTACGCACCAGACGTCGTGTAATTCCACCTGGGCAAAAAAAAAAAAAAAGATTTGAGTGGTGGAGAGGAGGTGCTTTTTGTGTTGCTCAGAACCTTCATCCCCTTGGACATTTTCTCTCCATACAATTCCATAAGTATTAACTGGTGTCATATGTGTTTTCTAAATTAGGGGTTGTTGGGAGTTGTAGAGCTGAGACATGGTTACTCAATAAGGCTGCCTACCTCTGCATTGACCTGGCGACCTGGCAACCAGGGTCGGAGGAGGCTGTCAGTGGTGCCGGCCATTCGATAAGACAAATGGCTAAAGTCAGCGAGACAACAGGCGCCATGACTAGTTAAGCACTTAGGATGAGCGCGTCCTGAGGGTGACGCAATACAGAAGGAATGCAAGGTAAGGTACTTGTACTTATATGGGCCTGAGGGCTACTTTTAACATAACTGGGTGTTGGTTTCTAAGTTTGACCATCGAGGCAGAAGGTAGCAATGTGAGGCAGACTCAAGCACTGACCTGTTGTATTCAATGATGTTCCTATTTCTCCTGATATCAGAATCTTCAATAAATGTTACGTCTTTAAATGACTTCAAAGGCTCCTGGGTGCTCTTCTTCTTTGACCACTGACTGATCCTTATTTCTCCTCATCAATAAGGGGTGACCATGTGCTTTTTTAAATTGTTTTTATTGTTGTTGTAAAGGACAGAGGGTGTCATGTCCTGTACAGATAATAAAACCCTCTGAGGTAAATTTGTAATAACTGATATTGACAATCACATCAAATCATCCATCCCTGCCGATCTCAACCAACATCAATTTGCCCATCGAGCAAACAGATGGACAGAGGATGCCATCAGCTCTCCACACAGCCCTACCACACCAGGACCAAAATAACACTTATATAAGGATGCTGTTTGTGGTTTAAGCTTTAAGCTTTAAGAATTTTAGCTCAGAACAAACTGGTGATGAAACACCACAATCAGCTTGAGCAGCTCACAGGGAAAGAAGGTGGAGACACCACCTTCCCTCACAGACATTAATGCTGGCAAACTCCTCAGGAGAGCCAGCAGCATCACAAAGGAGAAGCATTACCTGTTCTCCCTCTGGGAAGAGATACCGGACCATAAAAACTCACACAAACAGACTGAAAAACAGCTGTTACCTCACAGGCTGTCAAAGTTAACCCCTCCCTCCGCTTCCACTTAACAGTCTACCAGTTTAAGCCGGAAAGCTTTGAGCCTCACATCCTGACAAACCTGCTTTATTTGTTTCCATTCAATGCTGTTCGCACTATGTAAATAATTGTAAATAGATGTCATATTCTATTCCTGTCACCAACATCATTGCCATCTGTAGTGTGTACAAAACTTTTTTAATACTATTTTTATTCTATTCATTTCTATTTCTTTGTCTCATGCTATTTCATATTGGGCTAAAGTATACAAATACATTTGATTTTAAGTAAATCATGAAGTGTGACTGGGGAAACAAAATAGCGTCTGGAAACATCAGTGCAAGGTTATTCAAACAGTGAGCTTACTGGTGTGTGAGCCGGGGATAAACCACAGGCAGCCATTGTTAACAGTGGCGTCTTCAAGGGCGATCCACAGCCCCATAACTCTGCCCAGGGGCTCTGTGTACAGAAATGTGGCATCTTGATGTGGATTCACTGGAGGAAAAAAAAACAACAAAAAACCCCACAATCAACAAAAGATATTTCATGGAATGAATGTTTGTTGCATGCTTTTTAGATAGGTTTCTTACCTTCTCCACCAATCCCTGGTTGCTGGAGTGGTGAGAGAAAGAAGCATGATCTTCTAAGTGACCCACACAGCATCATCTGACACTATGAGGCACTTCTTATATAGATAGAAGGACTTTAATGCTTTACCTTGAACATGAACATGCTTTGCAGTATCACAGGACTTATAAGACCCAGCTTCTTTGCTATGTCCTGAAAGAACATCAGATGTGAGGTTATTCTGTGACTCAGCACATCATTCTCCGACATTCAACAGCTCACTCACCTGGATTTTGGGTGAAAACGTAGCCTTTTTGAACAGCGGCTCATGGGCATGCAGTGCTAAACGGCCAAGATGGCATTAGTTACTTATTATTACTTTTGGAAAACTAGTCTTTGCATGTGACATTTTGGAAAATTTCACTTGAAATCTCACCATGTCCGACTTTGTTTAGCGACCGATGTTTTGGCACAATGAATTCACCTGCAAGACCAGACATGCTCTACCCTTGCAATTTGGTATTTTGCAATGTACATATTTAAATATACATATACAGTATATGAACAAAGAAAATACTGACAGACGAGAAAGAACGTAAATAGAGCTCACCTTTGTCATCAAAAACTCCGTTCTCAAAGAAAAAGCGAACTTTGCCTCCACTGGTCATAAAATAGTCAGCACTTCCCTGCAGGTCAAAAGGTTAACACCAGTCATCTGACCCAGCAGAGAATGACTGTATTACACACCACACACACACACACTGACTTTACTGTTGACATAAGCGTTCGCTTTTAGTTTCATGATCATGAGGAGGAAACACTCGCTCTCTGCCATAAAGGAATGAAAGTGGAAATATCACCTGCATCTTTTAGCACAATAGGATGGAAAGCATGTAAATATAGTGGGATAAAACTATGAGCCGCTGATATAGGTTGAGAGGGTCACCTGTATTTTGAGCTGCTCCTCATAATCGGTAGAGAAGCAGGTGCGGCAGTGCTCCGGCACGTCCATCTGATCCACTATCTCTGCCATCCTTTGCCTCAGCTCATCGCACTCCTGGGGAGTCAGCAGACCATCCAGAACCACATATCCATCCTCCTTATACTGTAAAGAGGGAGGAAACAAGTGCTGCCGGTTCACTGGTACTAACCACTGATGAATGTGATGAAATGATGAAGCCATTACGCCAAATCGAGGATGTAATCTCCATTTACACACTCAAACTCAGAAACAGTTTAAATCAAGAGCTAGGCCATGCTGGTGTTTCATGTCTCTTTACACTTTTAAACCAAGATGCATCAGGTAGTGGACATGGACTCTACTTCAGCACAAGGCTTTGAGATGGGGAAATGCAAGTATGCACTTAAAAATAAGCATAATAGGTCCACTTTCCAGGCACTAAAGTCACTTTCTCAGACTGGTGTCCCGCCCAAACCTGGGTCCTTGTTGTGGTGAAGGTGATAATTGTGAGGAGCTACAGAATACTTTTGTAAACTTTTTCTTTATTTTATTTGATGTGTGAAACATCGGAAGCCTATGGTGACCAAAACCACAAAGATGAAGCCTTCAAATTCAATTCATACAGTAACACATGACATAAAGAAATGCTGCAAATAAAGTAATGTGAGTGTATTTGTGCTTGATAAATAACTTAAGCTATTACCTAAGGAGATCACGTCGTGCAAAGGCTGGATAGCTGCTTGTTTTCTTTTAGTGTAAGTGTACAGTTGTATTTGTAAATGTGTGTATGAATAAATATTTCGTATTTTTACGCTTTATGACTTACAGTTAACGCTGCTCCTATTCAGCTGTTAACTGAATTTCACTAAAAGATGCAATTCAAGTAGGGGGCGGGGCTCCTTATGTCCCTCCAGGGTCAAATGTTCACACTAAATGCATTGTTATTCTTCAATTATGTAATATTTTGTCTTGCTGCTTTGAGTCATTTTCTGATATTTCTGAACTAACTGGAAAGTGTTGATCTCAGCATTGACCCTGTTTGTCACAGTCAGTGGAGTCACAAAGCAGCAGCAAAGACAGTGCTCTTACTGCTTTCCTTGAACAGGCCACTTGTGGCTGCAGCCTGTCTAACAAGTTCAAAAATATTGCAATCCATATTCTCCTGTAATTTTATATAGCCTACTGATGTGAAAATCATTAGAATTCAAGTTGAGTTATTATGTTGAAATTGTCATGAGGATAGGGAGATAACAAGAATTCATGTGGAGTGTTCAAAGTCATAAAAGCAAAAACAGTTTTATTTAGCTGCATTGTTAAAAGGGATTAAATGCTAAAAATAGTTTTTTACAGTATTATATCCAGTCATGGAAAATTTTATATTAGACTAACCTTGGTTTCTTCACTAGCTTGTTCATTTTAATGCCTAGAACAATTAAAGGCACATCTGTTTGCACAAATATGACGATAACAGCAAAACTAGGTCATAAGAGTTTAATTTAAGAGCTGGTGCTGGTGCAGTTTTTCTTGATAATAATCAAAAACACTTAAGTTCTTACATCAATAGCTGGGTCATCGCACATTCACTGCTTGCTTTTCTGTCTGTTCTAGCACATGATTCACTCAGGAGTCAGTACTTGATTGCATAACCATGGTTCTTGATGACGCAGCCATGTCAGACAACCTGAGTTGTGCTACGACTTGAACGTAAAGCAGGAAACCACTGTAGGCTGCATGTTCAGTGCTGCTTACAACATGAAATGGGAATACAATTACGCTTAAGCATTTCAAAAAGGACATCAATTATTATGTAATCAGCTGTATTTTTTGTCGTGTTCATTGTACTTTCAGTGTACTAGAAAAAAAGTTACGCAACTTGTGCAGGCTGGCTTTACCAGCGCCACCGGAAAGCAGCTAATATGTGCTGTTTAACAAACTACATGATGAATAAGACATCGCAAGTCTTGCAGGGATGTGATACAGGAGAGCTAAAACGGTCTGCATGGTGAGGGAGTTTTTCAATACGGTCTAATTAACGATACTGTATAACGAGCATTTGCATGTGCAGTTATAAAGTGGCCTGTCTTCTTCGTTTTAATTCAATGCTCACCTTTTGCGCATCCTGATCGGTCATAAAATCCATGGCTGTGTGCAGGGAGAGGAGCAGCTCCTGGGACAAAGACGATGGCTTAACTCTGGACCATTTGGACATGTGATGGGATGAGCGTAATAGGATTTGGGACTTTAACTCTTTCGCTGCACAACAAGAGGGGAGAGTTGAACACAGATAGAGTTGTGTGTGTAGGCGTGAAGAGGTGCTGCAGGCTGCAGCTGTGAGACACGTGTGTAGCAGCTGCAGCAGCCCAGCATGACCTCTAGATGTCGCTCATGTCAATGCTGCAATGAGAAAAAAGGAAACTAAATCTAAAATGAAAAACAGCCACATCTGGTGGCCGTTTAGTGTGACTGACTGGGCCTGGAGGTGCATATGGACTGAAAACAAGTTTATTGCCAAATAAATCCATCCATCCATTATCTACCTCTTATCCTCTCATAGGGTCGTGGGGGGCTGGAGTCTATCCCAGCAGTCTTATGGTGAAAGGCAGGGTACACCCTGGACAAGTCTCCAGTTCATCACAGGACACATAGAGACAGACAACCACTCACACTCACATTCACACCTACGATTTCAATTAGCCAATTAACCTAATCCCCATGCATGTTTTTGGATGGTGGGAGGAAGCCAGAGTACCCGGAGAGAACCCACACAGACACGGGGAGAACATGCAAACTCCACACAGAAAGGCCCCGGGCCAGGAATCAAACCCAGTACCTTCTTGCTGTGAGGCAACAGTGCTAACCACTACACCACCGTGCCGCCTTGTCAAATAAATGAGTACTCAATTTGATTTCTCTTTTGTAAATTTCTAGATCAAGTTTGTATAAACAGTCACTGATTTTATGGTGCAATGCATTATGAGGACGAAAAGGCTTCGTCTGAACAATTTGACTGTGAGGCCCTCATTAGCGATCCTACCAGGATGGAGGAGCATGGAAAACGTGTCCTGTATGGCCATGATGCTGATTGTGTGAACTAAGAAAACAGCTTGTAGTGAATGAAATTACTAAGGACAACATCTTGTCCCATGGTGGGCTTCCACATGAACATGTGCCATTGTTGGGTATAAATGGGGTAGACAGGGCTGCAGCTCAAAGCTGCACAGATAAAACAGAATCAGTGCAGAAAGGATCAGAAATAATCTCTATTAAAAAGTCAGTGAGCAAACAACTCAGAATTTGAAACATGTTAGAATCCAGTCCATGTTTGAGAACCACCAATGCTGAAGGCAGTGAGTAGCTCAAACTTGATGATGGTGTCAGAGTTGTGTATTTCCATGCAATCGTGCTTGAACAGAAACTTGAGGAGCGGGTTGAGAACACAGCCGTGGGGATCACCGGTGTTCACAGTCAGGGTGGAGGAGTCGCACTGCCTGCTGAGGTCTGCTCATCAGGAAGTTCAGGATCCAGTCTCACAGAGCACTCTTGAGTCCGACGTCTCTGCGCTTCATGACAAGTGGTGGACAGTAATGGAGTACATTTACTTGAGCACTGCACTTTGAGTTATTGTGCTTTTTTTAAAGATACTTATGACTTTCACTCCACTACATTTAAAAGACAAATATTGTCAGCTGGTGTTCTTCTTTTCTAAAATCCTATTGGCCACACGTTGTGCTCCTCACTGTCTCCGCTCACACCTGGGATGGATTTGGAAATACATCATCCTCACTCTGTGTGGCAAGCTCTCCCACTTTCATTCAAACAAAACTCGGTAATGGAGATGACAGGAGACACTCAAGCTGAGAAACTAGCACATCCATGGTCATATAAGCTCCATCCAATCACCTGCTCCTCAACACCACCATGACCAGGAAGATGGTGGTGGATTTCAGGAGACCCAGGTCACAGCCAGTGCCAGTTTTCATCAAAGGGGATTGTGTGGAGGTGGTACCCACCTATAAATACCTGGGAGTACTACTGGACGATAAACTGGACTGGACAGCCAACACAGATGCTCTGTGCAGGAAACAGAGCTGTCTGTACTTCCTCAGAAGGCTGGTGTCCTTCAACTTCTGCAACAAACTGCTACAGATCTTGTACCAGTCTGTGGTAGTGAGTGTTGCTACTGGACACAGTTGTGTGTTGGGGGGTAGCCTGAAGAAGAAGGACACAGGCTCTACAACACCTCACAAACACTGAGCCCTGGACTCACCACACATTCACACCACACACCTGGACACACACACACTTTCTCACTCACTTTAACTCACATCTACATACTGGATTCTTCAAGTGTGTAAAAACAACAACAAAAAATAAAACATATTTGCTACGCTTACTGTCATTTTGCACCTGTAATGTAACTGTCAGACCTTTATACATATGTCTTATGATACAGCACAAAGTGCAAAACAAACATCTTAAATATGATATTTGTCTGTACCTTGTTGTCAGTGCCCTGCTGTTCCAGCGTGTGCACACTCTCCTGCAGTTGTGCATCCATGCTGAGCGACAACTTACGGCCCTCTGAGATCTGCTTGCGGAGGGCAGTGTAGTCCTCAATCAGACCCAAAATATGGCGGCCATTGGGACTAGCCCACATCCGGTGGCCTGGCACCAGGCGTGAAGGAGCGCTGGAGACGCTGTTGCCAGAGCTACTGCTGAATGACCCACCGTCCACCTCTGAGTGAGCACAACGTTTCTCATCTGAAAAGGTGTTTTGAAATACTGTCATTGAAATGTGTGAAATGCACAGAACTGGAGAACAACACTAAAAAGGGCTTGTATTTACAGACAGATGGAGGAGGTCTTCTTACCGTGGAGGACACCCGTGTGTTCGCTGTGACTCTGAAATAAGTGGTGGGGAGGACCGCAGCCTTCACGACCTGGTGACCTGCCTCCTTCATCTGAGACAAATGTAAAACCCAAACACTGACGTGACCTGGCAGACTCCTGTGTGTGTTTGCACCTCTCTGTATACCTGCCACAGGTAATCAGCATGTGAGTCTGTGGCTGCAGAGAGTGGTGAAGACTGCTGAGAAGATCAACAGGACTCCACTGCTCTCTCTGCAGAGCATCTACCACCGCAGAGTCCACAGGAGAGCTGCCTCCATCATTAAAGACCCCACCCACCCCCAACATGGACTGTTCACACTTCTCCCCTCAGGACGGAGGTACAGAAGTGTGAAATGCAGAACCTCCAGACTGAGAAACTCTTTCTTTCCCTCAGCCATCAGACTCCTTAACAGTTGCACTATCTCTTTGTACAGCCTGTATTTGTTTTTTCTTTAAACTGTATTTACTGTATATACTGTATTGTCTCTTTTTCTGTCTTTATCACATTGCTGCCTTACTTGTCTTTAAGCTGCTATTTTTTATTTATCTATTTTTTATACTTTTATTTTCTTTTTTTAAACTTATTGCTCGGCATTCATAGTGGATAGCAAAGAAAGTATTTAACTGTACAGGGAAAAATGTTTCCTTACTGTTCACATGATAATAAACACCTTGAATCTTATGTTTACCTGGAGAAGAGAGCAGGTAGTTGATGTTGATGGTTTCAGAGCGGTTGCTTCCTCTGAGCAGCTGCTCCTCCAGTCGGTGTCTCAGTGTCGTGTTGGTCTGGATGCTCCTCTCCAGCTGCAGCCTCAGGTGTCTGATCTCCAGCAGCAGCTCGCTCAGGTCGCTCAATATGTGAGCAATCCAAAACTTCACATGAACATTGTTTATGGTACAATGTGGAACTGACACAGACTGGACAACTTATACGTGAAACACTTTGAAAGGTGCAAGACTAGAAGCATTTCTATTGCACTAAAAGTCTGCAAGGCTGGTGGGCAATGTCAACAGAGCAAAGAGAGAACCTGATTACAACACACACAGAGGGAGAGCAACTTCACTCTCTGCTCAGACATTACCCCTCTATGTCTTACCGAAGCAAATTGCTTATTTGTTGTTGTATTGATGCTCTGGATATCACATTTAGCACAATGAAATGTAGATTTGTATTTGTTGCTTAGTAACACTAGCTCATCCTATTTCTATTTAACACTTCAAACTAAAGAAAAACAAAACAAAACGTTACCATTGTGTTTGTGAGTTCCGGTCTTAATCTTTTCGTGAACTTGCAGCTCCACTCGCAGTGACTGCAGAAGATGCTGGGAGTCAGACAGCTGCTGCCTCTGGAGCTTCACCTCACACTGCAACCTGGAAACATCCACATAGAAATACACACACCAAATTCATATTTATCTACTAAGAGAGGGGGGTGTCATGCTGGCAGTTCAGACAAATAATATAAATAAATGTGTGTCCAGCTGTACTCCACTCTCTCTCACCATGTTTCCTGTCTGTTTCTAAACTGTCCTGATTGCAACCATTATTGTTTTGTATATTTTTTTTTCAAAAACTGAACACCTTTACGAGCTGTCATCAGTCCATTTATACTAATGTAGAAAGACCAAATATTAGAAACACCTCTTCATACAATGTAGCACAAACAGACAGCACCTCAAACTACTTAACCATCAACTGTGACAGTGAAGTTGAATGTAATATAATATGAAATATTTGCTTGTTGTTTTTCTTGTTTTATGACAGGTGGTCAAATGAATTTGTTAAGCACTGTACATAAACAAAAAAAAATACAGACAGACGAGGAAAAAAGTAAATAGAGCTCACCTTTGTCATCAAAAACTCCGTTCTCAAAGAAAAAGCTGATTTTGTCTCCACTGGTCATGAAATAGTCAGCACTTCCCTGCAGGTCAAAAGGTTAACACCAGTCATCTGACCCAGCAGAGAATGATTGTATTACAGAGAGGAGATACACCACACACACTGACTTTACTGTTGACATAAGCGTTCGCTTTTAGCTTAAAAAGAAGGATACTGAGGAGTTTAAGAATGAAATATATCTACTGACTAAGGAGTCTGATCATGAGGGGGAAACACTCCCTTTCTGCCATAAAGAAACCAAAGTGGAAATCGTGTCTGCATCTTTCAGCACAATCGGATGAAAGCATGTAGAAGAAGATACAGTGGGATAAAACTGACACAAATTGAGACTCATCTCACCTGCAGCTCCAGGATCACTGTGTTAGTGGCATGAGGAAGTGCAGCAGACTGCAGCTGTTAAACACAGCGTGTGGTGGATGACCTCTAGATGTCGTTGCTCTAACATGAAAACAAACAGTACAAGAAGTGTCTGATGGACACTGAGTTTGACTGAATGGGCCTACAGATGCAGGTGGACTGTAATCAAGGACTTTTATTATCAAGTAAATGAGTACCAAATGTGTTTCTCTTTTGTTAATTTCTACATTAAGATTGTATAAACCAACCATTCAGTAATTTTATCTAACGTGGTGCATTGACTACTTTTTTTGTGTATACTTACGACACTTGCTGAGAATAGTCACATACTTTTTCAAAACATTAAGTGATATTTTCTTTATGGACTTCACTTGTAATGTGTACATTTATATGGCAGCAGTTGAATATTGTCTCGATAATAAAGGAGCAGCGCTGGTGAGGGTTAAAAATACATTTTAGTGATATTACCAGGGTCGAACTTTGACTCTAAATATAGAGATATAGACGGTTAGAATCCACAGACGACTTCATCTTGACGATTCAAATGGTTGTTTCTCATCAACGCAGCCGACAGTGCTGAAAGAAGAACCAGCGTCAGGTGAGGAATTGACACCCTTTATAGCAGGATTTAGTGTTAAGTGTTTATTTCATTATGTGTCAGAATGGTACAAAAGTCGTTGGGTCTGAACATTAGGAAACAAGGTTCAGTTGTACACTGTTATAGACTTAAGAAGCCGTTGTCCAGTCCACTTGGCAACAATGAATTAATAAAAGGCCTTTCTCATGTGATACATACAGTGCGGATTAAAACAAGTCTGGATGGATGCTGCTCGGGGTTAAGTGGGTGGCTTTCAGTATGGCTGTAATGTTAAAGTTCAGCATTGACAAAACTCATGCTGCAAGACTAACGGATGTGAACCCTGAAAAAAAGGGAACTGTTTTCATGTATCCCTGATCTTCAGGCACCAGAATACAGAAATGAATTAATCATACATAGTAAATACAATACAATGTATTTAAAAAACATTTTATACATAGGTAGAGATTAGATGTCAATGCAATCAAGGTTTTTTTTTTGTGAATAATGTGGTTTCTGGGTTCTAGTGAAATGTACACACTTCAGAAATATTACAGATATATTCAGTGTGTGAAGGCTGAGCTCTCCTTCATTAACAGTATATTAGATTGTCATGGGTTCTTTCTGTTGAGTTGTGAAATCTTGTTTTTGGAAGAATTCAGCATCTGGTTGTCTACTGTAACAAATGAGTTGTTCATCCTGCGTCAGAATAAACAAACCAGTCACACAAACTACACTACTTAAGGCATGCATAACAAAAATACAGATCATTTCGTACTTTAAATAAGATTCAGAAGAGGGAAAACTAAAGGTCAAAACAAAACGTTTTTGCTGCGTTTGCTTTTAAATGTATTAATTGAATTATTTAAGGTGTTTGGATGAGAATGGGTCACTTCTGACGTGATATGAATTAAAGTGCTGGCATTAAGAGTTTTCAAGTCAAGGGGGAGTGTATCAGTCGCTGAAGCTTCCTCCTTTCAGTGCTCCACAGATGGCTGACCTCAGCTCAGACCTTCACCCAAGTCACTGATGCTGACGTGCAGGAAAAGGGAGTCTGGCTGCAGGTTGTGCTCATCTTGTGACTCAGAGGGAAGTGACGATAGTTCAGAGCACTGGAGGTCACCAAAAACAATATTTGTATATATAAGCAAATCGTAACTGGACAACGTCAGACTCCAGAAACGGAGAAGATAAATGAATTCATCAATATGCTAATTTAGCAAATGACTTCCCAGGGAAGCCCTGAGAACATTTTCTATGGCACGCTTAACCATCAAGTATCAAATGTACTACAACAGCAGTACCACGTACACATCACAAAGAAGTAGCTGTGACTATCCAACCACTCAGGACCATCCAGTTAAGGCCAAAAGACACTTGACACAATAAGTTATGGGCACTGTTTGAATGTCCTACTTTGACACTGGTGCACTGCTGGGGGGAGACTACTACTGGCGACTGCACTGCACCACTACAATGAGCAATGTTACCATGTCAAATGAATGATGTACCAATCATGTATCGAATCTAATCTTTTCAGTTCAATATGCAAGTAAAGGAGCTCTCTTATCGATTTGCATTCATATTTTGACATCAACCGGTCACCCTCTGCAGAGTGCGGTGAAAAACAAATGTTGCCGCTCCACAAAAATGAAACCAAAGCTGACATATCAAGATGGACATGCTACTTTAAAACAATGTATATGTGTAAAATGTTTATGCATAATGGAAAAGCTGAGCTTTCCTTTGAATTACTGTTTCTCTGGTGTCATTTGTTCCTTTTCACTTCGTCTGTGACCTTTGCTTACAACTGTAGAAGTGGCTGCTGGCCAACACATTCAAGACTCTTCTTTCAGAAGAGGAGCAATTTACTAACGACCCTGAGAAGGGCATTTGGATTTAGCCAGAGCCTCAGTGAAAACAAAACTCACTGTGAACAAAGGTGCAATTGTGGTATTACTATGGTGAAGCTTCCCTTACAGCTAAAGGCAAGCAGAAACAGATGGTAACAATAAGAGCACATAACATATGACGGATATGCATAAAACAAAGCAATACAATTTACAACAAACAAATGAACTTGATGTTTGTGATCACTAACAGGGGCTTGTAAAAGTAAGGCCATATTATCAACAAGATGCCTGGCTGGAGCAAACATAGCAGGGTTACTCAAATGATGCTCATAAATTCAAGGTCTTAACAGGAAAAGTGTTTCAAGCAGACAAAGCATGTTGCACTAATTTAGACCATGAAAGTGGAAATCACATATTCTGCATGCTCTCTCTGTGAATAAATGTTTCCCTTGTGTGGGCCGGTCAAAGTCAGCTTCCACTCACTATAACTTCCTGTCCTCGCGCTGCTGTTGAGAGTATAAACAAAACCGCTGACAAATGTCCAGTTTATCCTGGAGTAAACGGAGCATGATAAATAGAAGGATAAGCATACAAACAGCTGTGCACTTGCATCATCAACACATATACTTTCCTTTCACAAACAGTTTCTAGCAGTATCTGCTAGTTAAGACTCCCTGCCTGTCTGAAAAATCATATTGAGCATTAAAAAGTACCATGATTCTTGCTTGTTTTGTTGGACTACAAAATGTCCTGACTGCATGATTTACATTGTGCAAGCTTACTTATGTTATAATTTAATAAAGACAAAAAAAACCATCTGTGACAGGGAGTTTTATGAATGTGTGGGAACCTATAACTACTAAGACAGGGACAGCAGACTTTCTGTCAGCAGGAGGGGAACCAAATAATCACAATGTAGTCAGTGATGCAACGTAAATAAGCACGGGTCACTTAGGATCTTTGACTTCATGTATATGATTCATAAGCAGCTCAACAAAACTTAAACAAAACTGGGTGTTTATGTGTGGTGTTCACTGGACACAGTCTGTTTGACTGACCCAAACATGGTAGCATTTAAGAAATACCAAATTATGGGATTTTGTGTCAGGCCCAATCCACCTAAAATAAAGCCTGTTTCATATCACTTTAATAAAGACATAAATTAAGAATTGCAGGGTATTTACGGACACTGTACTGTAAAGTCACTTGCTTTCTTTGATGTTGTTCCATCAATCCACCTTGTTAAGGCCAAAGCCGCGAGTTCGGCTGTGGGATGATCTGTCGATCTGCACTACAGAGTTGTTTGTTCACATAAAAAAAGATGCCTCCTTCCAGCACATTGAGTGTGCAGAGAGTCTGAAATCAGACCAGGAGCAGGACCGAACATTCCCACTGCAGTTGCAACTTTGACCAACATCTGCAAATGTAATTGTAGAAACATTTCAAAAGCTAAATTTTGAGTCTCAAGGCCAAATGAAGGCAGGCAAATGCTGCTGTGGGCATTGTTTGTGCATGTATCCCTGTTATCAGCAAAGAAGTGATAGTGAGCTCCTTCAGCTCACTGGCAAAGCTGAAACGTGCAGCGTGGTTTTTTGGGTCACAGATTTGCTTCAGCAAGGTCCTACAGAGGCATGCATATTCAACACCGCCTGCTTGCATCCTTGCAGCTTTATATTTAAGATGATATGAAGCCATATTACTGGACCAGCTTTCACCGTGTTTTTCCCTTGGCGACCATATAACTAGTGATTTCCAAAAAAGAGCTTTTTATGTCAAACCGACCAAACAACAAGCAGTCACTTTTCTGAGCCTGTGTGGTCGACACTACTGCAAAATCACAGCTCGATCGTTTCTTAAAACAAACTTCTCCTCTGCAGAGATTTGGTTCAAGCTTGCTCCTTGTCGGCCCTCCAGAGCTGCTCTTTGACTTCCGACGGCAGCGTGTTGAACAGGTCCTCCTCCACCACCAGACTGCTCCTCTTCAACAGCCGACACTCACCGAGTTCCACCGGGAGACACTCGAGGCGGTTCCCTCTCAGCTCCAGCTGGGTCAACCCAGTGAGTTCCCCGAAGCGTGACGGCAGAGTCTGCAGGCAGTTGTTTCCCAGATTCAGAGTACGCAGCTTCTTGCACTTGAACAGCTCCGGGGGCAAAGTCTCGATCTGAAGTGGAAAGGGTAAGGGACAGAATAGGCGTGTTAAGTTAGCAGGGAATAGAAAGTTGTTGAATCTTTAATCTATATGTATGGGCTCTTGGCATGGAGTAAAGAAAACCAGGACTAGTGAATAGAGAGTTCATTTCTAGATCCTGTTTAAGATTAAAGTATACACAAGCTTTGCTGTCAGGCTTTAGGTATAAAGACTCACCAAATATATTAAAAAGGAAAACGCAGAAACTGTGTTTCTTGTGCTTATGTTCCATAAATTCCTTGTCCTATCTGTAATTCTTTTGTGTGTCTAAAAACAAAATTTCCATCTCTGTTCACTGATGTCCAAAATGAAAACACATCATTTTAAAACACCTACGTGGACACAACACATTTTAATTGATAATGTTGGGCTAGGCATGAGAGGCATTAAAAACACAAAGAGACACCATAGGGGGTCCCATTTAATGGAGCTATTTTTGGCTGAACTCAAACCTGCTGGAACCTATTTTCAGTGTACAAACAGTAAAACAGCAGTAATAGTAACCTTTACTGAAAACACATGACCCGCAGTGAAAACAGCATTTTCAGGAGAATTTCTCACAGGGAGCAGAATGAAATACCTACGTTGCTAATCAAATAAATCAGCTTTTTGCTCAGATGGGAATGACAACTGCACTCAAAGGCAAACGGACTAAACCAGCCATGACCGTAATGGCAGGATTTTGTACAGCTCTCAAATAAGGAAGCATGAGCAGCATTTAGGGAGATCTACTGGCAGACATGGAATATAATATGAAGAAGTCTGTTCTGTTATCCTACACACTACACCTTTAATTATCTTTGCAACTGAAATAAACAATATCCTAAATGCCGCCCATTTGGGAAACTTTACCTGAAAAGTAAATTTTAACCTCTACATAATGTCTAGAGGGTACAGAAACTGGATTATATTGTGAAAAGGAGGAAGGGGTACACTGCAGACTCATCAAATGCACTACACTCAAGAGCATATGAGAGTTGGCAGGAAAACAAACATGCTTTAGAAATGTGTTTACAACCTGCCACAAAGTCATCTTTTATTCATTCACTAGTTAGCAGATAAAGAAATACTGTATCATGTAGAGCTCCTAATTTCGTTTTATGCACTGTCAAATAATGGCAATAAAAGCTTTTGATTTTCTGTTTCAATGTTGCTAGGTAATAGCTTGGGTCCATGTGTGATTCCTTTTTCCTTTCGTCAATGAAAGCAAATAAACTAGGACACATTTGGCATGTGTGCTGTCTATATAATACAGTTTAAGTTACAGATGCAATTACAGACCACTTTGAGTCATTTTCAAGACCCACAGACTATTTTGAATTATAACTGTAAAACACAGAGTCGCTCAAATAAAAGAAGAGGCTCTCTATTTCATCATGGTAAACAGCATTTGCTGGCATCTTGTTTCATTCTTGTTTTATCTGAAGTTGAATAGAGGGCTAGTTTCACCAAAAAGACCACTTATTGTCTGGTACCCATTGCTCTGCTCTCTAATCCCAGCGTCTCCACTTCCCACTTTGATCTCTGTGGCTTTGAACTACCGTCTCTTTCATGTGCCTACTACGTATCCCAGAAGCCCCAAAATTACTCACAGGATACGAGAGAGTGTCCCCCTTGTGCAAACTGCCAAAAAAACCCACTTGGAAAATGTATATATATTATTGACACTGAAGTGTTGGCTTTTAAATGACAAATATATCTTTCAATGGCATTCAATGAGTTAAACCACATATTATATGGATTAACACCTTTTGTATAGCAGTATTTTCTGTCCATGAAACCAATCCGTATCTTTTGTTTGTACAGTTTTACAGTGTTTCCTGAGTAAAGACTCTAAGTGGATCCTCTGAGTCAGAGTTTTCTTAGGACCTGTTTAGGTTTATGAACACATACCTGTTCCTATAAAACTAGTGTTACTTCAGTCCTGTGGTTATCTTTACAGCCATAATTCCAAACCTGTCCATGATGATCTCAGTAGTTACAGGTGCTGATATTTGTAAATATCTTATCTGACCTTTGAGCTAATCTTATTCACAAATGACAGTGAGACAGATGGGTGGAGACAGATTATCTCTCTGGAAACATAGCAGGACAGGAGAATAAGATTTCTCACCCTGTTTGCTGTCACAGCGAAGTACTGCAGGTTCTGCAGGAAGCCTACATCAGCATGGATGCTGGTCAGATTGTTGTGACTCAGGTCTAAAAAGCGCAGCTTACGACAGAAGAACAGCTGGCTGGGGATTTTCTCAATCTTGTTCCTGTTCAGGTACAGCCTCTCCATGTTGGTGAGCGTTCCAATCTGAATGGGGATGTAGGCGATCTGGTTGTACCACAGCTTCAGGCACACGAGCCGGTGCAGGTGCTGGAAACTGATGATCTCCTCGATTGTCTTCAGATTGTTGTCCTTCAAGTCGATCTCCTGCAGGTTATGCAAGCTAAAGATGGAGTGTGGAATGCGTTCAAGGTCGCAACGAACAAGCTCCAGCTCCGTCAGGTTGACCATCTTCTTCAGGCTGTTGAGCACCATCAGCTTGGTACCCTCGTTGTTGATGGACAGTTTCTGAAGGTGCACACCCACATCTGTCACCACCTGTGGCAGTTTGGTCAGGTTGCTTTTCAGACGTAGTACTTTGAGCCTCTTGAGCTCCCTAAGCCCATCGATGACGATGTAGCGATTGTTCTCGGCGCTCAGGTTCCCGGTTAGGTGCAGCTCACTGAGGTTCTTCAGGCTGTAGATCCAGAGTGGGATCTCCTTGATGTCTGTGAATTTGATGTGAAGGGACTTCAGGTTTTCTCTCAGGAAGGCTAGAGCCGGAGCTTCGATTTTGGCTGGTGTGTGATAGAGCCACATCTCCCTCAGGTTAGAGAGCTGGGCGATGATTGGTGGGATGGTTACATCTGGGATGAGCTCCAGCTTGAGCACTTCCAGCTCCACCAAATCAAACACGGTGTCCGGGATCCCGCTGAGCATGAACAGATGCAGCTCCAGTTTATCCTGCGAGTTCTTGGTGATGCGCTGCCTCAGTTTCTCCAACGTCCACTCGTTGTTCAGGTTCAGCTGCCTCAGCTTGTTCTCGCTCACCTCGGACAGAAACACGGCAAAGCGTTTGGAGTAGAGAGGGTCGTACTGATCGATCATGTGCAGCATGAAGGCAAAGTCGTTCTTCAAGTCAGGGATGTCGCTATAGCTGCTCTCTTCACGGATCGATTCAAAGGAGTATCGCTTGAGGGAGCGGCTGAGCATCCAACAAAGAGTGTACATGCAGACGAGACCATAAACCACCACCAAGCTGATGTAGAAACAGGCCAAAATTTTGAAAAGAGTTGCTAACGGATGGGCACAGTAAAAGGTGCTGTACCCTGTTAGTTCCTGAATGTTCACTGTGCACACTACACTGAACCTGATGTAGCGCACATAGTAGGCTGTGTAGCTTATTATCAGTATAAACTTGATTACTTTGATGATGGTCTGGCGTATGTAAAGACGGTACACTATGTCGCCCTCCTCTACGTGGATCCTGAACTTCTTGACTTTCTCAAAAAGAGCCTTGGCCTGCTCCCCTTCCTTTTTATCTAAAACCCCAGTCTCAGAGCGATCTACAATTCCCTGTTCAATTCTGGACTTTGTTCGCTGGAGCATGGGCACGCTGGCCTCAACATCCTCGCTCACACACGAGGCCTTCTTATCCATCGAACCGTTCATTTTCCCCGGGGGCTTAGGGTCGCTCTCCTCCACCACCGTCTCAGACAAAGCCCTTGTTGTCCATGGGGAGTCAAAGCACTTGAGGAGGATGGAGACAAAGTGCTCTAGCTTAGAGCTTGTGCGGGGGAACTTGAACCAGAAGTTGCTGCAGGCCAGGAAGATAAGAGTGTGGAGTAGCACCAGATAGGGGAAATATTTGGCAAACCAGTGCAGTTTGTTCTCGTAGCAGACTGCATCAACGTAGTTATACTGATGGCGGTCGAGGTCATACTGAATGCCTTTGGGTTCCGGCATGAAGGTGGCACTCATATTGGGGATTGTCTCGCAGGACTGGTTTACCACCCACTTGCAAGGAAGGCAGATCATCTTGTCCTGCGTGACCTGAAGCGTACCACCGAATACTGCAATCATCAGCATGACGATGGAAATGTAGTCGGTGAAAACGTCCCACCATGGCTTCAGGATACGATATGCTGGCTGGGTGTCAGCAAAGTACCGGAGCTCTGTGATGGGAATCATGATGGTTTATCTAAACAGACAGAGAGAGCTAGGAATTAGTTGGTGACAAGATTTAAACACAAGAGACAGTATTTCTTGGGATAAATCTCAGCATATCAACAGTGGGATAAACTGCTACCTGGCTCTTCAAATGTAAATATTTTCTATTTGTCTTAGTAAAATAGGAAACAATATTAAAATAGTAAACTGAAACACACAATCATTAAACAGAGAGATGTTTGAGCGAGGGGGCTGCTCACATACAGGCGCCTCAAGCATTTGGGGGTTTGGTGCCTTTACAAGTTTTACAAGCAACATATGATAGAATGATGAGAAGGCCGGTTTAACCTGTGTTTATAGAATAGACTAGGACGTTTATATGTCTACATGTGTGCACCAAGATACCAAGTTAAATTCCTGTGCAAACTTACTGGGCAAAAAACTTGTTTTTGATTCTGATTCAGCTTACTTAAAACTTCTCACTAAATACCAATATACTGTATAGCAGGTTGCAAAAAAATGTTCATTGTTCATGCAACAGGTGTTTCTAAGTGCTGCTTCAGGCTAATCTATGAATCCTACAAACAGTTAGGGACTGAGTTCCCATTCAGTTATTGTAACCATCATACATGCAGCCCAGTACTAAGTGTGAACCTAACCAGACTGACAGCACATGCTGAGCAGTGGTCATGATATTTACTGTAGACGGGTGACGGCACTCTGTGGTTCAGAGACTGCAGAGCCAGCTGGAAGTAAAAAAGACCACAGATCCTGACACAGCACAAGTTCACCAAGTCCCTGTTTCTTCATCCAGCTCCTGACGAGCAGTGATGTCTCCGCATAAACAAACATGTTCATGGTAAAAGGAAGTTGGGACTCTTCTTTCAGGATAAGGATTCAATCTTTAGACTCACACTTCTTATCTCAATACAAACATGAATGATTATTTCGAAGAATAAATGATCAGACCTTGAACTTTGACTGGAAAACTCCCTCAGCAAAACGGAAATGACACTGACTGAGGTTATGCTGCTGCTGACCACGTAATTAAGAAACCCCAAAACCAAAAGACACTCCCCCAGGCGTCCATTTACACTTGAGGGCAGCCGGGCTACGTCCTCACACAACAAATGTATGATTAATGCAAGAAGAAATACAGCCATCTAAGCAGTTTCCTTATGATTCAAGCTGTTTCAAAGTTAAATGTTAACCTTGGATTACACATCTTAGACAATAACCAAATATCACCATCTGACCACTTCTGCTCTCTGCTTTCACACAGTTGGGGAGAGGTGATCAAAAAACTCTCTAAGAAACTGTATCTCCCTGTCTGCTCAACTCACCCCTCACTTACAGGGAAGGGATGAAAGAGGATAGCTGGTCAAGTGGTCACAAAAAAAAAACCCCTTGTTTTATCCAGTTCAAACCAGAATGCAAGCAGTACAGTATGCAGCGGAGGGCCTCCTCTGTTAGGACAACACACACAGAACCACCAACAGCTAACTGTGATCATTCACGAACTATTAAAAAACATCAACAGGTAGTTTTTGACACTAATACAATTTCCATTTCACTGTAGGGCAACAGATTACATACAAACCACAACAGAATGTGGTGTTTTAGGCTGAAAAAGTGACATATGGAAATCATGGTTTCAGATCAACACATTAAAGTAACATCGGCACACTTTCACCTCTTCTTGTTGTCAAACACAGATATGAGAGAAACCTGAAACCTGAAGCAGCAGCAAAAAGCCTGTCACATGACAGCACTGATACCAAGGTCAACAACAAAAGACTGAATATCACATCTTTGAGGGAGACTCCATAATATTCTGTATAACTACAAGCGGCTTATCTCGTCTATGCATCGCACAAGTGTCCGTCTTCTCAAACCACTCCAACCAAGGCCTCCTCCTTTGTGGAAATCTGATCACTCATACCACCAGAGGAATGTGGTGTCCTAATACTAAAACTAAAACCGGATTACATAGTGACTCTGCTCATGGCTTCCTGTTAGCAGCCTTACACTCAGCTGGTCATTTCTCCTGAATTTGTTCCCTGAACAAAGCTGCTTTTGTGTTTTAGTCCACGAGGACCGGACACTCGAGATGATGGAGTTGCAGGTGAAACAGCCGCTGGAAGAGTCAACATAGTACAGAACTAACTATTATTTCCCTCAAGGACAGTCCAAAAATCAAATGAAGTAAATGTCAGCCTAACTAAATCTCAAAATGATAAGACGTTGGTTATCCCCTGACTTTGATCAAAAAAGTGTTTGTCCAAAAGTAACCAAACATCTGCCTATCTCCCATTAACCTGAGGTGTATTTTGTGTTTAGCTCTATTTAGCGGATGTTGGCATAATAACATCAGTGAGACAGTAAGTATGGTGGACATTATCTAAGCTAAATATTAGTGTGTTGGGATTGCTATTGTGTTAGCATGCTGACATCAGTCTTTGACTCAAAGCAAGATTTAACTTTTCAAAACCAATGTGTATATTTTTGTGGACTTCATCTAAATCCTTCTGAAATGTACTTTATGCAAACAGGCTCCACTGCAACCCTCAAGAAAAGATAAGTGGGTTTAGGAAACGGATGGGTGGATGGAAAGATGGACGGATGCCAGCATTTGGCTACGGTTGTTTTGAACGTTTATTACATTCCATTAGATGATATGTGCTTTTTGTGTTTGGTGCATCTCTTAATACTCTCTCCGCCATGAATTTCCATCTGAAGGCTGGAATCCACTCAAAGGTCTGAAAAACAGAGAGCCTCACACCTTTAGTGACGACTTCTTGTCATCCTAACGATGCGCATCCTAAACTACAGCTACATGATTTGTTTTACTAAACTTTGAGGTTACGTTGATCTGAGCTCCAAGTTCTGACTTCCAGTGAACACACCATGAGGCAAACTCTCACTCCCCAGGGTCCTAAAGAGGAACTGGTAGCAGACTGTGCCTGTTGATTATCATGATAAAGCGCAAATTACACTAAAATAAAAAGTTGAAGAGTTGAAATCATAAATTAATAATAATGATAATAAATATTGATGACATTAAATGTTGAATGTGACTAATAAAGTAACTTGTAATCAACTTAAATACTTTTAAAATCAAGTAATCAGTAAAGTAACCAGATTAGTTTTTAAAAGGAGTGATCAGTAATCAGATTTCTTTTCAAGGTAACTGTGGCAACACTTTCAAGGATACATTTGGAAGCAATTCTTACCTTTAGTTTACCTTCAGTTTTTACTTTCATTCTTGCATTATAGCAACAGCTTCTAATGTTGTAATGGTACAATGTAATTTTCTGTCATATTTGTCAATGTTACTGTACACACTGTGAATATGGCACTGAAGCTTCATTTGAAGAAAATCGTGAATCGAATCGAAATCGCAATATCTGCCAGAAAAATTGCAATTCAGTCTTTTCCTAAAATCTTTTGGCCCTAGGTCACATTGTGTTTTAAGAAATTGTAATTCAACATTCTCGCTCATTTCTTACGTTTTGTAGAATGAAGAAGTGATTGAGTATTTGAGAAGACGAGCACTAGTTTCGGCTTCAGCGCACTACCTTTACCAATGAAAAAAAAAGTACAGTTCACTACTGTACACCACACTGCATAAAATTTAATTCAGTTTTTTTTTATCTATAATGTCCCATAAATATGAAAATAACCGAAATCACTGAACTTTATAATGACACTGAAATGAAAGCCAGCATCGGTCTTGATAAGTCAGTGAACTGAATCGGAGCAGCAGTTTCCTGTCATTTTGAAAATAAAAACTCCTCACTATAACATTTTGGTCGTTTCTGCATAAATAACCAAACCACAAATAACTGTATTTAAGAGGTTTCTGGTTTGTATTTATCTGAAGAGGGTAGCTGAAGACTAGAGGTGTACCGATCTGATATTGATATCAGTCCAATTTCAGCATAAAAGTATCAGATTATATCAGCCTGCATCTAAAATCTCTGATAGCATCAGTCCATTCCAGCTCTTCTATCCAGCAGCAGAGCCCAGTGATCACAACAACAGCTCAGACAATCGTCCGCTGTGCTTACTGAGTCTGACTGCACACCGGATAGACGCTACACAGCTAATGCGCCATGGAGAAGATGCTGTGTGACTGGAAGGTCCATGTCGTTTGAAAAGAAGCCAAGCTTAGGATGTTTTGCACACAGTCTTTAGCTTGTAGTCCATGAAGGGGTCTTGTCACAACGAACTGTTAGCCAACAGAAGAAAAATATTCCCCCAAGACTTATTCAAGCCTTGAAGACCTACAAATAGAGCTGAACATCACACCAAAACATCTCCAGCAGGATGTCCAGACACGATGGAGTAGTACATCGTGATCGACAGCCTCATCCATCAAAAATTGCCACTGCATGCCTACTCATCTGAAGAAAACAACACGCAACCAGCCTTTCTAACAGCAATCCAGTGGGGCTGTTAGAGAAGACCTTAAAATGAGTTGGTTGTAGCCTGTGTGACTGTATTGTAACTGCATAACATTAGATCAGATGGCTAAACTGTCAATAATGGTACAGTGAAATGCTCTCCACTCCGGTGATATCAAACACATTTCACATATCATACGTGCCAACATTTGTATATACCTCTGCTCACAACACGTCCAACAGACACAAGGCAGGTTAATTAAAACAATTTTAAAAAAGATGTTGCGAGTGCAGATACCAGGAAGTGTTTCTCATGTTTCATACTGCACAGATAACGAATAGCCTAACTATTGGACAGATAAAGAAATCATTGTTATGAACAAATACTGCACCCACAGTGATATGAAATTATGATGTGGGTTACAGCAGTGGGCAACCACTGGGCCCCGGACCTTGAATAAAAAAAAATATTGTTTGCCGGTCGACAACGTCTCCATTTGATGAAACTGTGTCCGAGCCAACAAAGAAGACCACGGATGGAGCAGCAGCCTTGGCTAGGGATGTCCTGATCCAATATTGATATCAGATATTGGTCCGATATAGCAAAAAACGGATTATATCAGCCTGCATCTAAAATCTCTCTATCAACACTTTTCAGGGTCTTCTAATTTGTTTTTATTTATTCAAATTAAAGTAGTGGTTATTTTGCACTTTTTATATATTTATATATAATACAATATTTTTTATAACATGTTTTTATTTATAATAATAGCCTACATTTTTTGTTTGCATAGGATTTATTGAGGCAATTATTCAGCGTCTTCCAAATTATTTTTTTTTAATTTATTTTATTCAATTGTAGAATTTTCTCATGTTTAAGGTTAAAATTGATGTAACCTATTTGAGTAATATCACTTGATCAAGCCTTTTCTAACACTCCATACCACTAAACAAGTAAGAAAAGTCTGTATGATTCCTGCTGATATCGTATCAGATCAAACCGGTATCGGCCAATACTCAAGGCTGCGATATCGGTATCGTATCGGAATTGAAAAAGTTGTATTGAGACATCCCTAGCCTTGACAATAACTTTGATGAGGTACTGGAGGAGAGCAGCACGGCAGCAGGTCCACCTAAGCAGATCACACCAGGGGCACTCATTGAAATGGAGGGCTACCTCTGTGAGGCCACTGTTGAACGTAAGAACAACCCTTCTCACCCACCCTGGCAGCAACAGCAAGAAATATTCAGCACACCCCTCTGAAGAAATACAGAGGTAGCAGGAGAGGGGGTGTGGCTTCGGACGGAGCACTGACAGGAAGGGGAGGAGAGGGTGGAGCTTAGAGAAGTTTTAGGGGAGGTGCCACTGTCAAATCTTGCTAGCTCTCTTGCTAGCTCTCCAACATAGCTTTTGCTGCGGTCCAGTTGTACACGGAAGTCGGAATTTCCGAGTTCTGAGTCTGAATTTTCTGGTATGCCCCCCAAAGTCAGATTTCAGGGTGGGAAAATTGGACGAACCTCACCAACCCCTTGATCACAACGTCATAATCCAGATTATAGTCCACTTTGAGCAGTTGGACAATGGACAGTAATATGTTTTTTTTTTTTTTTTGCCCCTGTCCTCAGTTGTTCCCACCATATACTGACAGTATAAAGTAACTGAAGTGAACTTTACTTATTTTGCTTTTTTTTTTTTTGGGGGGGGGGGGGGATTTATTGAGGTTATTTTTCAGGGTCTTCTAATTTACTTTTGATTTATTTTATTCAATTGGAGAATATTTTGATGTTTAAGGTTAAAATTTATTTAACCTATTGGTAAATAATAAATGGGTCCATTTTTCTCATACCTAATGTTGCTGACTATTGTTCTGTGTCACAGTAATATAACTTGATCAAGCCTTTTCTAACACTCCAAACTACAAAATAAGTAATAAAAGTATATAAGATTCGCGCTGACGTTGAATCGGATTGATATTGGTATTGGCCAATACTCAAGGCTGCAATCAGGACACCCCTACTGAAGACCATTCTGACCGACGCGTGGGAGTTAAACATGTACTTTATCTATAAATGAAAATAGAAAGAGAATTTCCTGTTGCTGGAAAACAAAGGAAGCTGTGAAAATTGAGTTATCACAGTTTCCGATCTCAACCCATCTGCCCAAACCTGGCGATGGTGGTAGACTAGAGACATCAGGAGTAGCAGCAGACAGGGCAATGCTTTCAGACCAGGTCTGGACCAGGTCTAACTGGTTCTGCCTCACAAAAAGCTTCTCTCCCTTTTCAGCCAGGAGTGGTGATGTCACACACACATTCAAAACCACGATGCAACAGCATATTTCAACGATATAAGCAGTCAGTCCTAAGAATTCAGGCAATTTTGATTACCAGAAGATACATTACAAGATCTTACAACAATAGAAACCTCCGTATTTCATACACATTATATCCTATAATACCTGCAATGCCCATGCCATAAGGTGGTTAATGGACTCAACAACAATATACCACAAAAACGCTGTAATTCACAATGGAAATAATAAAGCCACTTTATTGCAACCGAGGTCAATCCATTGTTTACCAACCCCGTGTCTAATCGGCAGTGTTGTTTGTGTCCTGTAACGCCAGAATTACTACCACTCAACAGTGAGCCAAACGTTAGTGCTACAATGGAGGTAACAACAGCTCATTAACTGCTCATATGGTGTTTGCTGTCTTAGCCCAGGAGCGACCTGTCATAGGCTCTCCGCCACAGTCAGCCGAGGTGGCGACGGGGAAGCGGTGTCTCATTCCGATGCCCGGTTAGCTCGCTGCGGCAGTGAAACCACAGTGAGCCGCTCCTCTCGCTACTTCAACAACCAGCTGGCAGATAAAAAGGACACCCACCTGTTCTCTTAAAGATGGTGTCTCTCGCCTCCGCCGTGCTCCGGTGACACATTTCTTAAACGTTTTTCAGCGGCTGTAGCTGGTCGGGCACCGGGCCGGAGCCACGGAGGAGGAGGAGGAAGAGGATGTGGACGAGGAAGCCTCACGAGAGGTTTGAGCCGAGTGGGCTTCTCTGCGCCTGAGAAGACCACTGCTGCTGCTGCACGAGACAGTCGGAAGTACTAACACAGAGCCGCCATCAAAATAAAAGCACGACATTCAAGTTTATTTGCTGTCATTTCTGCATACAACTACACAGAAACGAAATGTTGTTCCTTACGAACTAACATAACAACATTTATGTTGTTATATATAAAACAAGAAAACAATGGAATAAAAAACAACATGGACAGAAATCCTGAACAGAGATATTAAGGTATGTGGATAAGCGATGAGGCAGGATAATAAATACGACAGTAGTATGTCATAATAAAAAACTCTTAATAATTTTAAGAAATCAAAACTGGACATCTATTGTGTAATTGCTTGATTAATATGGTCAGATCACATATGCATAGGTGTTCAATTCAAGATATTAGACCTTTGTTTTCAGTGTTTTTTTTTAGTTCAGATCCTTTACATAAGTAATCCCATAGTTTGAAAACACTGCTTTACAAGCAAAAATCCTGAATTCAAAATGTTACTGGAGTAAAAGTACTGAAGTGGTAAAAATGTACTTAAAGCAATAAAATTTAAAAACACGAATTACGCAGAATTACTCTTAATTGTAATATTATTAAAGAAAATTGTATCATTTTTATCACTAAATAATAATTTTGAGAGTATTTTAATGTTCATCAACATGGGGACAATTTTAGATGCTTTGTAGTCTGTACAACTGGGTAAATATGTATTTCATCCTATCATATAAGTCCTGTAGATTTATTTCTGCAAACAGTAACTAGTAGGCCCGAGAAGCATCAAACAAATGTAGAGTACAATATTATATTGTTCTTCAAAGTGTAATGGAGCTGCAGTACTTGAATAAATGTACATAGTTACACTACTGTCAAAGGCTAAACTGTTATAATCAGAGTATGTGATATTACCACTCCAGAGTTGTTATCTAGAAGGACTACAGATATTATAAATGATAAATTTTAGTTTAAGTCAAAGTTGGAATACTTGTAAAATTAATTGTGCAGATTGTCAGATAGGTGAGTATAGGGTGATAGTAAACAAGCAGCATTTGGACATGTGTTTTAGGGTACACCACTCCACCTCTTAGCATTTGTTATGAGGTTCTTGTTTAAGAAAATTTATATTTATTAAGCTTACATCTCATTTTGTTCAGGTTGTAAGCATTATTTAGCAATCTGAAACAAAAAACAGCACAGTTCCCTCTGAACAAATCAGCCCACCATCCCGAGCAAGATTAAGCACAGTCACAGCCTTCTCATTAGTCATTTTTGCTGATTGCCATTCACTTTACTTAATCAAGTTGTTGTTTTTATAATTGTATAACCTGCCCTACTTCTAGCTTTCCTTCTAAAGCACTGCCAGTACAATAATAATACTAATATACCACAGGATGCCGTCCAAGCAATATTTTTGAGACTGAAAGGAAAACATGAATTTGAGTAATGATATGTAAGTATTTCCGTCACCCTCATGTGGTTCTGTTCAGAGAAATGACTTGACTTTGCCACACGACGATGTTTAATCAAAACTTTAATTGGGCTTTGCCTTTGAAGATAATCTTGCATCATCTTTATTGGTGAAAATAATCTCCATTAAGACTGTCATGCAATTAAAATGAACATGAAGAAGACTTTATAACTATCTTCATTTGAACGTAATTTCAATATCATTTTAGTGGACACTGATAGAGACCTACGCTTCCTATCTTTATCGCCTCCAGAAGTGTCCAGTTCTTTATTGATAAGAGAGGATGGGTCCAATGATGTCAATCGCTTAAGAAATTCGACCTTTCAAAGGTTAAAGTGCCCTGCATCTTCTCATTTTTATCCCTTTGCATTCTCCATGCTCTTAATTATTTATTTGTTTGTTGATCATGATATGTTTGTATCTTAAATATGAATCTGCAAAGTAACAAGTAGTTAGCTGTCCGATAATTGTAGTGGAAAAAGTATAGTAAGCGTCTCTAATTTGAACTTAATTACAGTACTTGAGTATATGTATCTAAAAAAACCTATTGGTAAATAATGCATTCATAGATGACCTTTCATCAAACCCATTCATAGTCTCCATTATTCTGCCAAACAGATGTCAGATTTTGTCTGTTTAGAATAATGTCAGTTTAATGCAAACAATTTGCAATTACACTAGTGACCCACTGATGTAACAGCAAAGTTGAACACAACTGAATCTCATAAAAGCAAAAGCAATTTATTTTTTTAAATTTGTTGATAAAGTTTATTTTGAAAAGACCAGTACGTTGACGTCATCAGTCCGCGACACAGTGCGTGTTGATGAAATCGCTGGAAACCTCAGCTGTCATGTTGTTTTTACAGAAATGTCTGTATATTTTACCTTCATGCGGCTCTTCGGAGGTGATGCTAGCTCTCAGCAGGTTGTCCCGGTCTTATCACAGCCGTTCAGCTCCGCGTGGACTCAGTTTTGGGCTCATCTGTCGTCTACCAGGACCGCCGACCACCAGCAGGGCCGCAGCAGCAGCAGCAGCAGCAGTAGTCAGGTCGGGGCTTCTCTCCTCGCTGGGTCGATGTAGTTCCCACATGTTTCCTGCTGACACACGTGAAGCTCGTCTTTGCAGTTATAGAAGATTCACAACTTCACCGAGTGTCAGAAGCGATGCTGTCGGAAAGATTCAGTCAACCCATTATCAACTCGTCTATACTTGTAAGGTAACACTACCAGTGATCTGCTTTTATTTATTCAGATGCCAAAATGGTTTCATCTAGAAAAATCGGTCGTCTTTTTCCCTGTGTTGTGTGACGTGTCTGAGTCATATACCTGACATGCAGGCTCTATCGTGTTGCAGGTTTGCTCCACTAGGTCCACGCAGAAGATATCCAAGCAGGCTTATCACAAAGGTGTGGTGATCGTGACATGTCCAGGATGTAAGAATCACCATATCATCGCTGATAACCTCCGCTGGTTCTCTGACCTGGAAGGCAAGAGGTCAGTAAGTTGAACATGCACCACAATATGTTATTGATTCATAACAACATCCATTAAAAGTTAATGTTCACTCAGGTCATTTAATGATTCCAGTCATCTCACAGTATTTTGGTAATATCAATATGTGATGAGAGGAACAGTACAGGTGAAAAGTTGTTCATGCTCTGTGATGGACACATCCTGTAATGGCGGCTATAAATGTATTGTAATGTAACTGGAATTTCTGGTTTACACTTTCTTGTTACTCATACACTTGAGTCTTTACACACAAATGGAAATAAAAAAGATAATGGTTACTTACAAAAGCAACACCCTGCATCATATCTGAAGGACACAAGCCGTTCAAAATACACCAGATAAATGTATATATTTGATTTCCCAATAACCAAGTATACAATATGTTTTGGAATGACTTGTGTGTTGTGTTGCTTTATCCTTTAGAAACATTGAGGAAATCCTTGCTGCCAAAGGAGAGACTGTGAAGAGACTTGAAGGAAGTGCTGCTTTAGAGATATTGGTGGATGAATCTATCAAAGACAAGTCACAACAGGGTGAAAACACAGAGAAAACAGACAGTGACCTAGAAAAATAATAATGCAGTCTTTACACTGTATATGTGTTTTGTAAGATGTGTATATTTAATTCCATAATAAATAAAACTATTTAAGATTTTCCTTTATTCGTCCCACAGACAGGGAAATTTGCTTTGTTACAGCAGCAAAGTGGATAAGAACATCAGCAGAAAAACAACCAAATTTAGGCATTGTATATACAGCATCAGGAAACATAGCACAGTGACTAATGGTATGAATGGAAACAAGTGAAGTTGTGTGAAATTGCAAATTGCACAACAACAGATAAGAAACTATATGTATAAACTATATATATATATATATATATATATATATACACACACACACACACACATTGTTGTTGTGGATTCCAAGCAAAGAATAGGGATATACTATGTGACTGCAAATAAAATAGTCAAGGCAGGTAAATAATTAAATTATTCACACTAAAAATGTATTCAGACAGATTAGATTGTATGTGTCGATTACCGGCAATCTATTTAGGTCCTACTTTATCATGTTCTATCTATGTATTGTCTGCAGTTCCGCCCTAAATGTGTAAAGGTAGTTATGTATCTTATTTTGTGTAAATATTGAACGCAGTTCCGTTTCAGACTGTTCTGAATTGACACTGTTGGCAGAGAGCGCGTTAGTTCTCGCGAGAACAGCGCATAGTTTTGCTACAGACAGCCTAGCTAGCACTTCAACAAGCCACCTTCATATCTGCAGTGTTTCTGAACTGTTGGGCCTGTGATGGATGCCCTCGTAGCCATGGACGAGGCAGAGCGGTCACGCCATCATCCTTTCCTAATCGGGGTCAGCGGAGGAACCGCCAGCGGAAAGGTCAGTACATTTTTCAGCCGGACTGCGTATATTAGCATGGACTAGCTTAGCTTACTTCGCTAGGAGCGTCAATACTAGCACCTATCAAACTGTCAAACCAATTGGCACGCCCCCCTCGTACAGTTAAAATTTTCTTTACATCATTTTATTAACGCACAAGAACAGTGATGACATTAATATATCATGTAACTAATATTTATTAACGTATTTGTGACCTTTTAACACCAAATAGCTTCACACAGCCCGCGATAACTAGCCGCTAAAGAATTAAATCATTCCCTCGAAGCCTGACCGAGAGTCAGCTGATCATTATCACATCGAGAAGGTCACTGATTACACTGTTTGTTCAACTGGCACTTTTAGATTCAGTTTAAACTAGTAATTAAAGCATTACGAGTTGTCATACATGGCAGTAGTTGAGTGAAATAAGTTTTCTGTCACAGTCAACAGTTTGCGCTAAGATCATGGAGCTCCTGGGCCAACACAAGGTGGACCACCGCCAGAGGAAGGTGGCCATCATTAGCCAGGACAGTTTCTACCGAGTCCTGACTCCAGAGCAGAAGGCGAAAGCCCTGAAGGGCCTGTACAACTTTGATCACCCAGGTAAGGCCCGGCCTCTGACTGGTTGTTTACCTGTCGTTTAACAGCACTCGCCTCTATTCAAAGGTGCTCTGATGTGTTTTTAGAGTGAAAGCATTACCAGTAGCGTCCCACCTCTAATGTCTAGTCAGTACCAGGTAAAATATGGATTTATTAAGGTTTTAAAAGTTTTCTTCATCGTGTATTTATAGACCAAGTCATTTGCAATGTTGCACTGCAAAGGACGAGATTCTACACGCACATCTATACTAAGAGGCATTAAAACGCAACAAAGTCAATGTAAAATAAAATAGGATACAACTACTTTGTATACAAAAGAATGTTTTGTTTACTACCACTCGTGGCTATTGAAACTATGGGGCCACATTTTTCAGCTCAAACAATAAATTAACGTGGCAGACGGTACCAATCCCTGTTTTTGCATGTGTTGCGTTTTTAATGCCTCTTAGTGTATTTAGTTATGATGTGCTACACTGCCAACACACACAAAAATAAAATAATAAAATTAATGTTAACATTTACTGGACAGTTTGCTGGAACTTACCTCAGCATTAATGTTTTCCAAATCACTTAACTTGCTTATTCTCAGCCATGTGCAGTTATTTGCAATGATGTGAGATAAACCTCTAATGGCAGATGATATTCCCTTTCTTGTACAGTATATTGTTCATATGCTGCATGCACTGCATTGTAACTCTATGGTTTGTGATTAATGTCTTACAGAGGCATTTGACACAGAGTTAATGTTCAGAACATTGAAGGACATCGCAGAGGGAAAGGTGGTTGAAGTGCCAACATACGACTTTGTCACTCATTCCAGGTAGGAAGGAAATACTTCACATGGATTCAGCCCTAATGAGACATGTTCTCTCAGTTTTTGTTGTCATCAAACACAGCATGCATATTTTCCAGGTTGGAAGACAGGATCACAGTTTACCCGGCAGACGTGGTCCTCTTTGAGGGGATCCTGGTCTTCTACCCACAGAAAGTGCGCAACATGTTTCACATGAAGCTTTTCGTGGACACAGATTCAGACGTCAGACTGTCTCGCAGAGGTATTGAGGACTCCCTCACACACACACTGTTCCAGATGCTGCCACCACTGTTTATGAATCTTTTTTTTAAATCATCATTAGTTCTGCGAGACATGACGAGAGGGAGAGACCTGGAGCAGATTCTCACGCAGTACACAACATTTGTCAAGCCTGCTTTTGAGGAGTTCTGTTTGCCTGTAAGTATGCTGGCTGTCACTGATAGTGTGCTTATTTTCCAGTGTTTCACTCTGTTAGCAAAACATTAGACATTTGCTTCTCTCTCAGACAAAGAAGTACGTTGATGTCATCATTCCAAGGGGAGTTGACAACATGGGTGAGTGGTTTTCATCATCAAGATGCCTTTCCGACAATTTCTGCAGCTTGAGTGCTTGACAAGTCCTCCTGTCTGTCACCAGTGGCCATCAACCTCATCGTACAGCACATCCAAGACATACTGAGCGGTGACATCTGCAAATGGCAGCGTGCATCTGTGAACAGCCATGCACGAGGCTTCAAACGGGCCATTTCTGAGCCCGGCGACCTGCAGAACGGAGCTGCCAACTCTTCAGGAAAGAGGATCTTACTGGAGCCCAGCTGTCGGCCTCACTGAGGCCGAGTGTGGGAGAGTGGGTGGCGGACGAGTCCAAACTGTGAAAGCTTCGAGTCAGAATTGCTGAGACTGATTTGTGCGGATGGGTCAACAAATGTGACGTGAGCCTCTGCAGTATTTCTTCCCTACAGTCCCACGGTGCAAACATTCAGTGCCGCAAACTTGTAATTATTGATGCATAACCAATATGACTTCAGATTATGCTTTTCACGTGACAGTCTTCCATGAGTGTTTGACTTTTCAGTGTCAACTGCTGTCAGATGCCCTGTTACTGAGGTGGAGGGTAATATATTGATTTTGCTTTTGCACTTTGACCTTTATATTTATATCTGCTTTTTGCGATTGTACTTAAATTATAATCACACTAACCTGTTGGTATCTCACAGCTTTCCGTCTTTGTTTTCACTTATTTAAATCAAAAATGAGCCCAGGTGTCTGTGTGGTGTAGTACTCACTCCTAGATTGTCATTGAGTGCTTTTAATTACTTACGGTTGAATACATGCCTTAAGTTGTTTTTAAAGCTCATTTTCCACTGACCATTCTGAACAACAATAAAAGATAATGTTTAAGTCCTATTTGGAAAAAAAAAATGAAATGAAGCTTCTGACTGGCACCATGTTTAGAAACAGAGCTGTTTGTTTATTGGGAGTCTGAGCACAGTGTGATGTGTTGGTTTTTGACCATTATCCCTAAAAAAGGAATCAAAATGATTTACTACAGCACATTTTGGAATGAGACACACATGAGTCGCTGAGGACTTCAGTCGCGCACAAACACTCCTTCGCTCACCTATGCGACCGGGACATGATTGTGATTGCCTGATGGTTCTCTACACTTAGAACACGGCACACACAAATGATTCAGTATGATGTACATAGATCACAGCATCTTTAGTAGTTTATCTTTTTGTGTGTTTTTGCTTTGCTTTTTTTAGTGCACATACATATGGCACTGGGGAGAAGCTAAGCTCTTCTCATAAGCATAAACATCCTTTTTAAGAACAAAAGGAGCACTGTATATAATACATATCATAACCATACATGATTCTTACACAACAAAATGTTTCAAAACAAACTCAAGTTGCAGTCTCTAATGGTCGTCCTCTCTTCTGAGTTTCAAATCCCCTCGTGCTCCCCCCCCCCGGGCAGAATCTGGCTCTGTGGTCTGCACGTTCAGGGCAGGCCACTCTCCAGGTTCTGCTGTTCTAAGGGGGAACTCATGAGTCCAGGAGAGGGTTGCAGAAGATGACCAACAAATGGCACATACATAAAGGAAGCAGAAGGAGCAACTTGGGGAGTAAATGGACCACTCAGCTCAATCTCACACTCACACTCAACAGCTCCACTCTAAAACAGAGAGCTCAGGGAGCAGACTTTGGTTATTTCCGAAGCGTCTCCCTGTCTGCTCTGTGTGATTCTTCACTCCCCGTCAGCACTGGGCTTCCTCTCGTTTTCACCGTAGTTGCTGAATCTCTGCCTGTCTAAACGCCGACGCAATCCCAATTATGATCTCCCACAGCAGCGGCGATCCCTGTAAACCTCGGCCACGCTTCAGTTGTCTGTAGTTTGTTCCGAGTCTCTCGCTCCAGCGGATAGCTTCCATTCGTCTTTCTCTCAGTCTGTAGTAAAGTGGAGTTAGTGTCATGAAGCACAGTTGGAGGTCAGTCTTTGAGGCCTATGGGGTCTTCTTCCCTAGGTCTTCTCCTCACGGTCCGTCTTGCGCCTGGTGATGTTTCTGGGCTTGATCTTCAGCGACAGCTCCCACAGCGCCTCCTCTGCTAGGTGGTCGCTGAAGTCGTTGAAGAAACAGACAATGTCTTCATTGCGTTTCAGCTCATAATGCCTGCGATGAGAAGAGGTGGAGGTTTTCATTAGTGAGAAAACACACAGCCCACGCGGGAACGCTGGTGATGCTTTATGAGATTAAAATTTTGTGAAAAACAAAGAAGCCATCTGTTGTGTTTCCTGCCGATGGCAAATATATATTGAGATTTAATTCTGTGACTGACATTTACGAAGCATGTTCTCATGTATCCCAGTGGACTTACACTTGCTGGAAGCGCCGCATGCTGTCCAGGATGTTGAACTGCTGCCAGCGCTTGGAGAAATTGACCTTCCCGTCGATGAGGTCAGGGTTCCCCAGGTGGACGAAGGTCAAGTCCTGCAGAATGAGACCCCTGAAAGAGGAATGAGGAGTTGTGTCAAGTCGTGGCTCTGGGCAAAAAGAAATGATACGAGTTGAAAGATTCATTCACTTACAGGTACGGGATGCAGGGAGGCTCCACCTCAGCCAGAGCAGCTCTGTATGCTCTGAAGGAGGAGGAGCTGTCAATCAACGTGCAATACTCCTCCAGTCCCTAAGAAGAGGGTGTGGTGTGAGAGAGCAAAGTGATAAACATGATACTTCTGTGTGAGCAGAGTAGATGGAGATGCAGCTCTGGACATCTGTAACCTCACAACCCTCTCACCTCTGACGTCTGTTTCTGCCACTCCAGTCTCCTGATGGGGGCAGAGTCCAGGGCGGACAGTATTGCCAGGTAGGAGTTGAAATTATTCAATTTTCTTAAGTGCTGTTGTAAAAGATTTGTAGAAATGTTACGGCGTTTAAACATTAAGGAAATTAATATGACAAACAATTAGCATATTTAAAGAGATAGTCTAAGTGTTTTGGAGGTACTTGCGTGTAGTCAATGTGTTACCTACAGTAGATGATGGTCGGCATGCCAACAGTTAGGAGAAGCAGATAGGAGAACAGAACTAAAGCAATGTGGACGGGCTGGCAAAACGTGTTATAGCAAAAACAATATCAGTTCAAGTGTACGTCATATTTTGAATATTTTTGTTGGTTTATGTTCCTGTCCAGCTATATGGTCTGTTTCAGACAGGGAACTGAAGCTGTCAACTGAAGTTTATCTGTTTTCTGTAACGCCTTCTCTTCCCAGTCTGAAAGGGGCTGTCTGACAACAAGGTTGTAAAAATATTCTAAAGATAGCGTATGTAATATGACTGTTTTTTAGATGGCGCTTTTCTTTTAAGTGGCTATGATGCTTGTTGCTTTGCTGCTGCCCCTGTCGACTGCAGTACATAGCTTTGGCTCCATGCTGCTACTGCTAGTCATCAACTGTAGGTAACACAAAATAGTATAACTATGACTGTGAGTCAGTATTTCAACCCCACCTCCAAACAGCCAAAACCCCCTTTAAATCTCAGGCAACTGACCTTCATTATTTTGATGAACTTGAGAAGCAGCTTCTCTCTGTCTTGGGCTTTCTCCTGTTGAATGATTAAAGAGCGCACCCTACAGGACAAAGAAAAAACAACAGGGAGCGTCAACATGATGGTATAAGACAGAAAGAAGCTGGGAATGCCAACAACAGACAGTGAGAAGTGATGTGGTGTCGTTTACCAGTAGCTCATATTGTTAAAGTGCTCTGTGAACTGAGTCAGGTTGGGACTCTTCTCCTCGTTCTGCTCCTTGGCCCAGAGCAGCACCTCAGGGATCTGAAGGAGACCAGCAAACAGTTAATGGTGGTTCATTTGACTCCATGGAGCTGAAAGCAATGGGAGGACTGGCACAAAGAAGCACTGTACCTCAATTTTATAGAAGAGCTCAGCATCCAGAAGAGTGAGCTGATCAGCGATCTCATGACTGCGGAAGTCATGCAGCGTTCCAGGCCTGTTAGGACACACCAGCTGTTAGGTGACAGTCTGTCATGAAGGTACCTTCATAAAGACTTTGAGTCCCCCTTTGTTATGAATACTGATTATAAAATGCTAGCAAAATAAAAAAAATACAGACAACACCAAACTGCATCAACAAAGCAACTGTCATTCAATGCTCAAATAATCTATTATCCTGTTATAAAAATCTTGCATGAAAAACTCCTATATATGCATAATATCAATGTAGGCTGTAGTGTGCAAAGTCTGAATCAGAAACAAACTGTACAAACAGTGTGACATAGTGAATTCAATAAATAGGATGGACTTACTGTTGTGGTCAAAAGTTTACATACACTTGTAAAGAACATAATGTCATGGCTCTCTGAGTTTTCAGTTATTTCCACAACTCTGATTTTTCTCTGATAGAGTGATTGGAACAGATACTTCTTTGTCACAAAAAACATTCATGAAGTTTGGTTCTTTTATGACTTTATTATGGATCAAATGTGACCAAAATGTGACCAAATCTGCTGGGTCAAAAATATACATACAGCAATGCTAATATTTGGTTCCATGTCCCTTGTCCATTTTCACTTCAATTAGGTGCTTTTGGTAGCCACCCACAAGCTTCTGGCAAGTTTCTGGTTGAATCTTTGACCACTCCTCTTGACAGAATTGGTGCAGTTCAGTTAAATTTGTTGGCTTTCTGACATGGACTTGTTTGTTCAGCATTGTCCACATGTTCTCAGTGGGGTTTAGGTCAGGACTTTGGGAAGGTCATTCTAAAACCTTAATTCAAGCCTGATTTAGTCATTCCATTTTGATGTGTGTTTGGGGTCATTGTCCTGTTGGAACACCCAACTGCACCTAAGACCCAACCTTCAGGCTGATGATTTTAGGTTATCTTGAAGAATTTTAAGGTAATCCTCTTTCTTCATTATCCCATTTACTCTCTGTAAAGCACCAGCTCCTTTGGCAGCAAAACAGCCCCACAGCGTAATACTACCACCACCGTGCTTGACGGTGGGCATGGTGTAAAAGGCCTCACCTTTTCTCCTCCAAACATATTGCTGGGCATTGTGGCCAAACAGCTTTTTTGTTTGGTCTGACCACAGAACTTTCCTCCAGAAGGTCTTATCTTTGTCCATGTGATCAGCAGCAAAATTTTTGGTGGTTTTCGGTTGACTCTTCACCCTCCTGACCAGTTTTCTCTCAGCAGCAGGTGATACAACAGTGCCATGCAATTGTTTGCACTGTTGCTCTTGGGACCTGCAGCTGCTTTGAAATGGCTCCAAGTGACTTTCCTGACTTGTTCAAGTCAATGATTCACTTTTTCAGATCCGTGCTGAACCCCCTTGAATTTTCCCACTGTAGCATTTGTATCCAATGAGCCCTATTTAAATGGCCTCAGAGAAGTCACCAGCTGTAGTCACTCATGATCACTCACAAGAAGTTAAGAGGCCATGCTATGAAGCTCATTTCATTGACACAACTTTCTAAGTCACCAAAATTGCTGATTCCTGTTGCTGTATGTAGATTTGGTCACATTTTCGGTTGATCCATAATAAAGTCATTAAAGAACCAAACTTCATGAATGTTTTTTGTGACAAAGAAGTATCTGAGTATCTCAAGAGCCATGACATTATGTTCTTTACAAATGTATGTAAACTATTGACTACGACTGTGTGCACATAAATAAATTATCGCCACAGTCTCACTTGCAGCTTAAAAGTATTCTTTCCTTGAAAAGAGGAAAGAAAAACAGCACCTAACTTTTTTCTGTCTGATGGATTCTGAAGGCCATGATGGGTCTAATAAAATTTCTGTGTCAGGCTGTTAGGATATCAATTTGCAGCATGTCAGGCTGAGACGAAAGGTATTTGGGGAAGAATATTTTCAAAAACGGCTTCAAAAATTGGTCTCTCCATTTATGTATCCACTAGGAACATTGTGTTTTGTAAAATAAAAAAATTGTTTTGGAAGCTACAAAGTTACACGACTAACTGAAAACCATTGTTTGTTTCAATTTTGGACTGAAATGGATGGAAACACCATCAGACATTTGAGAGGTGATACTGTCAGATCTTTTCGTTTCTCATGGCCAGTTTAGCAGGCAACAATGAAAACACTGTCTTCCTAGCGTTACACTGTACTGACTATCCACACATGGCTCATCAGTCTCAGGACGAGCCGACCCTTGACCCCCACAGTACCTTGCAGAGACCCCTCGTGCAGCGAGCGGCTTGAGGGAGTTAGTGTAGCGCAGCAGCTTCCTCTGCTCCACCTTATCCAGGATGTTCTTGCGGAGCACACGAGCGAGGCTCAGCTCACCGTTGCACACCAGCGTGAACACGAGGTCCATCAGCTGCTTCAAGATGTCCTCCGTCAGCTCCACCAAGCTGGAGGACGAGAGGAAAGGCAGTTATTACAGTTAACTGAAAGGCTGAACAGGGGAGACACGGTAAGAAGAAACTCAGTTGGTTGTTGTTGATAAGATGTGCACGTTCACGACCAAAACACTCATTAACAGAGATTTAGAACAAAGAGAGCGAGGTCTTCAGATGCTCCTGCAGGACTAGGGACATATTTTGTGATAATAGCTGTCAGCAGAACAATAAAGTCTCTTGAGCGGATGAGCGTGTTCAAGTAATACATACATAAAAGCTATGATTCATTCATTTTATTGTTATATCTCAGCATAAAATCAACCATTCGCAACTTAACATGATGCCTGCAGACGTCATAAATCTGTTCTCTTTTGCTTTATTTTATTGAATGCAAATAAAAAAAACTAAATAACCACCATGTCTGAGCACTCTGGCTCCTAACATCTTATAGCTCAAAGCTATATCTAATCGTGATGCCGTGCTCATGTCTGTGAGCAGAATAACTCAAGAGTGTGTCCCCTTGGTTTCATTTCAATAAGTTTTACAAATCTGAGGAGGCACAGTAATATGATCAAGTCAAAAATAAAATATGATGTTATTCCCTCTTTTTCTGGAGCACCTTGCTTACATGCAAAACAAAAATAAGGCTTGCATTCACTGAGAGGCCAGTGATGACTACTCACCACAGCTCATCCACCACACGAACCAGAACAAAGAACGTGTTCTTGCTGACTCGCTTCTTGAAGGTGTCTGGACTGTGGCAGAACCTGGTGTATGTGCTTTGTGGTCAAGGACAAAGAATACTACTATATGTGGAATACAACACATTCAGCTAAAAGCACATCTCCTGTATGATGCTTCATCAAATAATGGGACAAGACGTGAAGATTTGCGCTTGTAAATGATTAAATCCCTCCACATAAAACAGTTCAGTAATTACATAGCTGCCTTACTGCATGCTAACCAGGGGTAAAATAAGCAGTGAAAAAGATTTTAAGCAAACTGATACTAAATAAAAACTACATCCTTTATTAAAAACAAAATTGAGACCATATTGCCTGGAAAAAATAACAAAAATGAATTTAAGCTGTAGTTTTTGAAACTATAATATCTCACTACTGAAAGAGACAACATGGTGGTGACACTTAAAACTATGACAGCAAATAACAAATTGAAATAGCAAAACTATCAAAACCTCGACAGCAACACACGTCATCAGACAGCTGCTCTGAATCACTAGATAAAGACAATGACAGAACATTACACATGGATGTTTGCTACTGGAGCACCAGCTGTTTAGATCATAGCAGGGACAAAGTCCCAATACATGCTCTCTTGAGGTGCCATTAAGCAAGGCACAAATATTTCAGTAGTAATGTAGAGGATTGCAGTTGTACTGGAGGTCTTTGTCTATGAGTGTCTGTTAATGAGAAAGTCTTTTCTTGGTGAATAAGGACAAAACTAAGAGTGAATAAGCTCAGAGCCACACGTCGAGAGATTTGAAAAGGATATCTGTAGTGTAGCTTCTTAATGAGGTCCTCTGGGGTTATGAAAGTCCTATACGTCGTCAGAAAGGCTTCACAGTACAAAACAAGATCTGCCAAGTACAAACAGAAGAACAAAAAGCATATTTCATGAAACATATTTCAGTTGCAGTGCAGCCAAAGCTCCCAATTAACTGACTGAAGCTGAAAAACACTTCATCAAATGTGAAGGCTACATACAGGACATACATGCTGACACATCGCCAGGACCAGAGACAGTGAAGCCATTTAAAATGCTTCTCAGAGGAGGGTATCAGAATGAATAACCAGTCAAACTACAGAGTCACAGTAAACACATGAAAGAAATGTGTGTTTGAATAGAAAACGACGGCAGGTCAGTCAAAGCTAGCAAAACAAAGTTGTACCAGTGACCCAGTGACATCAATCACACATAAGTGTGCTGCACTGTACCTTTGCGGTCTGTCTCTGTAGCGTGCACTAAAAGAATATCTCCAGATCCAGCACGGACATCAGGGCCATCGTCATTCTGGGGAAAAAAATGAAAAGAGGAACAGAGAGACAATGAGTGAAGGACAGAGAGATGGAGACAGCGAGGTGGATAAGATTCAAAGCAGAAGAGGAAACGAGTGATTAGAGTTGATGTGAGCTGATGCAGTCTAGCCCAAAATACAGCGTGCAACTCCCCCCCACCCTGTCCTGCACCAGCTCCTCTGATGACGAAGGAAAAAGTCAGACTTGTGTATGATAAAAGCCCCACCACTGCAATATGTCTTCTGTAATGGCTCTGCATGCAATCACAGGCTATGAATCCTGCCTCCTCCCACCTCTGATGCCTCCTTTCTCCTTCTGTAAATCACTGCTGTCACACTGCCTCTAACCTTGCAGAGTGGAGCATTTTCACACATCTGTCTATCAGACTGCACCATGCAGGACAAAGGAGGACAGGGAGGTGGAGGCGTAAGAGGAGGGTGGTTAGTCAATTTCAGCAACTGCAATTTCAGGTGTTTAACACCAGAGGGCAGCAATGGCCGCCAGTGGTGCATCCCAGCATCTGATTTCACATCTGACTGGCACACATTGACCTTTAGCCTGCACTGGACTGAAGGAATAAAAATGTGCTTCATATGCCAGTGCTGCACACTTCTGACACTTAAGAAGTGAAGATTGTCAGTCACCCAGGTATCCTCTTTGTTCTTTACATAGTGTCACATTAGGGTTTCTACAAACAGCACGCAGCATCAGCAGCGTCTTACCTCTTGCTTTAGTGTTATCCTGCTCATAATCTCCTTGTGGTCGATGAGGGAGAGCTCGTCCACGTCTTCCTCGTCACTCCCGCCTGACTCTGTTGACTTCTGCCTCCTAAAATGAACACACACAGCGGCCATCATCACAGAATCACTCACATCTTTCTGGGACATCAGTGACTAAAGATGTGTCCTGTAATCATACTGCATGAGAGCAGTATATGGAGCCGAAACGGTGATAATAGACTGACCGTTTCAGTTATTTTTTAAGCAAAAATGACAAAGAAATTTAAAGTTCCAGCTTCTCAAATGCAGGATTTTATGTTTTTCTTTGTCATATATGACAACTAGGGGTGTGACGAGATCTTGTGGCAAGAGATCTCGCGAGACTCAATCATGACAATATGCCTCGTTTAGTGAAAAGATGTCTCACCAGCACAGGGCAGAAAGATTCTGAGCTTGCCAAGCTAAGATTAGTGACCTATGGGTGTCAGTAAAAGAAATTGCGAAGAAGAGGGTGAAGGAAAGCGGCAACTGCAGCACTTTGGTAAAGTCAAGCTGGTTTTACAACAAATGTGCAAGGCGCAGGTGCGCCAAGAGAAACCCATTCATTGTGTATGTGATTGTGCCGCGCAAAGCACAGCAGTCAGCGCCGAGGAGAGCGCAGCCCAGGGGTGGCGTTTGTGCTCTTGCACACTGCAGGAGCGATGCCAGGAGGAGCCGAAACTCTCCCACATCCTGCCTCCCCTCAAAGTGGCATGTACGCAAACTCTTCTTCATGCTGATCTCCTCCTCATCAGCATAAATAAAGCCAGGTCTTTCTGCTCGATCTGTAGCCTAGCAACTTGGACTCGGTGTGCCCTACCCCGCGCAACACGCAGCACTTTACGCGTTCGGTGTGAAACCAGCTTTAGAAAGATAGTGGCAGATTTGAACTTCCTGGGTCAACACTTCAAATACAGTATGATCGAAAGATGCAAACGATGCATTTCTGTAGTGTTGGTGAGACACCAAATTTAGTTCAGATCTCACCTCATGCCGCTGATACTACAACACTAATTTTGACCAAAAAAAGTAACTAAATATATTTCTATGCATTATTAAAGAGGGAGAGTTAATATGTTTTGCCATTTTAGTTTTCTTAAAAGTAATTTGAAAATACTGTCTTGTTCTCGTGAACCCAACATCGTGTATTGTCTCGTCTTGTGAGCTGAGTGTATCATCACACTCCTAATGACAACACACTGAATATTTTAGGAATTTTGTTTCTGAATAACCCTACGTGAGGATAAGCGGTAGAATTTCAGAATTTTTCATTTTGGTCTCTGCAAAGTAAAAGTTATTTCCAACATTTTATTTAAAAAGAAATTTATTTGAAAAAATATTTGGCAGATCAATCGATAAATAATAATAAGTTGTGTGTTGATTTCTTGTTTACCAGCTTAAAAACAGTCCAATAGTCCAATATCACTGCAGCACATGTAGTTCACTGGGAAGTAGGGGTGGAAATCTCTCAGCACCTCACAAATCGATTCTAAACCGATTATCTTTTTTTAATGGATATTTCCATCTGTGGTTTGAAAAAAATGCTCTGCAACAAGCGAGCTACTAATTTAAAAAAAAAAAAAAAAAAAAAAAAAAAAAATATTATTAACTTATCTGCATCAAGACACAATAGTTCTACAGAGATTTGCAATGCATCAAAGAATCAATTATTTTTCCCTCCCTTGGTAGGGAGTTGGACACAGCATAGCTCATTCACAGGTCATCAACATTACGGCCTTTACCTCTCCTTGTCCAGTGCCTCTTTGCTGTTGATGGATGGCATCTGAGGGGTTGGGTCTTGAAGCACATCGTCAGCTGTGACTGTTTCCTAGTCATGGAGTGAAAAGCCATAATCAACATGTGTACTGAAGGTTACATGGAACAACATTGATGAATGGTTCCATGCAGTGACAGAAGGTCGGCTATGGATGAGACTGTATGAACCACCAGTGCATGCAACACTTGGTCGAAGGGAGGATGGGTGCTTTGGACAAAAATCTTTAAGTATGCTATGTTGTTGGCTAAAAATATGCTTTTTTTGTCTCCACAGTATGAGCGAGGACAAACCCAACAGGTGAGACCGAAAACACAAAGACACCAGAGGGTGTTTAACACACATGAAAACTGCACCACCTGTAAAACCACAAATCCAATCACCCACAACCCACACAGTTTCTTTTGCTCTCACTTTCATTTGCACACAACCTGAACACACCTAAAATAATGAACACGCTGGCTCATGGGAATACAACCACCACACACGCTGTAAAACATGCACAGGTGCACATAAGCAGTTATGGGGAATGTTATTGGAAAATTGAAAACCGGTGAACCATCGAGAATCCCTTTCATAGCGGTAACGTGTCAGGTGTTAGATCGGGAACAAGGTTAAATGCTTGCTACAGTTGAAGCGCAGCCAGAGAGACAACAATCACGAGCCAGGCAGCCAGAGCAGCAGACACATGGACATCAGACACCAACCACAGCACGTCCCTTGCATCAAAACCGTGAACCTGAAGTCATGCTCAGTCAGGTTTGGTCACATTCACATTCCATTTCAATGCCATCGCTTCAGGAGATTAATCAATATTGGCTGATGTCTGCCAGTCAAACAGGCCTCCTTACTTCAAATCCCTCGCTGCATTTCAAATTGATTCATATTCCTGAAGTGATGGGACGCATAAATGGAATTGACCTTTCACCCGTGGCGCTCAGCTACTTACTCTGAGGGAGAGAGGCAGCTCCCCATTGGCCTGGCTGGATGAGTACAAGTTGACGTACTCCCCCTCCCCACCCTCGTCATTTGCGCTCTCACTCTACGGGAAAAGAGGAGGGACACAAACCCAGACGTGAGGGAATGGAGAGGGGCACATGGTGTTTACTAATAGACATCAATTATGTATGACTAAGGAGGAGAGAAAGCGGCTAGCCAAGGGGTGGTAATGTCGTGAGCGACGTGTTTTCTAGCTCAGTGTCGTCATGACCACCAGGCGGCACTGGAGTGCATCATTTGTAAAGGTAACAGGATTTACTGGCAAAAACATGCAGTGCAACATGCTCTACTGTGATCCTTCAAAGACCAATAATCAGACAGCAGATGAGGAGCGGAGCCAGACGATGTAAGCCCAAACATATGGGGGTTCTGGGAGAACATTACACAGTTACGGCAGCTGTATACACTTTTCAATAATGACCCATCTTCAAATCATGAGATAATGGAACGCCTAAAAATATGGGGAAACATGACAGTATTAGGGCCACATTGAGATTATTTTATTTTATTTTTTTATTTTTATTTTTTACCGACTTCAAGAATAATGTCATTATTTACGTGAATAAAGTATGAGAATGAAGTCATAATATTCCAATGTGTTTGTTGTAGAGGAGGAAAATTAGAAAGACATGGGCAGATACCAACTTCCTGGATCAATAAGTCAAATTCAATATGACCTTAAGATGCAAACAATGCATTTCTGCAGTGTTGGTGAGGCACATTATGAGCTACAACTGTATTTTAACAGAACGATGCGTCCCCTGGTGCCCCACAGAAATCAGCATCAACACTCAACACCAAACTGTTGTGATCTAGCACCAGGGGCCCAGCATCACATTTTATCATCTGTCTTCTTGATAATAAAATGTGACTATTATACATCTTCAGGAGCTGCTTCATAGGAGCATCTTGCTTGTGCATCCAACCTCTACCCTCTGTAAGCTCACCGCTGAGGTGTGGAGAGAGTCAGTGAGAGAAGACTCAGAAGGAAGACAGACAGCCACAGAGCCCATTGAGCCAGCCAGGGAACCGTTGGGCCCACCCCCGCTGCCATCCAGAATGGTGGCATTGGTCAAGGCAACTTGGTCCAAGCTCTGTGATTGGTGGAAAGAAGGAAAGCAGGAAAGAAAGGAAAAATCAAATAAAAAGACAGGACTCAGTGATCAGAGCGGTAAAGACAGAGCATAAAGAAAAAGATGCTGAACAAGAAGAAGCAGTGGGGGGGAGTGTTCAACTCATTCTCCAACACCTCCATTACCACCAAAATTAAGCTGTGAGAGCAATGCCTTCACATGAAATACACTGCACACATACACACAAAAAAAAATCAAAAACAAAACAGGGACCAGTGGCAGCAATCACATCTCCAGTGAGATAACAAGGAAGATGGCAAGATAGGAATGCAGGAGACAAACAGATAAGGTAGCAATAACCTGGGAGTGTGCATGTGCATTTAGGCTAGAGACGTCACAATGTGTGTGAGTATGTGTGGCCGGCTGAGGAGATGCCTGTCTGCAGGGAGGTAGTGGGAACCTGTTTTAACATGTTGCACATCAGCCCGCTTTCAGCATACCAGCACAGAGCACTGCACACATGGATCACTGAGAAACACCACACACGCTCGCCCGACACATACACCCTGATGCGTGCATGTAAAGACACGCAGGATCAGCCAGAAATCAAGACCTCTCACTCTTCTCTTTGGTCATAGCGGCAAAAAAATACTGTCCATGCTAACATCAGCAACACACAGAGACACTACACTAAGACAAACTCCTGGATATTTATTCCCTTTCCTCTCAACATAGGCTAAATAACTTTTCTGGCATGCCTTACCTCCCACCCAAAAACACCATGCCTCGAGGAGTTGAGGAATGCACATTCCAAGGAACAGACAAATGGGTGCTGTGGAAGTGCGTGTGCATTCAAGGTAGGGAGGTCGTTATGGCAAGGCGGTGAAAGGTGAGGCTGTGCAGAAAGAGTGTGTGCACAGAGGCTGGCGCTGGAGGATGACAAAGACGAGGAGGAGAGGAAAGAAGAGGAGCAGAAAGGGGAGGAAATGTGTTTTCCATCGGATACATCTGGTGCTGCATTCCACTGGAGATGAGGGAGATCCAACTCGTTAGCCTCAGGGTGCCTCACACACCATGGGGTCATCATGGGTCAACCTCTACCCAAAATACTGAACTAACCGCTGTAACACAGGTCTGCTAGCTATAGGGTCAAGCCATAAGTAACTGGGACACAGTACTGATTAACCACAAGCTAATTCATGAACTGTTGATGGTTGTAACACTCCAGTAGGACCAAGAAAGTGCTATGTGTTGTTGTTTATAATCCCCCGCCAAAGACCTGACAACCTCTTGTGATATTTGGACAGGAAGACGCACAACGGAAACCAGGAAAAACACACGCACACACACACACACACTTACAGCATATCTAATGTTTTTTTTTAAAAAAAAAACAAAAAAAAAAACAGCAAAACAACAAATTCACGCATGTATTGGTGAAGGAACACAAGTACACAGCAACAAACCACGATCATCTGGGTATGACCCCAGCAGAAACCTCAAAGGGCCAAAGGGTAGAGAGATACTGGATCACATATGGAACACACAGAGGTCAAGCAAGCCGCCCCTGGACCAGTCCAGGACCACACAGCACCCACATTGCAGAGAAGAAATGGAGGTGGAGGGGATGGAGGTTAAAGGGGGTGGGGGGAACTCACCGTTGGTGTGGTCAAGGAAGCTTGGCCAATCAGGTAGGAGTTAGAAACAGACATGGTGAGGCCCAGCCCAGAGCCCGCCTCCTCCATGGCCGCTACAGACGGCTGGAGGTGGCAGGAGAGAGAAGAGGATGAGGAGGAAGAGGGGGAAGAAGAGTGGGAGGCCTGAGAGGGAAGCAAAGAGGGAGAAAGAAAGATAGAAAATATAGAAAAGAAAGTGAGCGAGGAGGTTACAAAAGGCAAAGAGAAAGCATGGTGTTAAGGGAGAAAAGAGAAAAAAGGGGACAGTTGATTACACTAGTAAGCAAGACTGAATTAGAGCAGATTTAATCACAGTCGAGCAGCAGAGAAGTGGAGGATTGTGGTAGTTTGGCTGAGAAGCATCATCTCACTGGCTGTGGAAGTAAATACTGAACAGACTGTTTAAGCTGCAGTTCTTTCTAGAAAGTCCTAATTACTAGAGGGTTATGTGATGTGTGCAACCTGCACACATTTACACCTACGGTGACAGTCGAATAAACTTCATAATATCCTGAGCTTTAAGGGCTTTTCAGAAATCAGGCCAACTACAGTGTGTGCTAAACAGGGCCAATATGATCCGCTGTGTTTTTTTTTTTTTTTCCACCCAGTAGATGAAATTACTTTTTTTTGCAAAGCTGCATAAAGTCGCTAAAGCGTGTAAGCCTGAAACATGGGTTTATGGAAGAAGGCAAACCGGCTTATTCCACTGGGCCACAAGCTCATCAAGTCCAAAACATGAGGCCAGATTAGGCTCAGAGACAAGAACGATAAAAAAGCTGGGTTCTAAATACACAGTTGTGGTGGCAGGGACAGGACAATGGACAAAGAGGAAGAAAGACTGAGGTGGCCAGCATAGAGCACCATTCTGCCCAAGTCTATTTTCTTTACTGGGCTATGATACTCCACATCCAGCCATACCCTGGAGAAGAGCTCTGTTTACTGTCCACAATGTCTTCATTACTACTCAGCTTTAGGCCAATCACAGATCAATTTGTCATCCTGAAATATGTATGCTAGGCATAAAGCACACCATGTGTCATACATGTCTGGCAAACCACAGACCTCCATTGAACATGGCATGATTTGCTGGTATTTGTAGCTCTGCAGTGGCCACTGTGACTGACTGTTGAGGGTCGCAAAGTCATGTTCATCTGGAAAGCTGCAGGAGGCTCTCGCAACTTGCCCCATTGTAAGTAAGTATAAGAATTAATGGCTACTTAAGCAATGTCAAAATTAAAAATCATGTTTAAGGAGTATTTATTAAGGGTTTTACCCTCAAAAACTCACAGCTAAACTACGGTGCTAACTATTCCCCTCAATTGTTTTTCTTCCTCCCTGTTCTCACCGACTCTACGTCAAACAGTTGTCTCAATTAACCCAGATTAAGATAAGTGGACTGGATCTGATGTGTGGCCGATAAAAGGCCAGTCTTATCTCCCACTAACAACCAAACACCTCCATGTACGTAGTACAGATGTCTGCTGTGGTTACAGAAAGGCGACAGGGAGAGAGTGGGGGAGGTGTGATAGGTGAGAGAGATAACAAGATAGGAGGCGGTTTGAGAGAAAATTGATGAGGATTACCGCTGTACTGTATTCTGTATTTTTTCCCAGGCAGTATGAAGCATAAAGACACCGGGACCAGCACAGATCTCTACCACAGAGACCATTTGCATTGCTTACGTGCCAGTGACTCTTTGTCAAGATTATAGGTATGATCTCATCAATGAATGGTGTAACAGCAATTTCAGTTAATTTAAATTACAGCTTTGTTAATGCAGTTCAAATGAGTTAACCAATCTATTTATATCCATTAGCAGGAGACTGTTAATAACAACCAGCACAGTGTCAAAGTAACTGGCTTTGGTGCTTCTGAAGGGTTATGGTCAGCATAGGTGCACACATGGAGAGCTCTCTTACCAGTTGCCTTTGTTTCGGAGGCAGTGCTGGAGGCAGCAGTGGCTCGTGGACAGAGTCGGTGCTGCTGAAGGAGTCATTGAAGCAGTAGACCTCCTGGAAGCGCTTGTTGCGCTGCTCGTAGATGCTCTCACTCTGTGGCATCTGGTAGAACACGGAGGGCTGCGGCTCGGAGTAGTCTTCCACAAACTGCATGTACTGGAGGACTGGAGGTGGATGAGATTAAGGCAGATGCTAATTAGCATCCAGGTATTAGTAACCAACAATACTATTTGCACCTGACATGAGCGTGCATCATACTGTATGTGTATATACACTATATGCATATTTTACCTAAACCTAACCAAACTGTGACAGAAAGCTTTTAAAGATAAAAATCAAAGCAGCAAAGGCTAAGCTACGTTGACTGTTTGTTCCTAGTACGGGTCAAGCCCCAAAAAGACCAGATGCAACTCAAAGCATCTCACTTTAAACCCTGCCCAGTAAACAACATCTTTCAAACTCAACACAAGCATAAATGTCTCCAAGCCCAGGATAAGATCACCATGACGTCATGAGTTTATGTTCTCAGAATTGATTTAAGTACTCCAGAGAATCATTAGATATTTTACAAATGAGTTGTAGCCACTGAACTAAACTTGATGCGTAAAAGATGTTGAGTGTTGTTTTTAAACTGATTTTTGGACAGGTGAAATCGAACATGCATACAGTCATTAACAGGAAGGACTGAGTGGATGGAGTGACATAATACAGTAGCTTAAGAGGAAGTGATGTAGCAGGTGTGTCGGGAAATGACCAAATGTTGCCCTCTGAGCCCCTGGAGCCAGACCCATTGTAGCACATCCTGGTATTCACTTCCTGTCTCTATTCACAGTGCAAGATTTCCTTGACATAAGCTAAGCTTCAATGAACTGATGATGAAGTGAAGTCAATTTCCCACTGTCCCTACCTAAATCAACATCATCCCTTCCTTTATTCTTGCCTACATTAGCCTCTTTGTCTCTACTCAGTCATTTTATTTAAAAGCTCTTTCTACTTCCTTGCCTTCATTGCTCCCTCATTATATCCCATCCACTCCTTTTCCCCTCACTTACTGTGCCTGCTTTTTTTTTCTGGCAGTGGTGGTGGGCTGGCGGGGACTTCTGCATTCTCACTGGCAATGTACTGGGCGACGAACACACCCCCATTTGTCTGGGGCATGGGTGAGATGGGCGTGAAAAGGGGGAATGGCGGCGTAGGGTGCAGCTCCTCTTCTGACAAGTTGTCATACTGGGAGGGGTAGCGCTCATACAGCACTCTGGACCCTCCGTCAGGGAAGGGCGATGTCTGGGTGCTGCGCCGCTTCTTCTGGGGAAGGGCAGGCGGCGCACTGATGCGGGAGGAATGTAGGGGATTGGTTTGATTGGGCTGTGGGGTCCAGTATTCTGGCTGCTGGTGCTGTGGTGGTGGAGCACTGAAGCGGGGATGTGAGGGATGCTGTCCAGGGACGGGGGAAGAGGACTCGCTATGAGACTCGGGCAGGGGGCTCAGGCACCCTCCTACTGGTATTGGGGGCAGGTTCTCCCCAACTGACAAGTCCTGGTGGAGGAAGTCATAATCTGGGTCGTAATTCTCTGTGTTGTCTGAGGAGGTGAAGAAAAAACAGATATTGCATTTCAGTAATCATAGATTCAGAATGAAGCCTGAACACAGAAAATACTGCTTTTAACGTCAGCACCTCCACAACATATGAGGTGAAACGTGATTGAACAGTTAGCAAAGGTTTGTCAAGGGTTGGTTCCATTTTGAATCTGGTTTCCTGTTGGCAAAATAACCTGATTCGATAAGCTCTTAAACTAACAAATCTCCTATCAAATCCTTATCTCTTTATTTAACAAAGAGCAGTGCAGAAAACATCTAGGAAACTAATCATGGTCCTCATCTATAACCAGCAGAGAATACTACGTCAACAGCGCTAGCCTGTATTAGCTTGGAGCTAACTGCCATTAATTCTGTTATGGTTACTGTATGTGGAAACCTTTGGGTGCTGTCTGACCAATGTGCTCTCAGGTGTGTGTGTGTGTGTGTGTGTGTGGTTAGTGGGTGAAAGGATACATTCCTCTGCAATGCCACTGAATGGTAAATGACATGACAATCATCTGAAAAATGTATCAAAAGGATTTGGTATAGTGAAGCAGATTCAGTTTTTTAAGATTTGATAGGACCTCATCAAACTCCCACCCCGGCTTCGTCTTCTTACCGAGCGTCTCACAGCTAGTGTTGCGAGAACACTGGCCGCTGTCCTGCTCCATGGAGGACAGCTGCTCATCGGACTTGCTCAGCTTCCCCATGCTGCTGCAGGGAGACAGACGTGGCGAGTCGCCCCCATAGGACTGGCTCCCTCCTGAGAAGCGCCTCTGGAGGAACTCCTGCTCATAGTCCTGCTGCTGCACAGACAAAGAAAGACAATTAGCACTCCTTTCTTTCCTTAATGGTTAGCTTAGTCAAACTGAACACATTCATTACCCACCTGTCTGTGGACGCTACAGGGCAGGCTGGAGCCACGACTCATCGGGGCAACCACTGCTACCCGTGTAGGCGAAGGTGCAGACTGACGCTTTTTTGGAGGAAGAGCTGGTGGAGGGCTATAGACAGAATAACAAACAGAGACAGTGGATTAAAACAACACGTATGTGCGATGTTTTCATCCAAGAGGTCAATACAGGCAACCAGGCAAGCACAATTTCTCGAGCATGTATGCACACAAACATCCATGTATGAATACATGAACACACATTGTCATCCCTTCTGGTGAAGAGGGAGATAAAAGTAAAGGTGTTTCATGTTAGCCTCTCTCAGCTATGACATGAAGCTGTCCATCTTGTCCCCCAAAAAAACTCAGTAAGTTAATACCAGATCGAAATGGGGCGAAGAACAGAACAAAAGGTACCATGATATGGCCAGCAAAAAAAGAAACGGCATGGGTCAGTCACGCACTCTCATGCACCGCACAGCCTTCTGATTGGATGATGAGTTTGTCAGGGAATGACCGTGATAACACAATGTTTGGGATAATGCAACCATGCAAGTCAAAAACACTTTCATCCAATCCAGAAGCTTCATGGGCGGGGGGCTGGGGTGGGATGTTATCAATGGAGGCGGATGATCCTGTGGGCTAACATACTTCTCCTTCTGAGAGGGTCTCCTTTGGCCAGCGTCAGCACTCAACTGTGCTCTGTTCCCAGAATCCAAAGGGAAACCAAAGATGGAACAAAATGAGAGAGACAGCAGAACAAGTAAGAAAGGAAAGAGAGCAACAAAGTGTGCTGCATTTAAAGCCCAAAGTGTGAAAGCAGTGAGAGCTTTTAAGGAGTCTGGAATTTGGAGCATTTGAATTGATGGAGCTGCAGCCAGATGAGGAAAGAACTGAGAAATTACTATACACAGATCTAAGTGACTCAACAAACAGTTGTACTACAGTTGCATCCTCTCCGTAGATAGATGATTAGTGGATCGGACTCTGGACTAAATGCAGCTGCTGAAGTCTGTGTGCCGTCCTCACCTGAGCTCTGCCATCTTGGCTTCAGGGAGGGGGGGTTTCGGAGGGGCTACGTCCTCATCTTGTGTGTCGGACACTGTCTCTGCTGTAGTCACTGCCGGAGCAATCTTATTCGAGACCTCTGGCTCTCGATCTATCAAGGGCATCTCCGATGGCACACTGCTACACACAAAAAAGCTGCCTGAGTGAATGAAACAACTTGAGTGTCTGGTTGTTTGTGTTATTCACCCCATACTCACCTCTCCGCTGTGGTAGCAGGCGGCGCTGGTTTGTTAGGAGTTGTGGGAGATGGCTGCTCCTGCTTCTCTATGGTCAGCTTCACCAATTCCTGTTCATAGAAAGAGCCAGCTTCACCTGCTGCGACAGTAATAACAGCACAAGGAGGACGAAAGAGCCTACCTTTACTCCATCCAGCACCGCCTTGATAACGCTGGTGACAGACGCCACGTTTTCCTTGTCCTCCAAGTCGATGCCATCCAGCATCACCTGGTCTGCCCAACGGATGAGGTTGGCCAGGCTCTGGTAGACACGGTTATGGCAGGAAGACAGCGCCGAACTGTTGAAAGGGTGAGAGAATACAATTGAGAGAGTAAGAGAAGAAAGCATTGGTAGAGGAACAGGCAAGAGGGATTCATGAAGGAGAAAAAGAAAATTGGCATATGGAACACAGAGAAATGATGTACGGGAGGTGAGAGACCCCATGGAAACCAAGGAGAATGATTCAAGACAACACAAACCAGACACTTCCATCTATACACCAGCTATTAAACTACAGCAGGGGTCTCCAGTAGGTCCGCTTTTTGAGTGGCTTGTATGGATGTGGCAGCTTCCAAAAGGTTCAAAGGAAATGTACATGAATGTGACGTGATACACAGTGGTGGAAAAAATGTTTTTAGACACCCTTAAATTTTACATAATCTCAATATTATCATGAAGTATTTGTGGAAAAATCATTTTAGTGTTTCCAAAGGTGTGGCTGCATTAGACAGACACAAACATATACAAATTACATTTTACAAGAAAAAAATAACAAATTAAATTCTTGACAGTTTCAATAAGTCAGTTCTCAAAATTTTGTTATCAGAATGTGTTCAAAACTGTACCAAAAAATAAACCATCACATCATCAAATTAATATTTAATATTCCTGCCATTAGCACGCAGTAGAGCTCTAATCCTGGCTGGCATGTTCCCCACAAGCCTTTCACTCTGCTGAAGGGTTATCTTGTCCCATTCTTCTTCAATTACTGCTTTTAATTCTCCTAAATTCTTTGGTCTACACTTTAAAACAGACCTTTTGATAATCCACCACAGATTTTCAGTGGGGTTCATGTCTGGGGATTGAGCTTGCCAGTCTAAGACCTGGATACTATGCTCCTGCAGCCAAGCTCTACTGGCCCTGGATGTGTGGCACGGAGCATTATCCTATTGAAACATCTAGTTTTGACCTCCATGGAACAGAGCATGAGCAAAAGGGAGCCATATTGGCTTCAAGAACGACTTCAAGCACAATACTTGGCAGAATTCAGAGTGCCATCACAGACACTGAGGTGACCAACACTAGCAGCACTCATGCATCCCCAAACCATGATGTTGCCTCCACCATGCTTGGCAGTTGGTATTGTACATGCTGGAGTTAATGCTTCGCCTGGCCTTCTGCATACCCTCACATTAGCAGAAGCAAAATAAAGCTGGAAACTGGACTCATCTGACCACAGAATCTTCTTCCAGTTCCTGGCTGTCCAGCACTTGTTTTTGGGCTAACCTCTGTCTATCATTGATCAGGGGCTTCTTGACAAAACTTGTGTCTTCCGATAAAAAGCAAAACCTTCATTAGTGGATCACTGGTACCAAAATAACCCAATACTCAAAATTTCTTATGTATTTTTATGGAACCAATCAATTTTAAAGGGGAAGTGCTGTTTTTTACAAACTGGACCTTATTTCTGGGATAAAATATTGCTATTTACTCACCCATTTCACTGTGGAGTCATTTAGAGACTTTTTCTGTAGGTATTTGGATTTGATGATATCCATTTAACAGGAGTGAATGGGGCACTGAAATGCAGCAAGTAATTGACACAAACTTGACCATTTCTCAAATAACAGCAGTTTAATAATATTGGCTACACTATTATTATTCTCATTTGAGTCAGGAGTTGTCCGTAACCTGAGAAAATTCAATCTGTAAACAGACTCTACTTCCTGTGTATCATAGTTTACTAAGGACCCCTAGTGCCCACCTATGTGGCCATCACAGTGCCTGAACTAAAATACTTTGCGATGTCACATACACATGCATGCTTTGTTTTAGTTCAGGCACTTCAAGGGCTTGTTTTAGGATTTGTTTAGTATTTTGGCTGTGACTGTAATAAAAGACATTGCACTTTAAGACTTTTAAACGGACACTATGTATTTTTTTCTCTCATCTAGTGGTTAAATTTGACTTTGCATGCATTGCAACGTGGTTGGAACTATGGTAAGCTGAATGGGTCAACTCCCAGGCGGCCATTATCACCGCGGATCCCTAGCCCCTGACCCTGGAGCTTTTCCCCCGGACCTCCACAGCTCTCCTCCGGTCTGGAGGACTTCCTAGCGGGCCCCAGCTGGCTGTGGCCGTGCAAAGGGCGCTCCCGGGCGGCCACTCACCACGGATCCCCGGCCCGGAGCTCCGGTCATTTTATGGCCCTTCTGTGCTTTTTTGGTGATGAGGATTCAGCGCGGCATAAATATAGTCTTGTATTATGACCAAAAGTGCAGTGCAGGTTTTAGTTTAGTCCCGGGTAAGTAAAACCGGCGTCTCCACCTTGCTTCTCTGTGAAAAGTGAATCGCAAAACGCGGAAATGCATTTTGTTCTATGGGTACTAGCAGGTAGTGCTTTATGTCCCTCTCGGCAGTTCGTAGTTTTTGATAGACCGGAAAGACATGGAAGCCTCCGTATGAGCGACTCGCTCTATGTAAAGACAGATAACTGATTCTTCACCCAGGAGGATAAGTCAGATTGGTGGCATATGTTATTTTACACCAATGAGGATCTATTTATGAATGAAGACGTTGATTTGATGTAATAAAATACTTAAAAAATTACATAGTGTCCCTTTAATGCAATTTCACAAATGCACGGGGTGTCCGAAAACTTTTTACCACCACTGTAAATTAATGAATTTAAACAGATTTACAAACACTCCACCCCCTTCTTGTAAGAAAATTCATTATTTTGCATTCAGCCGTCAGTCAAACGAGCTACACCGCGTCCGCGTTTGTAGGAGCTGCAGGTATGTCTGACTACGAGCACGAGGGTTTGGATTGAGCTAGCTAGTGCTACTGACAGAGGAATGTATAACCACACAGGGAAATGGGGTGTTGTTTCTGCCTGTAGTGAATGATGCATTCAGAGCCGACACTAAGGTGTGGCCCAGGCCTGTACCAACATGCTGCAGCTGATTCACAGCACTAGAATATCCATCCACTGTCTCTACACAGCTTTGCTCTATGGCGAGTAGCAGACGACTGTAGCTGTGCAGGTTAGCAGGAGGATTTGAAGGATGGTGGAGCAGTTGGAAGGGTGTAGAGGTTTGACCCAGAGAGACTAGGAGTAGAGGATTTACAATAAAGTCTACAGCTATGAGTGACCAGTCAGTCTGACTGAGGTTTGCAGAAATGAGCTTGATAGCTTTTGGAATATAACCACTTTAATCAACTTAACACTGCCACAACCAGGGGTGGGAGTTACACCCACTGCTGACCTACTTATGGGACTAATATTGATTTAAATCATGCAGACAGTCTAATGCTGTAGTACACTAGCTGTGCAACAGACGGCAAAAACTTATTTAGCAACAAAAAACAACTCATCTACTAAACATCTGAGATCTACTGTGGTTTGACTGAGACAAATCCCCAGAGCTGAATGCTTCTCAGAGTTTGCAGCATCTTTCCATCAATGACTTCTAAACACAGGGCTGAGAGGAAAAAAAAACACCTGTCTGGCCTCCACACTTTCATCTGTACTGACGATTGGGAAAACGCACAAAGACAGAAGTTCTAACATGTCGACAGTCCAAACAACAGTGCAGTCTCTCTGTCACAGAAAGGATTTCTTTAAAAAACTCTATCGGCTAACGTGTCTGAAAGGTGAAGTTTGCTTCTCTTCCTCAGACACTGAGATTGTGCCACATGAACATGTGAGCAACACATGAATGTAACTTTAAAGGCTTTAGGTGTTAAGACCAGGAAGCTTTGAGGTGAGGGATGTTTTCTGTCACAGCATAATATCAATCTTCACTAGCTGCTAAGCCAATGGTAGCCTCATGCTAGTTCTAACATGTCCTGCATGCATACCAGCTATGCTGAGTTACGTCAAGCGGCTAGAATGATGAGAACAGATTGAGAAATGGTACATGTGAATGATTGCAGCTATAATGGGAAAAGGACAGCAGAGTTTACTGTGATAAGTAAGTCTGAATGTTGCCATCTATGCAAAAGACAACCAAAATGTTGTTTGATAAAAATGTGTGACTCACCTGTGCTGTATCCTGGCCTCCACCTGAACCAGAGGCAGGATGGCTTCAAGCACCTTGCTGGCTGAGCCTGGGAGCATCTCCAGCACTTTCTTCTCCACGACCATTTTATCCACAATTGTCTTGAAGTAGCGCAGGGCACTGACCACCTCCTTCTCATGCTCCTCCAGCCGACTAACCTTCTAAAAGAAAAAGGGAAAACACAGAACAGTCTCAGATAGGGATGTCACGGTTACCGGTGTAGCGTGACAATTACCGTTTAATTTCAAAATAAAACATTATCTCGGTCGATTACCGTGCCCGCGGTGTCAGCACCGAGAGCTTTTCCAGTGTCTCATCAGAGTCTGCTGAAGCTGCTGCACAGGCGCACTTTGTAGCTACAACCTAATGTTAACACTTTCTGAAGATGGACTCATGGCTGAAGGAGGAGACGACAGCGCTCAGGACATCTATCAGCCTTCAAAGAGGACCAAGTGTGAAGTATGAGCGTATTTTGGCTATTTTAAGCATGCCGGAAAAGTGCAGGAAAAAGTGTCTGCTAAAGGCAGCAATATTTCCAATCTCATGTCTCATCTGCGTGGCCCACAATAGAGCCAATGCAAGGTAAGTTAACATTAACATTTTAGCTGAAAATGCATGATGTGGTAAATTGCATTTAGCTGCTTATTAGCATATTCTAAGGTAACCAGCTAAACTTCACGATGAGACGGTGAAACGGTGAAATGAAGACACAGCATTATTGAGTGATAGTTGAAGGCACAACAACAATGCCGTACACTTAGTTTGTTTTATCTATTTTAGTTGGCAGTCACACTACGTGTGTATTACCATATAATTAAGTGGACAATCAACCTAATACTAGCTAGCAGCTGGATCAGCTAAATGTGTGAAGCTAATCAGGACACTTTATTAACCTGAGCTAGACGGTTTTGTGTAGCAACAAAAACAAGTATAGTTTCCTTTGTATATTGATATGAATGGTAGCCTAATGATAATAGATGGTCTGTATTTATATATCACTTTACTATACTACTATAATAATGATTCATAACAATAATGACATGGGTATTTTTTTATATTTTCTTTTCTTTACAAAGCCTCGTCTTGCCAGGCTGGTAAAAAAGCTTTTGTGTATCCCAGCAGCCAGTGTTCCATTAGAGAGAATATTCAGTGCCAGCAGGTACACTGTTTCCCCTCTTAGATCACAACTTAAACCAGACAAGGTAAATATGTTGACATTTTTGCATTTCAATCTCAAGTAAATGGAGATGTATACAGACAGGATGCTGGATCAGCAGCATCTTATTTGTTGATGAACGAGAGAATACAGTCAGTTCTGTCACATGCCACTGATTTGTTTACCTGTTTTTTTGTTTTTTTTTTATTTTAATCTCATCAATACTTTAACATTTGGACTGGCCTAGTAGTTTTTTCTGTAATTTGTTTAAAGTGGCTGTTCATTTTAAATGTATTTTTTTAAGGCTGACTTGTACAGTGCGCAAGTGTATAGTTTTAGATTTTAATTTTGATGATGAAGAAAACAAGTATATAAGACAAGTGGTGTTTCTTTGATTTGTTTACATATTGTTCTGTATGTCTTGAATGTTTGGATTTGTATAATTCACTAACTGCACTACTGTAAATGTTCTTGACAAATATAAGCTCTTTACATGCTCAACCCTTGTTCCTTTCCTTTGATGTGAAAAGTTGAACTTTTGATAAGGCTTTGTCGGTTTTTTTTTTTTTTTAAATATAATAAACACTGTTACGGTTTTTTGAAACTATTTCAGTTTGTGTGGGACTATCAGTACTTTCTGAACATAGTCAACAAAAAAAATACCGTGATAATACCGAAAACCATGATAACTGACACCCCTGACACCCCTAGTCTCAGAACCTCAGAACTGTACTACGAAACTACTTTTTAAAAACCATAAACTGAGCCTGCTGTGAAATTATTATTATCAAACAATAAATTGATTACTTGGACCGTCACAACAGTCTCCCAACTGTATTTCTATCATGCCCATGGTTTGCCTTGCAGTTCAAAGAACCATCCATCAAGTGAGAAACCTTGGTGCTACGGCAGCAGGCTCTTTCAGCTCCTCTAGTCTTTCATAGCAGGGATACTGGGGAATATATTCAATAGGCCTTGAAAGCCTCAAGGCCCATGTCTTCATAGGTTTACACACCTGCTGCTGACCGAGCCAGCCGCCATGGCGACAGGGAAGCTGTGGGAATCAGCGTGGGGAAACGTGCGAACACAGACACAATGGAGAAAAGGAGCACAAAACATGAAACAGGAAAACCATCGTCTCACAAATAGGGCAAACAAACACATGGAAAAGGTGGGAAAGAGATGCATTTCCCACAATACACATATTTTCTGGCACGTGAGAGCAGGCACACACCTTGTTCGTGGGTTTCTCGGTGCTCTTGGCTGCTGGCTCGGGCTGCAGTTGCTTGCCCTTCTTGGATGGAGTCCTCTTGATCTTAGGAGAGTGGAACTTGTCCATCAGTTTCATGGTGAAAGAGGACAGATGGGACCGCTGCGAATCTATGGACAGGGGAGAAAACAGAAAGCTGAGTGGTCAGTCGAGAAATTAGATGAAAACAGATGGCGCTGAAGTGTTGATTTCCCCATCACATTATGCCCCTTGTTTGAAGTTACACTCAAGGGACCAGTGAGATACGAGACCAAGACATCTTCAAGGGAAAGAAATATTTGCAACAGGCGCATATTTCATCTGCTCTCTCAGCGCCCAACAATAAATCTGGTGGTCACGTCACAGAGCCTCTTCCAGCAGGCGATTATGTTCACAGATGTGTGCACACACATGTGAGTGCTCATAAAGAGGGACGTGGACAGAACAGAAGAGTGCAGTTATCATAAAAATGCTCTCGTTAGTGTGGGCATGAAAATAGCTTCATGGTAAAGGTTTCATAATAGCAGAGTCATTTAGTCACTTGTTCACTGTAAAGAGGGCTGGTTTTACCTAGGGAGAGATGAGCCTCCCACTGACTGCTCACGCTCAGTCTCCCTTCACCTCTCTGCAGCTTCCTTCTGTCTCTGAGTCAGAAGATAAACACTGTACAGCGGTGGAAGCTGCCTGAAAGGCTCTTTTTTTTTTTTTTTTATCAGCGACAAAACTACTCCTCCATCTGGTGTAGTCTCTGCTCGGCTCCACAACCGCAGGATCTGATATTCCATCAGCGTAAAAAGTGTGGATGCCGAACAGCTGTGGGAAAAAACACAAGCTCGACCTTCAGTCGGGCAGTGCTTTCATTGATCCACATGCCACGCACATACAATATCCAACCCACTGCTATTTCTCCTCAACCCCATAATCCTCATCATCCCTGACTCTGAGCACAAGCCAAAGTTTGCTGAGGCAGCCGTGGTGGATGAACTGTCTCATTAAAAATGTTGATGAGAGGGCTTCCAGTGGAGCTTCCTGTGCGACGAGGCACGTGTGACTGCTAAGTCCGTTGCTTTTAGACGGCATCTGATGCAGAGAAAAATATCTTATCTCAATGTTGTGCAAAAACAAACCAACGTTGAATGTTGCACAAAGGTTGGTGAGTTACCAATGGTTTATAGCTGATTCATTTAACTACTGAGTTACTGGAAACGAAGCATTTCAGCTCACTCTGAAGATCCAACAAGTAACAAGTAAAATCGCACACAAGTACATGACAGGCAAATTTATAGTTCTATGTCAGCTTTGTAAATGTATAACATACCTCTATGTTAGAAGCATGTGCAAGACAAATCTAGAATTTCTGTGAATTTCATTAGTAGCCCACTTATGTCGCTACAAAGGCAAAACCACCACTATGTAACAAGAGGCAGCATCCTCTGCATCCCACCGTCAGTGGAGTAGACAGATAACACATCAGCTAGTCAGACAGGAAGGATGGAGAGAGAGAGAAGGAAGACAAAGTGGGAGTTTATCAGACTGGCGACTGGACAGTGAAGACAGTGAAGGTGACAACCCGCTTATCTCCACGGCTGTCTGGATCAATACTTTTATGTTGTCCTGCATCAGTGCACCTAAATAGAGCCTAAATAGCACTGCTAGGACTGGCACTGTGTGAAGCTTTTTTTTTTTACCCTGAGGCTATACCGTACACATACCTGAATTGTCAAGTTTTGCCATGAGTGTGCTTTCCTGGCAAGGTTTCACTTTAGCGCAGTAAGGAGTGCAGAGCGCATGTAGCCTCCATAAGAATTCTGTCTCGTCTGTTTGACCTGATTTCCCTTATTTTCATGGCATAAGTGTAGGTGCTGTGGCTGACATTACAACATGCTGAACCCTCTCGCTTGATCCTGGCTTCAACAGGCCCAGAAGGACTGTGTGTGAGTTTACAGCTGCAACCCAGAGTCCCACAGTGAGTCACCGCCAGAATCGATACAGCTGGTTCCTTCAGACACCAATTGCAGCCCCTGTGGCTCGGCTGCTCATCACGCACACTGGGTTTGTTCCCTGTCTCCTCTCTGCTCCCTGTTCATTCCTCTAAAACCCCTCTGTTCAGTTCTGGGAACAGAAAGCTCCCCCTCCTCTGGAGTTCACTGGAAGTCTGGCTCAGCATGGAAATGACATCATCAACAGAAATGAAATGAACAGGGCGAAGGAGGGAATACAGTGAATACAGTGAAGTGCTCTGTTATAGTCATGTACGCCTCTCTGCATCCACCCACCTCTCCTCCACCAGAGACGGGCCAAGCCATCCCTCCTGCTCTCCCCAGCTGCCTGCTGTATAGAGTTACAAGGTGGTGATGTCATTGGTTGTAATGTCTATTACACTGAATCTCACTAGTCATTGGGCTAAATAAAAAACCTCACAGTAAAAATATTTTTTTCCTTAATTTTTTTCAGATGCCAGGACACAACATGTCTCTCTGCTGGTGTGCCTCCTAAAGTCAGCGTACTCTTGTAGCACACCAGCGTAAAAACTGTAATCTTTACAGTCAATATTTGGATTTTTACAGCCTCAAGATTGCTTTTAGAGAAGCAAAACTGAAACCGAAGCTTCAATATTCCCAGCAGGAACCAGTTCATTCATTCTTTGATTCCTGTTAGTACTGACCAAATTTCTTCCCTTCTCCCTTTATAATATGGTGCGACACAGCAGCAGAGCCAGCCTGAGAAACAGTAAAGTGTGGTTACACTTCCATAAAGGGTGAGGTCTGAGTCCGCTCATGTAAATTGAACACACTTAACTCCCATGAGCCTCACTACATTAAAGTGCAGTGTAGAGTACAATGTGATGGGTTTACAGCTCTGCAGTTATATATATCTGTGACTGATTTCAATGTATATTGTATATTCCATTTTTTACACTGATGTAGTTGTGCTCCTAATTTTGTTGTATGCACTGTCATATAATGACAATAAAGGCTTTTGATTTGATTTTGATCGATAAGGTGGATCAAAAGAGTCATTCAATAATGCTGTGATGGATGCACAAAAGAGAAATCCTTAAAAATCACTTTAATGACAATAAATAGTAAAGACTATCTTCTAAACTTCTAAACTACCTAAACATCTTTCAGAGGCATTTAAAGTGCTTAAGCATGGTGCTGCTTTGAAAGGCCTTGGGGACATTAAAACAAACAGTGCTCCAGTCTGAGCGACTCTTGAAGCCTGGGAGGGTTCTTCTCTCACACAACACTGTGGTGTGTTGGAGTCCCCAGGAGCCTTCCCATGCTGGATTGTCTCAAAGACACACACACACACACACACACACACACACACACACGGGGGCATGCATTTATGGGTGCTTCACTTTTTTCCTCATCTGCAGAGTAAACTGTGGGCCTGTGTAGACCTCCACATTTAATTCTGTGTAGCATCTTCTATAGATCCATCCCCAACCACAACACAGACCCACCAGCAACGACTTCCCTACCCCCATCTCCCTGCATGACTGCCAAAGTAAATGAAAAAAATACAGCAAAACTCCTCACTGCAAAAAAACTATATAACTGTTCATGATGTATTTTGACATGAAGCAAATTGATTGTGTTTATACAGGAGGTGTCATAAGGCTCAGCACACCTGTCTGACAGACACATGAGGGTTTTTGAAACACTGCACACACATAATAAACTAAATTTTATTAGAGCAAACAGTGTGTGTTCCTCTATATTTATAGGACTGCCTGAGCAAGAGAAGGTTGATGTAAATGGAGCCAGATCGGCTATGCTTAAAAAGCCCAGACAGACCAGGCATAGCATTGACAAAAGCCCACGGCTAAAAAGTCGTACACAAAAAAGCAGGCCGTCAGACACTCACCGACGGCTAGTCGGCCTTAATGGACAACACACGTGTTGGATGTAATTCTACATGTGGGATTTGCTCTAAATTATGTATTTTGGGATATAGCTTACAGTTTAAATGAATACAATGTTGCCTGACCAGATGTCTGGAAAGAGAGCATACAGTAAAATACCGCAGTGGGATCCCAGCTGCTGGAGGTGATCCCTGCAGCAGAACTGATGACCGTCGACATATGAGCTTGTCCAGATCTGACCAAGGAACTGACAGCCTGGCAGATTGATTTGGTTCTCGTTCAGTACAGGTGTGGGATCTATACTGGACAGCTGGTCGAAAATTGGGTGGAGGGATACAAGGGAGGAGAGGCACCACAGCTGTCACCTCCTGCTGAACTCCCTCCCAGCAAGGACTGCTCAATGAAAGTGTGCTAGCCCTGTGTATGTGGACTTGTTGAGCGTGCGGGAAGACTGAAATGAGAGTCAGGAAAGGTCGCTGTGCCAGCTGTTAAAAAGCGAAGGAGGCAAGAGGGGGGAAAAAAACTCTTCTGAGAGTGTGTGTGTACCAAAGACAGAATAAGCTTGTCATCAAAGGGCAGTCTGCTGTATGTGCACACAAGGATGCAGATCCTGTCCACCATAACTGCATAACTGCACTTTTAAAAATACAGAACACATTCACCGTCTGAGACGAACTTGTGAAAATGAGAGAGACCCCACCCTGGGATACATGTAAATAGACATGTAGAAATAGTGCATTGTTTATAAGCAACCATGCAAGCCTGCAACAAAGCCTTATTTGTCTATAAAACAACAACACGGTGAGTGAATTACCGTCTGCTACACTGTAAAACAAAAAAAGTGCAAAAAAAATATCTTATCTCCACAGGCAAGACCCACTGTGCAGGGTGGAACACAAGCCTGAGGCATGCAAGATGAACAGCAGTGAGAAAGTGAAGAAAAATTCAACAGGAAATAGTTAAGTGCTTGGTGAATTATTTATCCTGCCCATTGTAGTACTTCCTGCTGGCTGTATTCAATTTTCAATAGGACTCCTCTTTAGTTATCAACAAGCAGCACTATAAGGGCGCAGCAGGCGGAGCGAGCTGCTGCTGTAAACCAAGCAACCGCCTGAAGACAGCAGGCAGGACAGGAAGCTTCGGAATGGAACGTGATCCTGGTTAATGGTTGATTTCAGAAGCAAAGGAGGAAGAAGTCCAGCAGAGGGTTTTATGGTTTTCCCGCTGTGCAGATTGAGTGTGCCATTCAACAACGAACCAGGAGGACTGAGAGCGCCCAGTCCACTTACTGAGTAAGTGAATGAGATACAGTGGACGCTTAAGTGCTCAGTGCACTAACCATCCATGATATTTCACTCAACAAATGAGCAAATGAGACACAGATGATGGTTTTCATGTGGCAAAATCAAATTACCTAGGAAAATTGACACATCCAAACACTGGATATATTCTGCCACTCTCTTCCCAATGACTTCTGAAGCCTTACACATAATGGGCAAATCATTTCTGACATTTGTGTAATTACATCAGGGATTACAATACACTATTACAGGGTCCGATTTTGAGTTTTTTTCCTACTTGCCCTGCCGGTCAATTATTTCTCAAATCTACTTGCCCCATCTAAATTCTTACTTGCCCTACCTAAGAGGTTCTTTTTCTCACTGTGTGGAGCATACTTTTGCTCATGACTTATATTTTTACTAACATCCATTTCCTGATGATGACTGTATACAATACTTAACAACACTTCTTCCAACAGAAAGCAGCATTTATTGCTATTTTACATTTGATCAATAGCAGTTCCATGCCCAGGGCTGTCATGATTAGGAATTTCTGGAGACAATTGTCAGGCAAATAATTGCGACTGACGAATATATTGTCCATTTTTTTCCTTCTTTATATTCTACTGTCATAGTATAATGAGATTTAATATTCTGCAGTCTTAGAGATGTATGTTTTGCCTGGTGGGTCGTACTGCTTATCAAACGTGTGCAGCCTTTCTTTAAACGCTTGTTTTTCTACCATACTAAATGGCTGCGTTTCCTTAACGATGAAACGCGTCATACTGTCCGTTAGCGTAAGATTACATGTCACTTCATCCATGTTTCCGGGATCTCCTTTATCGTTCGGCTTAAATCTGAAATGCACCCATGGTGCCCAGTGGTACTGTGGTATGTGGCTTTGGAAGCAGAATCTCCTCATCCTCCATCCTAACCTAGAGTCGCGGCCCATCCGACCAAGACGAGAGGTAAACAACACAGTGTGGCTGCGATGGTGCGTGATGCGGCTGCTGGCACAACAGAATGACATCAGACTTGGATTCAGGGTTATTTTATGTAACTTTGTGGATAAAATAAATAATTGCTCTGATTGTGAATATGAAAAATAATCGCAAATATGAAAAATAATCAAGATTAGCAAATGTTGTAATAATCGCGACTGCCCTATTCGTGCCCTGTCTGAACAGGTGAGCCACCTGTTTAACACCAGACCACCAGGTCATATTTAAAACGAATGAGCTCAAAGTTCAGTTCGCTCATATTAAAATGAACTAGTTCATTTGTATTTGTTACATTTTTAAACAAGTGAGCCAGCATGTTACTCAATAGAACCTCTTCTTAACCATTCATGACCAGCTGTAAATCACTGACACTACGAGACTAATCATATTATCGTATCAACAAAGAATCACAGATAGCAGTTTGAAATCTACACTCCACACCATCTCTGAAGCAATGTGTGGCGCTACTCTGGGTTCCCAAAGGGACAGGGAAAAAGTCACGACTAAAGAAAAAGTGATGTAAAATACGTAAGACCAACCTCACAACTCGCAACTTGAGAGCGCACCTGTCAACACTACAGCCCGGTAAGCTGGAGGGGGGGGTGGTGAATTGGGGGCGAGGCAGGCTAGAATTGACTCCATGATATATCCTTCACGAGACCTCCTGTATGCCCGTCAAAACAGAGCAACAGATTTGCTGATACGGTTCATCTGCGAAGATATGAGGCCAACTAACGTGATATATGGGAACGGGTTTCAAGCTTTTGTCCACGAACAATTTGGATGCCAATATAGGTCTTACTGAAGGCATTTGATGGTCAAAATATTATTAATAAATATTCCAAATATATTCAAACACTAATATTAATAAACAAAAGAACTTTGAACAGGATTTCTGTTCGAAGCCCTAGAGAAAAAACTGAATTTGTGCTGCTGGCCATGTCTGCACAGGGTCTACTGGCCAGCCAGTCATTTTTACTTGCCCCAGACATTTGGGAAACCGTTAATGTCGAACCCTTAGTCATAGTCATTTCTGAAGGCCTTAAATGAATATTTGACTGAAGCAATAGCAAACAGTTTACTCTTTGCTCATTTATATTGTAACATACATTTATAAATCTAAATTAGAAATTAGAAAGCACCCCACTAGTGAGTGGGGGAAATACTTCAAGTCCTGTGTTTGTCTCCTGATCATCACATTTATAAAATCCCCCTCTGCCAATATTTTACGCTATTTATAACTGACACGAACCCTATGTCAATGACCAGTAAAGCAGCCACAGTGACCATGGTTCAATGATCAGCAGCAGATATCAATGTGTCGATGGAGGCGCTCTGTGTGCATGGTTGCATGGGAACAGATGACCTAGTCAACGGCTCTGGTAAACAGAGCGTGGCCACACACAGGCAATCTATACTAACCCAGATCCATATTATGAGACAGCAAAACCAAATCTATAACTGCTGCTTAGCAACACTATGTCTGGTCACCCATGTTCAGCTGACAGTGTGACGAGAGGATGAGAAAGTGAGAAACACAGTGAGAAAGAGCTTCTCTGAGGGAGCCATCTGCTCTCAGATCTAACCATAGAGATGACACAGTAGACTGAGTGGCTGATGACTGAAAAAACACCTATAGAGGGAAACTCCTGTTCTTAGAACGAAGCACCATTTCCCCTATGAGTCATAAGATCACACTCTGAGATATCAAAAGCACTCTCATCCATTTTCTAAGCAGTCTGGAAAGAGGGGAGACTAATAATAAATATGCAAATGATTCAGATTCAGATTCCTGACTGAACAAACAATCTTATAAACGTGTCCTCACTCAGTGCTGTGTGTTGTATCTAGACATCAAACCTAAAATATGTTGCATTGAGCCATAATAACTGAGTAACACGCAGCATATAGAGGCACACAACAAAATCCAGGCTTATCGCTTGGCGACCCACCTTCATTCTTTAGTTGGTTTAATTGTGTCGTGTTGTCCTCTTATTACTCAGGATGACCTGCTCAATTCTGATACATCACAGCCAAATATTTCTATCCATCACTTATCAAGTCACATATTTCTTGCTTCAGTTTAAAGGGCTTATCATCTGAATCTTCTGTCATGTACAGCAATAGAACTGTGGCTTAAAGCGATGTTTTGCAACAACATTTTGCAAGTCACAAGGTCATCCTGCTGTAGCAACATGACAGAAGAAGCAGGGTTTGAGGCACAACAGTGAGGTGAACAAACATGTTGTGTTATATTCATAACACAGCTTAAAATAAACCACACTACGCTTGCATTGAAGTCTACTGATGTTAGCTCTATGACATGTGTGGAGATATTGGGGGTAGTGGGTCAAAGTGAAGCTGTCGAAATGAGAGCATTCTCACTTCACATTTATTTTTTTGGCAGGACTGGCATCTCCTTACAGGGAAAACTTCTGGCATGTTGCTATTCATGAGCACAGCACATTTCTATCATACACAGCTCACTGGTTCATTATTTGCTTTCAAAAACACTTAACAATGTACAAAATTATATTTGTAAATAACAAAACAAGACCAGCTTTCTAGTCTGTTCTGAAGTCTGTTTTTCCAAAAAAATCATTTACCAGCATACAGGTTGTTGGATAATTTCATAAAATCAAGTAAGGAAATCCACAAATGCCCTTTGTACTGCAACAAGATTAAAGCAGATTAACAATACTAAGCTTTTAGTATATTTAATATAACAGGAATACAGGTTGTAACTGCAAATATTTAATTTTGCAACAACAGAATCTACTTTAAGGAAAAGTGTCCTTGTATAATGAACGCACACCTCATGGATACACTACATACTTTTTTGTATTTATGGCAGACCAGACGCACTGAAGGCACATCTCTTTTCAAATGAAATAGTGTTGACTGACTTCATTTGGCATGTAAACTACTAATTAAAGTAGTTTTGAGAATTGATATAATATTGCAAACCATGATATTACGACATTCAATACTGCCTTACACTACTAATTACTATATATGGCTAATATTTTTTCTGACATTGACATTTTTTGCCTGTTGTGTTTACATGTATTTGTTTACAAGAATGTCACCAACATTTTAGCCAACATGATAGCAGAATAAACCCCATTAGAAGACATTGCCGACCTTTGTTAACAGAGAGTCCACACTATTTATGGTTTTGGTTGCATGGATTTCACTTATATTTTATTTACATGGGATATTAAACAAATGTTACATTCCAATTCCAAGTCTGAATATCTTTTAAAAGAATTAAAAGCTCATTGCTCTTTTGATGCGTGTACTTGCAGCATTACGTGACCAGTGGCATAAAATGGTCTTGAATATTAATTGGTCAATTATTTCTACATTATTGTGACAGGCCTGATAAACAGTAAATTCTGACAGGGGACTTCCTGCAGTACAAAACAACAGGGTATGTCCTATTCAAAGCTCACAAAGACAAGGTTTCATTTTTTTCAGGAGGCAATTTTGAAATATTATCACAGAATTAGGAAAAAATTCTTTAGGGAAATGTTAAAATTTTCTCTGAAAAAACAAAACAAAACAAAAAACAACAAAGATCTGTACAGTCTCAGTCTAATAAGGTATATGACAACATTGACACATGTAGGCCAGTAGCTTGGAAGGTGGTGTTTTTAGAAGAGGGTGGGACTATAAGGCCTCCAGCCTCAATGCCTCCTCTGTTTTAACTGTGAAGCCAACAAAACTACCAAATCTCTCTCTCTCTCTCTCTCTCTCTCTCTCTCTGACTTTACAACATCTGTGTTTCTCTGGTTGTCTGTGGACTAGACTGGTTCATTCTTACTGGCACTATTGCTGCTTGTTAGTCCACACATTTCCTCATTTCTAGTTGGTGTGTCATGACGGTAAAAACAAACTGTTTGTCCACATTTATATGTCACTGTGCAGTTTTGATGAAGGAAAAAAAAAACAACAGTTTAATCAAACATATTGCTGGAACTGCTGGTGGCTTGGTTGCCATATTAACCCACAACCCCCACTCTACTTTCATTATTATCATTCATTCATTCCTCCGCTCCGCTGCTTTTGATGGCCACTCTTTCACACCCTTTCTTATGTTAGAATGTGTGGAATTGCAACTAAATTAAAAGCAATTCATTAGTGATCCTGCTTGTGGCAGCTTTAGTGCGTTTTCCACACTGCATTGGCTGTGACTGACTGTTAAGTCATTGTGACTAATCAAATAAGCCCCACTCACAGGCAGTAGCTCTGTTTCTGTGTAGTTTCAATGTGGGTTGAGCTCCAGTAGTGAGCACTGGATGAGCTAATGGGACTAGTTAATGGGAGCACTTGGCACAGCAGTTCAGTGGGGTTGTACTGGAAGCTGTGGAGGTAGCCCCGAGGTCTAGGTCACTCAATTGTCTCACGTACAGAGAGACACACACACAATGAACAACCACATCCCCAGACATATACAAACGAGCACACAAAGAGTGCCTCTAAACTATTGAACCAAAAAGTGAAAGGTTGCAGTGAGAGGATGCCACAGGGCGCAGCTTTCAACAGCATCGACAACAAATAGAAAAAAAGTCCAGAGCACATAATCTTTTGATGCTGTCAAATGTAAAATGAAAAGCTGCACACACTGGCACAGTGACAAAAGGGAGTAAACACCAGGGTGAAAAAATGAAAGGTCCAGAGATGAACGAATAGGCTATAAATCTAGTAGCATGCAGCAAGATTAAAAACACAATACCCGCAAATAATGCTCATATCCTCTGCATGTGCAAATATTTACAACAATACATTTGTCACTGGGATGATAACAAAGTGAAAACAGACCGGAGTCAACCAGCCCATACATTTAGATTTTTGGAATGTCTGTTGAACAAAACATGTAGGCTAATTTGAATTTTGAAGACACCAAGAAGACGAAATCATTAGCTGATGAACCAAGAAAATAATGAGAAGATTAATAACTGATGAAAATAGTTACTGGAGGGCAGGGCCAGCATATGTAATGCAGAGTGCAGAAAGATGGAAATCACACAACACACAATCCTGGGCACCCCTCCTGTTCCTTCCCCCCCTGACGCTGAGGCCACTGGCAGAGTTTCCTGTCCCTCTTGTCGCACTCGACCAGAGCCGCTCCCTCTTTTCTGGACAAACTTCACAGTTTCGTAGCCTGGACTCTGCTTCTACAACAGCTTACCTCATCTAAACAGACAAGGTCTAATAACACAGTGCACTGGAACTCACAAAGCAGAGAAAGAAGCTTGCTACGCCACGCAACAGAAACACACTCAAAGCAGTCTGATCCTTCAAATGACCTTCTGGCTGCAGTGGTTTGCTGCATTTTGCAGAATTCCATTTAAAGCTCGCTTTCGGAGCCGAGTGACAGACAGGCGGCAGGTTCACCTTGGGTGAAAGCAGTAGACTAAAGAACCACAAAATGCTATAAATACCCAGCTTGTCAGTATCTGTAACATCAAGCAGCACCAGAACAAGAGGCACTGCAACACACAACTAACAAAAAATAATAATAATAATAATTTAAAAAAAAAAATAACAGAACAAACAAACTGCGATCTAGCAGGATGAATCCAGACGTCGGCAGCAAACAAGACACCATAAAGCACTTGAGATAGGAGATTGATCCTACACACTGACAAACAGCCACAGGAGAGCCAATCACTTCACTGCCACAGTACAAGACAGAGACAGATACAGAGAAGCATAAGAAACAGCGCTCTAGTGAGTAAATGGCCTCAAGCAGCGAGGAGTGGTACCACTCTCCCCACACAAAGCTGATCTTGTCTGGAGCCACTTGTCATCCTCTTGACACTTTGTGCGCCCACACTGCACTGGACAGGACTGACGGACGGATGCCAAATAATAATATGCATTCATTTTCAATGCACAGGGCCAAACCAAACTCTTTGCATTTGGATTGTTTCACAGCAGCCTCTTGAAAATAAGCTCGGCTGACAGATGTGTTCTGCCATAAAGAACGAGACTATACAGCCACTTGTTATCAGGCCGTGCTTGTTTAAACTATGTCAGTGTTGAATAACTTAATGGTTTCTTTTTAAATTATTTTAATCATCGTACGCCACAAGCCAAACAACATTTCCCTCTCTGTTGTTGTAGGAAGTAAATCCAGACGTCTCATATGAACGTTCTTTTCAGAGTTTTAGTTTGTGCTGTAACTGAGTTTATTGTGGCGTCATACGTATTACTGAAACATAAAGTGGCTTTGAGATTGTACGCTGCTTTTGTAGTTTTGACATATTTCCACATGAAACGGCGTGTTGGGGCAGGACATAAAGATGGGAGGAACGACTTGAGAGTTTGAAAGACCGTAAGAGCCCCATTGTTGAGGATCACTTGGATCCTTAAAACAGAATTTCTTAAAGCTTAAATGTCTAAGTATACAAATTTTGTGGTTTTGTGGCTCCACGTATTACATTATGCAGCAGTCCTGCTGGAGTTTTATTGATCGAGTTACCTCCTCTAGTCTTCCTCTGAATACAGGCGGACTGCAGCAGCCGTACAGAGATTTGCTTATTATCATGGCTGTAAGTCTATTTTAAAAGACTGCAACCCATTTGTTTGCATTTCCATTCAACGTAATTCAAAACATAATATGTACAATTCATTCTATGTTTTAATAAAAAGGTCATAATGTGCATGATATGACTGGAAAGAAGGGAATGCTTCTTTCAGTGCCACAGGTGGAAGGAACCATCAAACTCTATAAAGATATATAAAGATGGATGATGAGGTAATTGCATCGTCCCTCTGCATCTTTTATGCCAACTGTAAATTAACATCATAACATACTGTTGGAGCTCAATTTAAACAAAAGCTGACCTGGAGTTATACAAAACGTTGGCACCGTTATGCATCCGGTGGAAATTAGGGGTAAGAATATAAAATATTGAGACAATAACATAGCGCGAGTAAAGAGTATACAAGAGTCTGTGAATCTTCAACGTAAACAGCCGGAGTCACATTTGTTGCTGTAAGTTCAAGATTCAAGAGCTGAATTCATTCCTTCATTGATTTCAACTGGAGATATATGAAGAGCAAATAAATACATAAATAAATAAATCAAAATGTTCAGGTCAAAGTTAACTGATAGCAGGAGCAAACTTAATTCACCCTGGAAAGTATTTTACAATTTCCTTAGAAGCTCATAAATCCAGTGTTGTATGTCTTAAAGGTCGTTTCTAAAAACACCCAAGAGGAAGTGGGTCAGTGAATGTAGACACATTCAAACTCTCACAGAACACACACTGTGTGTGCCTATATGAAAAGTATGACATACACTGTTTGAATATGACAAAAAACATATCAAAATCATTTATGTAGCCAAACAAGCGCACACACACACACATTAATGCAAACAGGCGCCCACATGTGCCTTGACAACAACGGCGACTTGTTTGCGAGCAATGTCAACTCATCCCTCTCCATTCCCGATTTAGACTGGTGTCGGAAACTGACAGCAACTGTGGGACATCCCCTTCATTGTGTGCCAGCTCCCTCGCCCAGCCATGCCACCCTGGGGTCTGAATGATTTGATGCACTCAACACAGAAGCACGACTCAACATTCAATCCTTTCTCTGGATCTGCACATTGTCCCTCACTCGTTGAGAAATGTTGCTCAAGGCCACTATTTCTGACTCTCTCCCTGCTGCTCACTTTGGCTGTTCTTGAAATGGCACAGACAGGTATTTCTTCTCTTCATTCTGAGTGGTAGTATGTACTGCAGTCAGCATTGCATTCAATAACCATGTGGTATACTGGGTTTCCTTCATTCAATCGACACTGTCCTCTTTTAGACAAAACGCTTTCCAAAAAAAACACAATGTTTTTTTTTAAAACACATGTATCCATAAGTCCTAGCTCTGCACGAAATGTTAGAAGAACAACTGAAATCTCATTGCAAAACAAGAACTGAAAGAAACGTCAGAGGATTCACTTTGAGTTTCTGTGCCTCTCAGTTCTGCTAGTTTTGCTCTGGTGTCTAATCAGGGATATGTATTAGATATTCTGCTGATTTGTGATGCAGAATTGAGATTAGTATCAGCTGATCCCTGCAGTCTAATCTTCTGTGGCTTAAAGTGAGACCTCCTCCGCCATTGCAGCTACTGAGCCTGAGCAATTCAGGGTAGAGGAACGGGACACACACGGACACACGCCAACTCTTACTGCCCACTGGGCTGAAATGCACAGATTTATTAAGCTGAGCGCACCACGGGCTGTGCGTTCTCAAAACAAGGTATTATGGCACTCAGCACTGTGTAATTACACAATGATGGACTCGACTACCTTAATTATGGAGCCTCTGAGTGCTTCAGGCTCACCAGGGTGGATCTGTTCACGCGGCTTAACAGGAGCAGCAAACCCACTGCGAACATTAACAAATCAAACAGAGTTAACCTCAAAGTGTGGGTGAACAAACAGGCTCAGCTACCACGGTGAAGCAAGGCAGGTTGGATTTAAGATGCCATGATTACAGCTCTCCCACGGTGTAACCAAATACCATTTTTTAATATTGTGTAACTAGATCAAGCACCTTGGCAGAGCATCAACTGATGAGCCCAGACTAAAGACGTGGTGTACAAACTGTGGTGGCGATAAGGCAGGGATGGAGGGCTGTGTTCCCTGCAGAGCAGCGCCCTCAGGCTGGGTCCACCCAAGACTTCAGCGGAGCAAATGAGCACCTTCCATAAAGCCACACGACACAAAAAGCACAGCGAGGAATGTCCCCTGCATTTCATTCTGCCAGCGAGCCTATTTTACATTAAAGCTCCAAAGCTGGCTACATCAGCCTTAAACAAAAAAGTACACATCGCCGTCAAAACAATGCATTTATTTCACTGCTGAATAAATGCATAGTGTTCCTGCAATGAACCCTCTGCAACAGAACTCTGTGCTTGATAATGAGTTTCAGCAGTGAATAGTGTTCTGGCCTCTTTCTAGAACATTTAATGTTTTTTCTGTGCTGTTTTACAGAATATCAAAAAGCTGTATCAAAGTTCTGTCAATCATTTAAATACCCAAAATAAAATGCAAATGCACTGATCCTGTTCTGCCATCATTGCATAACTCTGGATGACTACTTGAAGGTCTTTACCTGTGTCCTCATCGAGATCGCCCTGTAGAGAGGAGTCTGTGTCCTCTGAGGAGGCCTGGCTCCTCCAGCTTATATTGCCCATCCAGCAGGCCCGAGTCCACACACAGCTGGTCCAGGAGTGATACTGACGCTTCAACTTTTTGTATACTGGTGACTTGCTGCCTCAGACTGACATTTTCACAGCCATCTCTCAATCGCACAGCTGAGAGTTAGTCACAAACTGACTGGTCCACATGATTGTTCGCTTTTGACTCAGATGCACTGCACAACCCTTCAGAGGAACATTCACAAATAGCACAGAGAGAGAAGACAGAAGATTTTTCCCCCAAGAGTTGATTGTTTGTTAAAAAGCTCTTCATGTAAATGTGTCTAGAATTATATAATCCTGCACAGAGCTGAGGTGAGTGAGGCCTTGTGAGCAGCCTTCAGTGGTCCCGGAGGGGATCCAACCCACAGTTATGTGGAGTGGAGGATGTACTGGAGAGTCACAAGGAACTGAGCAGCCCACCACCTGTGGGAATAAATGACCCACAGGCCAACGCACAGCGGTGAAATCAAGTGAAGCATCATCTTGTAAGACGAACCCCTCTGAGAGAGAAGTCTCCAAAGCAAAGTAGAGAGATGAATACGACCTGTGAGTGGAAGTCATAAGACATCTCAGAAAACTGTCATCTTTGGCTCCCTGGGAGATGACGGTTGAACGGCCTTGAAAATATTCATGCTACAAAGACACGCTTGCCTTCACAGACATAGTCTTCGATTGCTCAGTGATATCCAATCGTGTAAACCACCCATTTCCCTCTCTGACTCTCCCTCTGTGCAAAGACTTTCCATCAATGCTCTACTTCCACCCCCTTTCTTTCTCTCCCTAAGCTCTATTCCCTCCCTCTGTTTTTTGCTTTCCCATACACAGCACACACACAAAAAACTAATTACAACACAGCTAAACCTATATGGGAAAAGCAAGCCTCTCATTCTGTGGGAGAGGGAGGACGAAATACTTTCTGCCATCAAACCTCAAAATTGCAGCATGTCAAACCAAGAAGCCATGGTTTGCCCCTGTGCAACAGTGGGATCACCCATCTGCTAATCGTCCGGGTAACCCTTTTGTAATCACGACCACTTCAGCTCTTGCTCAGAGTTTGGTGACTAAGGCCATGCAGGGCTTTGCTACTTCTGTACATCAGAAGAAGATATATTTCAGTTTGAATTGATGTAGTGTCCACTTAGCAAACACAAAGCCATCAAAATGACTTACACTGTGGTGTTAACTCCAGGAATGCTTGAGAATAAACCCTTTGCATTTCAGCTTAACCCTTTTAAAAGACAAACACCGAGATAGAGGCACTCCCACACTGTGTAGGCGCGGGGGGGCAGGGAGTCTAAAATAAGGAACTGATGGATCAGTTCCGCTGTGGCTGGCTACTACCATTGACTGTCCAGTAAGAGCTCAGTCTGCAAGCTAATAATAAAACTCTGTGCTACTCCCACAACTTTGTGACTAGCACTGACACGCCGAAACTGTTATGTCACAATCCCAGTCTGTGTGGGGACAATAAGACCAGTTTTGAAACATCAAAAATTGAAATTATATAGTCTTAACTTCCCAGTTAAGACTGTGTGTGTGTGTGTGTGTGTGTGTGTGTGTGTGTGTGTGTGTGTTTTAGGGTGTTTCTAGCTGTTAAGTTTGTCAGACAGCAAAAACAATGCTCGGTGTTGTCAATCTAACTGTTAAAAGAAACACGATCCTACTAACGACACGGTACCCTGTTTTAAACAGAGTATGAAAAAGGGGCACCAGAAATTTGGGCTTTAAAGCTTCTACTTGCCTTCAGAACAGAACAAATTTCATAGTCTGTAAAATGAACAAAGTGTGCAATTATTCCGGCAACAAGGAGCAGCTGTAATTGTTAGAAGTCATAGTTGGCTATTAAATTAGAATTACTCATGTGACTGAAGAGTTCATTCACAGGACACACACACACACACACACACTCATCTCAGCGAATTAAAACAACAACAAAAAAAACAAAGTCACACCAGATGCGCCTCTCTATAGCAACAGTTTCCTGAAAGTGAATGTAGGGCTTATTCTATGATGTGAAGGCGTTTTCTTCACTTAATTCTGTGTTGCAGCTTGTTTCAAAGGTGTTAAGTGTATGTACTGTCAGCTACAAATGCAATTATTTCAGGGTGTCTGGGTCATTGAAAGCATTACATAACACAAAAGCATAACAATATAAATCAAGACAATTTAATCATTTTAATAGACAATACAGAAACACACAGAAGGAGAATGACTTCTTTTTCTGTTCAAGTGGCTATTAGTCCTCTATATCTTTATTTAAATAGTTGTTTGCTACAGTGTTATTTATTTAAATATCATTATATAAGCCTTTTCAGATTTGTTTGCCTTCTGTTCATTTTACAGTCCAATCTACCTGACAGCCTCTCTTTTCTGAGTCCATTCAAACAAGCTCAACAACACTGTACACCAACTGTGAACATGCATCTAAAAATGCACATATTTTCTCCACCCAGTTCTTTTTTTTTGAGGAAAGCACTGGAGACGGGTCTGGCTGTGTGCTGCTGTTGCTGTTTCAGACAACACCACCCAAAGTCTGAATGTGTTCATGGATTAGAGTTCAGGCTGTCTGAGTGATTAAGTCATGTATGCGCGTGTACACAGAAAGAGGTTCGGTGCTGAAACACACACAAGATCCTCCCATGCCATTCTCTAGGTGATGACATCTTGACTAAAAACGCTCCTGACTGACCCAGTATCCATTCTGTCAACTGTGTTACACATACATGCCGTCTCCCTACCATCCTGCCAGGCTCACCAATCAGAAGAGGCTTGTTACTCATGGACAAGTCATGCAAACCAATCAGTGTTAACCTGCTCCTCCTGCTTTGTAACATTAACATATTTAGAAATTACTTCAGCGGAACCAGAAGTGGAGTTAGGGGGATCTCCATGACAAACAGTGGCTGCAGACATGCACCAGAAACACGAACTGTGTGCAAAACCTGTCGCACTAAACTTGTAACAAAATCCAGGGGAAACACAACCAACTTTTACCAGCACTTGAAAAATCACTACAGGCATTTGAACGAGGAGTGCATGACGAAAAAGTCTGGTGAGAAGTCTAATGGAAATGATTCATGTGCTCAGATGTCACAAGGGATGAGGGGACATGTCCCCTGCAGATTCATTGTGACAATGATCCTGAGCTCCAAGTTCTGACTTCCAGTGAACACACCATAAGACAAACTCTCACTCCCCAGGGTCCTAAAGAGGAACTTGTAGCAGACTGTGCCTGTTGATCATCACCAGGCCATTGACTAGCATGTCTGCCATGATAAGGCCCAAACTACACAAAAATAACCTACTGAATTGAAATAATGATAATAATAATGATAATAATAATAATGATAAATATTGATGACATTAAGTTCACCTTAAAATGTCAGGAGATACTGGAGATGTTGACATTACTGCTAAATTTGCATCTTGTTTAAAATCAAGTAATCAGTAAAGTAACTAGATTACTTTTTAAAGGAGTGATCAGTTATCAGATTACATTTTCAAGGATACGTTTGGAAGCAATTCTCACCTTTAGTTTTCATCCTTGCATTAGAGTAACAGATTTTAATGTTGTAATGGTACAATGTTATTTTCTGTCATATTTGTCAATGTTACTGTACACACTGTGAATATTGCACTGTAGCTTCATTTGAAGAAAATTGTCAATCGAACTGAAACCACAATATCTGCCAGAAAAATCACAATTCAATCTTTTCCTAAAATTGTTCAGCCCTAACTGATAGTATTACTTTGTGTGTCCTATTGGTAACCATTTGTATCATCACTATTTAAACCATAGCCCTGCCTACATGCATGTGCAGGAATCTCTACTTAAGAGTGGTGAACTTCATTTTATTTTATCCAAATCTGTTCCCGGTTAATTTGCTACTCGAGGCACCAGTGAATTAATCGCCTTCTGTCGGTCTACAACTGGTCCCCTTTCACAACAGTCTCCTCTTAAAACCATCTATTTCCACCAATCCTTACACACATTTTCCCTCTCTGAGGAAAAAGCTTAACAAGAGGACACTGAAGCTATGCTTGGTGCACAGGCTTTTCAATGCTGCCATGAGTCCCCAGCTTTGCTCCCTCTTTCCGTTGCACTAGCATTCAGCATTGTGTCCTCTAGGTACATATGTGGGATAGATGGGTGCATGTGGAAGAGAGTACAGACTGCAGGCCAACAAATGACCTGGTAAACACAAGTAAGACACCTGGGGAAAGTGGGTCCAAATGAGAGAAGTGATAGACTGGGCTCTTAATGCATTAACCTTTGTTTGCTTTTAAATTTTCATTGAAGCACAAGGCACAAAAACTATACTTTCATGTAGCTGTGACCATATGTAGTCATCTGTCTGCAAGACATGCAAGGAATCGGAAACTTTTACTAAGAAGAATGACTGAGCTGGTAGGGGATGACACTCCCTCCCTGCCTGTTACTGGGAGCTGTGGTGTCTGTGCTGGTGTGTCCATTTCGTCCAGGCATCACCGGACAGGACAGTATATGTGAAGCGAAGCAAGGAGACAGCTGGTGGACTGGGATACAAGTGTAGCTGGTGGGTATAAAGTTTCCTTGCAAAGGCAAACCTGAGACCACCCTGTTTGCTCTCAGACTCACTGCGCTGCTCTACTTGTCTTTAAGGTTGCACGTGAAATGAAACGGTGAACACAAGCAACAAGGGTCAAAGCAACGAAAAAATGCCACGTGCACAATGTTGAAACCAACACAACACAAATACACACGATAGTCTTGGGCGTGAACGCATTTCAAGTCCAGTGTGCTAAGTAACAACGTAGCTAGCGTTAGCTAGTGAAAGACTAGCCTAGCTGTGGCTAGCTACCGTTACAAACCCACCTTAAATACCAGCTAACGGTCACCTAATAAGAAACAGAAAAATACAACTTCACATTCATATTAATGCTATTGTTTTAAACGTTTCTTCTCGTGTGAAAAGCCAAGGTTTGTTCTTGAATATCAGGGATGCTTTCAAACAATCAAACCGGGACATATTTACTAACGTTGAGCTGAGAGTGAACGGTGATGTGCCGGTAAAGTGAGCTACACAGAGATAGCACATTTAAAATGTATTTTCTGGACTAGCTAACCCGCGACAGCTATCTCGCTAATTTGCTTTAGTAGTAACGTCAACAACGTTGGGTAGTTAAGGGTCAGTTAACCGGCTAGTTATTTCTAACCAACATGAGGTTTACAGAGGGTACAGAAAAGCCATTTGCTCCAGCGACTAACAGTAGCTAATACCAGCTAGCTGGTACGGCGACGCTTTATTTTAACTGGATAGTCGAGAAAAGAACAAACCATAAGGCCAAATTAAACCACCATTTACATTCAATATATTCGTTCAACATTAAGTGGAGCACCGTTTAGCATGTATTGGTCCACAGAGCCCCACATTTGATCCACCCATGCCCGGAGTGAGGAATACCGTTATACAGTACCCTGAGGTGAGGCAGTGTGGTTCAGTCTGGCCGGGCTGGACTTACCTTGCTTGCTCTCTATTTTTCCCGACATTTTCGTAGCCAGCAGCTGTGATCCCAGTCGCAGTTCAACAAAACGTTAGCTACAGACGAGCCTCGCTGTGCGTCTCCTCCGATTATTCCCTCATTTTCGATATACTGTTGTGTCCACGAGATGATTCCGCCGGGCTTAATATCAGATATTTATAGGCCACACACATCGGTACGGTCAAAAACTGTCTCAGTCCGTCTCCGGGTAATTTTCACTGGGTACACACAGCTCACACACACGGTAATGTGTTGAACCGAGACTCGGGCAGATAGCCCTCATCCAGTGGCGCAGCGCCCCCCTGCGGCAGGAATTAACCACATCCATCTGTCAACAAGAGGATGGGCGTGTTTCAAATCCTAATCAAAGATTTGCAACCAGAGTTGTTAGTCTGTTTTCAGGGCTGGATACAAGTGTGAGAGAGCTGGGAAGTGTTGCACACAACAATAATGAACTGCATACCTGCAAATAAGATAAGATAAGATAAACCTTTATTCATCCCACAGATGGGGAAATTTGCATTGCTACAACAGTAAAGTAAATAGTGCAACATTACAAGGAGGGCCTATAAAAACTAAGAATAATAACATCAGTAGAAAACAACCAAGTGGAAAAATAAGTGAATAACTAGGCATCATATATACAACATAAGTGGCATTATACTGTTAAAAGACAAAAATATAAATGCTTTACACCAGAACCAGGATTAAACAGTTCAGGAATTCAACGAGGCAAACACAATGAGGTCTAATTGAAATTAAAGTAAGAAAAGATCTTACAATGATATGAAATGAAACAATAATAAAAACACACAAAACATGTTGGGGGAGACCTCCTCTGTTATCCATCTCTGGCATACTTACAGTATAATGACATGATGGAAATTCACAAATTATTTTTATTATTTCTGTAGTATATTATATATTCTTGCCTCTTATGCAGCTTGTACAATATTATTTTTTATTTTTCTTATTATTTTTTAATTATATATAGTGTTTTTTATCACATTGCTGCCTTATTAGCCTTTAAGTTGCCTTTATTTATCTATTATTATTATTATTATTATTATTATTATTATTTTATAAATTTTCACTCTTTGTTTTATTACTCTGTATTCATTGTGGATAGCAAAGGAAGTATTTCATATGATAATAAACACTTCTTGAATCTTGAATTTCTTTAAACGTGCATACCTGTACTGAGGTAGATCCTAACCCATGTGTTTAGGTCAACTCCTCACTTGTATTAATTGTATTATATTCTATAAATAAACCAAATTGACTTCACTTATCTATGTTAACATATTATACATTGGTACAAAGCAGGCACCAGTATGCAAAATCAAATTTCAAAATCAAAAATCAAAGTATTTTGAGTGCATATGAACAGTTAAATAAAACAGTTAAAGAAAACACTACATATAACAAATATGTATCAACAATCAGCCTCACAGTAAACTTCATGGTTACATTCACTATGAATGTGATGTTTATTTTTAGAGGTGAACTTCTTCATTTTCTCCATGAAACAAGGAAGCTTTGGTCACTGATCTGTCTTGTTCACATTTTTGGAACATGTGACAGAATTAAACTTATTTTTAGACCCTTACTTTCTTTTTCATCTGAATCTAAATGAGACTACCTGATAAATAACTAAAGGATGAGGGTTTTTGCTCATCATCAGACTGTATCTTTGGCTGTTATACTGAAGACATTCTTGATGCCAAAGTTATACCATCTTTCCTTGGATAATGTCTTGGCACTCTGTTCAGTTATTTCCAGTAATGTTTAGTGTTTTAACACATCTTCTTTCTAAGAACATAGTTTTGGTCCATTCAGCCCTACAAAACTCTCCAGTGCCTCCCACAGGTTAGCATCAAGGCCTGTCTGCGTTTATGCACATGTACTCATGAGTTAGGTCCAGTTAAGGTGTCCTCATTTGTGCTTACACTAATAAGACCCTGCCTTAGATTCAAGATTCAACCATTCAAGGAGCTTTATTTGTCTTTGCATCACATGGTAGGGACATGAGGTGAATGAAATTGGATTTCCTGGTCCCAGTATAAGCCCAATAAAAAAATAAGAATGAAATAAGATGAAATAATAAAATAAGATGAAATAAGTAGTAAGAAAGTATAAGTACAAAAACAATGTAGAATAAAATAAATATACAATATATATACAATATGGACATCAAATATCAAACATCAATCAATGAATGACAACAGGGAATAGCAGCAACAAGATTTAAAGTGACATCTGTAAATCTTCATTTACAGGGTTTTCAGGAAATTGTTTAGCCCAGGTCTTAAGATCATTTCAGTGAGTAGATACTTTAAGCCGGAGTGCAGAACTTGCATCTCACTAATGTTGATTATTGGAAGTAAAAATGACACACCAAAAGCAAGTACAATGTTCTTACAGCACACTTTTGCCTTTGCACATCATCATGTCATTTATCTTAGTGTGACTAGGCTGAAAAGTCCTGCACATAAACATTGACTTTAGGGTTTTCATTTTGATGATGTTAGGGGAGGGGGTCTACATCTCTGCTACCAGACCTTAACAGTATCTAGCACATCAGCTCCAACTGTTCAAAGCACAATTATATTCTTTCCATTTTACCTCATCCAATCTTCACAAACCCACTGAAAAAGACCTGCAATGTGGTGTGAAGCCAATTTAAACATGGTGATTAAAAAGAGTTTAGAGCAAATAATGATATTTTAACGCAAAAAAAATAAATAAAATAATGTCACATGGAAATGTGTGGTTTATTTCCAGGTAGTTTGGCCTTATTCAGCTTAAATGGAAGCACAGAGCCCCCTGTTGGGCACACTGAACCCTTCAGCTATTCTTCAGTTACTGTTATTACAACTTGTTCTTCTGACAGGAAAATGAAATGAGTGCAGCAGAAGAAAGGGAGGGGAATGACTTCTGGTTTAACCCTCATTTCAGTAAACTGCTGACTATACTTTTTGCTTAGTCAGTGCTGCATGTTATCCTGGACCATTAAGGAGCTCAATTATGTCTCCAGCACATCAGTGAAGCAGGCATGCCCTGTCATCTTTTCATAAATAATTGATCCTGACTGAAATGATCTATATTTTCTGAGTGATCTGGGTCAGCTTGTACGCTTGCGAAAGCAGAGGCATGTATATTAAAAATACTAAGACATGGAGTTCATCGCAGATCGTTGTCGGAGGTGTCTTTGTGCAGCTTACCTCATCATGAACTGTATTTAATCAGTTATCAAACCGAGGCCTCGAGAGTCAAGGGTTCATATTTACACTGGCTGTCATTATGCCTGCTCCCTTATGCTCCTGCTTGCACAGCAGAAACCACACCCATATAGCAAGTGTGAAGTGCTTCCTGTGTGTGTGTGTGTGTGCACTAGTGGGAATGTGTGGGTGTGAGCTGTGGAGGGGAAGGAATACCTTCCTTCAGGCTATGATAAAATCACACAGGGAAGAAAATGAACTCCTGAGTAGTGGCTTGTCTGGACAGGATTAGTCTTATCACAAATTTGTTTTGCGTGTCCTCGACAGGCTGCAGTTTAAATTTGCCTTGTCAAACTCAGAGGTCATTTACATAATTTGTGAACCCCATTGAAAACCCCAGATTAGTTCCTATAAAACGCTGGGAAGGAAAATAAACCCAGTAATGATGAGGCGTCCTGTGTTAATAGATATCTGTGACAAATGATTGATGATCACTATTCATGTTTCAGTTTTGTCATTCAGGCCACACAGACATTACGATCATGCTTTTTAGCTCTCTGGTGCTATCTGTTGGCTCCATAGCACAGTACAAACCTAATGCTGCCATGACGCTTTGTGCCACAGAGTGGCGCTCATGAACTAGTGATCATTTTCCTTTGCATCAGAGCTGCAGCTTTCTGCTCCCGGTAGTGGTTTCTGTGTAGCTGTGCATTAGGCAGGTAGAAGGAGTGCTGATGAAATGTAATTTGAGAGGAATTAGCACAATGCAACGTGTTTTCCTGATGAGATTCACTGAAACAATAAAGTTGAGCTGATAGCAGGAATTTAGATTAGAGTAAAGGCGTATGAGGAAAGTCAATAACAAGCCATGAACTACAGTATGGGATTAAGTTTAGTTGTCATATACTTTAGTGCTCACACAGTAACTTTTCTGAATTGAGACAGATTATTGAGTAAAGCCTCAGTCAGTTGCTCAGATGTAGAATTAATGTGGGAAGGTTCAAACTGGTTTACACTGGGAGGCACAGTGTGATCAGGTCTGATGTGGGCTGGGTGTAGATGGTTCATGGTGGAGCGGCCAAAGACAAAAGAAGCGAGACAGTTTTGTTAGCACAGAGATGTCAGTGGGAGCTGGGAGAAGGGCAGTGTTTGATCTCGGCGGCGGTGGGCGTGTGATGGCGTGCTCAAACACAGTTTAAGGCTCTGTTAACCTTGGCCAGCGGTCAGGGCCTTCGTCTACCTCACATCTGAGAGTTGGGGAAAGAGGCAGGGGATCAGCGAGGCTTTAACTGCTGAATATATTTATCTGAGAAGAAGGAGGGGAAAATACCTCCATAACAACCAGGGGCCTCAATCGCTGGCCCCTTTGTTAACATACAATAGAGTGTTTTTTTCTTTAAGTGAGCTTTTCATGGTGGAATTAAGATGGACGGCTAGAGGTATCAACAAGAGGGTTAGACGCAAGTCGGTGTAGATTGAAGATGGAGAGGCGCTGGACGACGAGGACAAGATGTCTAGGTCATAACCTACTCAATACCACGGGAGAATAAAGCACTCTGTCACTGCCACAAACACATGGAGACACATGTTGACAAGGTCGGGAAACTAGACAAGAGGGTCGTTGACAGGAACTATGGAAAAAGAAACACAGCTGCACGTCCTCTCCAGTGCACACATGAAATGAAAAGTGTATGTTAAAGGGATAGTTTGACAGTGGTTTTATGAGGTAATAATCAGTGTGTTACCTACAGTGAACGATGGCCCCCTGTTTGGTGAATGTCCTGCTGGGCAGCAGCAAAATGTATTTTACACACCTAAATAGACCCATCTAAAAAAAAATCTCACTATACTTTTTATATTTTCACAGCTTTACCTTGCTGTCAGACAGATGGGGAACTAAAGTAGTGGTATCCATCTGCAGTATGTTCTCACCAAAGCCACCAGTTAAAAAAAAAAAAAATATTTTGCCACACAGAACACATGGGTCGCTGATCGACCACCGCCTCAATCAGTTAGGTACCTAGTTAACAGATACTCCTGTGTTCTGTGAGGTAAAATGACAGCATTTTGCAATTGAGTCTGGTCACTTTGACAAGATATAACAGATTCAGTTCCTGGTGGTGTATCAACCTTCATCTACTAGAGAAGTACCTCACACAAGACCCTCTTAAAGGCACCCAAACTATCCCTTTAATATGCACTGTTGTGTATTGGAAAGAGTGTGCAGCTAGTTCCTGACGACCACCTCATCTAGTACAAATCCTAAACATATAAATCAACCTGAAGTTTTCTCCCAGTATCAAAGGCATACATATATTTGTTTTTATATAGGACTGGGCACACACAAACTGCACACATTTGTGGATGCATACACGCATACAGTAGAAATTATTCATGTGCTGAGACAGGCATTGTTGTGCTGCTCTTTGGAGCGCTACAGGGCGGTGGCCCTGGCTTTAGGAAAGCACAGCTGTTTGCCTTTCAACATCGCTCCGTCCTATCACCATGACAGTGAAGGTCTCACTCCTGAAACTCTCCCTCTCTTCATTGCTTTCTCCCTACTCTCTATTTCTCACGGTGCATTCAAGCAGCAGGGTCAGTCACTCCTCATGGTGGGACCCTCTGCTTCCACTGTGCCAGTCCTTCTATTGCTCCTGATTGACATTTAACTCTGAGGCCAGCTAAAGAGGGCCAAAGAGCATGAAATGAGGCTGGCCACAGGGGTGCACAGCGAGACCTGACCGCTCCCCATCCCACACCTCATCCTCCATTAGCCCCCTTCGAGTCCCTGGGGTCCGCAGGCACCCTTGGCCTCAAAGAGGTGAGCTGACGGCTCTGGGTGTGAAAGCACAAAGAGCAGGGGAGTGTATAGACCAACCCTGTGATGCAGTGACACACAGAACAATTGCACTTCTTAAAGGTGTCATTTTAGCAGTTAGCCTGAGCTTCCTTTACTCTTTAGAGGACTAAATGTCAATGTCCATCCTTTCCTTTATCAGGCTCAGCAGGTGTGAGGCATTAAATGGCCACTTCAGGCTTCAGTGAGGCTGAAAATGTTTTCTCTTGCACACAGCTCATCTGTGTCTTTTCAGGTATTTCCTGTATGTGCTTCATAATTAGGAATTTTAATAACATTACGATTTTAATCATGCACACATTTTTTTTTTGTGTTTTAAATCCCTCTCTGTAAAATCTGCCCCCCTGGGTGACTGCCTCTTCACATAATTCATCTCAGTGTGTAATACTGGTCAGTTGTGCTGGTAGGTGTTATCAGTGGATATGGCAGCTAACCAGGATGTGTCACCGTCTATTCACACTAGGCCAGCCCAGCTTTGACAGGAGCACGTCATTATGAACTGGATGTGCAGTGAGACGGTCTGGTCTGTGGGTGTCGCACTTAAGTTCACGCCAGTTAAGGGGGGTTGTTGTACTGCTGGCCTGACAAGTCCCACCACGTGGCTTGGCTATCCAGCATGCAGTCCACCACACAGGGGCCATTTAACAGGATCAGTGATTAAGGCTTTTAGTAATTGAATTAGGATTGCCCGGCCCAAAAGCTAAAGTGGCCTAACTTCGAGAAACTTGGACAGAATAAGATGAGGGAGTTTGTAGGTTCAAGTGAAAGAGACAAACCCCACGTCATAACTAATGATTAAACATCTGAGTCACACACCATGACATTTAAAAAACTTTCAGGAAAGCAGCTTGAATTAGCCGGTCTATATGTACAGTGCAGTGCAGAGCGTGTGCTTATTCATAAATACAGAAAATAAAAACAGGACTTTGTCTTTGCGTCTTTTTCAGGTCTAACCCAGCCTGCTGCACAAAGAGCAAAGCTGTGTCCCAGTTCCTCACTACATATTATTTCAAACCTTCATATTATTTCTAACTATTATTTCTAATATGCAATGCGTTCACACCTGAAAAATGACAGAATTATTCTGAAAAGACATTAGCATGCATGTTAAATTGGATTCATTATTGAGTATGGTGTTGGTGAAGAATCTGCTCGCAGCTGGCAAAACATTTATTCTGGATGTTGGAGAGACGGCTCCATGAATATTAAATAAGTATTAAATGTTTGCAAAAAAAACCATAACATTTTTGCTTTCTCTTTGTTAAGATTCCAAAATTGAAATTGGCAACAGTGTTCTGTAATCTGTCTGATTGATGTTTGTTGGAGCAGCTTTTGTGTCATTGTTAGTACAAAACAGCAAAGTGCACTTTTCCCTTTATTTCAAATGAACTACAATATGAAGTTTAGTACATGGTGAACATTGTATTAGTATACAGTGTGGAAGTGGGACACAGTTAAAGTCAGGTCCAATCTCTCGCACTGCCTCAAAAATATTTTGTGACAGGTCATTATTAATGTAGAACTGCCCTACTTACCTACACACACACACACACACATACACACACACACACACACACAAACACACACACACACACACACACACACACACACACACACACACACACACACATGCATGCACCTATTGCTTGCAGTGAACAGACAATTATACATTTTGCCAAATTACTTTGTCAGAAATTTTGCTCTTAAAGAAAAAAAGGGGTGCCATCTTCTCTCACTTAGCCTATTTTCTTTCCAGGCGGCTAATGAGAATGATAATGGGGAATTTGTGGATCCTAAACCAGCACACACTCTGCAGAAGGCAGGGAAAGCCCTGCACATGTTGCCAGTATATCACAGAGCTAACACAGATTGACAGATAAACACACACACTCCCATTCGTTCCTGTGGGAAATTTAGAATCTCTAATCCACCTGATTGTATGTCTGTGGGCTGTGGGAAGAAGCCATGCATCGAGAAGAAAACCCAAATGTACAGAAGGAGAACAAACAGAATGCATTGCAGCTCACACCTCGTAGCTGTGAAGTGTCACGTTCTGTCATCGATTCCTGGAGGTTAAATCACCTTTTCACTTGACCTCCTTCAATCTCTGGCTCACCCTTGTCACACTGACTTTCAATCTATAGTCTAGTCTATTTTTATGCATACCACCCTTTAAGGACATGGGTTAGATTCATTTGGAAAAAGAGAAGCTGAGTGATGTAGTATGGCTAGTTTTACATACGTTTTTACATCCAACAAAACAGTGTTTTTATTTTATATTTTATGACTACTTCATATTCCCATGCTTGTGATTTACACCACTTACCTGGCACTTGTGCTGCACCAGGATTTGTATAATTACTGTGTTTCTGTTTTAATTATATACACAATATACTGTATTATATATTCACATCATGCATTTATTTGTTTTTATTTTTATAAAAGTATGTTGCCTTAAGGATGAATCAAGTCTCATTTTATCTTAAAGGGACAGTGTGTAGCATTTAGGGGGCTTGTTTTGCAGAAATGAATATTAAAGGGGACATATTATACCATTTTTCTGCAATTTTACATAGGTCTGCTGAGAACAGGCTGTTTCTGTGTCTGTACCTTTAAATAACCCTGAGCTGTGTCTGACCACGCCACCTCTCTGGAAAGAGGAAGTGTCCCTCTCTCTCACCTTACTGTGCGCTTCTGTTTACTTATAGATGCATACTGGCAGTAGTTAAAGATGCTAATGTGACTCTGTAGTGCACGGCCAGTACCGTTAAAAGGTACGTACTCGACAGGTGTGGGGTGGTTCTATGCAAAATTCCCGGCTCCTGACATCAGGAACCGTGGGAAATTAAAACAGCTCACAGCAGCTTACCATTCTTGACAGAAAGTTACTCAAAGAGAAAACATGGATGTTTTTTTCACGTTTGGAGTGTTTATAAGAACAGCAGAGACCTACAAAGGCCCACAAAAAGTGAGTTTTGCATATGTCCCCTTTAAGGTTTTGTACAGTTCACCTGTAAATGTGAAATGAATTGCTGTTATCTGTTACTTCAACAGGGCGGCACGGTGGTGTAGTGGTTAGCACTGTCGCCTCACAGCAAGAAGGTACCGGGTTGGAATCCCGGGCCCTTTCTGTGTGGAGTTTGCATGTTCTCCTCGTGTCTGCGTGGGTTCTCTCCGGGTGCTCCGGCTTCCTCCCACCATCCAGAAACATGCATGGGGATTAGGTTAATTGGTTAATTTAAATTGACCGTAGGTGTGAATGTGAGTGTGAGTGGTTGTTTGTCTCTATGTGCCCTGGCGACTTGTCCAGGGTGTACCCTGCCTTCCGCCCTAAGACTGCTGGGATAGGCTCCAGTCCCCCTGCGATCCTATGAGGATAAGCGGTAGATAATGGATGGATGGATGTTACTTCAGCATAAGTTGTTTATATCTCTTTTTCTCTTCTTCATGAGGCCAGTCGCTTTGTTTCTACAGTAGCCCAGTATGGACAAACCAAACACTGGCTCTATTGGTCACATTCACCTTTTTGCCTCTGCAGTTCTCCTACATGCTGAATTCAACTGAAGAATGGTTACAACTGGAGAAGTCTTTTGGATTAAAGATGAAACGTCTTCAAAAAAACCTCAAGCAAGTCCAGTTGACTCTTTTTTGCTCTCTTTTATTTACCTCAACCTGGATGACTGAGAACCTACACAGACTTGGCACACTGTTGCAATTTGCAACTTCACCACTAGATGTCCCAAATCCTTCAAAACCACATCTTTAACTTAAAGCTACAGTTGGTGATGTTGGACAGCTAGCAAGAGAGCTAACATGATTTGAAAGTGGCACCTCCTGTATGCCTGCTCCCCCCTTTCCCATCAGTGCTTCGTCCAAAGCCACACCCCCACAAACTAGAACTTTGTTGCAGTCTTTCCTGCCTCTTTCTTCTCTTTGTCTGTTTAGGAGGGTGAGCTGTCAGAAGTAACGCTGGAAGTGGTATTTTTGGCAGCATTTTCTCTTCATTGTTCCCTACAGAACATATTCTCCTGCTAACTGTATTTCTGCAGAGGAGTGTGCTGGATATTTCCAGCAATGGTGAAACGTGATGATAGAGGGGGGCATGAGCAGGACGAGACATGAAGGCATCTGATTGGTTCTTCCGCTCGCACTGAGTGTCAGTTGATTGGTCAGAGTTTTTACAGTTCTGCAGCTGCCACAGAGGTCTGATTCTTTTCCTTCCTTTTTCTGAACACATCATGTATTGACTGCGCTCAGGGTAGAAGGACCATTTCACCCAGTATAACTAAAAGTGTTTCTGAACAGAATGACACACTATAGCTTTAATGCCGCATTAATATAATTAGTATTTTATATTATAAACTACAAACAAATTATTACCCTACTCTGCAGCTGATGAAGATGACTTGAAATGAATGCTGAGGTTGATGTGGGTCTGCTGGATTTGTACATAGAGTAAATGACAGTTTGCTTACATGTTAACTGGATCAGCATTAAAAAGTGATGTGAATGCGTCAGTGTGGCTTACAGCTCGTTCTGCTGCCACCATTAATACTGCTTGAAGAAAGTGTTTAAACTTCAAACAGTGTTAAAATGCGTTTTTTTTTTTTTATTTGACTTTCAAGGATGAACCACAAACAGTATCAACAGGCTTCTTAAAAGTAGATTAAAAGAGTTTCTTCAGGCAAAATTGTGAATACCATCATGATCCCAGGGTGCATCAACAGACCCCTATGTGTTTATCACACACCTCTACCCCATGAACCCACATCCACACTACACAAACACACTCTATAGTAATTCTATGAAGTATGAATGTGTGAGGCAGTGCAAAAGGAGGACATGAACACCCTCCTCATTATCTCCCCCACAGTCAGTCAGCAAACACAAAACACCAAAGCCAAGATAAAAAACAGCAACTATAACAAGAGGAAGAGGAGCAGCAGTTCTGCTGGAGCTGCGTTGACAACTTTCCAGGAGCTGATTTAGCGAAGGAAGCTACATCTGTTGAGCTCCAACGACAGCTAGTGGGGTGTTTTGGGCTGCTTTAGCTCTTGTGCTGCAATCAACTGTTTTTCTTGTAGACAGAATAACCTAGTTTGCTGTGCACGCTGCAAATACAAGAACCTGGATAACCCCATGAGCCCCTCAGCTCAGGCATTGTGATGGATATTAGCAGCTGTCTAATTGGCAAAAAGCAAATCCTGCAATGAAACATCCAAAACACCTCATGCACACAAGAACACACAAAAATCAGATGCTCACTCCCCTTTCTCCTCTCAGTCTCTCTGAAGTATAAATCGGTGGTTAGAGTGCTGCTTTACAAGAAGAAGACAGAAATGTTTGGACAGGTTGTGAGAGCAGAGACACTTGCTCCAGGAGGAACGGGTCACTGCGCTGTTCTGGTATGTTTATGACACGAATGAGGGCACATGTACGACTGAAAGGCTGTATATGCATGCAAAGTGCAGGTGTGTCATGTATAATGTATAATATGTGTTGAGAGGTCAGTGCAGTGTGACGCTGTCTGTCACACACTGTCCCTTATGGCTCATCCATCACAGACTGGCTCCCTTTAGTCTTCTGCTGTTGTACACTTTCTCACACTTGTCTACTACTGCTGTCCTGTGTGTGATATGGACACTATAGACCCAAGAAATAGGAAGGTTTTAAAGGTTATAAACACTTTGCCTGTCTGTGCATTGAGGGAGAACAGAGTTGCACCAAGAGAATTACCTGAAGTGCTCACCTGTCTGTGCGACTTGGTTGTGCAATGTCATCGTTCGACAACCACAAAAGCAGACTGATGGATCACCTTCTCAACACCTGCTCTGCTCTGAGGTCATTCTTTGAATGCAGATGAATGAACATGTGTGTTTAGGCCCACGTATGCTGGCAGGTGTGTTTGTTGATCTGTTAAAGGGGAAAAGGTTGAGACAGGAAGTGTATTGTTAGTCCAACTGATCCACCCGGACATCTGATGTCATTAGGATTATATTATCCCGTCTTGGAGAGACTACAAATTTGGAAACTGGGGGTGTAACATTCAAAAGTTTGGAGAATTGCTAGTTTATTAGGTACATGCCGAACTAAACTTACTGCCCAACACTGATCCTATGTCATATCATGTTTATCTTAAAGGAACAGTATGTCAATTTTACTCTCAGTTAGATACCACACTGCACCTTTAATAGAACATACAAACTAAAATGAACCTTCCCATACGGAAAAGAAACAGAAAAAACTTGTACTGAAATTCATGAATAGTATATGATTTACTGTTGAAAGTGGCCACTTTTGCATTCTTTTCATGCAAGATAATAAAAAGAAGTATAAGGATATTGTATGCATCATTCACAAAGTTTCATACAAAGGAAATCTCCTTTGTATGAAACTTGTATGTAAAGCATACAACAGTGAATCTGGATATAAGATCCTCAGTAAATTTAAACAAAATGAAACTTGTATGATTTGGGTATTTATCAGAATGGTATATGACAGTAATGATACATACAATATCCTTATACTTCTTTTTATTATCTTGTGTGAAACGAATGCAAAAGTGGCCACTTTCAACAGTAAATCATATGCTATTCATGAATTTCTCTGTGTGACCTTCTTCCATTGTTTTTTTTTTTAAAGGAGACATACCATGACATACACATTTGTGTATTTGGAGTGCCTACCAACCCAAAAACCAATGATAAGACATACCAGTTTTATGTCAGCTGCTTAGATCAGAAAACGTGATTCAACAAGCCATTCAGATCTAACTCCTCTTCTTATGTCACATGCAGTCTCATTAGAATATATCACCAACAGCTTGAGAACCACATTTGCAAAGGTCAACCATATTTTCCTTGTGAGGCAATCAGAGCAGACTGGGCTTCTTAAAGAGACAGGCACTAAAACGGAGCGTTTCAGGGTGAAAACAGGTATATTCAGAGAAACATTGTGTTTTCTGAACATTAAAGTATGTAAACATGTTCTGGAAGAAACCCAAAATACACGTATGAATCCAGAAATGACCATGTTATGTCTCCTTTAAGGGCAAATATAACATTGACCTTGACCAAATGCAGATACAGGGTAAGATCAAATAAACAAAGTGATAATACAAATGTGGAATAGTTTAGAAATGAAGGAATAATTTCTGATTCTGTAACTATGTTTCTGTATATATCACACAGTGTCAACATTTAAATGTATAACACTTAATGTGAAATTAGCACAGCATGTACATTTAAGTCTGATAAGATTAAAGCTACTGCTAACTCCAACTTCTAAATAAGCCTCTCATGTACAGGCCTGCATTTGTTGGAAACGGGCATTCAGTCCAGAGAGCTCTTAGTGCGCAGCCACTGATGGATGTCACCAAAATGGCATGATTACAGAGGAAAGCTGTGGTGCGAGTGAGAGCCAAAATGGCTGTATGAGTGATAAATAGATGGAAATAGCCCACAGTGTCCAGTTCACAGACCGGCTGCCCCACTCTTTGATCTCTGGTCCTAATGAGCTTTCAGAACAGAGCCAGAGAAGAGAAGACTGGCCCTTTGAAAAGGATCCTTGATTCTGGGGGAGACCTGGGGTAAGGAGCGCTATAAGCAGGCCTAAGATATTGCCTCAGCTAACATTAGTATTCCCTTAAGTATCCCCTGCTACATTTGTAAAACCTGCCCACCCAACTCTCCAGAACAAAGTCACTTTCATCATTATGCGCTAAGTTATAGCCTACAGATGGCTTATAGGGATTGAAACCATACATTTGTTTGTTGTACAAAATGTTTTTTTTTTTTTTACTGTAAACAGCTTAATAATGTCAATAATTCCCTTTGTAGAGATGGCAACTCCCCACCCACCCCTGGGTGAACCTAGTAGTTGAATTTGTTGGGAAGGATTAAGCACTAAACCACCAGTGGGCTGAGACACTGCCAGAGGAAAAATATTTGTTAAACTGCAAAGTGCTTGTGTACAGCACATTCAGTTAAAAGCAAAACCCCTCTGTGAGAATATGCAGCTGGATATGCAATCAAAAAGAATATTTAATGTCTTTCCCCTCTTTCGAATTCAGCATGGGGTGCATTCTGCATTGCTCACGCTCTCCTTTTCCTGGTGACAGGCATACATTAGCTCTTTGCATATTAGCTTCATAAAACTCACATATGATAGATACCTGCAAAAAGAGAGGGCAGCGATCTGCTGTCTAACAATGCTATGAGAATATAATTTGGCTAATCACAAGCAAGTTATTTATAGACAAATAAATGAATTAAAGTTGATTGAAGTTCCCAGTTGAAGGAGGCAAACTCCTTTCTATTGATGATGAAAAACTTTTGGGATCCAGTCATCTTTCTACGTGGGACTCATTGGAAGTGCTTAATGATATACGCAAGCCCTCTCAAAGGGCTACAGAAGCACAGGACATCAAAGACTGGTTGACAGACAGACCGATTCTGAGTTGCATGTTAAAAACCCGTTCCTCTTTAAAATGAAAATAAAACACACATCACCAACTCTATGAAAAGATCCCATCATCCTCCCCATCTCTCAGTGAAATACTACCTGCACCTGAAGACATGTAGCCTGCTACAGCCATCTTTTCATCCATCTTTTTTTTTTATTTTTTTCCCCTCGCTCTTCAAACGGCTCGTGCTCAGCCATAGCCAGGCATGTTTTTGCATCATTAGAGTCAGTGGGTGTATTTGAAGACGGAGTAATGACAGCTCGGCTTTCCGGCTCAAACGAGAGCCATTGCTCATTTACGTGAATAGATACATAGATGGGGGGTGGGGAGGGTGGTGTTGTAATGATGTCGCCTTATCAAATATTCTCCAACACAAGCCACATGACACGACATCAGACTTGAGCCATTTAAAGTACAGTCACTGATTTGGTATGTGACAACTGTTGGGCATGTTAATGTGTATTTTTCTGAACAGTTAATCAATTGGCCATCGCTGTTTACACGCTGCCGTCTCATAGGATGAATGGTGGGATTGATCAAGAGGAGCGATGAAATCGAATAAAGACTGTTGCACGCTATGATGATGATGACTTTGCTGGCAATGATGATTCACAGGGGATGGGCATCAGAGAAGTGTCGTCCTCCTGAGGCTCGAGATTCTGGCGTGGTCCTCTGTAATCCATCCATCCCTGCGAGCTATCCTTCCTCTACTTTTAATTCTCCTCAATCTGCCTCTTCTCTGTCCAAATCGCTGCCAGGAATCAACACTTCTCTCTTTGCTTATCCATTTCTCATTACTTTACTGTCCTCCAGCCCACAGCCATCTGCTGCCCACAGGTCACATCCTGTTTGGGTGGGCAGTCAGTCGCCAATCGTCTCTTTGTTAACAGTTTGGATGTAGACGCCACAGCGTCCTGGCCTGTTGTAGAGTATTAACAGCCAGATGCAGTGTTTCTATTTCTCTACTCTAGCTGGAATCACACTTGTTGACACTTCATAAGGTCCCCCCCAAAACCCTGCGTCTGCTGCAGCCCAATGCGATACAGATTAGACCGTAATATGGATTGATCCCTGCTGCACACCCCCCCCACACCCCCACACCTTATCTTCACACATACCGAATGTGTGGGTGTGTGGATGTGGGTGCACCATGTGCTGAAGGATTTGTGTACGATTTGTGAGCTGCTGCCCCTTCGTTCACCAGACGCACAGCTTGTTTCAGCACCGTTCTTTTTTAGTTTACCACCCCTCCCCATTTTATTCTGGGTCTTTCCTTGAGATTAATTCCTCTCTTCCCATCTTTGGGCTGTCAACTCAGGGTATAGAGTCATTTTTTAAAGGCCGCTGTTCCCGAGGACGGGAGACTGATTGAGTTGTGGCCTTTTTCTGAGTGGGTAAAGAACAGGATTAATGCATAACTCTCGAAACCAACACGTTGGAAAAAAGGTAAGAAAATGTCCAAAGGGAGCGAGTTAAATAATGAAAGTTTATGAACAAGAGCATTATGTGCTTTATCATTGATTCTTTCTAAAAGACACATGTGACATGCTTGTGTAAAGGAAAAGGAAACGTTTTGACAAGCAGGGTAGGGGGTGAAACAACCTTTTAACATTTTGTATGAATAAGAGCTTAATAGCACAAAACAATGATTGTCCACTAATGTCTACAGCAATTGTCCAATCATAGTTTAGCAACCTTAGCTCGACATGGTGTGCATGGGACTGTATTAAGAGTAATACTGTAATGCTGTCATTTTTAGCCTTTCCAACAGTGAGCCTGATAAGTGAAGCCAATGCAGGAATGCATTACACCTGCAATATTCCTGGCAGCCAGCATATTTCTGGTTGCAAAAAGCAGTCTAGCCTAGACCTTAAGTCTCATTTAAAAAAAAAAAAAACACCCAACTTAGTCCACACACTACTGGACAACATAAAAGTCTAAAGAACAGATTAAGCATGTGTTTATTTCCTCTAATGTAATGTAAGGTGCTGCCATTAGCATGGCTGGAAAAGTAGTCTAGCTTTCCCCTCTTGTGCCTTTAAATGTTCAAAAAAAATAGCATTTGAAAAATGTAAATATTGCAAGCTATCCAGCTTTTTTAACCAATTCACAGGGCTAACATTAGTTCAAACAGTGAGCTAGCTATGGGAAATGAAATCATGGACAGGTTGTCTCAGAAACGGTGGTAAATCTGCCAGGGTATCATTATAATCTGCACAGGCCTTGATGAGAGAACAGGGAGGTTTTGGGGGCTTTATGTTAATTAAACAGTTAATTGAGTGGTATTACAGTAGAAGAATTGAGATAATAATAATGACAAGGAACACTAAATTGAAAAAACATTTTCATTAACTGACATAAATAAAAAGTGTAACTAAAAGAAAAAAGATAACTGAAACAGTATTGTGTGTTTACAATACCAACTAAAACATATTGAAATCATAGATAAAAATCATGTTGTTTTCATCATTTCATTTTTGTCAATTTTGGATTGATATGAAATTGATTTATTTATCTTGAGCAATTTAATGTGAGCTGGTGGCACCGTACAGCACCTCACAGTCTTTCACTTCTCGTTTAGATTCGACTTTGACTATTTAGATTTGTAGCAGGCAGACTCACTCCCTGTATTTGACCCCAGCAACAGTGTTAAGACTGCTCTGCTGTGGACTGTTATGGTTGTTCAACAGTGACTGAATGCATTTTTTAAAGTGTTATCTTTTGTATTTTATTTTATTCTTTTTGAATCCTGCACCTGACAAATAACCCAAAGCATGAAAAAACCAACACTAATAAAAACTAAAACTAATCATTTAAGATGAACACTAACAAATCTGCTCTAAAAACTAATTAAAACTGAAATCAAGAAAAAAAAATCAAAACAAAATAAAACTAAACCATAATGAAAAATCAAAATCTAAATAACTATTATAACCTTGATAAGAATGAAGACCATCTCTTAGTCAGGGCCCTGTGGGACACAATTTGAAACAAGCACTGGCATAATCTGAATGGTTTCTCATCCAATAGAGAAGCCAAGTAACACTTTTTGCAGCTAAAATGTGCACCATTAAAAGTGCTTCCTCTCCAAAAGATACACTTGATAATATTCTGTGTTTAACAGTCTCAAATCATGATGCCGCCATCTTTTTTACACTGCATATCATTACGTTGAAGCAGCAGAGACGCTCATTTAGAAACCCAACAAGGCCGTCGGCGGCTCCACTGTCTGGAGGAAAGAAAATCTGCATTCACCGAAGAGTTCCTAAGGAGCCATGTTCTCAACAAAGGCAGTAAATCAGAGGTTGGACCTGCACTTTCTCATGAACTCCTCCCAACACTCTCCCTCCTTGCTCCTCTCCTCTATCCTTCCTGTGGCCACTCAGAGCTAAATAGCTGATTAAGCACACATTGATTAGCGCAGGCTCATTAGCATCCTGTTTGCATTGACCCCCCCACCATTTCCATGCAGCAGCACACACACAGACACACACTCTCGGCCTCGTCCACTGAGCCCCCTTGCTGCCCTGACTCAAATGGATTAACAAGCACAATATTTCTGCCAGGGACAGGAAATCACTGAACACTTGTCAGGTAGCCTGCGATCGATGGGATTCACATCATTGACCCCCTTCTCACCGCCTGCCTGTGCCCCCTGACCCACCCTCACCCTCCACCATCCTCAACCTCCACCATCCTCAACCCACAAACTCTCACCAGCAGCACCCATCACAAGTTTCATATTTGCATTCCTTCACAGGAAGTCTTCACACCTGCACACACTCATGCACACATGTTATGCCACAAAAAAAATCATCTCTCTCTCTGAAGTTAAACTCTAGCTGTTAGCTGTTTCATTTTTCCTTCTGTCTTCTCATCTTCTCATTCCCTGCGGAGTTTGAGGCGTGGCTGCCAGCTCTGACTAAAGCACCATAGGACGTCTTCAAGGTTAACTTCATACATTATAAGCAGTGCAGCACAGAGCAGTGAGGCTGCCTGTGTGGTGATTATGCATTGCATTTTATCCACGTTTGCATATTATTTGGGGTTTACAGAAAAACTAAATCTTGAAAAACTGTTGCGACTTATTCCCAAAGGCACGTATTCTCAGTTTACTGGATGATGTAAGATGAAAATATCTTGGCTGGAACAGAGTCAATATATACTAAAATATGTGTGTTCGTGTAGACGGCCAATTATGACACAGTTTTGTTAAAATAAAGAACAGAGAAAATAAATGTGTTGCTGATTTCTCCATCGGCCATCTGTTGCTGGAAGATTCACACAGAGAGAGAAAGAGGAGGGGAGGGCTGCTTTGACTATTGAGCTTAATGCATTTCACACCTATTTTTTTATTGTACAAATCTCATTTGGATTCTCAGCAAATAGCCACATTTCATTTGGGTTTTGGTTGAATTTAGCACTTACAAAGGACAACTAGCTAATGTGCTGGAAGTCCAGGAGCATTTCGCAGAGGAAAGAGAACATCAGAGATTTATCTCGGGCGATATGAATGATACTAAAAGATTACAGCAACATGATCCCAATGTTATAAAAGTTGGTGTATTCTTTTCCTGTCGGCTGAAAAGGCGACGCTGTGCACCGTGTTAGCTCTCTGCTTTTCTGTCCGCTGTGAGCTTTCTGGAGTGTAACAAATAACCCAGCAGGCCTGGAGCCCACAGCTCAGTAAGCATTCCAACAATGCCATATTACTGCATTAATATTTAAGGTCTAATGTTTCCCTAACTGGCATTCAGACAGCTGGCTAAAGGCCTTTCACTAAAAGCATGTCAAGCCCGGCGCTCAGTGGAATGTCATCGGCTCCGTTTATACCTACCGTTAACACGCGTCTCTGCTGATCCGATCGAAGTGGACGTCGCTCTCAGTTCACACCTGGTATAAGAAAGCATCCCCAGTGACCACTTCTGTGATCTGACTTCCCCACTCTGTATGCAAACAAATGTGTTGGGTCACGGGTTGGTTGTGTGCCAGTTGTTTTGTAGAAAAACTGACTTTTACAGTCTTTCCTTTCTAAATGCAATGGTTCACATGTATGAAGCACTTCAGAAAGTGTTCTTACAGAAATAAAAGCTTTACTTTAAACTGGCTTTATGACACCAGAGCATTATTTACATTACACAAAAAGACCGCATGTACATAAAATACAATCAGTTCAATCAGATCTATAAGTATGCCTGATACTTATGAGCATACATCTTGTTAACTCCTCTGGTTTTATATGCAAAAATAATTATTTTTATATCTTATGTGATTGTAATTCTACCGGCATATGAAAGTTGCTATGCAAATGGGAGCGCAGGCACTCCCATATGTATTCAAATATTTTTTTAAAAGGTATTAGTTATGCTTAATGTTTGCATTCATAATACAGTATATTTTATTATAAATATTATAAATTCAAGTAATTAGTAACTAATTCAAAGTGACGTTTGCTAAAGAGTAGAATGTAAGTGATGAAAAATGTAAAATTTGGTGTATCAATAAAAGCAAAATGTGACACAGTGATGTTTGTCATGAATGTACCTTGAATGTCAAATTATCTTCTGGAAGATCCACTGAAGACATGAAAATTGGCGGCAGATGCAGGTATGAGATCTGTGTGGAGCGATGAGGACATAATACATAAACATAGATACAATAGTTTCGTCATGTTTTCCACTGTGTTTTCCACTGTTTGAGGCCTGACTGACACTTTTTATTACATCATCTCCTCTTCTACAATGGTTTCAGCTCCTAATATTTACACAACAGTAGTGGATGGAAACGTTAGCATTCTCCATTTTAATTTGTAAACATGCTGTATATGTACAGTATATATATAATGTCAGGGAACATGTTGCTGTTCATGCTTATGGTCTGAGTCCACCTGTTCTCAGTCTCTGAATGAGGTTGTGATTAATGCAAAAAAAACAAAACAACCTTGTGAACATTTGATGATCACAAGCAGTCCAGGTGGCAAAAGGAAGAAAAAAAAAAACCATCTTGTCCTCTGCCTCCATCTGACCTTGACTCACCAACAGCCTTTTGACCGTGACTCTGATGTCACCTTCCCATTCTAGTCATTATCGCTCTGGGCGCTGCACGTGTGTGAGCACGTTTATTACCAGACTGATTGAGAAAACATTTATGATTTGAGAAAAAAAAAGTCTCCGGAGACATGCATCAGTCACAGGAACGCATCATCCTGCAGCATACATTTGAGACCTTATGGCAATGTGTTTTTCTGCTCCCCCCCTTCTGGCTCCCATCTCTCAGCCTGGTGACGGCAAATTAAATCCCTGTCACCAGGACTACTTCTTAGCAAAGGTTGCGGCCATCGACAAGCATGTGTGGGAGTATACTGATATTATGTAGGATTACACAAACGGTTGTGCGTTTCAGCAATGGATTCGGTGCGACTCGAAATGGGAGCGGAGGCTGGTGGGACCCAGTCAAACCTGGAGGCTGATCTCATAAGATGGGAAGGAGGAGGAATGTTGGGGAAGAGCTGGCGGAACACTGCAACTCAACCCCAAACTGCTGAATAGCAGGGGGCAGTCTCTGACGTATGTGTGTGTGTGTGTGTGTGTTTGTGTGTGTGTGTGTGTGCAAATGCAAATGTGTGTATGTTCGTCTGTGTATATTTTTGTGTGTACAGGAACGTTTGCCATAGCTGCGATGGAGGGAACAGATGGGCGGGGGAAGTGGACTCCTGTGCCTGAGGACTACTGTGGCGCTTAGGATCAGAGTGCCGCCTACGTTCCACCCTGGGCCCCAGTTACCCACTACAGCACATGGAGCCCGTCCAGCACCAGCCCGTCATGGACCAGCCCCCCGCGCCATCTGTCTCCTAGGACAGACAACCCCCCCTCCTCCCTGCTCCTTCTCAGCGCTGTGTCCTCGCCAGCCCCGCTCCTCCACCACGCCACCCCCATTCCGAAACCATGAAAACCGGCCCACGGCAGCTACATGGACGTTACGTGTTGCTTTTTGGAGCTCTGGTTAGACAGAAGGAATTTGGAGAGATGACTCAAGAAGGAGGACGGACAGCCAAGTGCATTTTAAACCCATACATCAAGAAAATGATTTATTTATGAGAAAACTGCTTCCACATGATCTTCGCATAATTTGATAATTGAACAGTTTGCACAGGAGACAGAAAGTAGTTAACATGATCTGGGACAAACCATGTTTCACACCACAGGGTATTAAAAATCTAACGGCATAATGCGAGTGTTTGATTCCAGGTTTTTGTCCGACACACCTCCCTGTTACATTGCTTCTCTGTGTCACCTCAGCACCATCTGTTAACATGTGATCAACCTGATGAGCTCATTCAGTGTCACTGGTGTCATTTGATGCGAGCAAAAACCAAGATGATGATATCAGTTTCTTTGATAAATTTGCATCTGAATTTGGTTAGTTTAATACCCTTGGCTTTGTCGAGCCATTGTTACCTCAACATGACACCCCTGAGATGTTGTATAATGTGGAAGCACATGTGATTTCTGTAGGGCCGAAGCTTTGAATCAAATGGAAATGACAGGAGAGCAAAGTGCTTGAAAAATATAGCAGTTCTTGTAAACCAGACATGGGCAAACTATGGCCTGCAGGCCATGTAGGGGCATGTTGGGCCTTTTAATCTGGCCTGCCAAACTCAAAATGATATTACTGAATTCAATTATATTAAGGGCTGCCACCATGTTAATGCGGCCCGTGACAGCGTGCGAGACGGTAAGTCTAAGTGGACAAACTGCCTGAAATGCATAACAACTAAAGATTAAAGCAGATCCATTAAAAAAATCAAGGAAACTGCCTAGAACTCTAGACGCACCCTAGCGGCCAAAAATTTTTGCCTAGCAGGATGGTCTAGTAGCGCACCATAGGAGCTAATCCTGGCTCAGGCAAGAATCCGGCTGACCAATCATAATGCTCTGCGTAGCGAGTCGTTGGGGTGGGTGTAGCACTATGATGACAGGGCTGCGCGACGCTGGAGATAGCACAACAAAGAAGATGCCTATGGCTAACGAACAGCGGTCCTTTGAATTGGCTCTGTCATCGATTTTGGAAGAATTAGACTTGGGCTTTTCTTTGAAAGCTGAGCGGAAAGAAGCACTCAAGTCATCCATTTTAAAGAAGGATGTATTCGCTGTTTTGCCGACCAGCTCCGGCAAAAGTCTAATATACCAGCTGGCTCCGCTGGTAGCGTCACTTTGTCTGTTGCTCTGATTGGTCATAGCGCTGGCCTATTACGTGCAGAGGCAGTTTGAACAACAATGGTTGGTCCCACCCACAGGCTTCAACTCTGCCTATCGACTGCCCCCAGACTATACATTTGATGTTATAGTCTGGCTTGTCAGGCTAACAGTCATAGTTACCGATCAAACATGCTGATAAAATTAGATAAACCATCTTTTTTTAATCTGTCCAAGCTTCTCATATAATTCAACAAACAAATAATCCACCAAAGAACATAATTAAAGTATTAATTTGTAACATGAAATGAACAAAAAGGAAAAGAGAAAGAGACATGTTGCTGGACAACCTGAGGAAAACACATAAAAATTATTTTGATAGACCGCTGATGACCGATTGAACTGCTGTATGAAGATCTGCTGCAAAGACAAACGGGAGGGAACGTTCAGTGTGTAGTTTGGCTGCATTGATGAAACCTTTGGCCTGTCTTAATCACCTGTCAGCTCCGTCAGCAGCCCCCAGCCCTCTAAACAAGAGGGAGTGTCTGAAGTCCCGTCATGCCCTGCCTCTCTGGTGTCTGCAGAGATAATGAGACAGTACTGTACTGAAGCTATGACACCATGCTGGGTGGGTAGGTTGGTTGGGGAGCAGTAAGGACTGATAATGAGGGACAAACTCTTGCAGGCATGGGGGGTGGGGGTATTGGTGGCGGGTGGATGGTGTTTGGAGGCGACCGCAGCAGGAGGTTCAACATGAACCGGGAGGGAGGTGGAGGAAGAAGAGACGCAGAGAAAGAAAGGGAACAAAGACCAGCAACAAAACGCCGACAAGCAAGAGAAAAAACACAGCTCTGAGATGGATTAATGAAGACACTGAACAGCTGGACTTCTGCTACGCTGTGTGTACATGTGTGTTATCTGTGGCTGTAACCGACTCATGCACCAAAGGACTGACGGCGTGAAAGAAACCTCAAACTCTGTACCTCACTAACGACTTCATAGTCTCATCTGCTCATTTATTTGCGGGGAGTAAACCCGGCTCATTAAGTGGGAGGAAAAACATTGACATAAACACTCTTCAGGCTCTTCTACCCTCCTCCTATAATGACATGACTATTATGATGGTAAGGGGGTGTTAATTTAGCCCAAGACAAACAAAGCTTCTCTAACTACCCCCTCTGTGTTATATTAATATAGCTGTGAACACTTTCTCTAACGAATCTCCCACACACAGCCTTCATTTATGCCTCTGTAACTTTCTCTACTTGTCTAATTTCTTGCTTTTTTTAACTTCAGTTTCACATAATATTTCTGTCCGAGTCGTCTTTCAGGTAAGGGGCCATCTTTTGTTCTCCTAATCACATACTGTACACACAGACAGATTTTCATCTTTTTTAATATTGTCAGTTTCAAAACATTCAGCTGCAGCTGTGATATGTGCTGCAATAAACACACACCCTGGCCAGCAGAGTTACATTAATTCCTCAGCCCTCAGGAGAGCAGCATATTGATTGGGCCTTGGTGTGGTTTGTCACAGGTGATCACAGTGATTGGGACGCTGCTCAAGCGTGTTATCCAGCTCTGCCCTGGAGGAGAGCACCGTAAGGACTTAAAACAGCACAAACTGACTGGCACTAATGGAGAGCACCACTCTTATTAAAGGAGTCACTTGTCTGTGCTGTCAAGCGCAGCGAGAAAATGACTGGCACGCAGGGAAACATGGCGTAAAAACTGACTGGACGTGGGCTCGTAGGCGCTGAGCAAGACATGACAGGTGAAATCCGTGCCTTTCAGTGCACGACCTTGGCTTGAAATCAAAGTTAAAGTATGCACTCAAAGCCTTTCAGTGTGCAATAGTAGAGAGTTGCTTTACTTCAACCCTCTCCCCACATCCTGCAACCTCGCCCCTGCCTTCCTGACATCCTTCCTCTCTAGTCCCGAGACCTGAAGGTGTGACTCCTACTGGACTAATGCCCATGAGACTTCCTGTTTCTGTCCATCCAGCACGCTCCCATGCACCCCATGTCCATTCTCACCTCACTCAACCCTTGCTGTTGTTCATGTCACCCTTAAAGGCCCCTGTTTTACTCCCTCCCTGCATGTCAAGGCATCAAAAATGACTGGGTAGTCAAATAATTAACTACCTTCCTCACATTTACAGAACTGATTTTCATCACTTCCTTTCAATCTAGTAACCAATTTCTTGCCATCAAGAAAAACAGGAATTTTCATGGCTGGTATACTGGGGGTATTAATTATATTCGCATGCATAACTTTAAGGAGAAGGAAAAGAGGCTCTCTTCTGGATTAACACCTAAAAATAACTCCAGATGCTCATCAGTAGCTAGAATAGGATGAGACTGCAGATTCTTTGCCCAGTGGTCACAATTAACGCTGAACCCTCAATATTGCCGGGCGGCCTCCAGAGATCTATTAGAATTACCATAAGCAAATTGGTCAACAACTAGACATATCCCACATGTGGGGTTAGCAGAGTGTGACCCAACCCAGCCTGCCTGCTGACTGACACTGTTCCCTCTCGACCTTTGGCTCAGTCAGCTGATCGAACACGCCGCCTCAGAGCCGGAGTAAGTATTGTATAAGGGGCGGGGGGGGAATAAAAACACAGCCGTCTGCATTACATCAAACATTCATAACCTGACCTGGCATCAGAGCGGAAACTCTTAAAACCTCTGAAACTGTACTAGAGGGTAGACATTAATGTAAGGGGGTGGAAAAGCGTAACAGCTTTAAAATATTAACCTCTTTATAACAGTTTGATGGCTTAATCGCCAATCAATACCATTGTGCAGCGGCAGTGGCTGGGTGGGAACAGGATGGCGGTGATGAAAAATGCATGAGGCCAGGGCTGAGGCTGGGGGCCAGAAAATTAAACCCTGCCCGCCACATTTGCTGAGTTGCAGCGGTGGAGCTGGGATAAGTTTGAGTCGGGAGGTCTGTGTGTGTGTGTGTGTGTGTGCGTACATAGGGGTGTGGTTTCCCTATGATGTGTTTTGCACCTGAGTGAAACAAATAAAAGCACTCTGGTGATGGAAAACGTGACAAACACATCAGTGTTCTGCTATTGTTTAAAGTTTAAAGTCATTTTCTGCTGTTTCATTTCAGTCATTCATCCCATGAAAACAGAAACATATTCAACCATCGCTAAGGAAAAGACAATAAAACTAGGATGGGAGATGCTACGCTTTGTTGATGTGCTGGAACTCAGTGACTGTCCTGCAGGGCTACATGTTAGCTACGCACCACTCTAAAACCCAGTCTACTTTTAGTGCACCTTTAATTCCTCGCTTGTTAGGACCAGAAGGCTTCAGCTTCCCATGGGTCATGAAAGATGAAAATCCCCTTCTGTACAAGATTAAACTGACAAAATCATATTTACACTCAAAAGCAGCTTGTACCTCATGTGCCATCCTCTATTTATTTTACAGTGTGCAGAGGAATAACAATTAAAGGTATCATATGTAAACTACTAGACCTATGGTAGCTATTTTGCTGCAGATATCCATGTTTTTAAAATTGTAATTGAGGTAACAGTCAACGGCAGATATGTATATTTTTTTAAATCTTTGTTGTTTTTACTGATATATTGTATCCACATGAATAACTTCTAGTCATTTGACGTCTGTATGTTAATCTATGAGAGAAACTGGATGAGTAAACGTTCAAGGCAGCTCAGCTCGCAGCCTCTCTGCAGCCTGTATCCACTGAACAGCATTGAAGAAACACTGAATTTTAAAGTGAAACGTCTTCATTTAGTATTTTACTGGTTTTAATCACCGGGTCTATTTGGTTTGGAGAAGAGGAACCCTCTGAGGATAATTCGGCTTCTGGAAAAAAAACCCTCGTGAACATCTGGATGTTATCAGAGATACAAACTGAACAAAGGTTAGTGGCAGCTTGGCTCGCAGGCCTTCCGTGGCATCCTTTATACACAGCACCGGAAAAACATTTTAAGGCTGAAACTGTTTTATTTTGTGTTTAAATTAATTCAATCATTGGGTCTGTATGTTTTGGAGAGGAGGAAACTTCTGTGGATAATTCTTCTCCCAGTAAAAACCTCCTGAGCGATGAACAGTGAAGGAACCCTAACCAGGAGAAGCAGCATAGTGAAGACAACAACTCCCATGAGCCTGCCTCCCATGTTACATCACGTCACCAAACTAAAAAATTTTTTTTTTTTTTATTGTTTTGATTGATTGAACCCTAGAAAATGTCTATTTCAGGAACAGGAGCGTAGATATGTTGATTAAAAACAAGTTTTATAATTTTAATGTACCGTATATTATACTTTAAATTCACACTGCCCCTCCAGGATGTTTCAAACTCATTAAACGACTCCCACTTCTTTTATGCTATGGTTCATTCTTGTGTTATGAGGCTATACCTTTAATGAAAGTCATTATCTTTATTAAAACAATATGAGCTCCTCTTAAAAGTGGCTCCAGTGACTATCTGGGGCCCTTGCAGCACATAGTGCTCACATCTATCCGACAGAAAGACTCATTGAAACCCACGGGATGTTTCACTATTAACCATGTTGTACCGCAGAGATGTGGTGCAGAGGCAGGTCCTGTGAGGCAGAGCTGCTACACCCACAAGCCTCTCACCTCTCCGTTGGGTGCCGTGCCCCACCACGAGGCTGTGATCTCACCTGTCAGAGTGAATTTAGCGGCAGGTGAGCTCAGCCGGTGGCTACCTGCAGACTCCAGCCTGGTTTCATGCTCCAGTTGGCTGTTTCCTGCTGAACACGATGCAGGAGAAAAATGGACAATGACCCCCCTCCACCTCTGCAGGAAGGAGAACAGAATAGAGAAAGGGAGGGAGTCGGGCATGTGCAACACTTGATCTAGGGTTTCCTGGAACTGTTTTATATAAACTGGCAGAGCGTTGTAATCTGACAGTGATGTAATTGTCCCTGCTGGTAATGTGACATCGAGCATGCGAAATTTCTCAAACCTAATTCACTATCAACACTTTGAGAATGGGAGCGACTATTCAGAGGAGAGAAGGACGCCTGTGGCCTTGAACGCTCCATCAGCCAAGCTCCTCTTTTCTCATTCTGCCTGAAGTAAACTGGGCCCTGCCCTCGACACAAAAAATAGCGCTGTCATTGATCAGAATGCATCCCTGCGAACAAGGCATAACAAAAATAGCGTCATCATTGATCTCGAAAGGAAGACTGATCAATCTTTATTAGTTCTGAGTGCACGGGGGCTCGAAACGAGAGAAAACGCAGCATTATTTCAAGAGGCTTCCAGAAAGTCTGCTCTCAGGACGATCAAACGCTCTCATTTGCACTGTGTACACACTCCACAGCTCAGACAGAGGGCCTGAGTAACCTCTTCTCACACACACACGCACGCACACACACACACACACACACACACACACACACACACACACACACACACACACACACACACACAGTCAGACGAGCAGACAGAAGCGTGCAGAGGAGTGTTTCATTCAGCAGGAAGCGGCTGTGTTGAACAGCGGCACCTGGCTTAAAGGATAACGCTTCCCCTGATCCCCTGTATCTACAGGGCCGGGCCAGCTGAATACACCATCTCATAACAACGGAGAGGGCTCGCTATGGTGGAAGCAGCCTGCATCATTTCTCTGAAAGTGGATGGCATGAAAAGAAAAAAATACATCAATACTTTCCATGGTATAAGCTGTCCTCACTGAGGGACTGGGGACCCATCTGCATCTGATTACAGGCTGTAAATCTGCCTGAGCCTTTTTTTTTTACTTCTGCACATATAGCTTGACAAGTTTATTGATCTTAGTGGACATTATGAAGAGACACTAATAAAATGTTTCCATGAGATAAGGATTGAAAAAAGAAGTGTGATTAAAAAAAATTTTCCCTCATTATACATGCAGGGAAACAATTATTTAAAAAAGCTGAAAACAGTGAAACAAAGCAGTCTGCGAGGATGCAAGACACCCTGAGGGCGATGAGAAGAGCTGGGGAGTGACAAAGAGGAGGAGAAAGACATGAGTGGGGAGGAGGGCGCAGCGTTTAGCGGCTTCCTAGCTAATGTATGGGAAGTTTTGCCAGCAGAGGTAAGAGAGAGGTAGAGATGGAGGGAGGTAAACAGAAATGCTTTTGATGCTGGCAGACAGCTGTTGAAGAGAAGCTGTCTTTTCTGTGTAAAGGCCCACCTGAGCTGGCAGGTAGCCATTTCCAGATGGCTCTTTGTTCCAAACCCAGCACTAATGAGCAGATAGAGATGGAGGAAGGGGCAACGAGGAGGGGCAAGAGATTTGGTGGTGGCATGATGGGGTGTTGTTCAGCTGGCACAGATACAGGACCGTTGATACTGACATACGGATTACATCTCATCTAAAAGCCTCGAGTGTCCCGGCCGGACAGTGAGAAACCACACACCTGTGACCCAGGTTGCTCGGATATGCTGCCGTTTTGCATATTCATCACACGATCTTGTGCATCAGTAGATCAATGGAAAGGCATGCTTTCATATGCATACAAACCACGGTGGTGCTCGATACATCAATCACCCTGCAGAATAATCAAATAGCACATCCCCTCCCAGGTCAGTGGATACTGTGGGTAAGGGGCAAGGCGATGACGCCGCAGGTGTTATCTACTTACAGCCACTTTAATGTGCAGCTGTGCGTCTCTTGTGTTTGAGGGGGGTCGAGTTAAAGACGTGAGGATATATGTAAAAATATGCAGGTTGAAATAAAGGTATGAATGTATGTGGTGTAACCACAAACATGAATTCACTTGATTTATTCTGAGCTGATTAAAATCATGTCTTCTTTTCAGAAAAACATTCTTCACCGACTAAACTGAACTTTTTATTCTTATGCAGAAGGCAAAACAGTCCTCGAAAAATTAGCATGTATATGCATTTTTTTTAAATATGGTAAATAAAAAATAAGCTATGAATAGGCGATATACTCCTTTCCTATTGTGTTTTTTGTTTTTTTCCTGCTGTGAATGTGATGGCTGGCACCAGAATCAGAGTTGGTACAGAGTGAAAATATTACATTATTGAATTCATTTTTATATCTTAATACTTATTCTGTGTCTCTTTCAAACTCTCACACCAATGTTGGAGATTTTTGGAACAGTGGAAAATCTAACCAAGACGGTTTTATCGTATTTCTGTCCTATTTGACGACCACTTTTTGTAAAATTACTGTTGTCTGGAGGCTGTGATGAGAGCATCGTTTTGTGTGTTGATAAATTACAATTATTTTCCAAATCTGTTGATTGATTCCAACATAATCACACTGCATCGCACAGGGAAAGGGGCAGAAACTAGCCTGTCCACCCAGGTATCATATTTCCATCAGTGCTGATCAGAGCTGCAGCTGATAAATACCAGACTACTGCAGAGTCTTCATCCAGGGAATAAATGCTGATTGAAAGGCAAAAGCCAGATGTTCATAGGTTTTTCATCCAGTGGGAAAGGAAGATAGATTTTAGTGGGAGAAGTTTTAGGTTGGATGGTCATCACTGCCTTTTTATATACTGCATATAAAGCTATGCTAGCTAAGCTGCAGAGATATGTAGTATCGCGACACCACATCACTAGCCTGGCCGTAGCCCTCCATTATCATTTCCCTGCAGATTACGATGAATTCCATCCTGGCCAGTCAGCGAATGGTGGGGGACGGCGGGAGACGGGTGTTAACGATGACGTCAAACATATGCGCAGCATTTGCGTTGTAGTCTGTCTAGCTGGTTGTAGTTTGGCAATGTCGGCGGAGACAGAAGTGAAGGAAGCCATTCAGTACGTTTTGGTTAGGCTCCCAAATATTCAGCAATTGAAGTCGGAGCAAGAGGAACCAGTTTAACCAGTTTTATTGCTGCAAAGATGTTGTGGCTTTACTCCCCAAAGGGTTCGGGAAAAGTCTTATTTTTCAGTTAGCTCCGCGAAGGAGTTGGCTAACCTGAATGCTAGTGGTGCATTACATACGTCACGACCAAACGTTAGCGATTGGGTAAAATCAGATGAAACTTCAACAGAGTTCACATCTTCCATCTGAAATCGGTTCTCAATGGAGGAACCGGTCTTACCAGAGTAAGTGAGTAGCCTGGTCTTACCAGACCCTCTGTACAAGGGTCTGGTAAGACCAGGCTACCACATCACAGGATACACTGGTTATAAAGCTCTCAACTGGTTTCCATACTGTGCACCTCACTACTGGAAGGAAAAACAGTGGGGACTGTTTTTACATCCCACTTTTTTACGTAGATGACTGTGACTTAAGATAAAGCCCTTTAAACAAACTCTGTAACCCTTAAAGACACAAGCAGGGGGCCCTGAGAGCCCTGGCTGTAGTTTGACATTGGTAGTGTAAGTAAATATGGGTGCAGATGTAATGGAAGCTGTTAAGGGATTACTGTACAGTTCTTTCATTCAAAACATCCTGCAGACAAACATTAAGCTATGGAAAGGATGAAAGGCTGGCAGAGGTTTAGTTAGAGCTATAGGACCAAGAGAGGTGATGAAATGACTTGGTTATGGTATTTTGGGTGTGAAAAAATCTTGAGTGCTGTGTCTAATTCACACTAACAGCCAAACATCCAGGTTTGACAGCGCTAAGAACAAAGCCATAATACACACGGTTTTCTCGTGAAGACAGTCTCCTGTTTCTTTATGTTCAGACCAGTGGAGTCATGTCTGTTCATGTGGGATGTGTCGTGTGTCTTAACCATCACCAGAATAGAAGAAGTGGATGTGGTCACTGTGATGCCACCCGTTGGAGAGTGGACTGCCATTTTGTGAAAACCTTCAATTCTGTAAGATTTCAAGTGACACAATAGGGTGGAGCTCAGTGCAACCAAACTCAATAGCACAATTGAAGGGCTCTAACATAATATAATTAACTTTCATGAACAGAAAACACACTGTGAAAGGGTTAAAGTTGGACAGACAACTCCCAGACTGGACAATGACTTGGTTGCAACCTGTTGATTACAAGGTAGCCGTGCCCTAAAGCATTCCTCGCTTTATGGTCCGTTTGACTCTAAATGGAAACTTAATTTACTAAATGTACATCCTGCTGTACTGAAGAAGACTTGGAACTAATGATTGAGACCATAAACTCATGTTTACAATGTTTACTGAGGTAATAAAGATGATTTTATCAGAGGAGCTGTTGGCCATGTTGGCTTCACTTTTCAGACCTGAAGGTTGCCCACTTGTCTTTTCCCTTACTCCAAAAACAAAAACATCTTTGGCTTCCTCCCAGCTCAGTGTTTTGTGAAGAAAGCTGGATGATGGACAGAAAGTTTCCGTTGCACCAAAGCACCTCCAAACTACAGGCATACACTGGAGATACACTTCCAGAAAACTTCCTAAAAGTGTGCCAATATGCAAAACTGCAGCTGTGAACTATCCTGATAGATATTCTGACAACCCCTGAGAGCTTCCTCTGCCTCTCTTAACCTGCAGTCTAGGTATCAAAACGTTCCTCCCTGCTGCTCACTAACAGCTCTGCATGGTCAGAAAACCTCCTGAGACCAATGAATATTTCTTACTTTAACTCAGTTTTATTTCAAACTGACGGTATGTTATCATAAACGTGAAGCTCATTCACTTTCACCTTACATATATCTTCAGGCCAGTGAATCAGAACTGCAGAGTCACACTGTAATGATCCACAAAGCCGCAGCTTCAACGTCGGACTCTAATCAAACTGACTTATTGGCTGCTTAGGATGTTTTTCAGGTGCATTGAGTTGTTGGTAGTGTAATGAGGTGTGTACACAATGGATCTCGACAGAGAGACAGACAAAGAGTCAGACAGAGAGACTCCTAATCAATAGCTCCTTAATGGTCATCTTTATAGCCGGACAATTGTCCTGCTGGCCCGGCGCTGGCGCTCTCCTCCCTGCACTCGGGGCGTGGTGCTGGCCGGCCTGCCTCTCTGAAGGACGTCCAGAGAGTTTCAAAGGCGATAACAAATCAAACTGTTCCCTGAATCTAATATCAAACAGGCCCGGTGTCAGCATTTATTAGAGAAATCAGATTCCCCCCCTCCTCCACCCCCTCGCTCACCCCATCCCACCCCTCTCTCTCCCACTCGCAGTATTCCAACACACAGCGGCTCTTTGAAGTCGAAAGAATGCAGGATCGCAAATTACCCAGGAGACGCAGCTGATAGTCTTTGAAGCCTTCCTTTGATAGTGTTGTTTTTTTGTGCTCCCCCTGCATCTCTCCCTTTCTCTCCCTCCATCTTTCACTTTGCTTTTTCCTTCTTTCCACACACAATGTAGCTCGCAAACATTAATGTGCACAATAGTGAGATTACACACACATTCAGACTGTACTACATATTCAGACATAAGGAAGACCTGCTGGAAATGGACATTTTAAATCGTGCTTGTTTGGATCTTTTGTGTCATTTTACCAAAAAGAGATGGACCATTGCCTGCAAGCAGAGTAGACCAGGTTCTGGTTTTGATTCTGCCAGCATGAAAAGTCAAACTCAGGGCCTGTGGCATGGCTAGTCGTTCTTCCCCCAAAGAATGACAGATGGAGAGTCTGTGGGCATGATGTCATTTTCCCTTCACCATACTCTATACTCACATCTGCCTCAGCATCCTCTGCACAGATATAAGCTGTCAGGGAGCATTTCTGTTTACTCTGGTCTCTCCTCAGTACATCTTCTAGGAATAAATGTAAAGGCACTCACAAGTTATTTCTCTATTTTAGACTGCCTGACAGCTAAAGCTAGGACGTATCTGCTTTGGAAAACTAATGACAGGCTCCTACTTGTTAAATGGCTGTTATTTGGTTTAGGGCTGACAGAAAGGAAGTAACATTTTTATTTTCAGCAGATGACAAAGAGGAAAAACATTATGTGTGATCTGTAAAACTTAAGGGGAACTTTAGTTTAGCATATAGCCAGTGGAATTAAATGTCTATTGTCTGAGACAGGTCCAGAGGTGCCTGATGTACGAGGTTTAACCTGTGTCAGAAATACATTGACCATTTTATGCAGTGCTTTGTTTGTCAATGTCACCTGTCAGGCTCTTCTCATACACCATTCTGAGTGATGCCAATGAAAACTAACACTGATATTTGTGTACACCCAACAAACAGTGGCGTGCATGGACTTTTTGAGGTGCAGGGGCGAAAAGAAAAATTGGGCACCTAACTGAAGAGGGCACTTAATTGCACATTTTTGCCACTGAAGAGGGCATCATTTTATCAGGTTTTAACCAGCCAAAAAGGCAGATTAGTGTGTTTCTTTAACCCAAGAGGTCAAATGCTGTTTTGCCTGCCAAGAGGGCACTTTAGGGTGCGTTTTTCAACAGGTGACCACCCCCCCCCCCTTTTGCACATTATTGCCAACAAAGCAAATTTGTATGTAATCCTTGTAATTGTGAATAGAGAAGTATAAAAAGCAACAAGCTCTGCGTAGGCAGGAGGTTAGAGTGGATGTTAATTCGCTCTCTCTTATCAAGCGACCTGTCAAGCACTGAACTTCTCATTTAACTGGCAGAAAAATGTGACCCTGTTCCCTTAAGTTGAATCAGTTAATTTATTCATGATCTGTCAGGAAGTCACTTAAAGGTTATTACCTGCTTGTTATTTCTTTTGGTCAGTAAATTGGACGCTAGGTTACAGAAAGAACACCTGCACAAAGCTGAAAATTATCCAAATCTGTATGATTTGTCATCACAGCTGTAAAGACAAATATGTTTCAGAATTCAGTACACAGCCAAGAAAATGAACAATATGAGTGTATGTTCAAGAGGCAAGTATATCTCCAGACAACAATGATGAAGCAAATACGCATCAACAGCTGCTTTGGTCACAAATGAGGGCACCAATCGAATACATCAACATGAGTGTATCACAAAGCCAGTGTGATATATTTATAGAACAAATGAAACTGCCCACAGGTTGATGGTTTCATGTGCAAAACAGGCCATTATTTCTTCTTATGTTATTAGCAGATTCATCCCATGAGACACAGCAGGATTAGATCTGGTGTCTATCAGTGAAAGGTTGTAATCCAGTCAATACTTCCAAGGACACACTGACCATCTGTGGTCTAATCTCTGGGTTTTTCAGTGGGCACTCCACTGACTGGGCCGTCATGACTCACTAACACTCAACATTGACTCATTATGTAAACGAGGGCACCTTTTAAAGTAGACGTGAAGAACTTCTTTTTTTTTAAATGTCAATTTTTTGTCAAGTCTTCTCCTTTTTCATGTCACAAGATCTAAAAGTTTAGTAACAGTTCTGAGCATGTATAAAACTGAAAGTGCACTCCTCCTGTTCTGCACTTTTAATCACCGGGGAATTCAACACATCGTCTCAACAATCCAAGTACAGATCATTTCCTAAGAGATGATGCAACCATTTTGAATTTCAGTGTAATGACAGTCCATTGTAGTTGGGATGTAAAACTCTTTCATAAATCTTAAATGGCCCTGCTTCATTAAAGACATGTTACTCAAGAGCTCCTTAGTGCTTTCGCGTTTGACAGTTTGGACAAACTCGGCTTTACTTCTGATTGACATTCAAGGAAATGATTGCCTTCCTGTCAGCATGACATACACTTCAAGGGCGATATGTCGTGTGGCGGTGATGATGGCAACACGCAAACAGAAGAGGAAGACGGTGCATCCACTTGAGAGCGTCTCGCGCCGTTTAAATGCGCACACGCACTGGCCTTCCCTGATGTGCAGAGTGCTGGCTGCATCGCTCCGCTGGTTTGGGAGACTCACGTCCACTTAGATAATTAACAGTGATCAAGGGTCGTCCTGCCTGTCATAGTTGCCTCATGTTAGTGCCTGTTCAAAAGGACTCAAACTCACTGGCCTGAGCTGAAAGGAAAGCTACACACGAGCGCATATTCACATCCAATAAGCCCAAGTGTAAATGTGCGTATAGGTTTTTGAGGTGGGGGCTGGAATCTGACTTGTTTAATATGAACAAGGGAAGATCAAGCACCTTCCACCCACATCCACTGAAAGCTTTGAAAACCCAAACCCAAATTATGAAATGTACCATATATACCATTCACTATAGTGTTACCAAATTAAAAGCTGCTTCAGATAATGAGATTTTTAGAAAGAGATTTTTTTTCAGTTCATTTATCGATTCTGTGCAAAAATCTATGTTCAAAAATACACTCCTGCAGAGCATGCTTGCAGTCACACACATATATAAATGAAGACACTTAAACGGACATACTGATGCAAGGAAAAGCCACATCTATAAATGCCCTCACCGGCTGGTTATTATGGAGGGCTGCTCTCTGCCACAGTGGAAGTGCAAGCCATCAACCCCACTGTGGCTTTTAGCACTCTGCTAATCCTCCAAGGAGAAGGAAACCAACTGGAGAAAGGAAGCTAGGAAAGAAAGGTGTTTCTAGAGGGCATACCATGTTCTCTGTTCCCATCAGATAAGCTCAAGGATCCCTTCATCTACACCACCCGACATGCTTCAATGTGTTCCTCTGAATGGATAGCAAACAGCATGTTATTTAATAATAAGTAATAAGTGCATTAAGTGGGCATGAATACAATATTTCTTTTCATGAGAGAAGGCTTTGAGCAGCAGAAGCTCTATAACCATTTATCCATCACTAACCTATTTTGTCCACTTGTTGACTACTTTTCTGCTCTACTCACCGTCATAGAATGTGGGGTTAAAACTATCATAGGTAGGTAGCAGGTTGGTATTTTGTGGTCAGTGATATGTCAAATGACAAATGCCTCCATGTTGAGATTATCAGACCCCTGTTAAGGGAAGTTGAGCAGTGTTATCTTTGAAGCCAAAGTCTGTAAAGTGAGGAGGTTAGTGTGGATAGATAGGTTAGACTGTTGTTTGTTTCCTGCTGTTAGTCAGTGTTGTTGTCTTTGCCGAAATCTCCTTAACCTTAACCAAGTATGTACAGTATTTCAACTCAAATCGCTGTCAACCCTTGAGTTGTGAGAGGCTTCACGTCACAAGCTTCTTCAGATGGCATGCAACACAAAAACGTTCATGCTCAATGTGTTGCTTGTTGCAGTATTCTACGTAATCTCCATACTTTATCATCTATGTTCATTCCCTACAAAGAAAGGTGGAAAAAATATCAAAGTTATTATAATGAAACAAGGGATGAAAGGTTTTATATCCTGGCTGGATAAACATGTGCTAAAATATCCTGTTTTTAAAGAATTTACAAACACACTGGCCATCTTTCTAAATCATTAATTGATATTGTACTAATTTAAAGAGAAAACTGTCCCTGTTTGTAATTTATGTCTATTTATAAGTCATATCCATAGTCCAAATAGTATCATAATGTATTGTTTAATTTAATTTCACTTGCCATTAAAAATCTATTTATTTTCTTTGTTTAGTACATACTGTAAATATGTATTATTTTATACTTAGTCTATAATTTCATTAGTATTGTTTATTATTTGTTTCTTACTATAACGTGTACACTGCTGTAGCAAGTGTCTTTGCCCCAATGGGGGATGAATAAAAAAAATATTCTATTTTATTCTATTCTTTTACATGTTGATGTGAGCTATTTCCGTTTATCTTATTGGCAGTGTTGTGCTGCCCATACGGAAAAGAAAAAGAAACAGAAACATGTAATGTACTGAAATTCATGAATAGTGTATGATTTTCTCTTGAAAGTGGCCACTTTTACATTCTTTTCATGCAAGATAATAAAAAGAAGTATAAGGATATTGCATGTATCATTACTGTCATATACCATTCTGATAAATACCCAAATCATACAAGTTTCATTTTGTTTAAATTTACTGAGGATCTTATATCTGGATTCACTGTTGTATGTTTTGAGATTTCCTTTGTATGAAACTTGTATGTGAAGCATACAACAGTGAATGATACAAACAATATCCTTATACTTCTTTTTATTATCTTTTATGAAAAGAATGCAAAGGTGGTCACTTTCAAGAGTAAATCATATACCCTTCATGAATTTCAGTTTTTTTTTTCCCAGCTCTTCTAGCCTTACAGACGTACAACAAAATATGTAGCTACTGACTTTCTGAGTTGGAGATCTGACTTCATGGAGGTTCTGACTTGCTTGAGCTTGAAAATTCTGACATTTGTATACAATTGAATGCACCATGAGACGAAACACACGAAAGGTCAGGCTCCCAATGCTGCTGCAATGACATTAATGCTCTGTTTTACCAGCGATGTTTGTCTCCTTATGCTGGAAAGTAGGGGGATGGATCAGTGTCACTATGAATCTGTGTTTGTTTTACACAAAAAAAACTTTTTTAACCAAATCATGTCATTACCTAGTTCCTTAGCAACGTTTGTGCATCCACCTGTCAGCGGCACCAGAACCCCTTGGTTTGAAAGAGGTGATTTTGTTTTGCAGTCCCAGGCCACATTCACACATTCATCATGGTTGAACACTGTGTGCTTGAAACCACTGAGCCACAGGGATGCAGTGTCTTTTTGAGAGTTTTAATTAAGTTTTTTTTTGTGTGTGTGTGTGTTTTGTAGATGTGGGGTATTTTGTATGAAAAGGTTGTAATGCCACATGTGTGCTGGGACACTAACAGTGTCAGCGGGCTTGTTTCTGCCTCACACTGTTTAATTGAAGCCATGTGTGCTTGGTGGCATGTTGTGTGCCATTTGCCCTTTACACAGCCAGAAAAAGTCACTGATGTTGTTTTTTCCCCCCCAAACAAATCTAATTGTTAAATGATGTGCTGACATTGTCTTTTCTGGGGTAATATTTTGGAGAAACTTTTTAGCAACAATGGGTTGAATTAATCAGCGACTATTTTGATGATTCATTAAATTAGCAAAAAACAAACAAACTGTTCTCTATTTCCTTCTCTGTGTGGATTGGCTGCTTTGATTTATGTGATGTGACAGTAAAATGAATATCTTTGAGTTTTGGACTATGGTGGAAAAACAAGACATTTACAGACATCCCTTTGGGCTTTAGGAAACCAAACTATTCCTTATTTAATCAAGAAAATAATCTGCACGTTAATGGTTTAACAAAACTGTTACAGCCCCACAACTTCTAGTCATCCAGGACTCTCGAACATCACATATGTAACGAGCAAATAAAAACATTATTGAAGAAAGAGGAAGATTATTTTGAAAAATACAGAACATCTATAAACTCATCCCTGTCAGTCGGTTCACTGTTCTAACAGAAACAAAAGCGTTCTCCCTGGCCGGGCAGGAAGTGCTCTCTCCCCTCCACAGAGCACGTTAAAACAATACTGTAAGCACCGCTGTGTGTCTCTCAAGGCTTCAGCAGTGCAGTAATGCATATTGTAAGCTCAGAGAAAACAGCACACACACACTCAAACACACACACACACTCACACTCACACACACACACACACACACACACACAGGGGTGCAGCGTCTTTTCATCTCCACATTATCGGTGTGAGACTGCTAATGAGAGCCGTTGTATGTGCCTGTAACCCCATCAGTTTCATCCTAGTGGGCCCAGTGTGTATGCAGCCAGGTCTCTGCTGCCGTGGGACGCGTAAGAGACGTGTGTGTGTGTATAATTAGGGTTGAAACAGAGGGATGGAGGGGTTAAACTGAACACCATGGAGAACCACTGCATCTGGGAGGACAGATGAGGGAAATCTCTCTCTGCATGGTGATGCTCAGAGGCTGAATTCTTTTTCTTTACGCCTTTCTTTCACATTTCATCATCCTTTTAGTGTTTAAGGCCGTTGGGGTTAGGGGAGGAGGGGCCCCTCTGTTGGGACGAAAGAATCTAATCTTAAGATCGAGGGGGTGGAATTAATATACATTAGAAAAAGGGAACAGAGGAGGAAAACAAAGAAAGTTAATTGTCTGATGACCTTGTTTGCCTTTATTTCACTTATGTGGAGAAAGTGCTTGAAGACAGAGTCAGGGTGGTGACTTGGCTCTAAAACATGCCGTAGGTCAACCTCTGTGTGACTGTGTCGGTGTAAAGCTTTTACCACGCTACTATTCTACTGTGAATCATTTGTTTTAAAGAGGGCCTATTATGTGTTTATGCCCACCAAGTAACACATTTGTATAATACCTGCTTAGCGGCTACTTTTGCTCGAACTGAAACAAAGTCAATTAAAGTGGAGCTGGAGTGGAGTCCGAAGAGTTTGGATCAGTTGACCAGTCACAACACCGAACAATCAGGCCTTTTTGGGAGCACAAACTGAGCGATGTAAACATGTTCTAAGTATACACCTGAATCATGAGCATCATAGTCATCTTTAATGTCACTTGAGCTCAAAGCTTCTGAAAGTCATCAGGTTAGATTTTAGGCCTCACTCATTCACTAAATCAAGCAGTTTGAGCATTTCACAATTTCAACACTGGTACTTAAAGTGGCAGTAGGCTGAATATTTATGCGATTATTGGGCAACAATTCCACAATAACCTTTCTGAAAACATTTGAGGAGAAAATAGGAACTGCAGGAACAGAATATTGATTCATATTTGATCAGCACTGCCTAGTTTGACAGTTTGAGTTTGTGAATGATTGACATCTTGCCTCTCTGCTCAAAGGCAGCAAGGATCCAGCTGAGCTCTGATTGGTTGATTTTCTACAATTTTCTCGTGTATATATAAATAACTTTTAGAAGTCTTAATTGCTCCAATCTGCCTACTGCCACTTAAATCTATATGAAACCATTAGTATGATAATGTTTCACTGCTCATTGTATCTCCTCTCTATACTGGTCCATAACCCGCTCCTAAATTGTATCCTCTGCAGTTTGCACACTCAGGTTGAACTGCACAGCACACAGAACATATTTTCATCTTACTGTATGTTTTCTTGTATTTATGTTTCTCTGTAGTCTCCCAGCTCCAATGAAAAAGAGAAGCCTTCTTTGGTGTATTTCTGAACTTCTGAATAAATATTCAATCGAAAAAAGATTCAAGTGCACAGAACCAAGCAGTTAGCAGGACAGTGAGGCCGTTGTTGTTGTTGTTGTTGATGTTGTTGTTGTCTGCAGTATGCACAGCACAACAAAAGCTTATTATCTGGAGAAACTAGAACAAACTGAACACTGAAGAGCAGTGGTGGGGTTTGGAGAGAAGAAGAGGAAAAGAAGATATTAAGTTATTACAGTTCAGTGTGGAAAACAGGCGTCATCTTGCATGTTTTCATTCTAAAACATTATCCATATTAGAAAAGGCTCCGTTTAGAAACATATGCAGGAAAAAATACTTATTAAAGTTTCTCTTCCTTTTAAGCTACAAACCTGATTATATCTCACAAAGCTTAACAGATTATAGGAATGTATTCTGCATCTAAATATGGATTTCCACATAAGCAATTTTACACAGGCTATTAAATATTGGTTTAAAACTTTTTCATAAGCAAATGTTTCCTATCTAACCAGAAGCAATACTTAAATTTACACATTAATGCATGTTTATGTCATGGGGAATGATAGTGGGCCTGTGAAACGACTTAACAATGTTTGAGGCTCTACAGAGGTTTGTCAAATATGAGAAAATAAACCTGATTGTGTCATGAAGCTAGGGTTTGTGCTGCTTCTGGTCATATGGGAGATGGATGGTAGCAATGGGATTACAAGATTCCCATGTGCGTTCATGTTGTCAAGATGGTTGTATGATTACAGAGTTGTGTGGGGATGGAAGTATGCTGCGTTGACAGTATACACTGTACTATGTAAATGTGGGTTCAGTAATAACTGTGACAGAATTCATGTCACCAATGGTGGTGCATTCAATTGTGAGCGTCACTTGCAAATCCATGAAGTGCTCTCCGGAAATGCAACGCCAAAAGTAAGTCGAAGCAAGTCTAAGTACTTCATTAACTGCATGAAAAATGTCCCAAACATTCCAACTCATCTCATAATGGTGCTTTGTCCAAACACTTGGCATCACTTCAAACACACTTGCTTAGGTTTAGGCATCAAATCCAATTAGGTTTAGGAAAAAACATGACTACATTGTGGAGTTGAACTGCCCAGGTGTGTGTGTTGTTTTTTTTTTTTCAATTTAAACTACATCACCACAGTCCTGGAGCACTCCAAGCACTTGATATTGACACAGATGGGTTTTCATGAGATATAATTGACAAAAAAACTTTTGATTCAGAAACTTTGCGAAAGTTGTGGTGCAGTGTAAAGTGCTTCCTCATCATCTGCATTACCTTGCTTTAGTTTGCTGGCAACCAAACTGAGAAATAGTGTGTGACAATCAATTTTAAAGAGGCAAGTCTCTTTGTATTGGGGACCAACCGCTCATGCTGCCACTCCGGGGCATGCATGCTAAAATGTAAAAAGTCCTCCACCAAAGGGAAATATCGCTTTAAGTTAAGACATGACACAGCCTATTAAAACTTTGAGCAGCTCAGTTTGACAAGCTGAGGAGAGATATCTATATACAGTACAAGCATCCCCTCTCACAGGACTGCCGGACTGCACATCCTGCTCAGAGCGGAGCAGGGGAATTACAAACCAGAGACGATATCAAGCCTGCTGAAGAAGATGCAGAAACAGTCATTCATATTTCATAAGCGGAGCCTTATGCATATCCCCCCTCCTCCTCCCTCCATCCACGCTACCTTTAACGTTTGCTTATTAAATTTGCAGCTGTCAAAGCGTACCTCAAAGCCTTAACGCACACACACACGCACACACAAACACATGCAATTATTCTCAAAATCCTGGGTGTGCAGTAACACACTCGCACAGGAACACACACACACACACACACACACGCTCTCTCTGTTTCTATTCCCTGAGCTGAGACAGGTACCCAGACTTCAAACTCATTACTTTAGACAAGGTTTTTAATGGAGGTTAGAGGTAGGTGCACCAAGGTACAGAAATTAATGACTGAGAGAAAGGCAGAGAGGTGAGAGTAAACTTTTGTTTTGAAGTCACACCACACGCTAACGCTACTTGACCATAGACCTGATTCTGGTGAGGAAGTGAAGAAACAAAGCTTTTAAACTAAGAAGAGCCTGGAGGCCACAGTGACTCCTCCACACACACTCTCAGCTTAGTTTTCCCCTCTGAGCTCATGTAAATCAAACTTTTGGCTGACCGACCGATGCCTCTGTAACACAGCAGACATTTGCCACCAGGGAGTCATTGAGCAACACCGACGCCTGGGGTGTCATAACGACAATATTGCACCAGCAAAGCGCTAAATGACAGTGAGCTCACAGACACAGTGGAGAGAGGCGGCGGACACTCACTGATCAATGAGCAATCAATACAGCGCTACCAGGTAATCACAAACCACGGTGATTAACAGCGACCAATCAATTGCCATTAACCCCTGCATGTAGCACTTAAGTGGACAATCACCGTCAACGTTCGCAATGGACGGTGGAAATTATGGGAGGCTCTTTGACATCATTGTGTCTCTGTAAATGTCACCAAGCAGAAAGCAAATCACTGTGTTTAACCCGACTGCCACGTGAGGCCTGACTACACTGAAAAATACTCTCAAGTATAAAAAGTTGTTTTTGCTCATTGTTTCACATGCAGACTGAGATATTTCTGTCAGTCAAATTAAAGAGGAAGCAAAAAGAGGTGATTGGACAGATCCACACTGAAGTTGCTTGGTCATGCTCAGGGGTGTGACGCAGCTCAGTGCAGCGCAGCAGAGATTAACTAATGAGTAGTATTTGTTACACGGAGAAAGAGACACTCGGCCATCTCCGAACCTGTTTGCTGTAATCACGGTCATCAGCAGCTCTTCTGTTTTAGTGCTGAGGACTCAAATTCAATCTGACAGCTGTTAACAGGCAGAGAGATGTATGAGTGGTTCAGCAAGTCATTAGTAAAGAAAAAAAACTGATTTTCATTGCAACTAATGAGGAATGAAAACACTTAATAAAGAGTCAGTTTTCTCAGTGCATTGCTTCGTTTGTGCCAGAAGAGGGAGCTGCTAGTGGAGCCAGGCAGCATCGAAACTCTTTAAAATAGGTCAGAGAAGTCTTTCTCTCCCTCAGTCATACCTGGCTGTGCTCTGCGCCTGCCTCCTCTTCACATCCTTTAACTCCACTAACATAATAAAACCCTTTGATTTCTCTTTTCCCTCTTTAACCCTCCACCACACCGCCTTATCAAGCACTTTGGATGTGCCGCTCCACCCCTCCCTCCTTCCTCCTCTCCTTCTCACTCCATTTTCCCCTTCCTCCACCTCCCCTCCTCTTGTCTCTCCTGCCGGCCCCTCCCGCCTTTATTGCACGACTCAGCACAAACTCCCAAACTTCAGCCGTCACACAACTCTGACAAATATTCCACACCACCAAGCACTCTTAACAGCTTACTTTGCTACTACGCTAACCTTGAGCTTGTGAAGGATGCATGAGGCAGGATGGATGCGCAATGGTGTGTGTGCAAGTGTGTTTTTCATCAAATGCAGATCAATATCACTGCAAGGTCACTTTAAAATTCAATTAAAAAAAAAGGGAACATCCCATGAGCCCTCACCACTCCTAGGGTGGGGTAAGAGGGGCAAAACCCAACATGACCCAATCCCTGGGCACACAAAAGAATGAGAGATATTGATACATTCATATCTGCATTATTAAGCACAAAGCCTTGTTTGGAGATGGGTTCATCTGGAACGAATGTCTCACCAACTCCCATGTTTTATTAACGGTTGTGAAGCAAGCCAGCAAAAGCATATTGTGTCTTGCGCCACCATCTGTGTGTATTTTCTTTGCATGTGTTTGTGTGTCGAACAAATGTGTGTCTACATGTGCGAGTGCCTGTTCTGTCATGCATGGCCATAATGGGCTCATTAAGGTCAGGTAGGTGCTTTCAGATCATGATCATTAAGTTGGAGAGCAAAGTTTTCGCCACTAACGCACCACTTCATGCATCCACACAAGGGCTGCATTGAAATATGCATGTTGAGCCACCACTCAGTCTTAATATTTAAACCAGCCTGGAGGTGAGGCCCGCTGTAACGTAGCCTGACAGACCGTGTGTGCACAAAACACTGGCTGCCTCCCATATAAACCCGCTCACGCACACACGCACGCACGCACGCACGAACACACACACGCAAGCAGCAGCAGCGACAAACAGACAAACACAAAAAAATAAACACAAGCTGGTTTAGACAGAGCCATAGATAAATCCATAAAATGTGCATTCCCATATGGAAGGAATGCTTTTATTAGCTGCGTCTGAGCCACAGGGGCTGCTGGGAGGTCTGTGGAGCAGGACCACGAGGGATCGGACTGGCTTGTTTGCAGCGAGGCGTGGATGTGGAGTGGCAGAGAGAGACAGAGAGAGAGAGCGAGAGAGAGAGAGTGACCCATGGAGGCCCAGGTGATCCGAGCGTTAATTACCGTCTGCTAATTACGAGAGAGACGCATCATTAAGCAGAGTGAGCCACCGGAGGGCTCGAGGACTCCCTGTCTCTACTCCTCTTCCTCTTCTTTCTCCCTGACCCCGATCTTCTGTCCCAATTAGCACTGCCCCCCCACCCCACCCACACACCTCACCACCTCCCCCTTCCCCTGTGTGCTTCCATCAACACTGGTGCAGCCACTGTCTAAACAAAGGCAGCATTGACGGGACGCACCATAGGCTGCAGGCTCCACACACACACACACACACACACACACACACAGCCATTAGAGGAGACGGCGCTAAAGAGGCAGTGTAGACACCTCTGTCTTCTTGCACAATGACTAATGTGGCGTCACAAGCTGTCATCCATGCCTCGCTGAGTCTCCCTCTCCATCCCCCGTCTCTCTCATTGTCTTAAATTTCTATCTGTAATATGATCAGTCTGCTTTTTCCTTTCCCAACTCCCTCCCTCTACTATTTTTCCCTCCTCCTCGTCTTGCAGCACTTGAGTGATAGCAAAGAGTGTATGCTTGGCGCTTCAAACAACTCCAAAGTGCAGGAACTTTCAAAAGAAACGAGCCTCAGATATTGTTCCGAGCATGAGATGCAGTAAATGACAGGTTCGGCTGTTACGTAATCCTCCCTCAGCCTCTCCAGGTCCCTTCTCCTGTCCTCTGCCTCTCATCTTGCTTGAGATACATGTTCCCTCCCGGATCCCCCCGGGGGTTTGAGGTAGGACAGGATCAGCTGCCGAGGGGGTCAGATCTGGACCTTGCCAGCCAAACCATCTGGAGCCCCATGACCACTGGGTCTGGAAACCAGCTCCAAGCAGCGAGGGAGCGTAGGTAGAGAGGAGAAGATGCAGATGAGAGAGCGAGGCCAAGGAGAGGGAGGGGGATAATGAAGATGAGGCGGAGAGGAAAGCAAAAGAGAAAGATGGTAATAGACGAGAAATGATGGAGATGAAGGGAAATAAGGGAGGAACGACTTTGTGTAACAAGGCCGGGGGTAGACTTGACAAGAAGGACATGGTCTTTGACTTAGTACTGCACATTATTTAGTGTGTATGTTTGTTAGTGTAATTTTATGCAAGTCACCACCTAGGGCTCCATATAGTGCTAACCGCCAAGAGCCACAGTCGTAGTCCATAACACATCTACACCGTTCAACTGTAAGCTCAATATTACTCAACACTGAAACTGTCATCTGCGATGAGGTGGAGACTTGTCCAGGATGTACCCTGCCTTCCACCATAAGACAGCTGGGATAGGCTCCAGCCCCCCGCGACCCTATGAGGATAAGTGGTAGATAATGGATGGATGAAACTGTCATGGATAATTTAACAATATTGTAAAGTTATTTTAAGCCATTCTGTTAAATGTTTTACCTTGACAGGTTGAAGGGAGCTAAATGCTCCTAAAACCACACAGACATGACAAGCTGCACAAAGATGGAAATTCAGAGGCCAGTATCAGGGTACTGTTCTTGCAGTCATCAGCAAAGCACACAACAACTGTTGGTGAACTGACCCGAAACAGATTTAAAGAGCTGAAATTATCCAATGAACATCAGCCCCATTCACCAGACAGCTGATAGAAAGAATGTCTGTTAGCATATTGTTTTTGTTATATCGACCCATAACTCTTTTAGGTCCCTTTCATCTATATTGTTTTCACTTTCAGCTAAAACCTTTAAAAGTTAAATGTACATATCAGTTAGCAACTAGCTGGTGAGCACAGTAGAGCATATAGCAGCTACACAGATAAATTTCCATCAGATGTTGGTGAAGACCAAAACTATGGACTTAAAGGGGAAGTGCCGTTGTTTTACAAATTGGACCTTATTTCTGAGTCATTTACTCACCCATATCACTTTGGAGTCATTTGGAGTATTTCTGATGATATTTGGATTTGATGAAATCCATTTAACATGAGTGAAGGGGGCACTGAAATGTAGCCAGTAAATGACACAAACTTGACCATTTCACAAATAACAGACATTTAATAAGATGGGCTACACTATAACTATTCTCATTTGAGAAAATTCAATCTGTGAACAGACTCTACTTCCTGTGTATCATAGTTTACTAAGGACCCCTAGTGCCCACCTATGTGGCCTTCACAGTGCCTGAACTGAAATATTCATTTGTGATGTTGTCACATATGCATACATGCTTTGTTTTAGTTTAGTGACTGCTGGACAACATTGTTGAGTTAATGTTGAGTCTCCAGATTCTTTCCATTGATCCCACGTGGCCAGCAGAGGAGTTAATGAGGATTTGAAGATAATATTTTGTTTTTACATATATGGACCAGAATTTGGTCTCGGTCATTCTGACTTGCAGTAAGGTCATTTTTTATTGGCTGCACCTCCAAAGTGACTCCAAAACACAAACATCTAGAGAACATACTGCGTGTATCTGATATTATTCACAGTAGATCTGGAAAGTGAAGGTATTGCATTCGTGCTTCAAACCAGCAGGGGCGACTCCACAGGTCAGATAAAGTATAGTCTATGAGAAAATAATCCTACTTCTCAATTTATTTATCACCTCAGTAAACACTGTAAACATGAGTTGATGGTCTCAATCACTAGTTACATGTCTTCTTCAACACAACATGATGTTCATTTAGTAAATTGTGGTTCCATTCAAATAAAACAGGGGTGGGGCTATGTTGTGATGGACAGGTGGCTAACAACCTTATCTGGTCTGAGAATTACCCATGTTTTTGTTGTAGGGTACTTTGACTCTTTCACACCTCTCATGTCACTTTTGGTTGCAAAAAACCAAGATGGTGACGACCAAACCGCCAAGCTTGAGGCTTCAAAACTGCAGTCCACTAACCAATGGGTGATCACACTGACTATGTCCACTTCTTATATACATTATATGGTTATTCCTCCCCAAGGTACTGGCTCCCCTGCTCAGGTGAATGTATGTTAAGGCCAATTCATGCTCAGGCGGAAGGGACATGGAACGGACTCCACAGAGGTCCGTGTGTAGTCAAAACAGACGTCTGCAATTTCAAAGGAAACTGCGCAGCTGTACGCTCAACTGTGCGGGGTGGAGCAGACAGTCTGCGCCAGTATAGATGGGTTTCCCGTTTTCCTGGGGGCAAGAGATGCTAAGTAGCTAAGTGGTTGACATTACAAGTCCTATTAGAGCTCTGTACAGTGTATGATTAGAACCAATTTTCTAGTCGGCTGGCTGTTGTAGCCTTTTGCGTTGTTTGTGTACTCTTGCTGACACTCTTTAGAATAACGTGTCATGAGTTTAGATCTTAATTGTTTAAGGTGCTCTCTTATAATAACATTATAATATGTAGCCGCAAGTAAGCTAGCCAAAATTACTTTTCATGCACCGTTGCACCAGTACCGTGTTTTACCGTTACTGTTGTTTACGCACCCGGAATGCTTTGTCATGTCTGTCATATCATCCACTGATATCAAAGTTTAATAAAATTACATCTCCGGGTTTTTTGTCTGCTTTTCATTTGCATCATTATAGCGGCTTGAACTAATTATGAGGCTATGCTAGTGAGCGGTCAAATGTGTGTACAGAAAAGTTTAAAACCAATGAGCTATCTGAATGGTTAACCCTTTATAGGATGCTGACATCGTGTCCAACAAATTCGAGAAAAATTGCAATGTAGTAGTAGGTTTTTATTGAGCTTCTTTGTCATCTTATTAACATGAACATAAGCTTACGGTAAAGTAGCTAAAATATTAATGACCTGCCATAATTGGCTACTGTACTGTACACAGTACAAGAGGCATATTTGCTGGTTTAAGAAAGATGGCTAACTTTACAACAGATTACACTGCAACCCTCAGTAGTTCCGATTGTGCCGGTGTTGTGCCACAGTAAGCACCCCTGCTGTGAAATGCACCCCTCACCCTTTAGCCCTGTGAAACGCAAGTCAAATACAGTCATGGAAAAAATTATTAGACCACCCTTGTTTTCTTCAATTTCTTGTTAATTTTAATGCCTGGCTCAACTAAAGGTACATTTGTTTGGACAATTATAATGATAACAACAAAAATAGCTCATGAGAGTTTAATTTAAGAACTAAGGATTATTCATTTTCCATGGTTTTCTTGATAATAACCAAAATTACTTAAATTCTTACATCAATAGCTATGGCATTGTACCGCCAAAAACACTACTTTTAAGCATTCCATGTTTTCTTTTCTGTTTGCTTTAAACACATGATACACACAAGAGTTAATACTTGATTGCATAACCATTGTTTTTGATGACTGCAGCCATGCGTCTTGGCATGCTCTCCACCAGCTTCTGACATTGTTCTGCTGTCACAGCAGCCCATTCCTGTTGGACAAATTCAAACAAATTTTCTTTGTTTTTGGGCTTGTGGTTCTCCATTTTGAGTTTGATGATTTTCCACAGGTTTTCAATTGGATTAAGATCTGGTGATTGAGCAGGCCAAGGCATGGTGCGAATGTTGTGGTTCTCCATCCAGGCTTTAACTGACCTTGCCGTGTGGCAAGGGGCATTGTCTTGTTGGAAAATCCAGTCATTCGAGGCAGGAAAGAGTTTTCCAGCTGATGGAAGAAGACTGTTTTCAAGGGTAGTCCTGTACTTGACCTGGTTCATTCGGCCTTCACACAATTGCATTTGCCCTGTTCCACTCAGACTGAAACAACCCCAGATCATGACTGATCCACCCCCATGTTTTACTGTAGGGGCAAGACAGTCTGGGTTGTAAGCTTCTCCAGGCTTCCTCCTAACCAGTAAGTTGGCTGGAGTGGGCATCAATTCAAAATTGGATTCATCACTGAAGAGAACCTTAGCCCAATCATCAACAGTCCAATCCTTGTGGTCTCGAGCAAAGAGTAACCGGGCCTTCCTCTGCCTTTCATTGATGAAGGGCTTCTTGCGTGCTCTGTGTGACTTCAAACCAGCTTCAACAAGTCGGTTTCGAACTGTCCTTGCCGAGCAAGTCACATTTCTCGACAGTGCCCACTCATTTTTAAGGTCCCTGGAGGTCTGACGACGATTCCTGACACAGGAACGGATGATGCACGGTCATCTCGTGGGGTAGAAAGACATTTCCTGCCACGGCCAGGTAGCAATTTGGTAGTGCCATGTTCAGCTTGTTTTTTTTTGTTGGAATGAACGGCTGTCTTGGAGATCTTCAGTTTTTTCGCTACCTGTCTCTCACTCATGCCAATTTCCAGCAGTGCCAAGATGGCTGCCTTTGTTGCTTCACATAATTCTTTTGTTTTAGGCATTATGTGAGAGCTGACAACTTCTGAGTTGTGCTACGGCTTGAATGTAAGCAGGAAACCACTCTAGGCCTTTGCATGTGCAGTGCTGCTTGTGACATGAAATGGCCTCTTATATACCCTGGGAATCAATTAAGCTTAAGAATGTCAAATAGGACATAAAGTATTATGTGACCAGCTGCATTTTTTGTTGTGTTCATTGTATTATACGTTTAGTGGTACCAGATATTAGAATGAACAAGAAATTGAAGAAAACAAGGGTGGTCTAATAATTTTTTCCATGACTGTACGTTCAACTTGCTCAAAAAATCCATTTAATTCATTTAGTAATTATGGCTGGGGTGTATTTCCACAGAACATACCGAAATGTGTTGGTTTGCGTTTGCTATTATCCGATTTTGTGTTGAGAAGAACATCCCCCTCACATATAATGAAATCGTAAAATAGTATTTTACCCTGCGTTTGTCTACGATATTAAGGTGAAGGGTGCATTTCATGGCAGGAGTGCATACTGTGATACCTAACCACCCTATTTATTGCCTGAAGCCACAACTGTCTCCTATTTTTGCAAAGGGATGACGACCTCTTCGGATGGTGAACATACGCCAACCTTTTCCAGTTCTGTTCATGCAATTTACTACTCTATGTCTCATTTTAACCCATACAGTCTATAATTATAATGTTGGGAATGCTGCTGTCTGTATATCTTTTGCCTCCCGGCTGCACGCGCAGCTTCTGTGTGACATAGCCCAGAAATCCATCTATGAATTGGCCTTTACGAATAGTGTGACATACAAATTATTCATGGGGAGCAACATGTCCACTCCTTTAAGTAGCTAAACGATAATGTAATCAAATATTACTAATTTTTCTAACATACTAGATTTGACAGGTTGTTATTTATTGCAGCTCAGTTAAATCTTTCTGTTTTGTCCTCTGTGCAAAAAAAAACAAAAAAAAAACAACAAAAAACAAAACATGAAATCATCATGAGAATTGAAAATCATCCCAGAGAGACATTACAAGCTGCCAAAAATAAGATGAACAACACACTGGTCAACACTATGAAAAGCTAAAGTGACTTACTGCCACACAAATATTACTGCAAAAAAATATACAGCGTAAATGAATCGTTGGAAAATGACTCATGGACTTGCGTGGTGTCCATTTGTCACACTGAGGAGAGAAAGACTGAAACTGAGCGAAGAACAGGGACAGAAATAGAGGTGACCGGTGTCCCTATCACAGCTGTGCATGCTGCCTAAACTGAGCCAGGGATCTGTTGACTGTCTCTACACTCTCACTGATGCAGAATCTGTCAGCAAGAAATCAATTATAATATATAATAATGTGTGCTCAAAACACAGTATGTTCATGGTTGCAAAAGAAAACAGCCATGTAAACGTTTCTGTGCACATTCCCTTCGCTAAACTGCCAAAACACACCCCAAAACTTTTGCAGGTGTGGTAAAATGATGGAAATCAACTATGAATTTTGATATGGACTCATTTGGAAAGCGATGACCCGTTCACCAGGGCCGGGTCTAGCCTGTCAAATTAGGGTGGGCTAGTTGACAGAACAGGTGGGAAACTTGGTTGATGTACAGATGATAGTGAATAAGAATCACATTATTGATCCCCAAGGAGAAATTCTGTGTTCATTTACTCTCTAACACAAACTAAAAAAGTCTCCATGCATGTTTCTTTTCACTGGATGAGCTTGAAAAATAAAGGAATGAATACTAATAAAATAAATTATTCTCACTGAGAATTTATACAAATAGAAGGCAATCTACTCTTGTTCAAACTGTGAAAGAGTGAAAGGTGGTGAGTCCAACAGCTGCACAAACAACTTAGACTTGGCCTTAAATATAAATAAAAATGACGAAATTATATTTTTTTTCATATTTTACAAACAAAAAAAAGGTCTTATTTTAAATTCAATCTGTTTTCAGTCAGTGTGTCTTGACTGGAGCTGTGTTGTCCAATGTGCGTGTTTGATTGGCGTTGCTTTAAGGTGGGCATATACTATGTGATTTTCGGCCCATTTTGAGCTGATTTTTTTTCTGTTAGCAATCTCGAGTGTCTATCCACTTCTTCTTCTACTTCTCCTTCCTCTTCTTTTTTTCCTTTTTACGTTGTATTTTTGGATACCACGCCGTGTATGGACATACAGTGTGAGCAGTCAGGTCTCATCAGAGCGTCGGGCCATATAGTGTGAGCACATGAATCATGGCCTGCGAACTATTGAACTCTGTGGTTTAGTCATACAGTTTGAGCTGGATATAACTACAACCATTGACAATATTGTACAATGTCTGCCCAGCTTAAGTCAGTGTATGTGGACACAGCGTGATTCAGATGGCCACTGCTCTGCAGGAACCCAGAGACGGAGCTCAGCTGAAGGTCACATCAAAAGGTCAAAGATGCAGTGAAATTTGGATAGAATTGCGCTAGCAGGTGCAACAGTGTGCAGCAGAGACAGAGGAGCGTTGTTTATTTTCCCACAGCTGAGTGACCAAATGAAGTCCAATCACTGGTGGAACAGGGCCGGTTGTATGTATGTATTCTATTGGACAAACTTTTTAGCTGACATTTGGGTGGGCCGAGCCCACCTGTGCCCCTTCCTACCACCGGCCCTGCTGCTTGCTAACATAAGCACAATTTTCTGTTTTCCAGCCAAAGAGAAAATGTTGCTGTTTTTTTCCTTCATTGTGTGTTTGGGGAAGGAGGTCTTTTAAGAAACAACATGTGATCCTCATTTCATCTCATGGGGAAACAGAAGCAATTGCTGTCACAGTCCAATCAGTCTGAACTTCAAGCTTTGCACAGTTTTGTCATGCAAGCCAACGGTAATAATGACTCTCAGAGCGCAGTTTCCGTTGCAGTGTTCAGTGTGAAATGCCAATTAAACTGGATCTGTAAACCCCTCACATTACCAGATCATTTCAGCCGAACATTGGTACCGACCGAGGTCCCAGATCAGATTTTTCCTCTGATTTTTGGGAGGGGTGAATCTGGAATAAATTGGCTCAAAACTCCTGTACTATTGGGAAACGCACTCGTTTGCTTTTTTTTAACAAGAGTGTGATGAGAAGATTGATATCTTTGTCATGTCTGTATGGTAAATATAAAGTTTTGCTTAGCTTTGCACAAACACTACAGAAACAGTCAAACTGTTCTGATCTGGTCTGTCCTGCTTGTTTTATTCTGATTTGAACTTTTGTTGCAGGTTGCAAGCAGCAAATTTTACATAAATATCCAAGAACAGTTACGGCTTGTCAGGACTTGACATTGTTAGGTTATTGTTTAGTTTTGGAGGACAATAAAATTGAGTCAAACTTGATCAACATGGAGGTGAAAATAAAAATGAACCAGTGCTTAAATGTTTATTTCGACACATATTTTGATGTTGCACAAACTGTAAGGTAAAATGTGCACACAGTGAAGGTGGGGAGATATTTATTTTATTGATTCATATGGATGATGCCAAACTTTCAATGACAGGTGACTTTTAGTAGAGGACAGAACAAACTAAGAGTTGTTTGTTTATCAGGGCTGAATGAGGGGAATGCAGTGGCAGTCGGGGGACAGGAGCAGCCGACCTGTTTGCCTTTCACTGGACGATGATTTTATTTTTCAGTACATGGGCATCATATCACAGTGCCATTTGAAAAAAAAACAACATGTTTTCTCTCTGTTCTAAGTGACAGACAGGATGATGCAGATTTATCCTCACATAAAATGATTTCCCCCCAAGATGTATAGGACTGTGTTGACAGATGCTATGCTAATGGTTGATCTGTAAATCTCATGCCGGTGCATAAATTTGGCTGTAGCTCGCGTTGATCAGGCTGAATCTGGGCTACGCAGCAGTGTGTTCATACTGCAGAGGCTCCCATCAGTGCAGGTCAGTCAAGGATGGCTCAATATCGGGCTTAATATTGCAACAGAGAACATGAATAAAACAAACCCGATACCAACGGCACCACTCCCTCCATCCATTACTTACAACAGCAGGATGTCAGAGCGGTCCTCTGGCTTTAGATACCAGACACCCTTACAGTTGTGGCGCTCGTTAGTCCCTGGAAGTTGGGATGCGTGTCATGTAAACATAGCGACTTGATGTAGATCTAACTTAAACAGGGCTGTCAATCAGCGGCAGTCCTTGACCTCGGTTGGCTGATGAGGATCCTCCTGAGGCCTGGGCTACCACAGCCGTCCCAGGCTGGTTGGACAGTTGGCTGTCAAGAGTTACGCTCATTAACAATGCGTCTCCATTACAGTCACAGAACAGCTGGAACATCAGGACAATGACATTGACAGATTACTGTGCAGAGGAGTGCATTTATATACAATTACATCCAGATCAACTGTCAAAACAGTCAGAGGAGAGTCAAAAGAGACGACGAGGCTCAAGTTGTTGCAAGGCTTGATCAGTGATGTAACAGTTATCATATACTCTATCTGTGTGTCGTGTGTGGGCGGGAGCGCACGCACAAGGCCTCATGATATTTAAATGATGACAGCATGCCTGGCACTCGTGTCCTCCGTCACTCACATTTCATTTGACTCCTCCAAACACGCTGCATGAAATCAACGTGCATCAAGCCTACTCGTGCTAAATGGCACAAATGTGCAGCAGCAGTAGAATTTGTGTAATTTCATCCTGGGAAAATGATTTGTGTGATTACAGTCTTCATCAGTACTCTGTAATCATGCATTACTGGGATGTAAAGAAATGACTGATCTGCAGCGTGAATCGAAAGCTGCTTTTGAAAGAAAAAATAGACACATTGACAGTTTCAGCTCCATTACAACCAGGATCACTAACCAGAATGCTATTATTAAACCATTATGTCACAGCCTATCCCCCTACTTGTCCTCTCACCTGGCTCACTTCCTTTCAATATGCAACTCCCCTTGTCACCGGTGTCCTTGTTCGTGTGTGTGTGAGTGAGGTGTCAGCATTTTATCAGGAATCGTTCAGCTGATGGCCTGTCACCCCACCTTAAGGACGCAGCGAGGAGAGGCGAGGCGAGGCTCACCTTTGCCACGACTGACATTTTAATTTGTCACCGTTGTGCCTTCCTGTTTCCGTCAATAGCGCATCAATGCATCAAAACAAACGCCACGGGACAAGAGGGGATTTCTGAATTCAATAGTATTGATACGCACCTCTGATTAAGGCTTCACTGCTGCAGCTGCAGAGGTAGCCACTGTAGGCGTGTCAGGAGAGGAGGACAGAAAGAGTGAGATCACAACAGATCACAGCAGAGGAGATTACAGAAAGGTCAAATCTTCAAACATATAAATCTCTATTAAAGTACAAGCATGTGAGGCCTTTAAGAGGCCTGTGAGAGAATTACAACAGTTTCCAAAAGCAATGCTTCATTCTAGTGGAACATTTTTATATTTCAGCACCCTCCGCTCACATGAGTTCACTGACAGCCAGTGCAGCATTATCTTCACTGCAGTGACTCCTGTAACCATTTAACATGCAGCCAAAAATGGCTCAAATATTTTACCTTTGACTTGACTATTTCATTTTTTCAGTGTATTATCCAGAATATTTTTTTTGCCACAATGGGTGGCATGGCATGGTGGTGCAGTAGTACCGGGTTCGATTCTCACTTCGGGGCCTTTCTGTGTGGAGTTTGTATGTTCTCCTCGTGTCTGTGTGGGTTCTCTCCAGGTACTTCAGCTTCCTCCCACCATCCAAAAACATGCATGGGGATTAGGTTAATTGGCTAATTTAAATTGTCCATACCCTGCCTTTCACCCTAAGCTAGCTGGGATAGACTCCAGCCCCCCTATGAGGATAAGTGGTAGAAAATGGATGGATGGATGGAAGTTTTTACAATTATCTGTGCCATCACGAGAAACTATATGCATTTAATGAGGGGCCAAGCATCACTTTGAGCTACATGCTAACATCAGCACTTTCACTAAAGTATTAATCAAATGACAGCACTTCTCAGGACATTCACTCAAAACCACAAATGTCCACCCCATGGTGGCACTAGAGAGGAAGTCAGATTATTCACGTCAGTCACTGTAATCATTAAAGACTGAATCAGATTTCATTGCAATCCATCCAGAATTTTTGAGATATTACCAAAAATGTGTTTGTGAGGTCACAGGTTACTAAAACAAATCAGTTCACCAATGAGCCCACGTGGATGATTTGAAGATATTCACTCCAGGCATTTTTAGATATCGCAAGAATGGGATGTACATTGACATGCATATACCTCTGGCCGCAGCCCGGAGGCATAAAAGGCAGATATTTGCTGTTCACAGACTCTGACACGAGAATTTGTAGATACTGAATATCTGGGTTTTACAATTTAGTAAAAACAAGCTATTTCAAGGTGTCATCCTGAGCTCCAGGAAACTGTGATTTTCTGACATTTCATAAACAGGAAAATAAGCAACAGATTAATAAATAGTTGCAAACAGAGAATCACATTGATATCTCTACATGCTGGACAAAGTGTTGCTTTTAAGTCCTCAATCTCTTCTCTATCTCTCTTAACATGCAACACTCTGCTTCACACTCTGACACACACATTTATGCACCTTTTCCGTGGCTGGGACGGTCATTAAGCCCTCATAGTGGCGTCCGTCAGTGCGGCCGAGACACCTCTCCCAGACGTCAATACAGGTTTGGCACACCTTGGCCCACGGTGCCCTCTGAGACCCTGCCTCGTCCTGCACGTGTCAGCAGAAACAGAAGCCACTGTGTCAGGCTGCTGCTCCCTCCCTCCCTCTGAAGCTCCCCATCCATCCCTCGCTCCGTCCGGTCCCTGGGGCGGCAGGTCAATCCTAATTGTATGCTAATCAGGGCATTGCGCGCGTCTCTCTAACTGCTGACAATCGATGGGTGACATCAAGGTATTGTAGCCAATGCAAAAGGGAGCCTCCAGAGTAAACAAGGAGGACAGGATGCAGAAGAAGTGCCTGTCAGTTGGCCTACAATATGGTGCCATTATTTTTTCATTTTATAGTTATGTGCAGGGTGTTATTTTTTGTTTTAAATTGGTCAGAGGAAACATTTTGTTAAAGCACTCGAAGAACTTGACCTTTAAAATGTACCACTACATACAACAGAAACACCAGATGAGAGCCTCTTTACAAACAGACTCATCGTTGAATACAATGACTGTGGCTGTTGAGTGAGTGATGCTGCAGACTCAAGGTCTCCATCCACTGCCGCTGTCGTGTCTCTGCATTTGCCTCGCACGTTCTCCCTCTTTCCATCCAGACACATTATAATGACTCCCCTCCACAGCTCCGCTAAATCTGTTCTGACTCTCAGTCAAACCAAAACTGGCATTTCCAAATGAATGAAACATGGATAAGCAGTGATGACACAGAATGTGATGAATAAACCCTCAATATGGGGTGTGGGTTAGTAATAAGCCACTCTGTATGGGCGTATGTGTTTGTGTGTGCATGTAAGTGTCGGTGCATGTGCTGTTGCTTACGTGAGAACATGAAAGTGTGAATGCGTTCCTCTGTGTGACGGTGATGAGGGCATGCACAAGTTCACCAGCTGCAGTGCAACTTTTAATTTCAACTGTATTAACGGAAAGACAAGCAGGAAAAATATAACAGAGCAGGAATGACACATGACATGGTTAAATCATTCAGCGACTGTTAATAACACTGTGACTGTCTAATTCTAGTTTATAACTACCGGAAGTCTTCTCAATGGCCTAATCATAGACTGTACATAAGAAGTGGTTATAGTTACCGTGACAACATCCATTGGCCTGTAGACTGACCCTCTCCACCAGAAATTGGTGGAGAGGGTGAAGTGCAACCAAACTGAACAAAACATTTTTAGGAGACCCATATGTTACATTTACTGTATTATTATTAACTTTCATTAACTGAAAACACACTGAGGGTTAAAGAATTCCTCCACCTTTCAATCACGTGGTAGGCACCACCTGTACTGAAGAAGACTTGAAACTAGCGATTGGGACATAAACTTATGTTTACAATATTTCTCGCCTCTGTCACCTTTTATTAGCAATAATAACTTTGGGAGTGTAAAATGTTGGTAGCATAAATAATCAAAATAAGAACCATGTTGTAATAAACCATAACTATTACTTGATATATAACCTCCAGTGCGTGCTGTACCTCTCAAAAAGCACATTGTCCTTTCATCTACCTCCCTCTCTCTTCTCATGCCTCCACCCGGTGAAATCTTTCCCCTCCATCTTTTCTATTCCTCACACATCTCTGATCCCACACAATTATCTACCAAATCCCTTCCCAACAGCCCCCTCTTCACTCCTCTATTCCTCGTCATTTATCCGCCCTCATCTACTCCGACAGGTCCCATGGTTCTCTCCCTCCTCTCCTTCACTGCACCTCCTTCCTTCCCCTCATCCCGTCCCAGAGGCCTCCTGATATCGGGGTCAGTGTAATCCCGCCATACGTAATCTCCAGTTTAATCCTCTCAATCTCCCGCGATTAAACACAAAAAGTTGTCCGAACAAGAGCTGGAAAAAAAATTACGGCCCAGTGCGCAACAGACTCCACGGTTGCTTGGGGAAGGGGTGAAGGGGTGCAGTGAATACACTGTGTCCTGCACTGCTATTATTATATTAATACATCTGCTACTCATATTAATGTGGTGGGAAAGGGTTTGGTTGCACAATGCAATAGTGAGTGAGAAGCCAATAGTTGGATATGGCACAATTTGGTGGAGATGAGGACTCAGATAGGTCCACTCGTGAGAATAACAAGGCAAAGCCATGTGTGCACCGTGTGTGCAGGGGAGAGGCCAAGTATACTCACTTTGACTTGGGTTAGCTTGACTTAAACTGGAAGAGATACCAGAGGGAACATGTTGGGTTCATAGAGCTGCCAGGGACTTAAAAGACTGTTAAATTCTGGGAATGGGTAGTACTTTTAAATGACACATTTGCTGGTTTTGTGCACTGTATAAATTGAGACAAGTCTTGAAAGTGGTGGAAACCCCACATTTCATTCAAGCTGCTCGTGTGTCGTGTCCATTATATCAAAGAAATACTCCACTGCAAAGACAACAAAACACCTCATATCTGCCTGTTTCCCATAATTGGAGACTATATGAGCCTGAGTATTATTGGGGCAACAGCAGGTCAGCTGAGGGTAATGGGATTGAGTGGGAAGCAGTGTGTCTGTATTCCAGCAGCACAGAACAGGGTGCCTTGAGGTTACCAAAGCAGAGATCTTCACCATCACTCACTAGTCTTTCATCTCTCTATCCCTTTAACCCTCCTCCCTGCTTAAGCAGGCAGCACAAAAAAAATCAGCTCATCATGACGCTCTCTGTTCAACATCTTTATCATTCTTTGTTTGAAAGACCTCTGTGTTGTAAAGACAACAACCCTTGGCGCACAGACAGAAGGGAAATCTTGTCCAAACTCAAATATTGCCCTTGAAGATTAAAACGAGGTAAACTTTTTGTTCCAAGTTGTGACATGAAAGCTCCCCAATGTGAGGGCCTTCTGTCATCCCACTGGTACAAACAAGGTCACAAACTTCAGCATGAAAACACACACACACACACACACACACACAGTCAGACTCAGCTGCTGTGGTCATGTGTGGGCTGTGGAGGCAGTGGGTCAGACCACATGTGTTCTGGAGCTGGCTGGATCTGGATCCCAAAAAGGGGAACAGGACGTGCTCCTGTTAGGAACGCCTGGATTCCCTGCTGATAGAGGAACAGCAGAACCAACCCGACAACGCCACGCCGGATCGATCCTGCAAGGACAAAGCAGCTGCTGTGAGAGACAGATGAAAACAGTCTTGGTGATTGGCCCACTGGTGACTTCTCACCACATCACCGGGGAGAGAGGTGACCTTTTTGGCTCCGGATTAAAGTCACAGTTTAAAAAATCCAATAAAGGAATAAGGCTGGTGATATTTTCTATTCCTCTTATTGTCACCAACATATAATGAAGTATTGTTTCCATAGCACTGGACTCCTGCTGCCTTAACTCTTTGAGTGCCATTGACGTGTATATACACACGTCAAAGTGCTTTTTCAGCAGTGGGTTGCCAATCGTGGTCTCCCTCAGCCTGTGAGTAATATTGGTGCTTGGGAGATGTAGGTGGAGCATAAAGAGACAGTATACACCACAGAGATCAAAGCAGGAACTGGAGACGATCATGATTAGGGAGCAAAACAAATGGATTCTGGACAAAAACTGTTGAACTGATCTGTTTCTCTGCAGAGAATGGCACAAACTGCCAAGGCAGCAAGTTTCCTTTTTGTTTAGCATCCACTTCCAGGTTTGTCTGCTTCTTTTTACATTGTATTTCCGGAATACGTGTATGGATGTACAGTGTGAGCAGTCAGGTCTCATCAGAGCATCGGGCTGTATGGTGTGAGCACATGAATCCTGAGCTGCTAACTATCAAACTCTGCGATTTAGTCGTACAGTTTGAGCTGGATATAAGTGTAATCATTGATAATATCACACAATGTCTGCCCAGCTTTAATAAGACTAACACTATCAGCTCTGTAAAACACAGTGATGTCTTGAGCTAAAAGGTAACATTAGCATGGGAACACACTCACAGTGAGAAAACCAACATGCTGCTGACAGCAGGTAAAATGTTCACCATCGTTTGGAGTCTACATTTTTATTGACAAGCACTGCTGTGGCAGAGAGGAACATTAGCTGAACATTAGCTTTGCAGTTAATTAGGTAAATAAAAGTAGTGACCAAATTCAAATTTTGACCTGATGGTGGCACAAGATGAAAAGTCATGTCAATTAATAAAATAGAATTAGAATTCATCAGGAGGGCAAAATCTAATGGCAATCCATCCAGTAGTTGCTGTGATAGTCTTTACCAAACACAGTGTGATCCACAGAGTCATTTCAGGCACATCTGGACTGGCCTCTTCAATCAAGCTGATTTAACCTGAAAAGGTCTGAAGCTTCAGGTTCATACACAGTTTGAACTGACCTGCTAAAAGGCTGTTAAAAACACAAATATCCCACAAATGCCATTATATTGCCATCCCTGTCGAGACAAATCAAATGAACTCTTTTTCACACTTCTGAGCAGGGAGCTACTCTTAGACTGGATTGTGCATTATCACAAATGATTCTGTGATTCTGAATGAGGTTTTTTTTTTTGTTGAAAGTTCCACTTTCTGCTGTCCCTGTTATTCTAGATAACCCACACAACTCTCAACAAGTGTGAACAGTTTTCTCAAGGTCTAGCTCCAGAGACAACTGTTCACAGTGTAGATGTCCTTGTTACTCTGGTAACAGGGACATTGTTCCTGGAGGATATTTCTGTTGGATTTCTTCAATGCGTGGGGTTAAAATCAACCATTTAACACGCACACATATACAAACGTACTGTAGCTGTTAGCGGAGGTGTAAAAATCTAATTTCTCTCACCCTCTTTGTCGACACACTGACACAAATACACACCACCTTCTTCGCAAACAAACAAACCTTGCACAGTTTGATGGTCATGGATCACTCTGGACATTTGTTGCCGTCCCCCTTTAATAGGGAAACTTGATCTGCAGGGGGCCGATGACAAGCTGCAAGACTTCCGCCTCTCTTCTTTCACGCGCTTATGAGAATCCGATATGACTGGAGCTTCACTGGCCCATTTCCCTTCCTCTGCTCAGCACTCCATCCATGTGGATAAGTGAGCAGAAACACAGAAAGATGGGAGTGTGCAACATCAAGACCAAGACAAAGAGATAGGAAAAGAGTTAATGTGTGGAGCAGTGAGCAGAAAAGGAGAAGCCGAGGACACTGGGGGCAGCATGCAGGGACGAGGAGTGAGGTGCACACTTATTTTTGTTGGGGATAGATATGATTTAAAGTAAAAGAAGATAGAAGTGTTTGAGATGTGATGGAAATGAGTGAAAGAAAGAGCGGCAGAAAAGTGTCAATAAATAGCATTAATAAATTCCCAGAGGCTCTGAAGATGGTGTCCAGCTGATTCCTTTAATTTTTCCACAAAAAAAGTTGCAAAAAAGAGAAAACAGCTGGTTTAGAGGAATGCGGCGGAGAAGGGAGAAAAAACCCTCATGTGAAGACGAACCTGCATAATTCATGTTCTGCTCCTTTTAGAAACAGCAGCTTCATCAGGACAGGGCCGCTTCACTGTAGCAATGCAGTGTGTGTGTGTGTGTGTGTGTGTGTGTGTGTGTGAGGGAAGGAGAAAGTGTGTGTTGCACTGAATTCTGCTTGTAGTGGCATGTTTGTTAGTTCTGCTCTTTCTCTGTGGTTGTACTTTTCACCATGCTGGTGTACGACGTGTCTAAGCACACAGATGTTCACGTGCGTGTGTGTGTGTGTGTGTGTGTGTGTGTGTGTGTGTGTGTGTGTTTAACTGGAAGAGGGCGCCTTCACCTTGCTCTGCTCTTCACCCTCACTCTCCCTGACTGCACTCTACAAGGCCATTAGAGCTCCCTGAGGCCTGCGGAGGCTGCTCGTCTCTGTGTCTGCTTTCATGTGTCAGTGAGTGGGCTCAAATGTGTGTGTGTGTGTGTGTGTGTGTGTGTGTGTGTGTGTGTGTGTCAACCCCATAGAGTGCATGGTAAAGTTCAATGGTGGTGTGTGTTTTTTTTCCCAAGCCATTGTGAATGGACGTGTGTGGGTGTCCTACCTTCATGCCCCTGCTTTCATTATCAGAATGTGGACAAAGACATTTTTTCTATCAATGTGAGAAGCGCTAACACAGGTGTGTGTTAAAAGCGTACAGTGAGAGCCCCTGCCACTCCGGCAGCCCGTGCATACAGTGTGTGCAGCTGCAAACAAGCCTCCGTAGGGTAGCGAAGGGAGCTCAGCAGGAAGCACTGGTCTGATCAAAAGATTCCCGGGTCTCTGAAATACACAACTCGAGCTGTACACACTGTTGACTGCTGGATTAGCATGCCGAGAACAAACATCGCCATACAAATAGACGGATGAAAAAAAGAACAACATTCTTAAGAAGAGTCTGCGCTCCCACCCACTCTGCTCACAACCAATATGTTAAAATGTGACAACGCTGCTACAGCTCCAAACAAGAGAGACAAAAGGAGAGAAACAGAGAGAGAGAAAAAGAGACATCTTTCCTGCAATGTTTTAGTCACAGCAGTTATCTCAGATACACAACAAAATATCATCAGAGGCAAAAATGGGCAAATGTTTCCAGTTGTATGAACTGATCACAGTGACCTCCATTAATCTGTACAAGGCCCATAATAATACACAATATGACTGTACTGTAAATGAAACACACACTAAATCACGTGTGCTGACAAGCTCTTCACTACATGACCCTCAGGGGTAGCAGCAAGAGACCCATTCATTTACTCACTTAGTGGTTAATTTGAAATTCAGACCATTTCTATTGTCTCCACACAGCTCTCAACATGGCGAAGGACAAACCAGAGTCATATCTAGAAAGTACCCCCTGAGGGATGTTAATAATTAATCCTTTAACTATTAACAAACTCATAATCTCAAGTAGGGATGCACAATATATCAACATAAATATCGGTATTGGCCGATGTCATTTTTTAAACATATCAGCATATTAATAATCAATGTTAATATTTGTGTGTCGGGAGAAGGAGGGGAGGGGGATTTGGCTACACAGCGACAGTGTCAGTGAGGTAAATGCAGCACAGGATAGTGGGTGAGAAAAAATGTCAGCGGTGTGGCCGTTTTTTCACAGTGTTGTAATTTATGACAAGGTGACCGATTTCACTGTTTTATGATTGAGAAAAAAAGTTGCGTGTTGAATAGAACAACAGTTATTACAGTAGCTGTTTGTTTCAGTAATAACTATTATCTCCAAGCTGGAAATGTCCCCAGACTTCAGAAATCACCTTCATTTATGATCCAAACTTTCTCATAACGTTTTGTATGTTGAGGGAGTTAAACTGTGCTTTAATTTAGTTATGTACACTCTTGCTACAAGTGGTAAAGGTTGCTAAACTGTTACTTGTGTTTTATGGTCGCTCTGTAACCTGGTATTTAAGTAAAAGATGTTTTGAAAATAATTAAGAGATTCAAAAATTAATTTTGCTTGATTTTTTGTCCGTAAAAAAATTTCATCTCAGAAACTTTTTTTATTTTATATTGGTATCGGCCCAAATTTTCATATCAGTGCATCCCAAATCTCAAGTGTTTAATGCTGTCAGTTAAACAATTGAAATGTTGAAAATCAAAATAACTCTGAGCAAAATATGGGACTGGCTGAGAACAGAACACCTTAAAGGAACTTGGGCTTGAGGGGTTGCTAACTTCCCAGCTAACCTCCTTCACAGTAATCCACTGTTTGCTAGCAGGCAAAACACAGGAGCTTGGAGTGCGTCTCCTCATGCTGCAGCATTTATTCACAGACAAATAAACTGTCAACGCTCACAGAGAGGCAGCTGACAACTTAAAGCTAAAGCTAAGTGTTGCAGGCTTACTTAGGCTTACTTTCTTTTATGCATAAGGTTACACTGCATGCAGCTGCTGATTGGTGCAACGCACTGATCTTGTCGTTAACTGTTAACGATTAGTAAATGGGTGTTAAAGGGACACTATGTAATTTTTTAAGTATTTTATTACCTCAAATCAACGTCTTAATTCATAAATAGATCCTCATTGGTGTAAAATAACATATGCCACCAATCTGACTTATCCTCCTGGGTGAAGAATCAGTTATCTGTCTTTACTTAGAGCGGGTCGTTCATACAGAGGCTTCCATGTCTTTGTGGTCTATAAAAAAAACTATGAACTGCCGAGAGGGGCATAAAGCACTACCTGCTAGTACCCATAGAACAAAATGCATTTCCGTGTTTTGCGATTCACTTTTCACAGAGAAGCAAAGAGGAGACGCCGATTTTACTTTCCCGGCACTAAACTAAAACCTGCACTGCTCTTTTGGTCATAATACAAGACTATACTTATGCTGCGCCAAATCCTCATCGCCAAAAAAGCATAGAAGGGCCATAAAATGACCGGAGCTCCGGGCCGGGGATCCGCGGTGAGTGGCCGCCCAGGAGCGCCCTATGCCTGGCTGGTGCCCAACGGGAAGTCCTCCAGACAAGTGGAGGGCTGTGGAGGTTAGGGGAAAAATGACTGGAGCTCCGGGCTGGGGGCTGGGGATCCGCGGTGATAATGGCCATCCGGAAGTTGACCCACTCCACTTACCTTAGTTCAAACCATGTTGCAATGCATGCAAAGTCAAATTTAACCACTAGATGGGAGAAAAAATTACATCGTGTCCGTTTAAACAAAAAGCTCTTGCATGACTCGCAACCCAACGACCTGTCTTAACCTTAACCAGTGGTGCTCAATGCCTGCTGTCCCTGAGAGTTCAATTTGCATCTTCTAGCCCTGAACTGGCAGCTAAAAGAGCTAACGATGCTAACAGAGCTAACACTGTTTACCTGGGTGGGGGGGCCAGAGGGTGGGTGTTAAATTTCATTGGTGATGTTGGATCCATTGTTTTTAGATTTTTTTTTTTGGGGGGGGGAGTTTTGTGGAAAAGACACTCTTTGTGTTTCCCTGACTAGTGGTGATGTGCAGTGTAGCTGAAGTTGGCGTCTACAATCGTAACACAAAGGGAATTTCATTCATAATGTCTTTTAAAACTTTGACTTCCCTTGGTTTGACTATCTGACAAGTGGAACCTCAGACAGCTGTGCTTGAATCCATTTTTAACAAGAATTGTTTCCAACATCTCTTACATTGGAATCATCTTAAGATTTGATATATTATATATCAGATATGAGTCATGTAAATGCTGACTCAAGAAAAAAAAAAACATGAACATGTTCCTTTAGTTCGATGCTCACACTGCAGCTACCCCACTGCCCAGCAAGAAGCTCCAATCAAACATGAGCATGGCTTAGCCTTCTTTCAAAAAGCTGCCATGTGCTAAAGCATACCCTCGGGTTTTAAATATGTATTTTGAAGGTTGTTGGGGTTTTAATGTTATTCAAGAGAGCGACGTGATGAGCAGAATGTTTGTCAGATCCCATCCTATTACTTTGGATTATAGCTTGTCCACATGTTTTCATTAGAATGGACCTTTGAGTCTTGATGCGAACATGGATTATAGGATATTTACCTCCTTTGGCCTCTCACCTGTGCAACATCCCCGCCTGCTTTCATGCTGGAATGAGTGCAGAGGAGGTCATGAGAGAACACAGGGAGGCCCTCTTCTCAGCCAGCATGCAACACCCATAAAAATCAACTTAAGTCCGCCACTAAACAAGCAGCTTTTTGATTCTCACTAATTATGAAATGGTTAGACATTCTACGCGTGTTTCTCTCCTGTGCTTGAGCCGAGACGCCCTACAGCCGCAGCCTTCCACCGGCCCTCAGATGAGTCTCGTCAATTAGAGCACAGGCCGAAGCGAGGCATGTTAATTCGTGGTAAAATATTCCTCCTCCAGCGCTAATTAGGAGCTAGCTGTGGTCGAGGAGCGCCGCTCGCCAAGCAGCGAGTGTAGTCTGTGCTGCATAGCAGTCCCCCGGTATCGTTTGGCTGACCAAAGCAGCCGCGATAACAAGGAATTATTTTAATTAAGCGGTGCCGCCTTCTGCAGCTAATGAGCCAAGTTAAAACGAACCCGACATCTTGCTGCAGCATGCATGTTCCCAGCTTCAGGACCGCAGATCATATACTAAAAAAACAAAATGTGCAGATAAATAAATTACAAGGTGACTAAGTAAAGAGAGGCATAGAGAAACAAGCAGGACTATTTTGAATACATCGGTCACACTGGCACTGATGCGTTCAAGGCATCAGAGTCTTGGGCAGTCAATGTCAAACAGAGTGAGGACGGTATAGGGATGCTGACCATGACATGCAGGGAGTGCACTGACATTAGTCTTTCACTCCTAAAATCTTTGAGTCCACGTTCAGAAAACAGAATGATGAATTTCCTGTGTGAATGTGGGAGAAGAACACTTTTTTTCTCTCTTTTCTCTCCTTCCGACTGAGTCAGAGTGAGAAAAGAGGAGGCTTTGAAACTCTGCCCAGTCTCCTGCACAGAGCAGCAGAGGAGGAAAAAAAAAGTGTTGGCCCTCATCGTGGTTATTACTCTTCAGTTGTGTAACAGCGACATTTGCCCCAGTCTGAAGCGCATTCATCTCTATCTCCAAACCACCTGCATTCTCAGAACTGCTGGCTATGGATATCCCATCTTCACCTACGAAAATATCTAAATCGCACGCAGGTGACACCCATTTTATTAGCAGGACGCGCTGCATTACGGATAGGAGAGCTGGCGTAGAACAGGAGGTAAAGATGTTAACAAAAGCTGCCGAGCTGGCAGGAGCAGGACCTGCACTGTCACACTGTGACAGCGTCTTTGTGTGCATTTCACTGAGGTGACAAAGCAGCGCCTCGTTGTACTTCCACATCTGCGGATGAGGCCTCTGCATTCTGGGAGCTGACACAGGAGACCAGGCAGCGTCCCGCTGACGAAGTATTCGCCATCAGGACCCGACCGCGGTGGACTGCAGGGCTAAGAGCTCTGAGACAACCTGCACCACCCTCACGTCCTCTCACACTGCAGATGCCTCACCTCGTAGTGTAACGCTGCCTCTCTCATTACCTTCACGTGAGAGCTGAACTTTAAATTAGTCATCATGGCACATTCATTAGCCTGCTTGAATTTACCTCTTAGAAACCTGCTAATGTGCAATACCACACTTCATCTGCACTTCACACGTCTTACTATCACACTTAGCCTCTCATCTAAAACCAAGCATTGCCAGTGGCGGCAGCGGTCAAGGTCATTTGATGAGAGCCGGAGGTGTATGTGATGTGAATTCACTCACCGGATTGATTCCTCCTGTACGTCCTAATGATCAAACCCTGGTGGATTTAGAGGATAGTCAAGCCCCTTCATGAGAGTGTGGAGGATACTGATGTACAGGGAAATGAGATACTGTAGGTAGGTACACACTGTTACAGTAGATAGGGCCAAATGAGAGGCTGTTTCATGGTTTGAACTGCAGATCATGTTCGCAGTGAGAGAGGAATAACCCAGCTCATCTTATTAATATGAATTTGACAAGCTTGCAGTGGAATGTCTACAGTAACAGCTCTCAGTTTTACCAAGGCGCTGCACGTGTTACACAAGCTCTTTCTGTATTAAGTCCTTAGATATTAAAACAACAGCAAAAAAAAAACAAAAAAAAAACAAGTTGAAGTAGTTGTACAATAGCATTTCCTAACAATAATACAATTAATAAATAGATTTTTACATAGAAAAAAGGAAGTAATCCAGAAGAGTGAGTGGAGAGAGAGGAAGCACAGAGAGGAAGGTCAGTGTAATGACGCTCCATACACATAATCAACATGTCAGAATAAAAGATCTACACCATGAACACAATTTCAATGTGGGTGGCACCCAAGATTAGTGTCACCCATTCAGCATCGAACCAGATGTGAAATATGGTCACAGTGCTGAATAGAACAGAATACAATAGAATAGACCAACCTGGGAAATTATGGCGCAGCAACAGCAAGAAATGCAATCACATTATTAAAAAAGTATGACTATTTACACAACTATAAGACAAAAGAGCAATATTAAAAAGTGTACAAAATATACATGCAGATAAATAATTATGACTCATGGTGATATTCATAGTGCAAACTATAAGGAGCAGTGAACACTGCAAAAAATCCAAATCTTCCCAAGAATATTTGTGTTATTTCTAGTCAAATTATGTCTATGCACTTAATTTCAGATAATATCCCTTAGAACAAAATTTAGACTAAAATGGAGAGACTTGTTTCTCAGAAATCATGTCTTATGTCAATAAATCTCATCGAGATATTTTCACTTGGTCCACTGGCAGATTTTTTGCTTAATTGAATTCAAGCTCTATTAATAGTGCAAATATGCAAATAAACAGAATAATGGCTGGAGTTCTTTTTGCAGAGCATTATGATGTCACGGTGAAGTTGACCTTTAACCTTTGGGATATAAAATGTCATCACTTCATCTTTTTCATTTTCATCCTATTAGGAGTTTTTGTGAAATTTGAGAATTAGTGTGTGAATTTTTGAGTTATGATCAAATTTGTGTTTTGTGAGGTCACAGTGACTTTGACCTTTGACAACCAAGGTCTAATCAGTTCATCCTTATGGACGTTTGCTCTGGATGTAATGAAATTCCCTCCCGGTATTAATGAGGTACTGCAGGAGAACGGCATGGACGGATGGACAACCTGAAAACATAATGCCTGCAGCCAAACATAAAAAATGGGGGTGACGAGATGGAGGTCTGTGGTATTTCCTGGGTCGCAACCCCATAAATCAGACTTTGCAGCCAGAAACTCATTTTGGATTTAAACACGTCTTTGCTGGCAATGATTGAGCAAGTGCACGCGTATGTCTGACAGTACAACACAGCACTAATGAGATCCCATACCGGCACCAAGCGACGCCGGAATTAGTGCCCCACACAACACCAACCCTCCTCCATCCACCCAACTGCCCCCTAATTCTCACAACACTTCAACTGGCTTTATTAAAACCTGGACATGAGTTGAAAAATGAGCTGAAGTCAGTCTTTGGTCTAGATGGACGCAGTCTGAGTGTGCTGTGCTCTGGAGGGAAATGACCTATGAAATACAGTGTTGTCTTTAAATACAATACAGCCCTTGTTACACACATACAGAGTTAGAAAGTGGGCTGCGCACACACACTGTTGCACTCATGCAATCCTACGCACACACATGCACATGCCAAGCATCGGAGCAGTTACAGGAACAGTATTTCATGTAAGGGATGGAAGACGACAGGATGCTGCTTAATAACAAAGTGTTCGTTTTAAACAAAGCTGGAACTGCTCTGAACGCTCTGATTCACCAGAACACAACTGAGTAAACAGTTCGCCATGAACAAAGTGACGGAGGTATGAAAATGATCCATTCTGGATAAGATAATTGAAAAAAAATCTCTCAGCGTCTGCAGCCAACTCACACAGAGGGTCTACCAGATGCCGGCGCTTAGAGAAGAACAGCAAACACTGTTGCTGCTTCTTATCAAAGGGCTCCTGCCGCCTCTGACCAGTTTTAATGAGGAATTAGCAGGAAAAGACAAACAAGTGAATACACTCTGATTTCACTATTCGCTCTCGTCAGATCTGATTGATGGGAGATTTCTTCACTCAACGCCTCAAAGCTGTGAAATGTTATTGGCTCGTCGCGGCTTGTGCTTTTTCTTCTCATTTATTTCTCTTTTTTTTTTTTTGCAAAGTGGCTACAATACTTTCTGTGTTGGACTGACCAAACTTATTAGTAATGGCTCACAGAACAGCAGGGATCATGTGTTCCTTGTCATTAAGGTGCTTTGCTGGGTCATTAGCAGTGGACCACAAGGGGGAAGGATGCATAAAGAGAGAGAGAACCACTGAATGAGCGTGGGCGGCTCACTACTGACTTCTGCTCATGGCCTCACTGTACACATGATTAAAGCCAGTGGTGACAGAGAGGAACATGCAAGTGTGTGTGTGTGTGTGTGTGTGTGTGCAATTGCTGAAACAAACATAGAAGTGAACATGCACACACAAAGATGAACATGAAATCTGCAGTGGTGCCGCAACACACAGGCAAATAAACAGCTTTTGATCAGCTTTCAGGAGAAAGCTGGTCCTGAAAAAAATGTAAAAAAAGCAGCAACAGTGTCAGAACATGTTGTGCTGCTCAGTAATACAGAAATATCATTGGTAACTGTACAACACGGAGTTCAACTTTAGACAACAGATTAACATTTTAAATGGAAATGTGAAGCAAATCTGCAGGCTGCGCTCTTTCCCCCTTGCCCTCTGTCTCTCTCTCGCTCATTAGTCAGTCACATTAGCTTTCCTGCAACTCTTACAGCCAAAGAAAGGAAAAGAGAGCCTGCGGCAAAGTGACCTTCTGGGGATGGAGGGAGACCAGGGGAATTCTCTGACACCACTGATCTCCACCAAGCTCAGTCTCGCCTCAGACAAAACTCTGATCTGATGCAGCCATCTGTGATTGACAAGGGAGACGGGGTGAATTTTAAGCGCCGTTCCTGTGCAAGGGAGATCATTTGACGACCAACTGACACGCCCGGTAATGGCTGTTGGCAAATTAACCCTTGCAGAAATGTCATAAGGAGAAATGTGAGGTGAAGAAAGATCTTAAGTTTGATTAAAGGGGTGCACACAGGAGAGGGCCGATCAAAGACCCAGCCTCTAACTCCTCGTAGAATTAACCTGACAAATGAGCCTGAAACTTTTGTGTACAAAAATGATGAGATTTACTGGCCTCCACTGAGACTCCACTGTTTGAGAAGTAGCCAGGGTGGCGTAATTAAAGGTTGCAGTTTTTCTTTTCTTTTTTTTTTTTTCTTCTTCATTCTCACCACTGCAGCTATATCAAATTATGTGGCCATAGCTCTGGGCGACACTTGAGAGACCTCCAGTGCCCGAGTATCACCGCTGGACCCCGTCACTGTCAGCGCTTCTGCACAGAGCGCCACTCAGCATGACACACGACCTGCACCTCACTAAGTTACTGGTGCAGTCACACACATCTGCATACCAAAAATAACTGGAGCTGGATGGATAAATAGATAGAAGTCTATTGAAAACATTTCAATATAAACTGTAACAGTTCTTTACTCATTAAAATGGAATACGTTCGGTATGGCCTCGTAAAACCTTAGTTATAGCATGTTTAACACCAGTAAAGTGAATCTCTCCCCAGAACAGAGCTAGTGGACAAGAATATGTAATATCAGATTATTATATCTGTCCAATTATTCTTTTAAGCACCATCAGTAATACTGTCAGCTCAGGTTCTTGTAGTAAATAGAGTATTGAAGTACTACTAAATGTGAAAAGTTCCTTGTCTGTTCTCAGATGGCTTTGACATCAGAGACCTGGTCAAATACACTTTTATATTGCATGCATGTAACGCTACAGTACAAGCCTTCATAACCCATATATTTTTGCAGCCCAGGTACCAGATGCTTCCAAAGCCTTTCTGGCCTTGGAGGACAAAAAGGCTAAAACTGAGAGAGGGAGGGCATCTGCAGGCAGCAGACAATAAGCTGATGGACGAGGACATCATTTCTAAGTGACTGAAAGCCTGGTTAAATTCAATAGTAGATACAAAACTGCATTACAAGTGTTCAACTGAAAGTCTAACATCAATTATATTGTAAGTGTGCAGACACCCGCAACTTTATATTGACTGACTTGCTGGCTCATCCAATGGGTGAGATGTGAGTGCAGTGTGCAGTCCTTACAATCATCTGTGTTGTCAAATGTCTTAGTATCTTTGCTCGTAACAGCGCCATTAACCATGGCCAAAATATGATTTTGCTCTGATTTAAATGCAATAAATGGATCAAATGATGCAGAAATACAGTATCTTCACCATGATGCCAATTTGGAAACTGTCTGAATTCATATGTTGTCAGGTCTGTTCAAGGAAGCAAACTGATTTTAAAATACTTTGTTTTCTGAATGGAGTTTGGCTCAATCAGAGCTATGATAAGCTAAGTGTGTGCTTGTGTGACTTTTTACTTTCATTGCAAACTGACCCTGCATTGTTCTGCCCCAAACCATTAACTCTCCACAGGTCATCTTGACCAACACTTTTTCCTAGGAACTCCAGTCAGTGCATGCTCTGTACACTCTATGATCAGATTTTAACCTCTGCATGGTTGAGAGGCACCTGGCTGCAGACCTCTACTGTGAGGTCGCTCCCTACACAGGCTCCACTGTCAGGTTATTTTAGTTGGAGTATGGAAAACTCATACTCCAATTTTCAAAAAATCATCCTGGTCAGTTTAGGGGAAAAATAAAAACATGCTAGCAGTCAGCAACAACATTGGCATTTGATAACATGCTACTGCACCCAGCTCCCCTTTCTTCTGACTCCACCGCTTTCTTTTTACTCAGTATGAGGCATCCCTACAGGATTGCTGTGTTTTCGCCTCAGCTTGTTTAGTTTGACTCAAACTCACTCCTTAAAGCACACTGTCTGGCAGACCTGACAAGACAAGCCAAAGACTCAGGCCCTGTGATCTGAAGTCTGCTGGTCAGGTCCAGGAAGAGCCGCAACAGAGTCAACCATAGACCTGAATAATGGTGCATTTAAGGTGGCACAACAGATCCGTTCCAGCACAACTCAGCCAGCAGTGAGGGGTCATGTTTGGAAAGATGGTGAGGATGCAGGTCCAATATGGTGCTCTGGGCTGGCAGAGAGGCAGCCTGAATTCACATACAGACCTCAGCTTGTGTGTGTGTGACAGAGTATGTGTGTGTGATTGTGTGTGTGTGTGTGTGTGTGTGAAAGAGAAGGGGGAGAAGCGGCTGGGTGGTGGGGGAGCTCTTGATGTCTTTATTCTGCCGTCTCACAGGGGGGGATAAAGCAGGTGCTTACACGGCTCAGCACTTCCCTATGACTGTGCCAGCGCCGGGAGCAACCACACATCCAGTGTTAATCACCATGTTCCCTGCCATTCTCTCTCTCTCACACACACACACACACACACACACACAGACAATGACAGACACAAACACACTTGGGGCACCCCAAAAATGCCTGGAGGGAAATAGGGGGGCTGATCCGACAGTGATCTAGTGACTCTGGAGAGAAACCCTGCACAGAGAAATGTCACTGGCTTACTGAGGGGGGAGTGTGTGTTGTGTGTCTGTCTTTGACTGCAACTGGGGACAAATTTTGGACTTGAAACCACTCGATTTGGGACAGATTTCCTCCTTGAAAACAAAACTGATTTAGTCCCACTGCAGGTGAAGTGGAAACTCGTGGGGTTGGGATGTGGTGTGGTTTGGTTTATGTTTGGCAGATAAATTGACAAGAAAACAAATTAACTAGACACCATGATTTGATGGCATCACATCAAGTGAATGGCATAAAGCGTTGGGGGGGCTGTTGTGTACGTGGGCACAGCTAAATGCTAATATCTGCATGTTAACAGGCTGACGGTGACAATGTTTAGCAGGTAACAACGATGTCTGGAAGTCATGGCTGTCCGTTCAAATGGTGTGGCAATCAAGTGACATATATCACTGCATAGCTGAAAATGTAAAAACGTGATGTCAGTCGTTATAGAACTATTATTTGAGGAGCAAATTTCCTGAAAATCCATTCAGTAGTCATTAAGATATTTCAAAGAGGTGAATAGTCCAGATACCAGCCTCAGGTTTCAGCTTTTTCAGCTTCATGCTAGCTCAGGCAGGCAAGTAATAACATCTTTAAACACTCCTTCATAAAAGCAACCCTGTGTGATGTGTGAGTACATCCATGGTCATTATTTTGTTGCTGTGCTCCTGTTCATACTCCACTCACATGATTACACACAAAGAAAACTGTAATAACAGGAGGTAGAAGGAGGGGAGGAAGCTAAATCAAACAAAATAGAAATAGACAAAGATTATGGAGATTTACCAGATAGAAAGAGAAAGAATACAAATGTTGGCAAGAAAGAGAGAAAAGGATGGCAAGAAGGATGAAGCAGATAGATGGAGAGAGTTGAATCAAGCAAACAGTTTGGAGTCTCATGGGAAAGATCTGTTCATCCCACACATATCGAGGGATGAAGGAGAACAAATGTTGCCAGGCCCACAAGTCACATCATCAGATCGGACCGTGCCACAGCTCCATCACATTCCTCTGAGCTTCTATTGTTAGAGCACAATCCCCACAAGACGCCACGAGAGCATGGATAAGCAGCGCAACCTGTAGAAAATACAGTACGTCTCATTTTTTCCTCACACTGCTGCTTGGAGATTCAGTATTCATGCTGAGGATGTCCACAGCAGAAATTTACAGGAGTGAGGCATTTTTATTTGGTACTGTTTGACAGGATGCAACCCATGAAAAAGTCATTTATAAAGCTGAATAAATCACATTATCAGAGCACTAATGATCACAGGAAACATGATTAACAGCCACATATACATACACACCATACATAGTAAAGCCAAGCAGAGACGTGTGATTCCTATCGTCACTGTGTGCAGACACTAAGAGGCAGCAGGAGGACAACAGGTAGCACATGTCAGGACATAGAGTTCAGGCGGGGTGGAGGAGGAGCACTAATTGGAGAAGAGGAGCAGCTGGCAGAAAGGCAGGCTGCAGATCACAGCTGATTAGGGACCAGTCACAGGTGTGAGGGACAGGAGTGCACACCGAGGGCATCTGGTGGACAGGTGAGGAATGACTGAGACAGAAAAAATCACTGGCAGAGAAAACCAGACAGAGCAGACGAGACGACAAGAGAAAACAGAGCAGCTATGACCATGACAATCACACAGAAAGTCACATAAAAGGATTACAACATTTTAGTTGAATTATGACAGCAAATGCAAACAACAACTGCACCCTCAATCTCAAAAACCAAAAAGATGAGGAATGGTCGAAGAATTTGCCAGCTTCTTCTTTTTTTTCCAGACAGACAGAATATTAACACCTACAGAACCTGGCACACTGGATGAATAACAATCAACCTAACCTTGCTGAGAATTAAAGGTTCAAACATGCTCCTAACCTTCAAAGGCACATTTTTTCTCTGGGTAAAGCGCCTGTGAACTTGAGCACAGAGCCACAGAAGACACACAACAATGAAATGCTTATGAATATATGAACTGTGGTCTCCCTTGACGACCAAAAGCCATGCCGGGTGAGAGGTTTTCAGAGCTGCAGCTGTCCCCACGGTTAGCGGAGACATGTCGGACAGGACAGAGCGGACTGAATAATGAAGACATTTTTAGAAAACAGAGGTTACACTGTTACAGGAATTACCACCTTGTGGATTGCATGCCTCCAGATCATTGTTTACCCATGAGAAGAGCCTGCTGAGAAGTTTAATAAATGTGTGTTTACAGAATATTGAACATAGCTTCCCATCTCTCTATTTCATTATGAAATAAACATTTGATTTTACCTTGTTCTGCTCTTGTTTTATCAAAGCCATTTTTGTCCAGAATCTGCCCATTTTGCTCTCTAATCCCAGTCGTCTCCACTTCCTGCTTTGATCTCTGTGGCGTATACCATCTCTTTATGCTCCGACTACATCTCCCAGAAGCCCCAGCATTAGGCTGCAGGAGACTGCGATTGGCAAACCGCTGCCAAAAAAACACTTTCACATCGAAATACGTCATTGGCACTCAAAGAGTTAAAGAGGTTGTTCAACATTATTCAGAAAGTCACAGGTTTCATGCAATATGTGAAGAAAGATCAATCTTTCAGCAGCTGAAAAGTGTGGAATATTGCAATGCCTTGAAAACACTGGAGTGTAAACAGGTACTTGAAGCTGCTGATGAGTCTGGAGACTCACTGATGGATGCTGTGCTGCACTGGATGGTTCAGATGGATGGAGTTCTGGATGGCTGGTAGATGTCCTAACAAGGCAGGAAGGAGGTGGTGGAGGTGGAGTGATGTTCTGGGCTGGGATAATGGGCAGTACGCCCATTATCCCAGCCCCTTTAAGGTGCCTCTGCAAAGTATGTGGCCTTCCTAACTGATCATGGTATTAAAAAGAAGGTCTGTGCCTTCCAAAGTAAAAATAATTTTCATGCAAGACAATGCACCATCCCATGCTGCAAAAATACTACTGAGTCCTCGGCTGCTATGAGCATTAAGAGAGAGAAAACCATGGTGTGGCCACCATCATCCCCTGAACTCAACCCTACTGAGAACCTGTGGAGATGCTTCAAAGGGAGATCTGTGAAGGTGGGCGGCAGTATACCTCAAAACTGCAGCTCTGGGAAGCATTGCTGGCAAATGAAATCCAGGCAGAAAATATACATAATGCATAATAATTTGGAACAAATATTTTGTACTTTGATTTATTTAAAAAATAATGTTGTCATCATCATGTGATGTTTTGTTTAATTAAACCCTAACCCAAATGTAACTGTAACTGAAGGATTGTAAAAATCATACTGACTGTAATTTGTAATTATCTATTTAAGGGAAATTAACAAAAACAGCAAACGCATAATAATTTGAAATGCTGTGTATATGGTACGGTAAACTCATTTGAAATAAGAAGGACAAGAGGTGGTTTATAGGACGAAGGAGTGAGAATAAGGCAAGATTCCCACCTCATGCTTCCACGGCTTCATTCTGTGCTTTTAGTTGCGCTGGTCTCCCAGCAAACATATTGATCGTGTTTACATTAATGGGTACGTGAGGAGCTGCAGAGGCGAAGCCCGCCCTGCCTTTGCTGCAGTCCTGGGATCACTCAGACAGAGGAGGGCTAATCTCTTGGCCAGACCTCCGCCCACTATCTGCTTCATTCCCACCCTGAGTGGACAGGAGATGTACTCCTACTAACACCCACCACCTCTGCCCCATCACCCCACGCCTCATGCTGTGGGAAAGTACTCCAACACTGGTACAAAAGAAGCCTGGGACTGATCAAAATGCACCTCTATGGAAACAGCACACGACAGGTGAAGATCATGCTGTAGGTATGGGAAGTGAATATGCTGTGTGAAGGAAGGAAACATGCTGCAGATGAGACAAGCCCCGATGAGCCATTTTAGACGGACCGAGAAAGCATGAAGGAAAGCATCCAGTTGTGGGGGAGCAGAGAAAATAATTGCACAAAGACCCATGTTTGATTCTTTGTCTGGGTCTAATAAGGGAGATAACAGAGATTGGCAGAAGAAATGCTTTTAAATCCTGCAAAACCTTTGGTCTGTGCGAAGTCACAGACCACAGCCCAGCAGTGCACAGCTACTGTAGGGTGCTGCTCTGATGGTAATTAGGCTCCACAGACTGGCACTGGTGGCCCTGGGTCCCCATGAGCTGCTGTTGGTGCCCATGTTCACACAACATAAAGGTTGTTTTGATGCATGGGGGAAAAAAGGAATAGGCTATAAAATGGAAATGTTAGGCTACAACAATATTTGTGTGCAAATCAATATCTGTGTATAAATCAAAGGGAACCTTGTTGGTCCATTGCCTTTTGATGAACCGTATTTACAAATTATTGATTTTTTTTGACTCTAGCCAGTTATTACCAATTTGCGCCTCCATGGTTATAATGGGCTTTATGGAATTGGCAAAATATTTTTAATGAGATGTTTTTACAGTTTTTCATTTTTAGTTTTTAAAGCTTGCCCAAATCACAGACGATTTGAGTAATTACACATAAAACCTTTAGTTCTGTTGATTTGCTTTCTGACATTTTGTTGCGTAAGTTTAGCCGATTTGGTTTTATGTTGTCATGACGATAATGATGGATACTTTTACAGGATGTGATGCAAAACACACACACACACACACACACACAGAAATATAATATAATCTAATATAAATAGATTCCTCCAATTTCATATCCATTTCCCCTGTATCCCCGACGTTGACCCTTGACCTGTCGGATGTAGAGCTTCCAAAGAAACAAGCCTCATTACCCAGGCTCCTCTCTGGCAGAGCGGGGTCTTATTTGCCCCCGAGGAAGGACAGAAATAAACAAAGACCACCACTGATGTGGTGTCTTTGAGTGATGGAAACAAAACACTGGTGCAGTGAAAGGTCAGAGTGGCCGTCTTCCTGTTCAGTGCCCACTGGCTCTCAATCATGAGAAAAGTCTCAGTAATGAAAGAGATGCCGCCATGTCAATTATATTGTGTAGAACTGTGCAGGCTGAGACTGGTGTTACTGACAAGATATAATATTCCAGCTAAGAATAAGTGTGTATACTGTAAGTATAATAGATGAGCCAACAAAGCCCTGAAGTCTCAGCAGTTGTTTCAGCAAAATCACAAAAAGAACCACATTTTACCCTTTAAAGGATAACTTCTGCTGGTTCAACCTGGACCATACTTTCTCATGTTTTTGTGTCACTTTCACACTGAAATGAGCAGGTCAACATGGGATTTTCAACATGGGTCTGACGTCCCTCTGTGAGAGCCGCTTCCTGTTTTTTTTCCTCCCTCCTCTTCTCTGCAGATGCTGAGCAGCTCACAGACCTCACGATCTTGCCAGATCGCTGCTATGATCGATCAAAAAGGTGTGTCAGATCACTATTCAAACTGTATAGAAACATGGTCGCATAGTTTACATCAGGATTCCCTGACCGGTGGGATTTCCCGAGCACGACATAGGATTAATTCGGGTATGTGCTTCCATTAACGATCATGTAGCTAGACTTTTGATTAGTTTGATTGAAAAATAATCTCTGCCCTTCAGAGATCAGTCTCTGGAGATCAACATGAAGACTGATCTCATGGGAATGGACCAAAACTGATAAATTCCCAGGTCGATTGGAGGGTCATTTTACCTGGGTCAAAATGCCGCAACAACCCTTTCACACTGCACAAAAATCCTGGGTCAACGCAGGATTTTTGTGCAGTGTCAGAGGGGCTTAAGTGACCCATGAACTCGTTGTCCAGTATTGAACAAGAACGCTGCAGACAGCACCAGCTAAACAGGCAGTCATTCTGTGTTGTCAGTGTACTGTTCATTCACCGCCAGTGCCTGTTTTGCTGCAGACTGGCTCAGATTGTTATCAGAAGTGTCTGACATCAATATGGAGAGGACCGAACAGTGTTTATTTACTTTTTGCTTGAGCTGCTCTGTCTGTTCACTCTGTGTTTCCTTCTGAAACTTAGCATCACATCATTTGGTGTTTTACTAGTTTTTTCCTAGATTTGTTGGGTCAACTGCACTGTCCATACATATAAAATATACAACGTAGATGTGAATTCCAACAATCTGTTTTGACTTTTTCCTTCATTCCGTCTTTTAAAACATGACATCATGAGATGCTGTCCTCAGCTGCTGAAATGGATAGGCACTATATGTAGATAGATGAATGAACGGCGTCCACAGGTGACGGAGAGGGGTCAGCCTGGCGGAAGAACCTCTGGGTGGGACGAGGGCGAGGTTGCATGAGCAAATCAATGAGACGAAAAGCTGCTATCGATCCTGCTGGATTTATCCCCCCAATGTCAACACGGAGCGTCAGTCTGAAGTGGAGACAGTGCCCTGTTTGCCCCGAGAGCAGCAGGATAAATCTCATTCTCTCCTCTACGGCTCATTTAATGAAGGATATAATGGTGAGACTAGGCTGAACGCCTGTTAGCACACCGTTCTGGTGAATAGACTGTAAATCTCTCATCCTCCTCTGGACCTGACTTTAATTCGCTGCTCAGCCTGAGTTATAAATCTGAATAGAGGTGGCAGTGCTGGCACATGGCAAATAAGGTGTTCATCTTTCAGATTCAATATTTCTAATGCAGTGTTGAATAGACACTACTGTTAGAGAAAAAGCACTTAATTTCATGCTGATGTAATGACTGTTAAAAATAAATCAATAAACACCACCATAAAAAAGATTTTGCAACCCTCTCATCTGAAAATGCATTTTGAAATCCTAATGACTTTCATATTCCATCTTCAAGAGGATGAACAGGGAGAGAATTACAAAGAAGTTATGATAAAATTATCCACTCCTAATTAATTAATCTCCAATTCAAAAAATGTCAAAGAGACAAAACTGTATCAGTCAAACATAGTTCATTTTTCATAGTTCAATTATAATAAATACAATATAATAATTTTAATATTATAATAATAACTTTATCTTTTAGATAGTTGTTCAGTTTGATACTTCTTGAGCTAATGTTCACACTGAAAAAGTGCCAAAATAAAATCAGACTGTAAACACACACACACACACACACACACACGCATATATATGTACATACATAATAATAATAAAAAAAATTAGAAAACACTTTTCAAAAAATATTTTGTGCGCTATTTTCCCACCATACAGCGCACAAAGGAAGCAGAGAAGCTGCTAATTAATCAATAGGTTGTTTGGTCAATTAAAAAACAGAAAATTGTGAAAAAGATGACCACTGCTTCCTAAAACCCAAGACAATGTCCTTCAATGACCACAACTCAAAGGTTTTCTGTCAAAGAGGACTAAAGAAACAATAAAATCAAATTCAGACGCTGAAAACTGAGAAGCTCAAGGGTCTTTTTTTCTTAAAAAAAAAGGACTCAAACCAATTTATCTAATTCAAAATAGTTGCAGATTAATAGTTATAGTTGCATAAACTGTGGGTGTCAAGTAATAAGTGGATGAATGAGTGAAAAAGTGACTTTAGGAGTGCTCAGTGTCTACTGAAATAACCCAAACACTGGAGACAGTAAATTATCCTTCACCTCCACCATGTCCACACTCACCTTCACTGCACCCATACAATCCCAGGCTCACATCAGCAGATCCCTCAGAAGCTACAGTACACAAACACAACAACAAACAGTAAAAACCACTTCAATCAATCATCTTCCTGAGCTGTTCAACCTGACATCCACATGTCTGAAAACCAGACCTTAGATCCCAAAGCCACTGAACAATGAGCTCACTCATTCACTGAACACATGAAGAAGTGAGCAGAGCGACTGCAGACTGCATCAGCCATGGTGACGTGATGAATGAGTGAGTGAGAGGGAATGAGGAAGTGAATGACTTATTGATTGATCCATTGAGTAGGAGGGTGAGCGAGAGGCTGGGTTTGTTACCATAACCTTCAGTACCGAAAGTGTGTACCGAGTACACACTTTGCAGTGAAGAGTGGAGAGAAATGTGTGTGTGTGTGTGTGTGAGAGAGAGAGAGAGAGAGAGAAAGGCACCTCCAGAGGTTTGCATCGATCACTGGATCACACGGGGACACCAAGGAGGTTCACTTGTGCTGTGGCCGACGAGCAGAAAAAGAGGCCATGACACACATACTGTACAGCACCTGCACACACACACACACACACACACACACAGTGGATTCAAACAATGCCTCTTTTGTATGCTCGCTCCTCTTCCACACAAACACACACACACCCTGCAGTAGATCAGTGTTGCTGCTGCTGGCCCAGTGTGGGACCAGACACCGACTGGGCTCTCCTCAGACGCTGCTAAATCTCAGAGTCGACAGCTTGTCATCCCTCCTTATTAAGTGACTGCTATGCGAAGTAAAGCGATGAGCCCTCAGGTGTTATGTCTGCTCGTTACAGATCACCTCTGTTTTGGATTCTGAACCATCCACGTTAAAATCGTGAGACTACTCAGGACAAAAACCTTCAGAGACCATCAGACAGGTCTAACTCTATTAACGTAGACGTAGAAGGGGTTAAAAAAATAACTTACACACAAGAAATGGAAGAAAAACTGTGTGTAGTGTTAACATGTTTTGGGGTTGACTGGGTAAAAGAGCTAGATGTGCTTTGTGAGAATGAGGTGAAATGTGTATGTGTTTCAGGGTCACTCCAAGGTTATTTCTGGTTTCCCTGGTGGGCAAACACCTGATGTAAGTGAAAAGAGCATCGCTCCCAAGGTAGGAACACTAACTAGGAGTTGCTAGGAAACCATGATTGTGTGCATACTTGTGTATCTGTGTGTGTGTGTGTGTGTGTGTGTGTGTGTGTGTTTTCCAGAGGACTCATCTGGTTGTTTAAAGAGCATCATATGTTCATAGTGACAGGTGTTCTGTAGTCTGGGAGGCAAACATGAGGCTTACTGACCCAAAAAAAGGAAAGAAAGGGGCATGAAACCAACTTTTTAAAACCACACAAAAGAAGCCCAAATGTTGACACACACATTTGGAGTGTTTCTTCATCAGATGTCATCACATTATTAAATGTAATCCCCCAGGAAAGTAGTCATAAAACTAGAGTGACTTCTCCTAAAAGAGCATTCCACCAGTTCAGCATAGCACCAACGTTCTGAAACGGATGAAGGTCTAGTGCCTAAACTACCCAAAATTAGGGCTGAGTATTGATGAAAACCTCTTGATTTGATTCAATTCTCGATTCAGTCTCGATTCCTGATTCAATATTGATTCAATGAATAGAAAGACACAAATAATTAAAGTACTTGTTGACAATTTTCTTTTTTTTTTATTATTTTCATGCCCATTCAAACATATGTTTCAAGTCACCTAACATTTTGAGGACTGAAATTAAAACCTGAAAATAAAACTCTGGCACCATAAATTATTTGTGCAAATACAAAAATTAGTATGTAAGTATGTAACAAGTACAGTACGCACACAGTATTAGTATTACGGCTTCTGTCAACACAAATCACACTAATATGAATCAATTCAGCATATCCTCTGGATTGATACTGAATTAGGTCATAAATAACTGCATTGCATCGATGCATCAATGTATTTATCCACCCCTACCCAATATACAACTCAGCTGGCAACAGTTCGGTCAAATTCAAGTGTGTCACGCTAGTAGCAGCTAATAGATAAGCTTGCTTCTTTAAAACACGTACATTTTTTAGGTCCAACAGACTCATGTGACGTCATTTTGTGCAGCTGATCATCTGTGGCGTCGCTCCTCTGTGGCCATGAAAGGTTTTATAGACATTTTTCCAGCAGCAGTAGTCCCCACGGCCTGTTAACTCACAATGATGCATCAAATCAGTGGAGTTTCCCTTTAAATATCCCTTCTATAACTGCCTGTGTGCAGAAACAGAAAGGTGTATACTGTCTGTGTGTGTGTGTGTGTGTGTGACTACGGCCTGGCCATCTGGTCAAAGCATTTCATGATGGATAGATAAATTATTTCCGATCATGCACAACTTGTTTGGGGGCTTCCCAAAGTTCCAAACTGATTTATGTGAGAGCGTGACTCCCGCACAAGTTGCCTTTTGCGTCATCCTTCGGGCAAATAGAGAGAGAGGGATGAGGCTCGTCCTGAACCTTGTCCAAACTCTGCAGGCTGCCACGATGAAGGGTATATATTTTTTTTTATCAAGGTCTGCCAGCCAGGCTACTCTGACAGTTGTATCCTCTGCCAAAACACAAGCACAGAGAGAGGGAGAGGGAAAGAGAGGGAGAGTGCAAAGAGAGAGAGAGAGACGGAGAGTGACAAAAAAAATAAAGAAAAAACACAAACAAAGAGAACGAGTCTCATCACCTGATTTTCACCACTTATTGACAGTCTGCATTTGACACAACTTTTCAGATTGGGCGAGCGCACTGCAGGGAGTCCACTGAGCAGATTTCAACATAAACTGCTCAATAAATCACATAAATTACATAATACTCACATGCAGCCAATTCACAATTCAGTCTGCTTTCAAAAAGGGATGTCTAGTTTTACACCACCACTTTGAACACAGCATGGTCGCTAACAGTGTTGCAGGAAATGAATGCAATGCAATGCAGTGTTGTTGTTGACATAGCGTAGCGTGTACAGGTCTATTAGCCGGGACAGGCTCTTCTATTGTTATTGATGCTCTTATTTAGTTAGACATAATTGAATTCCAAAATACAATATCACTCATTCATCATGTTGAGGGCTGACATTTCTATCAGGTTACTGATGCACATTCACAGGAGTTTAGTTAGGGATTAAAAGCATGGATGCATAGTTGGCTAAATGTGATCATGATTTTTTGACAGAGGCACAGAGGAGAAGCTGTGCAAAATGCAATCAGCTTCACTGCCTACACATGCAATCCTTATCCATTTGTGAAATAAATGTTTGGGGCTTAATCATACTAAGTCACGTTTTGAGCGTGGCTAACGCTCTCTGACCATCGCTAAATCAGTGATGAACCTCCGCTTTCAATCACTCATGCCGAGAGGAAGAAAAAAGGAGTGCAGAGTTTGTTCCAAAAGGTCCTGAATCCTGTGAAATATACTGAAGGCTTTTTAGGTTTTCTCATCTCATCTTTCTAACGAATGCCACGTACTTTGTGTTTCATCTTTGACTCAGAGGCTGTTTTTTTTTTGTGCTGCGGCCAGCGTCAGTTAAAGGCCTGTGGTATTCTATATCAAGAGCCTGTTATAGCTGTGAATGCCATATTTGTGATGTTCTATTGATCGGGGGGGATTTGTCTTTCACGTTTTTTTCACGTGTCCGTCCCGCAGAAGGGGGTCCTCTCCTCTGAAAAACGCATCAGCAGTGCAAAAAGGGTTAAGGCTCATCTGAAAGATGTGAAAACAGAGGGAAGGCCCTGCAAGGACAAACTATCGATCCTCTCCTGGGTGTACTGCCAAGTTTTTTTTATACAGAGGTCCATAATTTCCACTGAATCATATGTCTCTTTCTCCCCCTACCCCCCTTGTCTCTTGGCCTCTTTCCTCTTTGGTTGGCTTAAAATGGGACCAAAGGTGTGACTTATGTAAACCCAAATGCATGTCATTCACCTCTGAAGTGTGAATTACAGTGTCCTGGCTCACTATGAACTAATTATACACATCTGTTCCCGTGCTGGCAGTACAAAGGTGTTAGTTCAGTGGTTTCTAAAGTGAGGCAGGTTACTGAGGATGTTGCAGCAGAACAAGGGGACCCCCAAAACAGTGAAGTGTCTACTTATGACATGTTATTACCAGCTACACCTTGTCTGTGGGTGGATTTATTTTTTCTTGCTTTATGTGAAAATATTTGAGAGGACTGAAGAGGTAATTCATGAGTAAAAGCTCAAGATTAAAAGGGCACTCCAGCGATTTAGTATTGCGCCTCCATAAAGTCGAGGTACTCACCAGAGACAGATTAAAGAGTATCTCATAGGCTGTAAAGCAGAAAGCTTGAAAACTGAGTGGGGTGAGAAGTGTGCTTTGTTGCACCCATAACCACACCCAAGAGTGATGTCACGGCGTACTGACACACATCCCAGGGTGCACTCCTACGTCAAGACAGTGGGACGAGGAGTTAGAGGTTGGCAAAAACAAGATGTTTACAGGGTCAATGTGAAAAGTGAAGCACAGAGCTATGATATTCTGACTTCTAGTCAGGTCTGTATAGTGTGAGTCAAGCCACAATAAGGCTGGAGCCTACATTTCCCATAATCCAATTCAGCAGTGTCTTTCAGCGTTAAAATGGTTTACGTTCAAAAGTTGATGACGTCATCAGGGTAATCTTTTTTTCCTGTAGAGATACAGCAGCTATAACTGACTTTACAGACTGAACAGATTAAATATTACTCTGAGGCCTCATCCCAATCTTACACGTCATCAAAAAGTACAGCCTTTTCCCAGAATTTAGCAACCTCCCAACTTCCTGGCAACACCACGTTTCCATCTGGATCCGCTTCCAGCTTTAGGTGAGGTCCTGATACAGTTTGGAGAGGAGAGGCAAGTTACACTGCCCTGTTTCAGGCAGCAGGGCTAGAGATAAAAGCTCAGATAGTGATTGAAAGTGATGGTGAAAGGATTTAGCCTGGGCATTAACTGAGAGAGAGAGAGGTGAGAAAGAGAGCGAGAGAGAAGGGAGGGGGGAGGAAAGAGAGAGAGGGAGTGGGGGAGAGAGAGAAAGAGGGGGAGGAAGAGAGAGGGAGAGGGAGAAAGAGAGTGAGAGAAGGGGAGAGAGGGGGAGGAAAGAGAGAGGGGGAGAGAGAGAGGGAGTGGGGGAGAAAGAGAGAGAGGGAGACAGAGAGAGAGGTAGGGGAGGTAAAGAGAGAGAGAGAGAGAGAGAGAGAGAGGGAGGGAGATATTTTCCATAAAGCCTTTTTTTCTCGCTTTCTTCTCGCTTGCAAAGTGGGAAGAGGAGGAGGAAGAGAGGGGGGAGAAGAAGAAGGAGGGCGGGCACAAGCCTTTCCTCAAAGTCAATATTTTATACTTTTGATACTCCTTGGCGCTGGATTTCACTCCCCTTTCCACATCCAGGACGCCGATCCGCCGCGCGCAGCCGTCCCAAAGTGTCCGGCAGAAGAGAAGCAGCCAGCCGGCAGGAGGATAGCGGGAGTACAGAGAGGAGAGCACCGAGCAGGGGACGAGTAACAGCGGAGGATCTTTTTATTTTGTGCCCAAAGAGGGGAGAGGAAGGTGCTGTCACTCCGACGCCACACAAAGTGCTGACCTGAAGTAAGTCCTTTATCTGATCTGATAAAAACACATCGATGCATCCTGCTGGAGCTCTTTGAAGTCTGCGCAGAGAAGCTGATCTGAGTTCACACACGATAGCCGGACCTCTCCGGGATAACCAGAGTGCTGGGAGCACTTTGGGCTGAATTTCTCACTATTTCAGACAAACGCATCAATGCCTTCATTCCTTAATATGCAACACGCATGTATGGTGAAAGCGGTGGTGCGCAGTGGGGTGCACTACTGTGGAAACTGACACACCCCTACAACAGTGTCAGTGCTGAGGAAGAGCTGTGGCCACTTCACTTGTCAGCTGAAGCACAGCGGGCTGAAGTCCACAGGCTGGTGCGGGACATGGCTGCTGTCACTGTGTGCAGGCAGGATTATGGTCAACCAGGGCACGCTGCAAAAAATGTGTTCGAATTACAATTAAGTGAATAAACCTGGCGAAAATAACTTATTTCGGTGTACTTTATTAAATACACGACAGCATGCTCTGAAAGACGTTTTTTTGCACATTTTATCATATTTAAGCAAATACGTGATAAATGTCTCTAGACTGGTGTTTCTTGCACACACGTGTTGTTTCACCTGTCCTGGACAGCTGTTACAACTGTGGCACGAACCGGTGGCAGCAGCACGTGTTTTTACGCACAAGACTATCCACACGACGCGGCGCTTTTTGGAGCGTTTTTATGTTTTCGTGTGTTAAACTCCACATATTAAATTAAGGGGGCAGTTAGAGGGTTGGTTTAACCACACCTGCCCTGCTTGTTAGCAACTTCAAAGTCCTCCTCACATAGTCTGAAGGAAAATGTGAGTTTTTGTTTCACTTTGCAAGAGAATTCTGACATTTATAATAACTAAGAAGCTGATTAAACTACAAAATAACCCCCCCCCCCATCAGCATGTAAACTTAAAGGACTGACGTTGAAACTTTTATTATGCAAACTAGAGATGCCACACATGGATACATTTCATCTCAAATTTTAAATGTATGTGTTCTTGCATTTGCAGCAATTAAGGACGTGCTGAATTAATGGGGATAGATTGCCCGTCACACTAACTCCACACTTCTCTCCCATTTGTCCTCATTTCGCCCCAGGACAATCAGAGGAGGTCGGCTAGTGCAACATGTCCAATGGATGTACCTGAAGACGCAGTAGCTTCTCCTTCATCCTCCCGGACCAGCGCCTCTGACTCCCTGCAGGACCGTTTACATCTCCCACCCAACTCCCTGCAACACTATGGTTAAAGTGCATGCCCAGATTCATCTCTGTAACATTATCCTCCTCTCCATCCACCGCCAATCTTCCTCAGGAAGTCAGCTGTCAAATCAAGAAAGCGTCCCTCTCTCAGCTCTCTGGGGACCATCAGTATTGGTGAAGAGACACTGAGTGAGCGCTGCCGATACAGTGTCCTCCCGCTCATTTAGGGGGGATTTATATTCTCTCCACTCACAGCACAGCAGCATGGCGCTATAGGGATGTCCACTGGTTCCCTATGAGCACCGCTCCATGCGCCTCGCCTCTCCTCTGAGCTCCGTGGCCCCCCTCACCCTGTGTCGGACCCCGCTCCAAACACGCTCCCTCCTCCTCCTCCTCCCTCCCCACCACCAAGCCTGCCATGCTCCTCCAGGCCGTGTTCCTGCTGCTGCTGCACTGCTTGGCCTCCACGCTGGGCCAGTACGAACTCTGCAAGTCCCTGGTGAGCACGGACGAGGGCTCGGTGTGGGAACAGTATGCGTGCCAGCCAAAACCTGCATCTATGAAGGACTACATGCGGATCAAAGTGGATCCACCCGGAATCACTTGTGGAAACCCGCCGGAGAGGTTTTGCACTCTGGTGAGTTCATGTTGGGATAACTTTTAAATATTTACACACTTGTATTTGAACAGAATTTTGTTTAGTCATCATTAAAATATAGTGTAAAAAGTTGAAAACCTTTACTTTACTTAATCATCAAGGTCACAGGGTCATGCAGTTAGGCTGAATAATGGCAGCAGTGGAAGTAGTGAAAATGGTGAGTGCAGGATTCAAACTAGAAAAGCTAAAGGGACCTTAAAGGGAAGACATGAGTGCAATGACTCTGCATGACTCGACCTCTCCCTGAGAGGTCCTGGAGGTGTTGTTTACATTAGTATGGACTTGGCAGGCTGGGATCCGGTCTGATTAGAGGACCTCACATTTCCTCTGGTTAATGCATATAGCGGGACCTTTTTAGTTCCAAGGACACTGAAGGGTGCAGCTGCAGGAAAACTCGTTAAAATGTCTGCCACAGCAGTATTTAACACACTTTAGCCTGCAGGCTAGTTCCCATCCCAGCTAATGCAAGTGTAATAATTTGAAATAAGGGTTATAAAATCATTGTAATACCAAGAAGGCTGCAATTAAACTTCCCTCTGCCTCTTCAGGGGGAAAGTTTTCTATTTGAGGTTTGACTCACTCGCGTGTGAGACTGCGAGTTCGTCCTCTTGATAATCGCCTCGCTGACTGTCCACTCGCTATGTTGGCCAGTGTTGAATGTGCCAGACTAGTCTTAACAGCAATGAGTCAAGATCTCACAACAAGTGTTTCTGCAGTGTTTAAGCCTGTTTACTTCACATTATACAGCACAATCATGTGATGCTGTTAATTAAGTGTTTGCATTCTGTGTTGCTGGAGATTTATCACTTTAAGACAGATTTTACAAAACAGCCCTCTCCGCCCGCCTCCCTCCCTTACTCTCAACGACACTAATCACTCGGGTTCATTTGACAGGAGCAGGAAAGGGTATTGTGCTCCTTGGATACCTAATGGTTAATGATTTGTTTAATGTGGAAGTAGCGGAAACCGCTGTCGTCTTGAGAGACAGCCTCTCCGATGACTTTCTCCTGAGACGGCAGACGGACGGAGAAGCAAAGAGGGATGCTCGCTGCCATAACGTATTGACGTCTGCCCCCTAATGGCCCCAGCCTGGAAACTTCTATAACTATGTTTCTGAGTGAGCGATGATGAAATATTGATGGGGTCCTTAATGGGCTTCCTTACAAGGGTTGGCCAGCGTTGCTCCATCCCAAGGATCCAGAGCATGCTGCTATAGGCTGGATAGAGAGAGAGAGAGACAGGACAGGGTTGGTCTTAGTCAGCACTTTCACTTCGGACGGGGTCTTTTTATTGGAAAGTTCTGGTTCTTCTCAGGTCATCTGTGGCTGCGGGGATTGAGCCAGGCACCCTAGTGCGCTGACTGGGGATTTAGAGAGCAAAGAATCTGCAAGATGAAAGTTTACTTAAGAAGTGAGGGATGTCAGACTCACAGAGAGACGATGAGTAGGTTTAATACTGGAGCTAGATCATTATTTGACAGGTTTTATTTAAGGGGAGCTAAACAAAATGCTTATCTAGCATGTGATAATCCATATATTTGCATTTATTTAACTGAAAATCTGTGTATTTTGGGTTAGGAATCACAGCATATTACCTAACAGGGGACATTTCAGGGGAATCAAGGCAATTACATCTCTGCAGCCTTTCCTATGGACACACCAGTAGAGTATTAGTTGAGGGTTATTGGTATACAGATCATTTCTTTTTGAGAAAGCAGGGTTTCTTCCCTTCTTCCTCTTGCCCCCGCATTTGGCAGCTTTACAGAAAAGACGGTTTCTTATCTAATTGGTGTACATTTACATTCACTCATTCAGCAGTCCCACAAGTCAAGGGAAAGTCAGGGCACTTGGAAAAAAAAAGACTGCATCACCCAATGCGCAGAGCTGCTCATCCTTAGTAAGACTTGAGACATACTGTGGAAGATGCTAAATAATTTTTTTCACCATACGAGTGCTACGGTGTGTTCCCAAAAACAGAGAATTCACTTTTTGGGGGGTTTTGATGTTGAGGTACACTGTAGCTTTCCCTGCTAGCGTAGGTTTACAGTAGTTTTTGGTCCCTCCATCTCCACAGGGATGCATTTTTTTCCCATTCTGTTTATTTCGCTTGTTCCCTGGGAATGCAGCATCCTTCCTGCTCAGCCAAAAAGGCCAGCATGTTGGCTTCTTTCAACATGACGGGCTTCCAGCGCTTTGACAAAGATGCTACTGTCACTAGCACCGTGTTAGGAGCTTCAGTGGTGTCTTTGTAGTTTCTCTGTATGATAGTTAGAGTCTGAGCTTGCATTTGAGGATGATGGAGTGAGGAAGTTTTGGGAGGGGGGTTGAGGCAGTGTGTTGCAGAGGGGTATTGCTAATGATGAGGGAGAGGTGAGGAAGATCCGAGCTTAGCTAAGCAGAAAGATGAAATCAGACCACACTTCCACAGTGTCGATATAAAAAAAACACTGCAGTCAAAGAGCTCCCATCGTGCTCTTGTTTGTTATTTTTGCTTTTTTGGTTTTGAACCGAAACCTTCAATCAGCCGTCTCCCTCGGGTCCCGAGAACAGAGAGCAGCCGAATGCAAATGGGACGAGCGCATGTGTACGGGAATGTAGTGTGGCATGACGTGAACGGGCACCAGCAGGGGTGTGTGATGCTCGTGCACGAGTTGGCTGACAGCGCACGGTAGTATGTCTAAGAAAGAACAAAAAAAAAAAAAACAACACACACCTTGCTGTTCCACAACACATTTGCCCGTTTTAGAAGGTAGAGATGTGCCAGCTCTAAAAATAGACATGAGAAGAGAGAGAAGCCGCGCAGCAGCGGAAGGGGAGCGTGCAGGAAGAGGAGGAAGATGGCAGCTGGTAGCGTGGATCAGTGCTTCCCAGACTGGGCCTATGGCCATGCTTCATCCTGCCTGCCCAGTGTGGCCCTGCCAGGCCCTGGCTGGCCTGCCCTGCCCAGCAGTGGGCCATCAAGGCCACACTAAAGGGCTACCAACACCCAGCGAAGGGCCATCCCTGATGAGGTGAAAGCTTGCCCAGGTGGCCAAAGTCCTAATAATACACCCTCAGAGGGGAATGTGGACGCAGCATGAGCAGGTTTGACAGTGCAGGGCATAATTAACGAAGGGAGCAGAGAAGAAGAAACAGGCAGCTAGAGAGAGCAACTGTACGAACGAGGGAGGTGGGGGAGGGTGGAGTGATGTAATGGCATGGCTTGCTTCCCCATAAGGACACAGTTGAAAGTGATCAGAGGGTGTTTAGATGTGCTGGCAGAACAGGAGGGTAGTTATAAGTGAGATTTATCCCTGACTGAGGTGATACTAAGAGGGATTGGCCGCAGGGGCTTAGACAGCCTGACGTGAACTTAGCTTTGTCTCGTCCGTTAGGATCTCAGGTCTGATGGTCGTTTGGAAGGGAGGGACCAGAAGTCCACAAGCTACCGCCAGTGTTTGGACACATGTGAAAGATGGACCGGCCAAAATATATGAGCTGTAATTCAAGGAAAGTTTGTACCTAGGTGTTATCATCACATTTATGTCCCTTATGCATTTTTCACTCAGCCTCTACACTGCAAAGTTGTGAGAAACAGACAAGTGCGATGAAGCGTGAGTCTGTTACATGTTAGCTTTCCAACAAAAACTTCAAGGCAACAGAATCCATCTGAAAAATGCAGACAGAGAGAAGTCCCCTGGAAACGCCTGAGGACAACACAGTGTTTGAGATGATTTCTGTTGATTTTAAATGTTTGGAAAGCTGTATGAGACTCACTCTCTTTGCCATGACTAAGATTGGTCTTGATGTGTAGCTAACCTTCCCCAAAACATAGAAATGTAGGCAACAACAACAAAAACAACAATGTTAATTTGACAGACGCTGTCAAATTAACATTGCATCTTATAATCATATAAAAAGACAAGTGTTTGGGATGATTTGAAACTCTCTGGAAATCTATAGGAGACACTCATTGACAATCAACAATTTTGTTCCTGTCACTCTGCAAATCATAATTAAAACATATGATGACACCCAATACTAGCATGTCCCTCTAACTCATTGAGTTCCAGTCCTTTTATAAAACTGAAAGTACCTTGTGCTAGTGTTTCTGGCCACTTTGAGACATCTTTAATGACCCACAGAATATTTTGTACTGTCTCTGAAAACACTAAATAGCTCAAATGAAAGAAGAGACTCTCTGTTTCATCCTGAAAAAAAGTTTGTTTTTACCTCGTTCCATTCTTGTTTTATCTGGGGGAAACTAGAGGCTACTTTCACCCAAAATGCTACTTTTTTCTAGTGCCGTTTGTTTTGCTCTCTAATCTTGATCGTCTCCACTTCCTGCTTTGCTCCCTTGTGCCAGCCGCTTCGAATCCACTTTGACATGTATATACAGTATGTCACTGGCACTCCTCCAACAAAGCTCAAGATGAAGTACACTGATTTTACACATCAAAGTGTGTTTACTGGTCTTAAATGAATCTGTTTTGATCTAAAAATATTTTTAAAAGGTGTAAGTGAGGATATCAGGCCTCTGTGGGCTGCTCCTCCTCTCTGATTGAGGTTAGTGGCTGCATTAGCACAACACACCCACATCTCTGATTGAGCTGTTGGTGCTTGTGTTGCTTTGCAATTTAGGTGCCAGGTTTTAATAAAGAAAAAAAATGGTGGCTCTGCTGCTGGATTTTGATTTTAAAAACTATCCATCATGAGCCTGTCAGAGTTAAACATGAGGAGTGCAATGGCAAGTCGGTGGAATACTTTTTAAGCAACACAAATAGTATAATGTAAAGATCTCTGCGGCACAATCCACGTCATTTTTCTCAAAGCTCAAAATCCTTTTCCAGCCCCGTCTGCCTCCCTCTATCTCCTCCTTTGTGATTGGTTTAGATTTAATAACAGACATCAATAAAAGATAATGGCCTTTACCTGAATTCACCTCATCAGTGCACTAAAAAAAGCAGCTCTGCCTGATATTTTGTTGCTCCAGTGCTGGAAGCATTACCTGGATCTAAGATACGCTCCTAATATAAGATAAGATCCTAATATAACCAAGCAGGACGAGCGGTGCAGCATGGTGTCGCTGCTCCTTCCTTCTTCTCTCCTCCTCCACCACAGTCACACATGCCTACAGTAAACATTTACTGTCGTTTGCACGGACACACACACACACACACACACACACACACGGACGGACACACATAAGCAACACCCACCCACACAAACACACACCAAAGACACATTTACACCCCCGACTGCTGTTTTTCGAGACATTTTGCAGTGAGGAAATTATCACCATTTCAGGTAAAGTAAAAGGATTTGTAATATTTATACACTTGTGTATGTACACATTTTTTTCAGGCAACACACACACACATACAGACATGGTATCTTCACTCAGGGTAACAAGCTCCAGTATGATGGAAAAATCTCCAACAAAATAAAAGATTAACGTTATAAGTGGAAAAGCAATATCCTTTTCTCGTCCCCTCTGTGGCCTTTTTAATGGCGGGGTCATTTCATTCGATGTTTCTCCAAAACAAAATAAATTGCGTTCTATGAGTGTGTGTCCCTACCTTTATTCCCCTTGCTAGCAATATAAGTTAGAAACGCCTATAAGTGGAGGAAGAAATAAAGAGGAAGGAGGAGGGAGGGCAAGGCGCCGGTGGTGGCAGCAAATATTTTGGGGTGTAGGGGACAGAAACAATTGTAAAAGTGACGGAGGAGACGGGGACGGGTATGCAGAGAGCTGTTTCCTTCATGCTTTATTTCAGTGTAAATGCATAACGGCAGCTTACTATTTCTGTAGGCAGCCAGTAATGTTTTATCGCTGCTGTTGTGCTCAAACGGTGAAACAACTCACTTATAATCTGACGTCTGTGTGATGCCATTTCTCAGGAGGTCAGGGAGCTCACTCACAATCAGTCCTCCAAACTTTGGCCACTCGAGGAGTCACTGAGTGTTCAGGATCTCATTGTTGTCCCGCAAGTGAGAAACAAGGAAGTCACTCATCGCAGAGGCATCATGGTGGCAGTTGTCGTGGAGACAGGATCCCAGCGAGGATAATTGCTGGAGGGGCTTAGCGGTGCGGGCCACCTGCCGCAGCAGTTGGCCGGGATCTGTGTGTGTGCGTGCGTGTGTGCGTGCGTGCGTGCGCTGGCATAGATATAGCGGGCCGGGGCAGAGCAGAGGCAGGAGGCAGAGTGGGATAAGGAGGACAGGGCACACAAAGGGCTTAAACATAACCCTGCGCATAAGTCTCTCATGGTGGATAAATAAATATAAAAGTCATCCAGCCTATATTACCGTCCATGTCACCTCTACTGTAGCTAATCCTAATGGTTAGAGCAGCAACACGCAGCTTTTTGACCTGACACTCATATATATATATATATATATATATATATATATATATATATATATATATATATATACCTTGTGGATTCGTCTGCATACAAACACACTTTTCAAACTGCTAATGGGGTCTGTGTTGTATCTGGGACAGTGTGACAGTGCGATCATTTTCAATAGGATTTGTAGGTCGGGGGTCATCTCCAGAACAACAGCCTACTAATCCAGTCCCGTGTGTGTCAACGTGTGTCTGCACTAAGGTCAGGCGACGCACTACTGGAAGCATTAAAGCAGTTGGGCTTTCCAATAACAGCAGCAAGTAAAAAGTACCCTTCATCTAATTCTTATTACCTTTTCCGGTTGCTGTTGTTTATGAGCATTGCAGATTATCATCTTAAGTGCGTTTGCGCCGACAGTGATCTCTCTCTGAGTCAGTGCGAGGGAGATAATTGGGTTATCAGATAGAGGACAATGCTGCTGTGTCGTTCCAGAGAGGAGGGAGATAGATTATGTGCAGGTTCAGTGATGCTGTAGTTTCACTGCTGTGTCTTCCCATGCGTTATAGTATAGTGTCTCCTGTGCCGTACAGCTTCCCTCAGCAATCAGCTCAGCGTTTGCTTATGTTCGGAGTTTTCGCACACTGCGTTGTCACCACAAATCAGATGATTTATAATCTGGGCCTAGCAGGATTGTAACTTTTGCTTTTGTTATTAGACCGCTAGAGCAGGTTTGACTGACTGCTCACTTTCCCCCTCGGTGCAGTCCACTGACTTCATGTAAAAAGGCTTCTCGGCGACAGATGTGAGAAAGTGAACGTCTGAAAAAGAAGCAGCGGCATATGATCCACGCTTTCATCAATATCATGCTGCATTGTTTTTACATTACGTCATACAGGAAGAACAGCTGTTGAAAGTGATACTCCAACTAAAATAAAATGTTGCCGTAGCTCGAATACACGTTAGTTACGATGGAGTGATGAAAAATATTAAAACTTCTCAAAGCACTTTATAATTCACTCTTCGCAATAGTCAATCCACACAGGACTCTGCCGAGCTTTTCCATCAAAGAAGAAACTATTATGGCTGTTTTTGAACAAAGACATTCTCAGTCGACTCACACTCATACGATTTTGTCCACTAATTGATGAGTTCATTTACTCGTTACAACTGTAAGGCTGAGTTTCTCCTCAAAGAATCACCACGTTAAATCTTGTGTTTACTGGAGAGGTGCTAACAACTTTCTTGCAGCATGGAAAATAAATAAAAAAATAAATAAAATAAATCTCAGTCAACTGAAAGTAAAATGACCAATCAGTCCACTAATTGACAAAGAAACTACTAAGAGCAAAGCCTTCAGGGTGTGGGTGTTTGAAACTGGATTTGGGGTGAATATCACTTATAGTCATAAAGTAGCGATCTGCAGCATTGCCTCATATTAGTGTTCATTATCTTTGTGTTGTATTAGTAGTATTTGTGTAATTCATGTTCTCAGTGTAACTTCAGCAACTTGAACAATCTTTAGCTGTAATTTGATAAATGGCCTGATATGGTGGATTAATGTTATGCACCATCCTAATTAGAGAAAGCATGAATCTGCATAAAACTCTACATTTTATACTGCCAGGATCCTTCTGTGAAATTTCCTTGAGTGTTTATAAATATCCAGATATCAAGAAAAATGCACATTAATTATCATCGGGATCCATGTTTATCTGCTACTGCTAAATATCAAACTTGGTAATTAAAGTGACTTCATGAACTTTTAAAATAAAAGCTCTCCATCAAACTTCTTAAGGCTTTAAATTGTGGTTTAATTAAAGAGAACTCTGAGAGATCTCTGACATTGGTGAGAAGCCAAATGGCTATAAGATAAAAGACACATCTTCTGTGAGATGTTTTGAAATGATCATACAAAATATAATTGGTCATGAATCATGAATACTTTGAACGGAAGCATCATATGTAACTCAGAATTCATCTTATATTGCGTCTTAGTTGTCTGAACTCAACACAACTCAACAAAACTGCTTTGTTAGGTTTGTAGGCTTAAAACAAATATGAAATTTAACTTAAATGCAAAAAAAATACTGAGGTTTAGGGAGAAACAGATTTTAGAGAGACTGATCAATGTGTTGTGGTATCCCACTACTGAACTGATCTCTTTATGTGTATATAGACAATAAAAACGTCTTCCTGCTCTGTGCGTACATGTGATCAATCATGTGATCAATTATGTGATCACTTGAGAGCCACTCTTAAAGGTTACCATTACTCTTTGCTGTAAGACAGAGTAAGTCACTTTATGTCTTATTATTTACTTTTCTCTTCCCTTAAGTAGTTTCGAACATTCTTGAGTGTGATTCTTAAATTTGATAAATACGGGCCCAGTGCTCTAGTGACACACCAAACTGGATCTGTAATGTTTTAAAATATCTCCTGAACCTTTTTTTCTGGAGTTGTTTTTCTGCAGTGTGCACACATTTCAAAAAGAGTCGCCAGTCTTAAACACCACAAACCTGAAGCAGAAATAATAAAAGGAACAAAACAAAGAAGAAACGGGGAGGAAGAGGTGGAGGTGGAAAAAAAAGAGGATATTTTAAGACATACTGCACTCCATCAAGAACTTGTTAAGAATGCAGTAAAAATTACAGAGTATTAGAGTCCACATAAATAAAAGAAGGATAACATTAACGTAATAAAACAGACGTCAGCAGCTAATTCTTAACCTAAACAAAATGTGTGTTTTATTTATGTATTTATGCTTAAATATGAATCAATCTGTCACAACAAAAATGAAAATAACACCTCTGAGGAGCCCTTTGATGCAATGAAGGAGTGAGACTAAATTTTGGAGAAAATAATAAGGCCTTAGTGAAAAGTGCTGCAGCACTCTGCTGTCTATTCAAAGTCAGTGTGACGCTCGATCCTCTTGACCTTCACTCTTGCTCTTGTGATGTTTGGAAAGTTTACTTTTGAGCTTGTGTCATTCAGTGGCTTGGCAAGGAGTTGAAGGTGCTCCTCATTTCAATACAAGACACCCTTTGTGGGAACAACATGGACATTTTTACACTCATCTATCAGATCAGTACTGATGATCACATCTTTACTTCACCTGGAAGACTGGGAGGGGAAATTATATTCCTTTGCTCAAGATACATTTCAGTTGCCTTAACTACAAATCCACTGTAGAGCAAAACATTTTGCTGCAAGACACATGTTTTATCATGAATTTAGACATTTAAGCAGCAATTACATTCAGGCAAAGTGTGAGTGAGGCTGGATTACCAAAAGGACAAAGAAGGCAACTGCCCCAGGGACCCCAGAGGCTCCAAGTTCACTGTGTGGAAAATACTTTGTAGTAATTTGATTAATTGCAATTCTTTAGAGGGGGATATGTACTAACAACAAGCTGAACTGGGGACAGTTGACTCAATATTCTGGTATTGTAGAGCTTGTTGGTTTCTGGGGTTCTGGACAAAATGTAATTAAAGCGCCCAGTGTAGTCCACTGTGTGCTCTGCACCTGATGGGTACTTAGAGGCACAGGACACAAACACAATGCATAAAGAGTGGGTGGGGAGGATGAGACCCAAAGCTTAACTTTGCCTCAGGGCCCCTTAATAGGTTAATCTGACCTGGAGTCTGATTTATTTAGATCCTTGTTTTTACACATTTTAATATATACAGTGCTTAGCAAATTTATTAGACCACCTGCCCTGTTTGTCTCAGAGAGCCTCCAGCATCGTGAAGACTTTTAATTTCTTTCCCTACTCTTCACTTTTTAAGAAGAGGGTAAGGAATTTAAACTGAATTCACCTTTTTAGCTGCAAATTTGAGCCAGAAATAGATCAGGAATAACACACAACCATTAAAACACATTTTTCTGTTCAGGAATGACAGAAAATAACTGGAATTTCACCTATCAATAAAAAATAATAACATGCATTGTTTTTTTCAGCTTCTTTTTAGTAAAACACTAACTTTAATTGTTTTAAAAAATCATGGATAACAACAGTAATTATTTTTAGCATTAATCATATCACTTTGATTAAAGAGCTTGCACATACTGGTGGATTAACCATTACAGAAAAATAACAAAATATTTTGGTAATCAGCAGTACTGTTAATTTAGGGCAGCAGCAGCAAACAACTTACACTGGGTGGTGGAATAATGCAATTGTTAAGCACTGTATGTGTATTCAAAGTGTATACTAATAGACTAATTGAGCTTATTTCTCAAAGCCTAACTGATGTATCACTGCTGTGTCTTTGTTTCGCAGGAGAACCCATACCTGTGCAGTGATGAGTGTGACGCCTCCAACCCAGACTTGGCCCACCCTCCTCAGCTGATGCAGGACAAAGAACGAAACGGTCTACTGACCTACTGGCAGACAGTCACATGGAGGCGTCACCCAGAGCCCCTGCTGGCCAACATCAGCATGTCCTGGAACAAGACTCTGGAGCTCACGGACGACATCCAGATCACCTTTGAGTACGGCCGTCCCACCATCATGGTACTGGATAAGTCCATGGACCACGGCCGATCCTGGCAGCCCTACCAGTTCTACGCTGACGACTGCATGGACGCCTTCAACATGGCACCAAAGCGTGTGCGCGACCTCTCGCCCGCCAACATCACGCGGGTCATCTGCACCGAGCAGTACTCACGCTGGGTCGGCTCAAAGAATGAGAAGAATGTGAAGTTCGAGGTGCGGGCACGCTTCGCCGTGTTCGCAGGGCCTCGGCTGCAGAACATGGACAGCCTGTACACTCGCATGGAAAGTATGAAGGGACTGAGGGACTTCTTCACCTTCACAGACCTGAGGATGAGGCTCCTCAGGCCCGCTCTCGGAGGCACCTATGTCCAGAGAGACAACCTGCTCAAATACTTCTATGCCATCTCTAACATCGAGGTACCTGCCAGGTGAGGCATGCGCTTTTGACACATGTTCACACCGTTTAACCCTGCAGTATGATCCAGAACTAGGTTTTTGTTTACATTTTCATTTAACTACCCACAATGAGAACTACATTGTTCAGTTAATTAGTAATTACAGTATGTATGCTCTGTTTACATCACATCGCAAAGTTTCGTCATGCATTCATTGAGTCTGATATCATAGTCTGACAAAGGCTGATACATAAAGTGTCTGTAAAATCAAAAGTTCAGCAGAAACTAGATCATATAGCGTGAGTTCACTGTTTTTTAGTGCTGACCGACTATACAGTGAGAATTATTATACCCCATAGTGGACTCACAGTATCCTATGACGCATCGTAAAAAACTGTGTACAACCAATGGTCACTAAACAAGCGCCATATCCCATCATGCATTGTGCTGAAGTAAAAATGGCAGGTGGACGAGGGGAGTGAAAATAATATATTGTAAGTGAGCAGAGCAGTGCATCAGGTTACAATAGATATTTACCACTAAAATCTCAGTAGTTTGTAGTTATTATGGATAACGTTGATCTGGCGTGTTTTAATTGAGTGACAGCATTTTTTTCTGAAAGCATCAGCAGATAAATCTAAGACTGTCCACCTGGCTACTGTCAGTCTCACTAGGTGGAAGTGGAAAATGTCTTTTATCAGTTGGAAGGATGGACTTACCCCTAATTTTTTCTGAATGTGAATGACGCCAATATTTCATCCGACTGGATAGGTTCCCATTCAAATCAATGTGTCAGTTTCTGCGAAATGCGTAACGGCGCTGAAGGGTGGATGCCTGAAACAAATAGACAGAGCTGCTATTTTTGTCGATGACGGAGCACAGCGACAGATCGTGCGGTTTATTTTCAAAATAAAATAATCCGTGTTCGCAGTGGATTGTATAATCGGCGGGAAGAGACTGGGTAAAAGTTTTTTAGACAACTTTTTTTTTTTAACCGTTTTAACACCATGTATGAGGAGGTGCTGATTGTGGATGTCCAGAATAATATTATAATAACATAATATTTGCACACAAAAGACCGCTTTGTTCAAATTGCCGAGCATTATTCATGTCGATCTGCTGAAATGACACCAGCAAAAAACAATCAATAACAAAAGACACATTCAGCAGATGGAACAGCAGCCTGCATATTGTTCAGTGTCTTTTCTCGCACTCAAACATACAGTCAAAGACACGTACAGTAACAGAGAGACCACCTGGTGATAAAACAAGCAGCCGGTCTGACGCTCACACACTCACAGCCTCTCTGATCTGAAGGCGTTAAAGTGACCCTATCACTCTCAACATGAATCCTGGTCTGCCCGTCGCTGGCCCGAGAGGACAATGATTAATGACAGAAACATGCGGCCTCGGTGGTCTAACGTAAACCGTTATCCACATTCTGCCAGCGGAGCCGGGAACCCTTACATGGCAACTTTGTGACAGTGAAGGATGCTGGAGGGCCGTCACGCACCTGCTTAGCATCAACAAGCCATCTCTCCTAGCTTTCAGAATTATCATTCCAATCAATACGAGAGGCTGACATTTGAATGGTATTTAACATCCGTGTTGGGACGGCCTGGGATGAAGAAAAGAGGCATGAATATTTGTGTGTGTGTGTGTGTGTGTGTGTGTGTGATGGGGATGGTGAGTGAGGATGGGAAAGTGAAAATGAGCGACTGTTTGAGCAGGGCGTTGGCTTATGTGGGCGTCTTGTGTGTATGTGTGTTGTTTGATGAAGTCCTGAGTGGATGCTGACACAGCATACACACACACACACACACACACACACACAAACAACCCTCTGGCACTGTGGAAAGGGCCTGCAGGTATTGATCACAGCCACTTTTCAGGCTCAGCACAGAATCAGAGAGATAGAGAGAGCTCAGCCCAACACCCCCGAGGTAAAACAGTCCATCACCACGCCAGAGCCTCCACCACAGCCAGCGACTTTAATAATCAGCCATGCACGCATTGAAATATCTCTGCTTATTCCTTTACTTAGCAGTCCACCAGTGTGCCACATCTAAGAATTTATCATCCGTCTCGAATCCCCTGCTGTGCCGCTTTGCTCGAAACACCCCCCTACAACAGTTTCTCTTTATATTTATGCTTCCAGAAAACTTTCTTAATTTCTCTCGTCATCCAGAGAGCAGGGCTGATGGTTTTGTGGCAGCTGGAGATAGCGTTAGTATATGCTGGATCTGGTAACAGTGGAGCCAAATTTAGCCCTGTGGAGATGACTGAGGCCAGTCCGTCTTCCGCCCCAGCCACCTACACCTCCCGTAACATAATCACTAATCGATGAGTTATTCTGGGCAGCCAGCAGGAGTATTAGGTGATAGTGGTGGGGGGTCTTCAACAGTACAGTACAATCAAGAGTGTCTGATGCTTACGGCTGGGAAATTGATTTTGGGCCGTGAGACGATTAGTCAATGTTCCCTGGACAAAAGGCTAAGCTATTTCATCTCATCTCATCTGGCCTTAGTAACATATTGGGATTTCCAATGCTTAAAATTTGAATAATGAATATTCCACTCTGCTGGTGCTCCGGCAGGGATGGCGCATTGAAATGGGTTTTATATGATCAAGGCCGAATGGCAGTGTACCGCAGGTCGCCACGGTAATGAGATATGCTGGTGTTATCGATGGAGAGAGGGTTGTAGTCACTTCCTGGTCGTATTGTATGTCCCCGGGCCTCTATCTGTGGCTCTCTGGCTGAACCCAGTTAAAAGTAATTATTATTAGTTAACTCTTCTTAATGACCTGAGTTCAGCTCGGACAGAGACAGCGAAACAATCCGTGGAAGGTGGTACCTCTGTGGGACACGTCTCTCATTTATCTGACGCTGCATTGTCAGAGTGACGAGTCGGGCTCTAAAGAGCTGGCGCAGGTATGCGGGAAGCCAGGTACTCAGAGCTAAATAGTGCTGCTTTATCAATAAACTCGTAACCCGATAGGCCATTAAGTGCACACGCAGGGAAGCTAGGTTTGAGGTTGTAAATTTAGATTTGTGGATGCGATGACAACACTCTGCAAACTGGATCTCAAGCAGGTTGTGAGAGGGCATTTAGGGTGGAGGGCAGCCAGAGGCGGAGCAAGGATTCAGAGGAGAGGGGAAGGTCGAACGGAGGGAAACGAGGCAAAGTCAAATGGGATAGAGATGATTATTATAGGATTCAGAATCGCTCACATTGTGTTGCAGAGTTCTCCCAGGGTTAACTGTAATGAGCTACACTACTGACTACGGTATAACCTCCAAGCCAAGGTGTTTTGGCTTTTGGAAGCCTCAGGCTTCATGCTCATTTTACAGGCTATATTCAGCCCTTAGATGCAGCTATTTCCATATCACGGATGGATGGGGCCATAGGGAAGCCATCCCCAGCCATCAAAGATAGAGTAGCAAAGCCTCAACTCTATCATCATTCACATCAGTAAAATCATATTCACCGGGAAGTGTCTCTCAGATTCCCCCTCATTCATTGGACGTCTCTGTCCCATCTGTCAGCCGCACTGCTGGACGGCGCTGTGGTCTATAGGCTAGCCCGTAGTCTGCGATATGGATTAGACGTGGGGTCATGGATTGAGCCTTTTTAATGAAATAAGCAGCAGGTCGTACGATGGGTCTTTATAATGGAATAAAGGAAAGGCTGTAAGCTCAGGAAGAGCCAACTAAGTGGATTAAGGCCAAGACGAGGGGAAGGAGATGGAGCAGAATGAGGGGAAGACAAAGTCGGCATCGTTTTTCTCTCCCGGCTGGTAATCGCTGCAGCATCAGGTCTACTTCTCCCCGACTTCTCAATTGGATTTGATTGGCTGATGGGAGAAGAATGACATTTAAGAGAAGCCAAGTATGCAGCTCGAGTGTCTCTCATTACCTCATGTCATGTGACTGGACAAAGAAACGTTCAGGACATGAACAACATTACAGCACTGCTGTGGATGACGTCACCACCACGGATCACTATCCATTGACATTTGACATTGTGCACACAGTATACAGAGTACGTTAAAGCTTATACATTTTTAGGCAATCAGTGTTCGTCAGAAATCTGATTTCAATTACAGTAAGTTTCCTTATTGGCCTAAAATACTGAACAAACTGAAAAAAAAGTTTTCCAGACAAGACACAAAAAATCTCACTGACTAACGAATAATTGCGCAATATAGTGGGTTATAGGTTGTGTTTCTTCTTTGTTGTTACACTTCTGCTCTATTTCTTCTTCTGTTTTGTCGTATTTGTGTGGTTGCGTTAAAGCGCCACCCAGAGGCTGGTTGTTTATCAAGACAATTTTTAAAAGACAGAGAAATAAGCTCAATTGGATCTTGTATTTGTACTATGCAATCATATAATATTGATTGATTGATAGGCCTATACTGTATGACAGCAGTTCAGCAGTTTTGTGGGGACACAAACATTTCCTGAGACGGTTTTAAAATGAAATCAGCTCTGTTTCCATGTGGACATGGCCTTAGTTCAGTGTTAGTAAGCTAACAGATTTTTAATTTGCTTAATAGACTACAGAAAGAACAGCTAAGGCTGATAACATTAGTGTTGCAGGTATCTGGTCATAAACCAAAGTATTTCTGACATCACAATTTTCTCAAATGTATGAAGAGAAATATTTTACTAACATGAATAGCACCACCACTGATACTACCACTAGCAGTACAAAAAAACAAGTGATCACCTCTGTGGGCTTTAACCCTTAATTATAACTGATAGGCCCAGTCTTGTCTACAAGTAATTATTTTCCTGTAGTGAAAATGAGTTAAACAAGCTGTATGACCACTAGTGTTTTGACATGGTCATGTTGTTTCATGCCTGCTTGACTCATTCATCCTTGGTGCGTCTGTTTCTCTCAGTGCCATCCTGCCCCCCCGCTGACACAGCTAATGTGCTGAGAGCTTAAAGCACTCCATCTCCTCACAGACTGCCACAGAAAACTTTACCGCTCTTTCCTCACATGTTGCTGAGACAAAGGACAGGAAAAGCAGCTTTTGTCATTTTTCTGGAGGTGTCTGTGTTTATATCATGACAGCCGGAGCAGCAGAAGTCCTTTGTAAAATAAAGTGCAACTGTAGTTATTGATAAAGAGACAGAAGTGATCTTGATTTTTGTATTAATTTAAATACATCTCTGCATTTGGGCCACAAATGCTCAACAACCAGGTATCATTACATTTTTTTCATCATACTCCTAATGTGTGTTTTGTGGCATGTATGTGTGCGGACTGATCTGGAAACAGGTCAATATGATGATGAAGTGACAAAAAGAATACAGAAAGAGACTCCATTTAGACCTGATGTTAACATGTGATCAGCATCTGGACACATCTGGATAATGATCCAGATTAAAATGCTCTCGGTATATGATTATGCTAATTAACATTGTTCTGTATGCAGTAACAGGTTTTTGATGTTGAATTAAACATGGCAAATATTGTAAAATAAATCAGAGGAGTTCCATGTTTTCAAGTCAGTCTTAATCCCAATTTAGAGTGGCATTGTGGGTAATGTAGACACCAGCTGCATGGATTTGATACTTGAAAAAAACTGTGAGACTGACCACTGTTGAAACAGAACAAAGAAGAAGAAAAATCAAACCAGACCAGATGAAATATAAAGCTGAACACTGATCAGTGACGCCACGAACAACTAATATAATTTAAGTCATAACAGCGACACACTCATTCAGGCTGATACACTGTTTATAACTGTACCTATGTACTTAACATTCTGTAATATGTTTATATGCCACAAAATCAGTTTGGATGTAATCCACAGAATCCTGAAACAGTTAGTATAAAGAGCAACAAATGCTGGACTTTTGCCCTGGAGACCACTGTTCAGAGTGAAACCAGAAGATAACGTGGATTTGTGTTTAATTTGCATGACAATTCATGTTACAAATTAATACTTTAATGATGCTCTTTGCTGGATTACTTGTTTGCTGAATTACAGGAGAAGCTTGGACAGATTCAGCAAAGATGGTTAATCTAATTTTATCAGCATGTTTGATCATTAGTTATGACTGGTTGTTAGTTTCCTTGATTTTTTTGAATGGAGTTCTGCTTCATGACCTGCCAGCATGTCTCTGGCAACACATTTCAGGCAGTTTGTCAAAGTAGAGTTACTGTACTGTCACATGTGAACGCAGATTAATCATGTTATTTCAACAGCCCTAATTTTAACATGCACCACAGTATTTTCCTAACTGTAACTAACCAGTTTAATTGCCTAACCCAACCAAGTCGTTTCCTATGAAGTCAGAATTTCATTTTGAAAAGACTGATTGCATGTAAACATGAGGAAAACTCTTTTCTTTAGCTATCTTAAGATAAGATAAAACTTTATTCATCCTGAAGAAAATTTATTCGCAACAGTTTCCATACACAGAAGGAAAAGTAAGATTTAAAAAAAGTATATTCAGTGTAAATTAGTGCAAAAATTGAATATACTGCAAAACCAACAATACAGTATCAGCAATATAACAATATAAAAAAACATCATAAGGACGTATGAACACAGCTGTATGAAGATGCGTTGGACTCATTTAAAGTTGGCAGTCAGAAACCTTCAGTAACCCTGATCTGGAGCCTGAAGGATGGACTAATTAGACTGTGAATCATGGCCTGCTACAAAGGTTTATTGTTGCACTGGAAGCATTAATCTCTGTGGCCTCTAGGTTTGTCCATCATCTCCACCAGAGAATAAGGAAGAACAGATGCATCACCTCTGCTCTCTTTTCGGGACCCCAGTCTTTTTGTATCTTGGTTATCCACGTCGGGTGACTTTGACTTTGGAGACTGTCACCACTGTTTTTGAATTACACCAAAGTTTTCTCTGGTGTCCTTTGCAGAGTGAAGGTGAGAGGATGGTGGGTATAAGCCTGGATCACGAGGAGAGGGAGAGGAAGAAAGGAGGGAGGCAGATGATGGATTAACTCCTAGTTCTATGGGACTAGCTGGGGTGTGTGATTTTGTGATGAATGATGTGAGGTGTGATGCTCTGTAAATATTATTCTCCAGTTCACACAGCCGCCACAGAGCACAGTAACAGTCTCCACACAATGTTCGCTGTATTTTCTGCCCTCGGTTGAAAACTTCCCCGTCTATTCTGTTTCATGAGATGCACTTGAATACTGCCATCTTCTCCCTCATGAATGAAACATACGACGCATGCTTGAAGTGTGATGAGGTCTGTGTTCTCGCCGAAGGCCCCACCCACCCGCTCATGGCTCCGCCCCTCTGAGCTCCTCTTCCTCAGCGGCAGCCGAGGCTCAGAAACAGATCACTTTTTAAATCATTCATGAGCACTCCCCAGAAAAGAAAGGCATGCAGAAAGCTGAGGGACCGCAATGAGGAATGTGTCATTGTTCCTCTCATATGCGATGATTTATGACACAATGGTTGTAACTGATTTGATAATCACAGTTTATTTCCCCTCTGAAGGGAAAGAAAGTTAAAGTCAGCGGTTTCTCCTGTTTTCCTTTCATTCCCCGTCTTTTTGTTTCACAGATGAGCGTCTCTTTTTTCACCCCCCCTCTTCAATTGGTTTTTCTTTTCTTCCTGCACCTTCCCACCCCTCATCTTACTCATCCCATAAATATCCTTTTAAATTCACAAATACAATAAAGAATTCACCCCCACCAGCGCCTGCACTGTGCCTTACCCAGCATCTGGTGAGAGGGGAATCTCTTGATACCGCAAGCGTGCTTTAAAGCTGAAAAGCATGCTGGGAATTGTAAGTGGGAGAACATGAGGTGGAGGGAGGGTGTCCTTGGAAAGATGGCTTGTTCTCAGTCAGCCACATTAATTAGCATAGCATTATTACAGGCATGGTGTGTTCAAAAACACACAGAGTCTTTAAACCGTCGCAGCCATTAAAAGCATGTAGAAGGGGCTCAGATAAACAGCTCATCAGTGAGAAAGACAGACAGTCAGAGAAGGAGAAACACACCAGCTCACACTGTGATCAGTCACTTGTTTTGATGTAGAGAATTTCACTTCACAAAGGAGAATCTGCAAGTTTCCAGTCCAGCGAAAGAAGACAGCAGGTAATGTCAGGGTGAACGCTGTTCAGCTTGGAAACACTTTCCAACAAGAAATCTTTGTGACTACATCAAGACTACGGAGTGAACAGTTAATGAGTAACTTACAAGAAGAGAACAACTCTTTAAGGACTATAAATAGGAGATATTTATAAGTGATTAGAGGAATGCAGGAAGGTACTGTATGACAACACAATCCCAACTCAAGGTCCAATAACTTGCTCGTTCTGGGTTTGCTATCAACTATTTTTGGGATCAGGCCGAGTCTCTGCTTAATTGTGTGTCATGCATCATGTAGTATACATGAGATAACAAGAAGCGATTAATACCTCAGTAACATCTCTCGATCAGCAATCTTATTGTTGCAAGAAAATCAAACCTAGTTGAAATTCTGGTCGCCCCTGATGGGGGTATCTCTCTGCTGAATCAGCACCACGACCCATTTCCCTGCAGTGAATGGCATGGCAGCATCAATCCACTTCCAGGTTCTTCTTCTTCTTATTTTTACGTTGTCCGAATACAAGAGTCTGACGTGTCCTGTATGGACGTACAATGTGAGCAGTCAGGTCTCATCAGAGCATCGGGCCGTATAGTGTGAGCACATGAATTGCTGCGAACTATTGATCTCTGCGATTTAGTCGTACAGTTTGAGCTGGATATGAGTGTAATCACTGATAATATCGCACAGCGCCTGTCCAGCTTAATTTTTGGTGGTGATCGGATCTGATTCAACGGCACCACTAAAAATTAATCAGCTTTAAGTTAGGCCACTCCCGGCCAATCCTGAAAATTTTGTCAAAAACCGTCCACAACTTTTTGAGTTACTTTGCGAACCAACAAACAAACAAACAAACAAGCCCCGGTGAAAACATAACCTCCTTGGCGGCGGGGGTAACTTTAAATAAAAAGTCACTGCCGTCCCTGCCTTGGCGGAGGTCTGCGCTCTCTGAGTGCTTTTCTAGTTTCCGATGTATTTCACAGAATGAGCACTTTGAAGTTGTCTCCTGCCTCCAGACCAGACTGTTTAAAGTGAGCTTTATTTCTGAGGTAGGCCTGTTAGCTTGAGCTCATTTGGATTTGAAATAAATCTGAAAGTCAAAGTTCAAAATTTGATTCCCAATCAAAATACGCTGGCAATATGTGGTCTGCATTTTGACCTTAAAAATATTGTAAAATACAAAATAATAAGAAATGTAATTAAGTGTGCAATCGACAATTGGAATTCTGTGACTAATTGGGTTTAAAAAAATATACTCGTTGGACAGTCCTAATTATTTAATGAAATAAACTACTATCAGAAAAACACTTTCTGCAGTAACTGAAATGATTATCCAATTCAATGATCAATCGATTGATTAACTTGTTGTGAAAATCAAATGCTAATTTGTTAATGCCAGACATCGTTCTGTTTCTTCATTTTATAGACGCAACAATTTAATATTTTCCAAATAATCAGTTGGAGCCACAGTTTGATTTTCAATCATGGGCTTAATCTGACTCTATCAGTCACTCCTAGCTGTGTCATAAAAATCCTTAAACTTGAAATGTGGAGCAGAGTGAAGCGGTAAAGATGGATGAGCTCTGTGCCTCATTCCCATCAGTTAATTTGCTGAACACCAAGCACATTCACTAAAAACATGTGGAGTCCTTCAGTAACCACAGCTTCATATTAAATCTGCACAAACTAGAGACCATTTCATTAATTCCTAAATAATGCTGGGCTTTCGCTGCACAAGAGTATCATTATGTGTTCGGGTCAGAATCTAATTTCTAAACTATTTTGCCACAAGTAATTAATTTATATAGAGATTATTAAGCAAAATATCATAATTACTGAAAAAGCTGAGCAGCAGTTTGTGCTGGAGCTCAGAGCGATGGTAAACACCGTCCTCTCTGGGTTTTTTTTTCTTTTGCTCAAAGACCCCCAAGTTTTAGTCCTTGTACTAATTGTCTTGCTAACTGTCCTGGTGTGTTGTGAAGCTCCTCTTTCCTCCTCCACTCCTCTCTCCTCGCCTCCTCTGGCCCGCGGCTCGGCCAACTCTCTCCTCTCTATGACTAATGATGTTCTTTCAGTCTCAAGGTTTTAGCTGGATAATTATATTAACCCCTGTCCTCTGGCTGATCCCAGCTCAGCTTCTCTTCCCCAAGCACCCTCTCCTCCATCGTCTCAGTGGAATTAGACACTAATACACACACGGCCATACAGGGAACGCACATTAATGGGAAATGTATGTGTGTTTTGTATTAGCTTGTGTTTATGTCTGCTTGGTTACTCTCTGCAGATTAGTTAAATGAGAGAATCTGCAGATATGAAAAAACGGTGTGTTTGTGTTTGTGTGGAAAAATGTGGAGTCTAGGTGAAGATGTGTTGGTCTGCTGCTTTACAATAGCCAGTGTTACCTTGAAAAAGTAATCTGATTACTGATTGCTCCGCTAAAAATTACTCATTTACTTTACTTTTCTTCTGACATTTAAAGTTGAACTATTAAACTGTTAAAGTATTTCCTGAAAAAAAAGTCAGTCTTTCCTGACTTCACTTAACATAAATACTTGTCTTTATAAATATTAAATACAGTTTTTCTTGACTTCACTTAAAATATATACGTGTTTTTATAAAAACAAAATAAAGACAGTCACTTAAATATGTATTTGTTTTTATCAAATTAAAGACAGTCACTTAAAATATATACGTGTTTTTATAAAAACAAAATAAAGACAGTCCGTCTTGATGTCGCTTAAAATAATGACTTGATTTTATTAAAAATAAAGTAAAGACAGTATTTCTTGAGGTTATTTAAAATAAATACTTATAATAATAAAGACAGTCTCGCAGCTGCTTCACACCTGATGGGACTTCCTCTGTAAGTTTGACTGAGTCGTCCTGCGACTCTAAACGTTTCTTCAAATTTGACATAGTGTTTTATAGCTAGATAACACATTGTCGTCAGCATAGAGTGTACAATGAACCTTAATACTGTCATCTTTAGCTGACACAAACTCAAAATAGTGACTGTATTTCCAGCTAGAAAACGCCCATCTCTCTCCTCCCTCCATTGTTGTCAACATCTGTGTCGCTGGCTGCTACCTCTGTATTACACCTGAGTTGTCCTCATGCTGAAAACGTGACTTGTTGCATGCATGACGTCACTCCCCGGGACGCAAGAAGAAAGTAAATATATATTTTTACTAAGGAAAATGACAAAAATAGTAAGGCACAGTGACTTGGATAAGTTACTTTAATTTGAATACTGGTTTGGAAATAGTAACACGTTAGATTACTGAAAAAAGTGGTCATCACTGACAGTAACACCTTTACACAGTAGAGGTTCAAGACCTGAGAGCGCTGTCTCCACTTTAATTCTGATGTACACACACACAACAGATCCAGTACAGATCCATATCGCTCCGGGGGTTCAAAGACTGCACAACAGGAAGAACCTCCCTCCAAACCCCGGACAATCTCTGTCTCATCATCACTTTTTCACCCCTCCCACTGCCTCCCAACTCTCTTTCCTTCTCCCTCTTCCTCGTTCATATCTTAAATAAGACGAGGATGTATAATAACACCCCCCCACACACACCTCACGCCCAATTTCCTCTCTCCCCAGGTGTTACTCTTTGCTGTGGTGTTCATTAAAACACACTGAGCAGCAGTAAGGACTCTGCGGGGAGGTTACACTCTAATATCCAGTGATCTCAGGGACGAGCTGAGGCCCGAATGGAGCGAGCCCGAGCTCTCTTTAGTGCAGGAAGCCTTAAGATGCAGTGACATGGCTGCTTCAGGAGGAACAGTGTCAGACTATCCTGCATCATTCATGCTGCATCATGCTGCATGAATATTACAATGCCGGCATGCCGAGTCTGAAATTACCACCTGCCAAGTGCCAAATGCCAGTAAAATATGTCTTGCATGGATGAATTAATAAGGGTCACCCACCACAGTGGTCAGTGATTTTTTGAGAGTGCATCTATTTGTAGGTGATAACACTCAGCATATGTTATTTATAGGACAAACTGAGCATTGAGTCAAGCAGAGAGAACCAGGTGAAGCTGCAAATGTGGGGCTGTGACAGTATTTCATTCCCTCTCTGAGCACATATACCATCATTTTTATGTAGCGCCAAAAAAACTGGCAGTTTTGTTTTACAGGAATGTGGTCATTTCATTTAAGTTGCAATATTGTTTTTATGACAGAATCAATCAGGAAAAAAAATAAAATTGCAAAGTCCCTAGAAGAGATAAAAATAAGTAAATAACACTAACACTTTCATTATTAATATAATAATCAGGAGACCATTGTCCATTTATTGAGGTACTTATGCTATCTGTTCTACTGTATGCAGCACCTGATTACGTTTTTACATTTTGAACTTTACATTTACACATATGCAAAAAAGACAAACAGGGGAATTACACAACACAGACCAGAAAGCCAAAAAAGGTGGCATGAGGAGCAAATAATTACCCATGTCCACCTGCTCCAGTGTTCATGGCTGCTATGACCACTAGAGAAAGACATGAGACTGAGCGACTTCTTAAAACAAGGTTGACGCCTACTGTTTTCTGTAAGCGGGTGACAAAGTTATTTACAAAACTGTGGCTTCTCCTCACACACAGAAGTGTTACTGTAAACAGCCAGGGTGACAAAATCCTTTGAAAGCTGCATATTAATTACCCCTGCAGTTTAAAAGGCTAGCAAAAACTACATTTGAAACAGCTGGCATGTAACACACACCTGAACTGCTCTGGTATCACACACACACACACACACACACACACACACACACACACACACTCAGTCTCTGCTGGGTCCTCTGAGGTCTGGACTGGAGAACAGGATGTGCTCGGCCTCCATTATTTAGCTATCTGGTTCTGTGCATAAAGCACATAGAGAGAGCAGGTAGCTCAGAGTGGGCCTAACTCTGCCTGCTGTTCTTTACACGACCAAAACCGACCAATCAGAGAGAGGCTCTCCCAGCACCAAGCACGCACGCAATAGTCATTTACTGTATCCTGTGTAAATAATTTACTGGTGCGCTTAGTCACACACACATACACGCACACAATATCTGGCTCTCTCTGTCTGCATCCATCCCTCTATCTAGTGCAGCACAAAGTAAAAGACACTTTTTTTGAACTCAAACTGTGCTAATATAATGAATCTTCCCACGTACACACCAGGGAGGTCACACATCCCCGTACACTGCATAGTAGACACACACACACACAGTGCAAACACACTCAGGGTGTGGATTACAAAGGCAGTCAAGGTCATTCCAGTGCTTTGAATAATTTAAGAAGTCTTTTTGCTGTCTTTTTCTTTTAAAGGCCAAAAACATCCAGTGACCTCTCACTGTATATAATGAGTGCATGTTCAGATGTGTGTAAACAGTCCCTCTGGCTGACACTCTGGTAGGAAGCTCCCCAAAAAGATGGATGGAGAATGACATGAAAGGAAATGTATCCAAATCAATGTAGATTGGATGATGACAGATGAGCTTGGGTGCAACGATTAGTTTAAAAAACTGCGTTATTAATGAGCGAGACAGATGGAACGTGTGAAAGTGGTACCAGTGAGGTTACGAACAGAGGCGAGGAGTAATCCCGGCTCACCGCATGATTGCAGGGGAGGTCAGTTATGGATTAGCTGTTTAGTCTAGAGGGAGAGAGAGGGAGCTCACATGTGAGAGGAGGGATGGTTTAGGAGAGAGGGAGCGTTTGAAGAGACTCCTGCTCGCTCGCTCGCTCGCTGCTATGGGAGGCTGCACTCGAGGAAAATCGATCCTCTCCCTTCAGAGAAAGAAATTTATGAAGCTGGAACATAAACGCAGTCATGTCCAATTAGCTGCGCTGAATTTACGAGGCAAGGCGAGGGAGGAAGTGGGAGGGGACGCGGTGATAAACACTTCAGCAGAAGCCAATAAGGCGTGCTCTCTGATCAATGATCCCAGCTTCACGCAACACCCACTCCCCGCTCGGTCGCCCACTGCTGCAGTCAGGATACAGCGCCTGGAAGGGCTCACCAATCACATTTGAATTAATGGGGAAAAAATTGCCTTAAGACATGGTTTATGTCTGATATAGTTCTTCCACGAAAAAAGTTCAATTGGCTGCTTAAAATGACATCTTAAGACTTAAGAGATACTTTACTGTATGCTAAGGGGCAATTTGTGGTGCAGCACAGTAAACAATAAACATAAACACAATGAAAACGCAGAGAGAATCTATGAATATGGAAATAAAGTTTTTTTCTGTTTAAATAGTGGCCACAAGATGTCTCCTCCATCACTGTGGTGTGCTCAGGGTTTCAGGTCTCACACCTGGGCAAGTTGAACACTGGACCGTGATGGGCTTTCAGACCGGCGGAGTTGTTGTAAAACGCTGCTTGTATGTTGAAAATCTTAAACTCAAAAGAGACTGAGCGACTTGGAGGCTCTGCAGAGTGAAGGCCAAACATCTGTGTGAAGTAGAAATGAGTAGAGGGGGGCTTCAATCTTTGGGTACATGAGGACCTCAGAATGAAACTGGAAAAAGTTTGTGTCCATGAACTTACAAAAAGAAACTCTAGGGTAAACTAGGGGTGTCCCAATCCAATATTGATTATTGCTCATAGGATATTGGTCCAATATTACCAAAAAATGAGTATGGGATTATATCGGCCTGCATCTGAATTCTCTGATATAATAACTCTGATACCATCAGTCCATTCCAGTATGAGGATTTTCAAGGTCTTCTAATTTATTTACCATTTATTCTATTCAATAGTAGAATATGCTTATGTTGTGGTTATTTTGTACTTTAAAAATATATATTTTTCGTTTTTATTGGATTTATTGAGGTTATTTTTAAGGGTCCTCTAATTTATTTTATTCAGTTGTAGAGTATTGTTGTTAAAGGTTAAATTGATGTAACCCTTTGGTTAAAAATAAATGGGCCAGTTTTTCTCAGACCTACTGTTGTTGACTATTGTTCTCTGTTTGAGTAATATCACATCAAGCTTTTTCTAAGAGTCCATCTCTTTTATTCAGCCCTTGCAGTTGCACTTGCACCTCCATGTCACTAGTTTGGATGTAAAGTCTCTCTCTGACTGAAGCACTGACACTCATGCCCCATTAGGCTCTCACTCTGCTATTACTCCAGCAGGTTGTGAAGCAGGTGGTTGTGTGTTTTGTGGTGTCAGGGGAGGGGAGCTGTTGGGAGTAGCGAGTGGGCCTTCTCAGTGACGGCTGATCGAACGCCGAGTGGGAGACCTCCTGCTGGGTCAGAACCGCATCGATGCGGTCTGTCATCGCAGGTTAGAGCACGTCAAAGCGGACCCTCCTCCTGCACTATGCCTGGGGAGGAAGGCAGACTGTCAGGGCTCTGACATGACTGCTCAGCTCCCCCCAGCATTGTCTTTAAACCCCCTATTTTCCCACAAACACGTCCACAACCCAATTTACCCAATGCGCTCATTAGTGAGCACTGGTGCAACGGGCAGCAGCAACAGGGAAAAAAAGGAGCTGCATAGCGGAAAAAAAGACAGAAATTGAGGGAAAAATGGGAAATCAAAGAGGAAGAGTGGAAGGAAAGACTGGAGGACTGGAACGGTCACAGTGGATGGAATTTGGGAGCAAACGTGAAAAGAAAAATACTGTGGGAGGGGAGTGTAAAACCGAAAATAAAGAGAGCTGGAGTGATAGCCATGTCCCCGGAGAGAAATAGAGGAATAGGCGTCGACTACAGTAAAGAGACAGATAAAGCCCCATTAACTGCTGCTTCCAGCTGCTTTCTCAGGCTCTGCCACCACATGACTCCCCCCTTGATGTTTGTTTATCTTTCTTATTATTTATTCCCCTAATTGCTGCGTCTCTGCTGTCTAAAACAGGCAGCAGTGGCATCATTAAATACACAGGGCTGACATGACTTCACAGAGACAGACTGCAAGGAGAGCGGACAGAGAAACACACAGACTGCTATATGTGTGTATTAGATCATTACTACAGATCATTGATTAAATGCTAAACAGTGTGAACATGCATGCAGATATGCAGCTAATACATTACACATGTACCAATATTCAAATCACAAAGAATGAATGTTTTCAATCCTTACTAAATGGTTTTTCCTGACCTGTTTTGGAGGAAATATAATTGGATTATATTCACTGGCATTTTTTTTTCTTGTGTAACACAGACATCACAGGGAGGTGGTCAGGGTCATGGTCGACTATTTTGACTCCAGAGACGACGTCTGGGTTACCAAAACACTTTGATCATGGTTCAGGTTAAATATAGAGAAAGAAGAAATCTCCTGTCTCGAGTCACAATTAATTGTTGAAAAAAAGCTACCGGACTCTAACCTTCACCTTAAAGTGCTTTGAGTTAACATAAAGACGTTAATGACGCAACAGGTGAATATTGTATTGAGAAAACAAATGGCACACAATTTAAGTGAACGCTCTAGTGACGGGTGCCCATTAGGGTAAAAGACAGGGTACACCCTGGACAAGTCTCCAGTTCATCACAGGACACATAGAGACAGACAACCACTCACACTCACATTCACACCTACAGTCAATTTAAATTAACCAGTTAACCTAATCCACATGCATGTTTTTGGATGGTGGGAGGAAGCCGGAGTACCTGGAGAGAACCCATGCAGACACGAGGAGAACATGCAAACTCCACACAGAAAGGCCCCGGGCCCGGGATTCAAACCCAGTACCTTCTTGCTGTGAGGCGACAGTGCTAACCACTACACCACCGTGCCTGATCCAGCATTCATTTTAAAAAATATTGCAAATTAGTAATGCACAGTGTAATTGTAATTGCTCCATGTGTTGGTCTGTTTTGCTTGAGGTGACACAAAACTAAAGTGTTCATAAAAAAAAAACTAAATGATAATTCCCTATGGGAGCTATGGTTCAGAGTAGATCAGGAATGATTCATTAAAGCTATGGTCTGTCATTCTGTTCAGAAACACTTTTTGTTATACTGGGTGAAATGGTTCTTCCACCCTGAGAGCAGTCAATACATGATGTGTTCAGAAAAAGGAAGGAAAAGAATCAGACCTCTGTGGCAGCTGCAGGACTGTAAAAACTCTGACCAATCAACTGACACTCGAATGGAAAGAACCAATCGGATGCCTTCATGTCTCGTCCTGCCCCGCCCCCTCTGTCTAACATCACGCTTCACCGTTGCCAGAAATATTTAGCTCTAACATCTCTCTAACATCACCGACTATAACTTTAACATTAGAACATTACTCGTTTTAGATACATTTTATTTCACTGTACAGGACGGAGTCCGTCTTTCCCACAGTGAGTTCACTGGAGATGGTGAACGTGCATATTTCACAAGAAGACGGCCTTCTTTATTAAAACAGTGTGACACAATGAAACATCTCAGTCCAGGTGTCACTTTTGGGAATTTTTAATCAAAGAGCTGGATCCTGTGTTATATCACCAGCGTTGACTGTTGGTAGGAAACAGGAAACCATGTCCAGTGTTGAAGTCGGAGCCACCTCGACCTCCCTCCTCTGCAGACTTTGTGGCTCTGTAATAACGTCACCCGACTTCGTCTTTTGCTCCCGATGGACAAAAGCCATAATTCCTTCACGGCTGCTGGAGAGCCATGTTACTAAACACAAGTGTTTTTTGCCCATTTGCTCGAAACAATAATTCTCTCATTTTTCATGGGAGGACAGTCTCCAACAGACTGATAAACACAAGTATTGATCCATAATTACACCAGCTCATTAAACCACCACCTTGTGTGTGGGCTTTCCAATGTAGATTAGAATACATTTGAATCACTTACTTCTGTTTCTAGACTCTGTTTCACAGCCAGCTTTCTCTTGCCCTTCTTTGTCTTTTCCTCCACTCACCTTCTCTAATTTCATGTCTCCTCTCTCTCTCTAAGTAAATAGACAGGGTTGTGATGGATCCAGCTGTCCTGTCTTAACTTCCTTCAGCTCAGAGCTGATACTCCCACTTTGATGACTTTGCAGTGAAGGCAGACATCTTGCACATTAACATATGATTGTGCCCATGTATTATTTGTGTGCGGAGGGACCAAAGAGGGGGATCGGGAGAAATCCCAGTGCAAGCTGTCATCCGAAAAGAGAGGGAGGCAAAGAGACACGGCACTTGAAAAGTCGAAGTGTCACATCATTCATGCGGAAGGAGTGCAAGGCTGGAAGCACTCCTGGTCTTCCTGGGCTGCACGATGTGGTGGGAGTCAGAAAAGAAGGTCAAGGAGATGGAGTTCCCACAAAGTTTCAACATGCATAACTGAAAATGTTGCTTTAATGATGAAGTTAGCAGAGGATTTAGTTAATATTATGGCGCCCGTGACATTTCATGATGGTAAATTCATGGATCTAGACTACTCATGCAGGCTTTAACCTCAACGATATGTCAACTGTCCAGATAATTGACCAGCGAGAGGCCATTTCCTCTCACAGACTGCAGCCATTAGGTCTGTGAGACACAAACTGCACAGCAGCATACCTAGAAAATCACTCTGTTCTTCATTATTGATTTTAAACTACAGCTTCTAGATCCTGCACTCAGTGACGCTTCCACTTTTCAGATGAGACAGAATGAGATTTATCACCGAGGACGCAGGAGATGAGAAGCGGTGATGTGTTCGCCGCTGTCAGTCACTCAATGCAGGCATTAGTCACCATACCTCTGCTTCTCTGATGTGCTGTCTGTCCTCACCACTCTCACACAAAAATGCGTCACAAAGCAGAATCGCTCGCGCACACACACACACCTGTCTCATTTCACACACACTCACTCACTCTATTTTCTCCATGAAAAAGAGATGTTCAATTTCCCTCTTCCCTAAGTGGACAGCTCGTGTCCTTCAGAAAGCATGCAGGAAACAAGGCCTTGTCAAAGGATGGATTCTCCGTGGCACGTTCCTGTCAGCTCAAACTCCAGGTGATCAGAGAGAAACATGGGTAATTTATAGGACTGCTAGCAACAATGTGAGACGAGACAACTCTCCATGATCGACTGTCTCCATTTCTTTCCCTGTGAAGTTTCTGAGTGTCGGCCATCTTTTCTCCGTGTGTAATGTCGTGAAACTAGTTTCGAGGTTGGTAGGCTGACAGCATAAACCGCAAGAAGCAAAAAATGATGAGAAAGCGCAGATTAGTGTGAGGAAGGAAGATTGAAGTAGTCATCTCGCCAGAATACAGGGGCCATTCTTTGAATATTTGATGCAGACGGATAGCTGTTCACTCCAGTGGAACAAACTGGATTGGAGTCCAGTCGCTCATCTGGAAAAGGCTGTAATTTAAAGTTGTGGCTGTTGAACGTCCTTAAGATCCTCATTTCCTTCCTGGCAGAACTTCAACCTCTGGATCGGCCCAGCTGGGTCCTGCCCTGTGCTATGCACACATTATGTTTACGCTCACACGCACACACTTGAATTTCACAGGCAGTTTTGTGAACAATTTGCTCCCAAAAGTGCTCTGGGGTTGAGAGTGAGGTACCATAATAATGTTGGACCAAAAATATTTTGCATTTTGTATGTATACTTTTTGCAAATAGTTCTTTTTCTCACTTTACATCCTGCTGTATGTTCCTGAATTATTTAGAAAGAGGAAAAGAAACAAGCATGACTTTATTTTCCTGCATGAAAATTAAATTGAAAAAATACAAAAACTACTTTATGTGTTCGTTGTAATGCTCAGAACAAATAGTTTGAGCTCTGCATTCGGTCGATCAGAAGCTTTGACTATCCGAACATCTTTCAGTCCAGGTTCATTTTTGAAGCATGAACTGTATTATAAGAAGTGGTTGGATATCTTTGGAGTTAAAGAACCTGATCTGGTACTATCTAACTCTCAGTATAATATAATAACATTTATATCTCTTCTAGCACGCAGACTGATTTTACTGAACTGGAAGCAAGCTCGAGACCCGACTCTCTCTGCCCTTTTGAAAGATGTTACGCAACATCTACAATTAGAAAAAAAATAAATTCTCATTGAGAGGATGTGAAGACAAATTTTATCAAATCTGGCGGCCCTTTATAGATTATTTCGACAGAAGCAAACCAGTACTTCCTGCAAATTAGCCTGATGTTAATATGATGACAGTACTGAGTTACTTGATATCCTCTTCCATTTTTGTTTTGTTTGTTTGTTGTTTCTTTTGTATTCTTTGGTGTATGTATGTGTTATTGATATGTATAAATATGTCCAAATATGATTTGCATGTTAAACTGAAAACCCAAAGAGAAAGAGTGTTTAAAAAAAAAAGAAGTGGTCGTCATCCATTGGTTTGTGGACTGCTGCTTTGAAGCCTTGACTTCAGGATTTTGGCAGTTGCCGTCTTATTTATTTGCAATCAGAAAGGAAACGAGAGGCTGAACTAAACACTGAATTCTGAGAAAGTTAAGTTCTAAGGTAAAAAAGGGACCAGACAACACTGTGATACTGACCTGTCAATCAATCATCCCCTGCTTTATGGTCTGACTCTAAATGGGACCATAATTTAATAAATGAACATCCTGCTGTATTGAAAAAGACTTGAAACTAGAGACTGAGACCATGAATTCATGTTTACAATGTTTACTGAGGGAATAAATCAAGTGAGGAGAAGGATCATTTTCTCATAGACTTCTATACAATCAGACTTCTTTTAGCAACCAGAGGAGTCGCCCCCTGTTGGCTGTTAGAGATGTTGTGCTGTGCTGCTTTACTCAGGATGTAAAAACAGCAGTAGAGCAGTACAGCAAAGTACTGTACTGCACTGCTCTACTACTACTGCTTTACTCAGTTAGGGTGTAGAGAGAGCAGTAGAGCTGCTGGTAAAATCAGATGGACTGGCAACTGTACAAACAGCACTAGCAAACATCAGAATAGAAATGGGCGCTGTAGCTTTGCCAGAGACTTCTGAGACAAAACAAAAACTGAGACCAAAAGATAACACTTAACACAGAAACTGTGATACAAATGTATTATAGCCAATTCATCTTGATGGCATTGCATATTCATATTTCTGAGTGTGGTTCAACTTCCATTTCTGCAACATTTTACAGATCCACTCACATAAGAATTTCTATCATTTCACTCTATGTCAGTCTGTGAGTTTGTCATCTGCTCAGTAAACAACACATTACATAGAACCTAAGTTCCTTAATCCTGCAATCTTAATCTTATTTAATCTTGTTTTAAACACATTGCTATAATGCAATTCACCCACAATAGATTTGTGCTCTGTCTCTGCATCAGGCACTGAACACTCACTACTTGTGCTGGTGTGAAAAAAAATCGTTAACACTTACAAGCAGTGTGTGATTACAACTTTCACTTTTTGTATGTCATCTAATCTCACGCCTGTGTATTCTTCTCTGTGTTTAAAGGTGTAAGTGTAACCTCCATGCCTCCCAGTGCCTGCTGCAGGATGGGAACCTCCAGTGTCAGTGTGAACACAACACCACCGGCCAGGACTGCCAGCGCTGCAGGAAGGGCTTCAAAGCCAAGTCCTGGAAGGCTGGTTCCTACCTGCCAACACCCAATGGAAGCCCCAACACCTGTACGTACCTAAAACATGTTCATCTGTTCCCTATGTGTTGATCCAACTCATCAATCTGACCCACAGTTAGAACCAATACTGCTGACTCTTTACAGATACCTTCTGTCACTTTGCTGTACTGTACTATCCATGGATATCCAAGTTGCCATGTGGTTGCAATACAATACTACAAACAGGGAATGTGTCCTGAAAGGGCCAAAGACACTGCTGCAGATTTAGGCTGATGATTGCTGGATCCCAGTGCTCCCCTTTAGCCCTTCCCCTTAGTTTTACGCATTGTGTGAGGGGTAGGGGTGTCCCAGTTCTCCTTTGGATTGAGGGGAAGGGCTGAAGGGTAGGGCCAAGCAGCCCTTGAACAAAGATTTTCCAGAAGCAGATTAGAAACCGAGGGGTACGGGGAATTTTTGCATGATGCAGGGCACACATGACCAAACAAGTGACCAAAGCGGAGCACAAATGAGTGTATTTTTGTCATTTATTACCTTACGACAGTCATGCTCATGTTTTGGGCCTAATGTGAAATGTTATCGCTAGGTTGCCATAAGCTGTTGTGTAAACACGTAACAACATGAGAGTGATGCTACGTTGTAACATTAACTTTCATGCTAGCGTGATATTATTATCTATACCATGGTAAGTTTTTTTTTTATTTACTTGTCGCTTCTGCTGACGTAGCAGCCGGCTAGCAACAATGTTTGATGACGTAGTGGTGTCCCATTTTTTAGGGGAATGTTTTCACCCCTTATCACTCAGTTTTGAGGGGCACTCTACCTTAGATAAATGAAAACGATTCTTTTTAATTTAAGATAATTAAGATAGTGGGCGGCACGGTGGTGTAGTGGTTAGCACTGTCCCCTCACAGCAAGAAGATACCGGGTTCGAATCCCGGGCCCGGGGCCTTTCTGTGTGGAGTTTGCATGTTCTCCTCGTGTCTGCGTGGGTTCTCTCCGGGTACTCCGGCCTCCTCCCACCATCCAAAAACATGCATGGGGATTAGGTTAATTGGCTAATTTAAATTGACCGCAGGTGTGAATGGTTGTCTGTCTCTATGTGCCCTGCAATGAGGTGGAGATTTGTCCAGGGTGTACCCTGCCTTCTGCCCTAAGACAGCTGGGATAGGCTCCAGCCCCCCTGTGACCCTATGAGGATAAGCGGTAGATAAAGGATGGATAATTAAGATATTTGTAGATTTATATATTAAAATATACATACATGTTTTATAAATATGCATTCATTAGATAGTTTGTGTTTTAAAGTTACACCCTACCTCAGAAGTGTGTTTTTTGTCTGAGAAATAATTTAAGGAATCTTTTTTAATCATAATTTCTCTGCAAAATCATTCTGTTAAAATCGTGAAAAAAATCATATCGTTAAGCAAGATTCGGAAATCATATAGAATTGTGAGTTGAGTGTATCATTACATCCCTACAGAGCACATTAAACTACTCTCACAGTGAAAATATTATGCCTTCACTTGCTTATATTTGGCTCTTTGATTCTACTATCATTTGTGCTGTTATAATAACCTCCTGCAGCATCAATGCAATTAATTTGAAAGTTTCAAAAAATCAGACTTGATGGGATTTTGACTTTATGTAAATATACATGCAGTGCTGGATTCTCTAGCGCTCTGGATTGATGGATGCAGCTTTTAGGTTTTCTCATCAGTCTGTGTTTCTGTGTGAAAATCAGGATCAAGGGAACAAGTTGAAAAGAAAGGAGAAGCTGAGAGAAGACGATGAGGTGGTGTTGTCATCACCTCAGTGCAGAGAGCAGATCACAGCTGTGTAATAAGCTGGGAATCCTCTTGGAGAGTGTCGCCAGCTACAGTAGCTGTGATAAAATAATAATCTAGGGCAGCCCCTCCCTACTTTTCTCCTTTCACACAAACTCACATGTACAGAGAGAGGAAAGCAGGCAGATGCTCAGTCACACATACACCTGTACCTGCACACACTGCAAAGAATGGCTCTATTGTTAAAAATCACGCTGTAGCTTCCAACCCAGTTCTAATGCTGACGCACAGCACCAGAGCCCATCACCACCCTTTTAAAACTCCCGAAACCCATTAGCGGGATTTAAAAATTAAAACTTGCTCAGTTGAAATGCTACACAAAATGGCCACGGCTCACGAAACAGTTCAGTATCTGCAGGGTGCATTATACATGGTGAGCTAAGCTAACTAGAAATACAATCTTGAAAGAAAACATGCAACAGAGGGTTTGGATTTGAGGGTTTGTGAAGTGGGAGCATACATATGTGATGAGGATCTCTGAGTGTGAGGGGTTTTGGGGGGGAAGAGTAACAGGCTAAATTAGGGAGGATGTTGAGAGGTGGTCTACAACAAACCCTTAATTCACAGAACAGCTCTTAAGCCCTCTCTGCCACCTGAGTCTGATGAATGAGGCAGAGTCAAGTCTTTAGGCTAATTGAATGCATAAATACACAAGTTCTCATCTCCTCTTCCTTTTCTTATTCTCTTTCAGGTACAATTGCTGGCTCCCCCTCCGGTTCTAGTGAGTAATAATGCAAAGCAGAGGAGGTGGTTTTCCACTCTCCTCTCTCTTTTCCTGTATCATCTCTCCCTCTTTTTGTTGCATTGTTTCTGAAATGTAAGTTTTAACCCCGTAGCTCTCTTCCTGCACGTCTCCTAAGCTCTCCCTCTCTCCTGTGATGCTCAGCTGGCTCTCTAGTCAGTCGTTTCTCTTCTCCTGCGTCTCCTCTCTCAGTGCTGCAGCTTGGGCCCTGTGTGCTTCATTATTAATAGGCCTCTCCGTCGCCGTGTCCTTTCATCACAGCACATCACACTAACCTGCACAGGAGGAATTCTTCCACAGCTCTGCTTTTCTTATTTAGACTAAAGACACTGCAGCGGATGGATTGAGGAGAGGGTGGATGAGATGGGTGAGAATGGGTGGTGCTGCTGGTGGCAAAGAAAGGTAGACAGAGAGAGAAATGGTTGAGAAGGATGTGGGCATATGTTAGTGTGTTGTAATGCAGTGTGATTCTGGGTGAGGAGCTCCGGGAGGCAGGAATAAAAGGGAATTTGATTAGGGATTCTCTCTTTGGAGAGGCTTTCAGCCTCTGAGCTGTTAAACAGAAACGATCGGCAAAGTGGCAACATCACCCGTGACAGCAGTGGGCTGTTCTCCACATGGCCGGACAGTAAAAGGCTGGTGCATGGATAGACTGAGCAATTGGACTGCACTGCAGAGGTCTGCTTTAAAAAAAGGTCTCCTCTCACAATTAGATACAGAATGATGGGTATGATTTGTCAAAGAGAAGAAGGACGCTCGCTAATGGGCTGATAATGAGTTTAGCGGTTCAGTTTCAAGTTCCCACAGATCCGGTTTCTGCTTGTTAATCCACATTTTTAACCTGCACTGCTGAATAGTCACAACATTTACTGCTCCTGAAGGTGAAGAGGAGGCAGAGGGAGAGGCGAAAATGGAGAGTAAAACTGAAGGCAAAGCACAGGGTGAAGCTGGAGGTCAGGGTCAACCCAAGGGCACCACAACCATCTCAGAAGCTGAGCCGTCTTCGGCTATCACCCATGAGCACTTTGGAGCCCCTCGGGAAGGTGCGGAAAAGTACATTAGCCTTAGCCAGAGGTATTTGACAGCTCGTAGTTACTAGTTACTTTGTAGATAGACAAATATCCTGCACACACCGAGTCCTGAAAGTCTGATTTCCTCAAAGCAAGTGAAGACATCTGCCGTGGCAGGGACGTCATTTCAAAACAAGTCCATTGGTTTCATGAAATCTATGGAATAAGGTGTCATTTCCCTCTTATTCTGTCTTCCTTCAAGACTCTCACCCATCTTCAACAAATACTTGACATCGTGGGAAATGCGCTTGCTCGCTGTCCTGCTGAGAGTCAGATGAGAAAATCGATACCACTCTCCTGTCTGTCCGTCAAATATGAAGCCACACAGCCAGCAGCTGTTTAGATGAGCTTAGCACAAAAACTGGAACTTCCTGTCTGACGGACAGATATGAAAGCGGTACCAAATAATGCTCTCTGGTGCATCCACCTGTACGCCCGTCAAACTATTCAATAAAACAAGCTGAATTCTAAAGTGAGCAGAATGAAATTAAAAATAAAATTAAAATTGGACCGGCAGATAGCTTCACTTATTATCTTCAGGAAAAAATAAGACTTAATAACTATTAATTTCTTCGGATGATTTTTTTTGCAGAGGAAAAGATAAAATTACCATAATGTGGTGCATTAACTCCACCTTGACATTAAATGTTGCTTAAAGGTGAATGCATATGTAATAATAATCTAATTATATATAAAACACTATAAAACGAACCATTCTGCTGACAAGACTTTACTAAAGTTTTACTCGAGTAAAGGATACAGCAATGTATTGGAGACTTTCTGTGTGTGTCTGTGGCTGCTTATAGACGCTGAGCAGCAGTGTGTTTGTGTCTATGTGTTATGCATAATTCACTAGAGGGCTTAAGCTGTACATTTCCTGGGTCATGTATATATATATATATATATATATATACATATATATATATATATATATATATAGCGTCAGATATATATATACTTTGTATATCTGACATTAATGCCAGATGTTGGTTGTCCCGCCTTGAGAGCGAGGCCGTCAAACTGTGTGGACATTTAGACTTTATTTGTTCTGACTGACTGATTTTAAGCAACTCCAGACGGATGTGAACAGATTCTGTCAGCTGCTCAAATGTACAGTGAAGTGGACCTCAAAGCCTGACTCGCCCTCACGCTAAATTTAAACCTGCCATCCCGCTCGGCCGCTCGTGTTCCACCAGAAAAGCACTTAGGATGCTGGGATTTCGCCACCGCTGTGATGTCGTCAGATTTTACTCTTTCTTTTTTTGTCTGAAGGAAATCCATTAAGAGCATTTGTCGAACAGCACAGCACTTTTGTTGTTTGGCTGACATCAGTAGGGAAGTCAAAGAATTCACTGATCAGCTGTGATTTAGAAGGGGCTGACAGAAGCTTTAACGTCGTACAAACAAGAGTTACAGCCTGGTAAGCTTTTTAAAGCCTGACTGTGAAGGACACAGAACATCACATGTGGACGTGGCTTTGATGTTTATAGTCTTAATGGGATCATTTGAACTACATTTCACCTCCATAACAGGGATGCAATTAACAATTATTTTCATCGTCAATTAATTTACAAGATTATTTAAAATCTAAAATGGTCAAAAACATGCCTTGTGATTTTTTTTAGTCAAAAGTCTTTTTCATATGATTTATATTCTGTCTGTCAACTGATTAATTGAATATTTATTGCAACTCTAAATTGTTGTTTAAATTCAAGTTCTACATTTTTTGGACAAAATAAACTTAATTTAACTACTTGATCATGCAATTTTAATACTATATAAAAGTTATATATAAATTATAGACAATTAATTCATGTCACCTTTAATGTACAAAACTTAAATAATAGCACAGACATAACACTTGAACTTCTTCACCAGAGAGGAAGATCATACTATTCCTGCCTTTTTATCCCAGGTTTAGAGAAATGTATCTGGCTTGAACCTGACCCTGATGTGAGCAAACCCCTGGTATCTGTGTGTGTGTGTGTGTGTGTGTAGTTATGGCAGCATATGGTGCAGTTCAGTGAAACCCATAAATCATCTTCATCCCCTCCTTTTCCTCCCCGGGATCTAAGGTCTTAGGTTCGATTCTCACAAAGCGGCCACCGCTACTGTTTGTACACACACACACACACGCACATTCACACACATTTTATCATATCATGTGGCTGAAGGTCCAGTGACATTAATAACTAGATCACATAACAACATTAGTTATCATGAATAATATAATCTGTAATCCGCAGTAATCGTCTCTCTCTCTGCATTTAAAGCTTGTATGTTATCTTAAAATTATTAGCAACAGCAACATGTGTCCAGAAAGTCTTGATTTCATTTGTGAACTATGTTGAAAAGTGTTTTAGCAGCCTGGGATGTCATCTGCATAAAAGTTATCTTTTCAGTATTATTACTTGTCCTTCTACTTTTAGAAATTCAAATCCCTGTTCTGGTGTGTACTGTGGGATTTCAAGTTACAGTAAGAACAATGGTCGTCGGTGCTGAAATGTGTAAATGCACATCACCGCAGGACTTATGGGCTGGACAGCATGTCAGAGTAGTTGCACCCTTTGTCATCATGTCCCTGTCCCAGTTAAGGCACTGAGCATGCTCAGATGAGGATTAGCGACCTCTTGGCAAGACAGTCTGATCCACAGAGGCCGCAGCCCATTGGTCGGCTGGACAGATGGGCATTTGACAAAGGGGGAAGGGAGGTCAGACGAACCAAATCCTAAACCCAGTCATACATGCACCTATCCAACCACCATGACCCCGCAGCCTGAATTAAGACAGTATGCACTGGGGATGTACTACACTCCATCAACCACAATCCTATCCATCCACCATCCTCGTTTCCCTCCCGTCTATTGAAATCCTTGCATTTTTATAAAGACTGAACTTGCCCTTGGACTGAGAGAGATTGGATCATGTCTGGAAACTCATGTGACATATTAAAAAGATCCACGCTGTCACTCCGTCCGCCACCATTAGGCGTTCTGGCAAAGGGTTAACTGGTCCTGAATCCCAATGGTTTTATTAGTGTGCAGCTAAATCAATGTCTAGCACCGCGGTAATAAATGATGAGAATGCTAAGACTGACAGCTGGCATTAAACGTTATTGTCATCATTTCTCAGGCTACATTAATACAAGTGACAAATGATCTCATTATATGCAAATGCATTTGTGTTGGGAAGACACCTAAAAATGTCTGAGCCGGGACTGTATGCTCACTGTGTGTGTGTGTGTGTGTGTGTGTGTGTGTGTGTGTGTGTGTGTGTCCATCTGTACAGGCAGACAGGCTCATGTCCAAGGATGATGTAATGAATCAGCTTAGATTGTTCATGCTTTGCGTGAGAGAGTGATGGCGCTGTTCAGAGGCTGAAAATGACACTAAGACCTTGCCCCTGTCTTCTTTTTTTTTACCGTTTAGTTTTACGTGCAGAGTCCAACTTTGCCTCCAGCAGCTCCATTTCTGGGGTTGGAAACTCACATTTCAGCTCTCTAAAGCCTCATCATTCTGATCTAACTAAAGGTAGGCAAACTAGCCAGTATGAGACTTAATGAGTCATTAAGTCATGATCGTAGTGTGATTACAGTAGAATAGAGAGCTATGCCAGAGTGATGGTCAAAAGTAATGTAAACTCCTGCTTTCACTGATGATGTAGAGATTATAAATCCCCTGCTAGTCTGAGATTAAAGCCTGCCAGACCCCCTCCTTTCCTGTGGTGGATAACACACTGTCTGTCAAGCAGTAGAAGGATTTCACCTCTGCGCAGTGATTTGGATGTGGATAATGCTGCCAGTTTGTTACAGCTTTGATGTACTTGGTGTGGTTCACGTTATATTTTTTGTGCCATAATAATCTAAGACGATATCTAGTCTCAATATTGATGTAAATGGAATAATGCTAGAAAATGTCACACTTCTCTGCATTGTGTGTGTATTAATGGTACGACACACTGTCCATGCAACGTCGACAAACAAGCCAAAAGTCTGAATGTTTTGTGTCACAATTTCTTTCTCTATTATGAACTATTTTAGATGTAGGATCAGTGGAAATTAGCATAATGATCAGGCAGACCATTAGAACAGTTTTATGTGTCGTTAGTATATTGCACCACTGCACAGTGCTGCATTCATGGATCAGTAATTAATTCACTGCTGTTGTAAAGGTGAGAGATGAATTATTATTTTTCATCTCTCAGGTTTAGCCATGACAAAACTGAGTGTGTGCAAACACATATGCACACACCGGTACACAGCACTGTAACAGTAATATACTTTGACAAATGCTCTGTGATTTCATTTTACAACCATATTAACAATAGTCACACCTTTGACAGTCACTGTGTTCTGCTGAAAAAAAATACAATTTTCCAGCAGTGAAAGGGTTGTGGAACAGCTTTTTGAGTTTAGCCTATCTCAGCAGTGTGAAATCACACTTATCATTGTGCGTTCTCACTTCAGTGTGTGCGAATGTGTGTGCTTGTGTGTGTGCACATTTTGAAGAGGAAAAAAGGAAAGCTAGGCTTTCTTTGGATAAACAATCTGAGGCTGCATCGCTCATGCTAATGTCTTAGTCGGCTCATTCCTCATTGCATTTACATTCTCTGTCCTCGTGCTGATGCAACCGACCTGAGAGCTCCACCGGCACAAAACACAGTCACAGACAGCTCAACCCCGCTAACAAACAATGTGTTACACACCAGGTCTTTGTCTGAGCCTCCACTGATACCCATGGGACAATCTGACACACTTCTGTTGCAGCAGAGGTTCACCCTCCTTCAGCGTCCTCTCTGTCAGAGGAGCAACGAGCTTCCCTGACACCAGAGGAGTTCACACCTTCACAGACAATCCCAGAACATCCACATCTGGCTCCCCCAGTCCCAAAGGAGTCCACACATCATTCGGTCGTTGATCATCATCATCATCACCTCCATCCAATCACAATAGAGTCCAGCCTGACTAATCTCCACCATCACACAAGCCTGCAAGAATCTGAGGAAAAACACTTAGAGCCAAGGCCTAGTGAGAGAGGAGGTAAGGCACACCCATAGTTCTAGATGACAGTAGATACTGTAGAGGCTGCCAGATAATAGATTAATCTAATTTAGAATCAGCAGATCATTTTCATTTCCACACTGTTTTGATGAGTATTTTATGGTGTGGAACCTTTCAGAAATGAACCATTTTCAGGAGGTGAAAGTCACTAACATGTCCGTATACACAAGCTTTACTCATCTTACGTTGTTCAGCATCATATCATATGTCAAAGATGCTTATCCAGTTTAGGTAGGAGCAGGAAAATGGAGATAATGTGGGTGAGTGGCTGAGAGACAGTGTGAGCAAAGGCAGCAGATGGTTTGCAAAATGTCGACATTGTCTTTTTGCATCATTCAGAGACATTGGTAGGATTGTGAAACATCAGCCACGGGATCAGAGTGACGGAAAAATATGAAGAGATAACAGGAGAGACAGAATCAGGACTAAGCCCAAAACATCCCCCATGATATTAACCTCGGCTAGGAGGGGGCAGAGTCAGTGTCAAGATATAAATAAAACAATCACATGGTCTTTGAGGTCCCTTCTGTCAGTTGATGTAGAGCAAGTGGGAACTCTGAATGCTCCGTCTACCAGGGTGTGATGTTGGGCTGTTCAGGCTAAGCTGATTGAGATTAATGCCAAGAACAGTACGAATCACTGCTACCCCCAAGGCAGAATGGGTTACTGAGATTAAATGCATTTACGCTCACTGGTGTGCTACGTCAGCCTTTTGAAACAACCCGTTCAGAATCGTGCTCTCCCACAAGAGTTTCTTTTTCTGTGTGCACGCATGTGCAGCTGTGACAGATGTGTGAGAGCACATCCTGTGTGGGGAGTCGGACACGAGTGGAGGTATGCAGGCCTGGCTTTGATGAGATGTAATGATGGTATGATGCCATTTGTGTGAAATGGTCCAGGGTGCTGTGAGAACAGCTGCTGGCATCCTGTCTGGCTGGAGCCCCAGGGATAGGTAGGGATGAAGGGGAGCGAGTAGGCGGGAGAAAGTCTGGAGGGGGACGCTCCACAGGGGAGCAGGATGCTTGCAGGAAGCCCCCTTCTGATGAGGAAGAACAACTGGAGACGTACACCGCCTGTGCAAAAACACCTCAAGGGAAAACACAGATGGACGCATTCTCTCGTGATCTGGTGATTATTAGTCCCTAAATGACGTCCATGGCGTGGTCACTTCATGTGATTGGTTATTCATATTTGTAGTCTTAATCACTTCTGCGAGGAGGAATGTGGTATTTTGATTTATGGAATTGTGCCTGTGTTGCAGTAAATGGAAAGGTAAAAAGAAGAGGCATGAACCATAAATTGAACTAGTTTCGCTCTCCATTCATTTGTAGCCCTAAAAACTTGAAGCAAAGGATCTTGGGAATGGCATAAAGCCCTCCGGGAAGTAGAACACACTGAGAAAAAGGGAACACTTTGAGCACTAGGTTGACTCTAGTATTGATCTGAGATATTTCGTGTGCACTACAGAGAATATTACAACTCAACATAAGGAGCTACAGTACACCCATTAGAAGAAAACACTGTCACACACACTACAGTATATAGCACACATGTATATATATGTATATATGTGTATATATATATATATATATATATATATATATATATATATACTGTAGCATCCAATGAATATTCATAATAAACACAGTAGCAGAAATAAAAGCAGAACAGAACTAATTTTTGCGTTATGGAAGGGAACAAAGAAACAAGCACATTGGAGAGTTAGAACAAGAGAAAAAGTACTTGTCAGAAAATTCCATGACATTCACATAAAAGGAGGTGCATGTCATTTCTTTCACACCCAGAGTGAAAGTGTAGTGATGAAGGAGTTTCTCAAGCCTCTGACTCTCACAGCTTTTCCCCCAAGCCCTGGGCTGAAGCCCCTTATGGGGGCAATCCACTATCTGACAGCAAGTGAAAGGAAAGCAAGAAAAAGGAAAATAAGGTCTCGGAGGAGGATGAGAAGGAAGAGAAAGGCAGACTATATCAGTAATCTTTACCCACTCAGCCTAATTATGTGGTTCTTATTGTTCAAGTTGCTTGGGAATAAGCATGCAAACGATGTATGTTCTCAGTGTGTTAATAACGATTGTGACACGTTGGTCCTCCACAAGTCTAAGGAGCACATACATGAGGCCATATCACAACAACCTCATCTGGGCACAGGGAGGAAGAGAGGAAGAGGAAAGAATAACTGACAAAAAAAAAAAAAAAAAACAGGCGTTATTATTTCATATGTAGAAGTGGCAATGATCTTGTAGATTTATATACTGTAGTTTGCTTTTGGCACCGTCAGTATGCACTCAATGAGCTTTTATTATGAGTTAAACTTGACAGCTCACAGTGAAAACAGGACTGTAAAAATTGAAAAGAGCAGATAAAGATCTAAATCTCTTCACTGACATGATAATCTGTCACTCAACATAAGAAACAGACCAAAATCATCATTTCGGCACCAATATTGGTGTGATATTTTTATCTGGCTTACAGTATGATAAAGAAGAAAAGGATAAAAAATGTATTTATAGTTCAGTGTTGCTTGAGAAAAGAGCATGTAAGATTTGAGGAGCACATTCATGAGACTCACCAAGTCTATTGGTGTCCATTGCTGTTGGGAACCCAGGTTAAACATATGATTAATGTTAGTGTAATTTAATCCAACATTAATTCTGTGCTGTGCTTGAAATCACATCTTAGCATCTTTATTTAAGATTAAGATCCTTTAATTGTCCCAGAGATGGAGAAATTTGCGTGGAACATTACAATAAGGGTCTACATAAAAAATCAGACAGATATCAGTAAACAAGTGTATGAAGTGGAATAAGTAGAAAAATATGTCAAAAATAATAATGTAAATGAGTTAACAAATGTAAATGAACAGAACCATCAATTTAAAACTGAGGCACATACCTTGATTTTGTGTACCGTCACACTCCACAGGAGTAGTAATAATATATCTATATTGCTTGTTATTCTAATGACAATTGTGGTGTTTCAGTCTCCCATAATTCTGAAAGAAATGAGACTCATGGTCACAAAATAACAAGCTCATCTGGGCAAGGGGAGGGGTATATCTTTTATATGCTCTCTAGTGCTTATAGCTAACCGTAGTTAATTGTAGTGTTGGAAATGTGCAGTAGATTTGGAGCAATTTGAAGCAAAACTGTTTTCTTATCTGTGAAAGTGTCTTTAATTGTTGTTTGTCAGTCTCCCATAAGTCTGAGGGACAAGTGCATGAGACTCATGGCTACAAGACAACAACTTCATCTGGGCATGTGGAGGAAAGGAAATATGAGGAGAATAACAAAATAAATGCTGAAAAGAAAGGTATTTCTTTTATATGTAGTGGAGGCAAAGCTCTACAAGATTTACATAGTGTAGTTTACCTGTGGTGCAGTAAAAATGCAGTAGTTAAACTTTCCTCACAAGCTAAAAGCAGAAATGCATCAACATGTTTGTTGTTAATGTTGATAAAGACTGTGGCATTTTAGTCACATACATGCATGACACTCTTGGCCATTAAACAACCTGATCTGTGTAGGAAAAGGGGTCTCCTTTACATTTAGCAGTGTCAGTCCTCTCATAAAATGAGAAACAGAATAGCCAGAAAAAAGGAGACATATTTTACCAAATTAAAATGGCTTATTGGCTGTTTAGGTTGCAAAGACATTTTGTTTTGCATGTTATTTCAATAACAATTGTGATGTTTCAGTTTCCCACACTGAGGGACGTGCACAGTGGACTCATGGTCACGCACAAGATGCTCATGAACATGTACAAGAGACTCATAGCCAGGTACAAGAGACTCATGGCCAATCACAAGAGACTCATGGCCACATACCAGAGACTCATGGCCACTCTCAAAAGACTCATGGCCATGTACAGGAGAGTCATGGCCGCTCACAAGACAACCAAGGCCATGTACAAAAAACTCATGGCCAAGTACAGGAGAGTCATGGCCACTCAGAAAAGACTTATGGCCAAACACAAGAGACTCATGGTCATGTCAAACAGACTCATGGCCACATGCAAGAGACTCATGGCCACATACAAGAGACACATAACCACGCACAAGAGACACATGACCACACACAAGAGATTCAAAGTCACTCACAAAAGACTCATGACCACGTACAGGAGAGTCATGGCCACGCACACGACACTCATGGTCACATACAGGATACTCATGGTCACATGCAAGAGACTCATGGCCACGTACAAGAGACACATGGCCATGCACAAGAGATTCAAAGTCACTCACAAAAGACTCATGGCCACGTACAGGAGACTCATGGTTATGTACAGGAGACTCATGGTCACATACAGGATACTCATGGTCACATACAAGAGACTCATGGCCACGTACAAGAGACACATGGCCATGCACAAGACACCCATGGCCACGCACAAGACACCCATGGCCACATACAAGAGACTCATGGCCACAGACAAGACACTCATGGCCACAGACAAGAAACTCATGGCCACAGACAAGAAACTCATGGCCACAGACAAGAGACTCATGGCCATGCACAAGAGATTCAAAGTCACTCACAAAAGACTCATGGCCAAACACAAGAGACTCATGGCCATGTCAAACAGACTCATGGCCACATGCAAGAGACTCATGGCCACCTACAAGAGACTCATGGTCATGCACACGAGACTCAAAGTCACTCACAAAAGACTCTTGGCCACGTAGAAGAGACTCATGGCCATGCACAAGACACCCATAGCCACGCACAAGACACCCATGGCCACATACAAGAGACTCATGGCCACAAACAAGACACTCATGGCCACAGACAAGAAACTCATGGCCACAGACAAGAAACTCATGGCCACAGACAAGAGACTCATGGCCACATACAAGAGACTCATGGCCACAGACAAGAGACTCATGGCCACATACAAGAGACTCATGGCCACAGACAAGAGACTCATGGCCACACAAAAGAGATTCATGGCCACGCACAAGACACTCATGGCCACGCACAAGACACTCATGGCCACGCACAAGACACTCATGGCCATGGACAAGAGACTCATGGCCATGGACAAGAAACTCATGGCCACAGACAAGAGACTCATGGCCACATACAAGAGACTCATGGCCACAGACAAGAGACTCATGGCCACAGACAAGAGACTCATGGCCACACAAAAGAGATTCATGGCCACGCACAAGACACTCATGGCCACGCACAAGACACTCATGGCCACGCACAAGACACTCATGGCCATGGACAAGAGACTCATGGCCATGGACAAGACACTCATGGTCACGGAAAAGATACTCATGGCCATGGACAAGACACTCATGGTCACGGAAAAGATACTCATGGTCACGGACAAGAGATTCATGGCCACACAAAAGAGACTCATGGCCACGCACAAGACACTCATGGCCACGCACAAGAGACTCGTGGCCACACTCAAGAGACTCGTGGCCACGGACAAGAGACTCGTGGCCACGCACAAGAGACTCGTGGCCACACTCAAGAGACTCGTGGCCACGGACAAGAGACTCGTGGCCATGGACAAGAGACTCATGGCCATGCAGAAGAGACTCATGCCCACGCACATGACACTCATGGACACGTACAAGAGACTCATGGCCATGCACAAGACACTCATGGCCACGCACAAGAGACTCGTGGCCACACTCAAGAGACTCGTGGCCACGGACAAGAGACTCGTGGCCATGCACAAGAGACTCATGGCCACACACATGACATTCATGGCCGCGTACAAGAGACTCATGGCCATGCACAAGACACTCATGGCCACGCACAAGAGACTCATGGCCACGCACAAGAGACTCATGGCCACGCACAAGAGACTCATGGCCACGCACACGACACTCATGGCCACGCACACGACACTCATGGCCACGCACACGACACTCATGGCCGCGTACAAGAGACTCATGGCCGCGCACATGACACTCATGGCCGCGTACAAGAGACTCATGGCCGCGCACAAGAGACTCATGGCCATGCACAAGAGACTTATGACCACTCACAAGACACTCATGGCCACGCACAAGAGACTCATGGCCACGCACAAGAGACTCATGGCCACGCACAAGAGACTCATGGCCACGCAAAAGAGACTCATGGCCACGCACACGACACTCATGGCCACGCACACGACACTCATGGCCACGCACGTGACACTCATGGCCGCGCACGTGACACTCATGGCCGCGCACATGACACTCATGGCCGCGTACATGACACTCATGGCCGCGTACAAGAGACTCATGGCCACGCACAAGAGACTCATGGCCACGCACAAGAGACTCATGGCCACGCACAAGAGACTCATGGCCACGCAAAAGAGACTCATGGCCACGCAAAAGAGACTCATGGCCACGCACAAGACACTCATGGCCACACACAAGAGACTTATGACCACTCACAAGACACTCATGGCCATGCACAAGAGACTCATGGCCACGCACAAGAGACTCATGGCCACGCAAAAGAGACTCATGGCCACGCAAAAGAGACTCATGGCCATGCACAAGAGACTTATGACCACTCACAAAACACTCATGGCCATGCACAAGAGACTCATGGCCACGGACAAGAGACTCATGGCCACGGACAAGAGACTCATGGCCACGGACAAGAGAGTCATAGCCACGGACGAGAGACTAAAGGCCACACACGAGAGCCTAATGGCCACGCAAAAGAGACACATGGCCATGCAAAAGAGACTTATGGCCATGCAAAAGACACTCACGGCCACATACAAGGAACTCACGGACAAGAGACTCATGGCCATGCACAAGAGACACATGGCCACGCACAAGAGAGTCATGGCCATGCACAACAAACTCATGGCCACTCACAAGAGAGTCATGGTCACGTACAACAGAATCATGGCCATGAACAAAAGACTTATGGCCACTCACGAGCGACTCAAGGCCATGATCAAGGAACTCACAGTCAAGTACATGAGACTCATGGACATGTGAAAGAGATCCATGACCATAAAACAACCACTTCATCTAGGCATGAGGTAAAAAGGGAGGAGGACCACAAAGGTATATCCTTATACATTCTGTGCTGTAGTTGATCTGTAGTGGTATGCTGTAAATATAGAACTTAATAGAACTTCTACCACAATTTAAACCTAACAACACAAACAAAATTAGAAGTAAAAACGTATCAAAGTTTTGGTTTGCTATGTCAATGAAAATTATTGTGTGTCAGTCTCCCACAAGCCTGAGGGAAACTTACATGAGACACATGGTTACAAAACAACAAGCTCATCTGAGCACAGGGAAGAAAGAAAAGGTACATTTTTTGTATGTAATGGTGCCAAATTTCTTGTAGTTTGATATACTGTACCTTTAAAGTAGCCTACTGTTACCTTTAGTGTGGTAAAGGTAGCTAAGATTAATTAATGACTCTTTGTTTTTGCCTCTTATGATGACAACGATTGTGGACAGTGTCCCACAAGCCTGAGCGGAACACTCATGAATCTCGTCATGGATACACACATGAGACTCAAGGACACACTCATGACAATCATGGACACGGACATGAGCCTCATGGACAGGAGGACCATGGACAGGAACATGAAACCCATGGAAATGCACATGACACCCACGGACACGGCCATGAGACCCACGGACACGGACATGAGACCCACAGACACGGGCATGAGACCCACGGACACGGACATGAGACCCACGGACACGGACATGAGACCCACGGACACGGACATGAGACTTATGGCCACAAAACCTCTGTGCATGGAGGAGAAGAGCACAGAGAAAGACAAGGTATTGTTTTTTTATGTAGTGGCAGTATTTCTTTTGTAGATTAACATGCTGCAGTTTATCTATTGTGCAGTAGTATTAGTAATAGTAATAGTAGTGTTTAAATGGGCCACTATAAACAGCAAAATCAAAACAGGAACATCACTCAAAATGTATGTGTGTTTGTTCAACAAAAATAGCCTGTTGGTAAAAAGAGTAACAAAAGGACAAGAAAACCAAGTTAAAAAACAAACACTAATATGCATTTCTTCATTATTATTGCTGAGAAAAAGAGTGTATACAGTTTTCCTCATATGATGCTTTTGCTTGTTGTGTTTGAAATAATTGTGGTGGGAAGTCTTAGGGACATGGACATGAGACCTACATCTTCAAAACACGTGATGGGCACAGAGAGGGCTTTTGTATGCAGTCGTGGCAATGTTTCTGTTGATTTACAGTAGATTTTTGGTGCAGTAAATATGCAGTAGATAAACTCACCACCAGTTAAACTTGGTAGCTTGCAGTGAAAAAAGGAAAGAGAAATCAACAAACAAATCTTAATTTATCTCAAACTACATACTGTATTACCCTGTCAGTCAACATATGCTGTGAGGGGAAATCTCAATTTGGTACCAGATGTAGCACATTTTTTTTAACAATTTGACTGCAGGGGAAGAAATAAAAACAAACAGGAGGATGAAGTGTGGAAAAATTGGGTAGACACGAAAAGGAAGGTTGACGAATGTTTAAATTTGAATTTAAATACCTTTCTGTCTTGTCTGATCAACTAATTATATATAATAAGAACATTCAGATTATGTTTAAAATAAAAATATATACAATGTTCTACCTTTAAAGGCTTATAAGCATTTAACCTTATTACACTATTACATTATGTGTGAAAGGAATCAGGATCTATATTAGCAGAGGTTTCTCTCAAATCACAAATCATTGGATGTTGTTGTCTTGCTGTTCTTTCTAGTTTGGTAAAACAGCCTGAGCTAATCTGTGCTGCATCAATAGAGATTGATTTGCAAGTTGTTGCTCCTTTGTAGTGCACCACAATCCTGAGTGGGAAAGATGGAGTCATGAGACCCTGAAACCCCACTCTGAGAGAGAGGAAGAAGACAGAGAAGAGAGAGAAAGACAGAAACGGAAAGGTAGAATTTGAACTTGTAGAATAGAGAACAGAATTTTAATAGTACAGTGATCCATAACTGGTTGCTCAATGGGACCTTGAATTTATCATGATGAGGTTAATAGGTGACACTATTGCATTTATAGCCCCATTAAATTTGGCCATTTGTGTCCAGAGTTGTTCATCGTTTTCTTGGTTTATCATCCAAACTGACATTTTTTATTTTTATATCACACAATCTTCTTCAGCAGATTATGTTTATATAGTTGTCATGAAAATGTAGTCATTAGGGGGTGTCCCAATACGATATTGATATCGGATATTGGTCCGATAGCAGTAAAACAATGAGTATGGGATTAAATCAGCCTGCATCTAAAATCTCTGATACCATCAATCCATGCCAGACTACACTCCAGCTCTTCTATCCAGCAGCAGAGCCCAGTGATCACAACAACAGCTGTGCTAAGGTGCCAACAAAGTGGAAGGAGGAGGAGTGATGTTGGCCGTGTGGCAGCATTTTTAGTTAAAGTCTGAAAAAGATGAAGCTGAGAGCAAAACTTGTCATGAACAAGTTTCCTGTGGAGGAAGTTTAATCCAACCAACCTCATCGTACATTTGAAGCAGCATCACAAAAAACAGTATGAGGATTTTCAGGGTCTTCTAATTTCTTTTTATTTATTCTGTTCAACTGGAGAATATTCTTATGTTTAATGTTCAAATTGATGTCACCCATTGGTTAATGATAATTAGGTCAGGTTTTCTCAGACCTACTGTTGCTGACTATTGTTCTGTTTGAGTAATATCACTTGATCAAGCTTTTTCTAACAATCCATACCACAAAATAAGTAATAAAAGTCTGTACGATTTGTGCTGATATTGTATTGTATCAATATTGGTATCGACCAATACTCAAGGGTGCAATATCTAAAGTTGTATCGGGACACCCCTGGTAGCCAATGACCAAAAGCTACCAACAGCTGAAGAACAGCAACTTATCTCACCACAGGTTCAATTGTGGTGAGTTTCTAAGGCCAATAATGAACTTTTAACTCAATGTGTTGTGAAAATGACTTACTTTAAAAACAGGCCTTAGAAATAGTCAAACCTTAAGCTGCAAACCCCATAATTGACTTAATAACTCTGAGTCCTGTGTAGCACTTAAGTAGCTCTTTGCGTTCAGAGTCTTTTAAAAATCTTGAGGATGACTTTTGGGTTCAGTCCAACCAGTTAAGAAACACTGCACTAGCTGAAGCTTATGTCAGCTTTATAGAACAAAGCAAGTCTCCTCTGTCAGGTAGAACCGAGTGGGAATCCCATGCTCCTAATCCATAACGCCTCTCTGTAGTATGCTCACCTATACCGGCTCCAGCTGTGTGAAGATATAGTGCTGTAGATGAATGTAGCATAGTGAATGATGTGGAGATAAACCTTGAACAGTGATTCCTTCATCCCTTAAGGGCTCCTGAAGCTCTTGATGTCAGGAGAGCCCCAGGCCAGACAGTTGTTTGGCATCATATATGATGATTTCAGAGGTAAGAGACCCACTCAAGCAGCACCTGGTCTGAAGATACAGACAGGAGTCTCCAGCTTGGTTTAATCACTTCAGATCAGTGGATTGTAAACTCTTTCTGTCTGTTTTTCAAGCAGAGAACCTGTGGACAAATTCCTTTCATTGCATGTTTTTCGTTTCTTTCCCTATCCAACTCCCTCTTGGTTGTGTTTGCTTTATGTGCACGATCAAGGTAAGTGTTTAGAATTTAAATTCATGTTAAACTATCAAACAATAGCAACATTGACATTCCTGTTTATTGACTTTAGAGAGGAGGCTTGTTTGCAAAATGTGCCGTTATTCCCTCAACCTCAGAGACTCTTTGATGCAGGCAGCTCTATTACTTTCTCTCAATGTAACCGTCTTTCACCGTTAACAATTCACAATTGATAAACACCAATAAAGCAGCATCTTGACTCGTAATGTTAATTTGTGGAACAACGTCCCATTGCTTCTCTAGTTTGTGGAGTAATTGGCCATTTATATTTAATTAGGCAGTTCTTCCCCCACTGCTAGCATGGCTTCCTCAGTGCTGAGAGAGGCACTTTATGGCGCTGCACTCGCTGGCTTCCTTTTAAACCAGCTCATTAATATTTCAGCTGGCATCATCAACCAAACAATAATAAAATAATAATGTGACGGCTGATTAAACAGCTAAACTCCGACTTTTTAACGTGCATTTAAATGTGTATTTGCATAAACATGCCTGGTAAACGCCTCTTTAGAGGACAGTGATGCCTTGCAGCACACTATAGCAGGCAACTTCTGAAGCTTAATAAAACCTTAATTAGGTACCAGCCTTAGCCAAGATAATCGTAGCAAAAATGTAGAGCAGCACCCCTCTGCAAGCTTCAGATTCTACGGTAAATGATATCAGGATGTTATTTCTTTCTCTGTGGGAAAATTATACAAAAATGTCTTACACCATTCTCCACAGGCTCTGTTTTTTTTTTGTTTTTTTTTTTGCTTTGGTTCCAGGGTGTGAAATATGGAAGGTGTCTTAATTTATCACGTGTACAAGCATGTGGAGTAAAACCTGTAATTAAATCCTCTCATATACTTCATAAATCACAAAGAGAAAATTTAATTAAGATCTGATTGTGCACTTGTGCAGCACATTATGAAAGAGAGTTTAAGGCTGTGGAAATGGAGAACAAATAGTGAAAACAGAGGAGAGGCAGTGGAGGTTTTCTGTCAGGTTAAGTGGTGTCAGACCGATTTCATGTAGTCAGGTGGGGCCTGAAACACATCCACTCTACTGTATCACTCACCTCAAACTCCCTTGGTTATGATTCTGTAGATTCTAATCGACTCATCCCGTAATGCAATTAAATTCCCGACACAATTAACATGCCTGTACTCACAGCGCCTGCACACAGTTACACAAACACAGCACACACACACACACACACACACACACACACACACACAGGACAGTGTGGAATTCCCATCAGTAATCAGTGCAGCCCAGCGAAGCAGACTCAGCAAACTCAGCAAAGACAGTAGTAATGGAAAGGGAGTGGTCTGTCTTTATTGTACCAATATAGAGCAAGAAAGGCGAGTCATAAAACACACTCAAGAGTCATTCATTTGTTCACTGATGTCTAAAACTAAAATCGTCAGACATATCTGTTAGTGCGAGTCGTTTATCATTTCCCCCTGTCACTGAAGAATCTCATGAGAAAGCTTATAAAGACTCCACTTCCTCCAAGTATCGACTTTACCATCGTCAACATGCAGAACTATCCTCGTCTAGTAAAAACAAACTTAAAGGTGTTTCTTGTTTTTCAGACTGTGAGTGCTACGGCCACTCCAACCGCTGCAGCTACATCGACTACCTGAACATCGTCACATGCGTCAGCTGCAAGCACAACACCAGGGGCCAGAACTGCCAACACTGCAGACTGGGATACTTCCGCAACGCCTCTGCCGAACTGGATGACGAGAGCGTCTGCATCGGTCAGTCTGCAGAGGAGGGAGGGAGTGTGTGTGTGCTGGTGGAGTGTGTGTTATGTGTGATTGACATAGAGGGCATTGTTGCAATACTGAAATAGATAAGATAAAACTTTATTCATCCCAAATGAAACTTTTAGATAGATGTATACAGTTTGACACTTGGCAATTGACTTGGCAATTGGCAATTGGCAATTGACACAGGGTCAATTATTTTCAACAAAGAAGCTCTAAAAGCTCCAAACAGCAGACAGTTACTGTTAGCAGCTAGCTGGTGAACATAGTGGAGCGTATACAGTAGCAGCTAAAAAGCCAGATATCAGGATATAGGTGGAGACCAAACTCGAGCTAAAATGTATGATCATGAATGTTGCTCCACATCTGTTGGATTTGTAAATAGGCAACTAGAGCTGTGCAATATGGAGAACATTGTATATCTTTACATAGCTATATTTTATATCCTGATAACATTATATATATGATATAGTATTTTTTTTAAGTAATGGTACTGGTAACATTATTTTCTTTTTCCATTGTGCTCTCCTCCTCCTACATGCTGCTTTACCTCTGTTAACTCCCAAGCAACCAGTGCCATAAATGAGTCCTTGCTGGTAACGTAAACATGCTACAAAGCAGTGGTGTTGCTGCAGTTACATTAGCCTTAATATTACATGTTAAATATTACAATATAAACAACAGTGGGTTATATCCTACATTTTTATATCACACTACAATATATATGGTAATATTGCACCGCTTTATAGGCTTTTGTTTGCTAAAAAGTTAAGAATAGCAACTTGTAGATTTAAATGAATTCACAGGATTTAACAAATGGTTGAAAATCCGTTACAACCGTAGATATCAGCAGGTATTTTCCCTGCAGATGCACTTCTAGATCCTCACCTGACCGTCAAGAGCTTTCCATTGTTTGTACGTAAAATATTTAGAGCATTTAGCACTATCCTTTATTTGGTAGAACTATATGTACTAATGTAAAAACTCTTCAACTCTGTCTTATTGAGGCCATGTCCTATAAGAGGTCACTCTATGGAGCGAAAATCTGGTGTTGATTTGGATCCATCTGTAGGTGGACTGTAAGGGGTTGGAGGGTGAACTCGTGGCGGTTGGGGTGCATACAGGCCTTGGAGTCAGCACAAATAAGTCCCCGTTAGCTCATCTGCCAGCATGCTGGCACAGCGAGCGTAGCAGCAGAAACCAGTTCACACCACACTACACGTCTCCAGAGCAAGCAGCACTGACCTCCCAAACAAAATTTACACAATTCACTCTCATAAAATCCCAGTGTCAGTGGTCAGAGCATGGCGATTGTGGTTGTGCAATCCACAATTGTGTTTCCCTCGTATGAATATTTTACACATTTTACTATAAATGAGTTCATTTGATTGTGGGATTAAGTGAACTGACTCTAGCTCATCATCAGCCGACCAACAGATGCGATGCAAATATGCAGCTCTGCAGTTTTTTTTATTAACTATCTCTGATTTGCTGCCTCTGAGCTGGATATCAGTCAGCGTCTATTAATACATGTGTTTGTAATGATAATTATTTGAGAAATTAAAGTAATTTATGTGAAAAAACACATCTTGAGACAATTTCAATGAAATTCAATGTCATCTTGTGTTAAATAGGAAAATCTGCTTTGACGTGAATCTCAGTAAGTAGTGAGCATTTCAACATGACTAAAAATACAGACGTGATTATTAGAGAGAAAGAGTTTCTGACAGTAAGTACCAGTTTGTTATGTTTTCAGAAAAGAATTCCAACAGTCAGAAGTTTAAAAATGGTCTGCATCTCCCTCAACTGTTCAAAATACCACAGTGCCCCTCTGCACTTATTCCACGTGCCCTTGAAGGCAGATATTGTGTGATCAAAAGAACTTGAAGTTTGTCCCAAACAGCATCTGTTGTATAGCTGACATAGTACATCTGTGATTTTGTTTGTCTGTTTAGATTTGAGAGGAATCACTGTCTTCCCTGTATGATAAGCTGTACGATAGGTGTTGTCTTTACGGAATCTGTGCCAAGCATTAACCTCTAGGACAGATTGTTTACCACCTGTGGGATCACAACAGTTCTAATATGCAAAATGCAATGTGCTTTATTAACTCACAGTTGTTTTTAGTGCAGGCACTATCACTTAGGGATGCACCATTCCAATATTGGTATCGGTACTGATATTGAAGAAAATTCTTGATTGGACATCAATGGGCCCGATCCATAGGGGCATATCTATTCAGTGTAATTCTATGCTGTGCAGTGAGTGACATCATGCACTGACAACGCGCTGCATGGAGGCTCGCATTTGTTTTCAAAATGGAGTGAGCAAAGTTAGTGCATTAAACAGTTAACTAGGCAGCGTGCACAACGGTAACTCTACTTAGACAAACTGCCCAAAATGCATTGTTAGAGACGAGCTGGCAGGTGATGAAGCAGAACTCCATTCAAAAAATCAATTAAACTAACAATGCAGTCATAACTAATGCTCAAACATAAAATTAGATCGACCATTTTTTCTGAATCCATCCAAGCTTCTCCTGTAATTCAGCAAACAAATAATCCACCAAAGAGCATCGTTAAACTATTAATTTGTAACGTGAAATGACATTCTGTTCATAAACACAGCGCTAGAGCTGTGGTGTTGCTCTGATTTTAGCAGCACATATATACACACACACACACACAAATATATATATATATGTATATATACACACACACACACACACACACACACACACACACAAACTCAGATATCGGTAAAAAGTGGACCACTGCATCCCTAACGTGTATCACACATCAGTGAGCTCTTTAAAAAAAAAAATAAATAAATAAATAAATATTTTTCACTGAGGAGGTGCATGGTGGGCAAAACACAAAAATACTTCTGGCTGAAAAGGGCCTAAATTTTAGGTCTGAATCTCTGCAGCATCTTAGGATGTCTCTGCACTTTGAAGAAACCCCACCTTACACAGCGCTGCGGCTCTGAAAGGCATTAGTACCAAAAGACAAAACTGTGGTCTGCATTCAAATGCCTACATTCCTGGCTGAACTTACTTCAACTCTCAGACAAATCTCAATATTGTAAATGCATCTCCAACTCTTCTCCTCTCTCTCCTGTCAGAGTGCAACTGCAACCAGATGGGTTCTGTTCATGACCGCTGTAACGGCACAGGCTTCTGCCAGTGTAAAGATGGAGCCACAGGGGCCAAGTGTGACGACTGTCTGCCTGGATACTACTGGAAGCAGGGCTGTTACTGTGAGTAGAAGGAGACCTGTTTCTGAGATGTAAAAATTCAGGGACAAACACATGCTGTAGCCTTCCAGGGCCTTTACAAGTCCACTGTGCTGCCTACTGTAGCTTGTGCTTGTGTTTTCTTTGCTCTGGAGGGAATAGATCATGCAGCTCATTAGCAGCATCAGCTGTTCCTTTAATTGATGACCCTGTCACTCTTTAACCCTATTACAGGGAATCGCCTTCCTCTACCATCTACCATCTAGTGAGGGGCCCGACACACACATTAAACCTCCAAAGGCATGCATCGCTTCCGACTGTGGGATTATTTATTACAATATGGGACATAATAGTATGTTCTAGATTTGACACCTTACTCCAAATATTCCACAGCGACAGAGCTAATTATCTTGTTGTATAATAAAACATGTCAGCTCATGTAATCACTTCCCCTCATGGAAGCCTGATCCACCCTATCTTCTCTCAGTACATTTTAGGTCAAGTATCTTTGCAGCACTACCTCTGCGCTTTTCTTAATGCATTTTATAGCATCTTAATGATGCTAAATATCACACATGCGGTGTATGCTCTACTGGGTGTGAGACAATGATTTTGACTTGACCCTGAGAAAGTGCCGGCTCAAGAAAAGCAGACGGAGAGCAGAATTGCAAAAAGGCAGGTGTTACCTGTTGTTGTCCCTGAGGCAAAGACTGGAGGATTTATCTTGCCTCTTTCCTTCCTCCTGCTTTCTTTTCAACTTCGTTCTTTCTGCCCTGAATTCATCTCCTCCCCCTCTGCATCTTTATTTCCCATCATGCTTTTTCTAACATTGCCCCTCCTTGTCTCACCTGTCTGTCTCTTTGCTGTACGTCTTTCTTTCGTCTTTGTGCTCTTTACTCCCCCACTATCCTTTTACTGCCTGTCACTCTGTCACTTTTCTGTGCCCTCTTTACTCCCATCTCCTCTCTCATCCTCCCTACCTCTGCATTTCCTTCTTCCTCTGCTACTCTTTTTGTCTGTCCTTGCTCACAGCGAACGTCTGCGATGAAGAGATGCTCCTGTGCCAGAACGGAGGAACATGCAACCAGAACCAGAAGTGCATCTGTCCTCCAGAGTTTAAGGGGATACTGTGCCAACACTCCCGCTGCGAGGCGGGAAAGGACTGCAACGCCGCCTCTTCCTTGCACCTTACCACAGCCACCCTGCTGCTCTGCACTCTGCTAGTCCACATGCTGGCCACGTTAACTCCCCACTGAGCCACGCAACACCCCTCAGACTATGGAGTGTATGTATGTGTTGACGCAAGGCGTGCCCCAGAGTGGGTTAGGGCCACCCCAGTTGTGGACCTGACGAACACAGAAGCGCACACACACACTCACATAACACTAACTAGCCCCGCTCTCCTTTCAAACACACACACACACACACACACACCTCACAGGACTGTTGTAATACAGGGAAAAAAGATGCAGACGGAGGGGGAAAAGAAAATCATACCAACCACTGTTCCCTTTATTCCTGAGCTGGCGCCATGTGCATCAAACCAAAAAGCATAAACTGAAATCACCACTGTTTCACGTTAAAGGGAATGGCTGTTGTACCCACAAGGACCTTTTCTTTATTTTGTTTTTCTTGGTTAGTAAAGGATCTCACCTCCATTTGACTGGCGGCCAATGTTGCGTGTGGTCGGACTCTGTCGAAGGAGCGGATGAGTCAAGAGGCGAGCTGTGCGTTTGATCCTGCTGCTGAGGCCTACATAGTATATTAACCAGGTTTCATTTCTTCTCAAAAAATGATACTTGATTTTACATTTATTCTATTTCTGCTGCATTCTTTTTAAAACAAAATATATCTTCAGTCATTGTATCTAACGTGCCCACTGACAGTCGCTGAGATTATACATATTATATAATATCCAGGGGTTACGACTTATAAAAGAATTTAGTCACTATTATGGTTGTTATAGGAATGAGTGATTGTTGCCACACTTAGCAAGATTTTATCTTCACACAGTATTCAGGAAACAGAATTTAACAGAATTAATCTTAACAGAAGTCTAAAAGAGAGAGAAGAGATATACTACCACGCATCAATATTATATGACATTATTTGAATATTTTTTGTAGAAATTATTTTTGTTTGGAGTTAAAATAAATGATAAAAAATGATATTTACAACTATTCCAAATGAGCATTTTATTACACTGAGTGTAAACTTTGCAGTAAATATGACTGTTATTTGCCTTTTTGCTTGTACTTTTTTTCCCATTCAGTCAAATGTCCGCTAATACATGCTGCTCTTTTTTTTTTTTTTGATGAAAAAATATAAAGTCATCCATTTGATCTATCTCCTTCACTTTGGACATGGCATCGAATGCTCACAATTACAAGCAGACTATTCCAACAGTCTGCCTGACAATCACAAAGAACTGCTTTTCTGTCAAGAGAATATAAATTATTTATTCTGATAAAAGTTGCAAAGAGCTTTTTCTATCTGAAAATGTCACTTACATGTGGATACAGCAGCGATGTATTAATTAAACAGTGGAGGTACTGGTGTGGTAGTGGAGCGACTGACCCTAAGGTCACGTCTTTTACTCTACTTTTACTACACAGGTTGTTTCACAAAAAAATGTCCTTCAAGTTTTTTTTCTCCTTAAAAATCTATAACACTTGCTGAGTCAGCCCAGGTACACAGTGGATAAAGAGATGTGAACGCTGCATTACACCAGGATACAGTGTACATCAAAGATAAAAGCGAGACTAAGCCTGCAAGAAATGACAAGACGGGGATCCTTGTATTACTCTTCTATTCTCTGAGCTGGTGGTTCCTGTATTAGCTATTCTGTGTGTAGAGCTCATCCCCTCTTAGCCTGATGGTGTCAAGAACGCAGGGTTGGAAGGGAATAGTTTAAGAATTTAGAACATCCAGAAATAAGGTGAGGAAGCAACACATTTCATTGTGGATCAAACAGCAGGTAGAGAAAAGTACATTACAGTATACTGTATGCATTAATGACTGACTGTATTAAGAGGTTTAGATACTGGGCAATGTGATTCAGTTTGGATCATGAAGAGACCCATCCAATGGTGGAAGAAATACTTCTAAGAAATAAGAAGACTTACTTTATTGATCCCTCAATAGGGAAATTACGGGGTTCCAGGCACCCTGAGCATTTGGGGGTTCGGTGCTTTGCTCAAGGGCACCTCGCCAGGATGAGAAACTGGCACCTGTCTAGCTACCAGTCCACTCTCCACACTTGGTCCGACCTGGACTTGAACTAGCTATCCTCTAATTCCCAGCCCAAGTCATTACAGACTGAGCTACTGCCACCCCCAAAATACTCAAAATCTACAAAGCTTTAGAGTAAAACTGCACTTGAAATGCACATTATGTGGCCCATTTCAGAATGCAATCTATTAAACACTTTAATATTAATATAATTAATGTGCAAGCATCACACTGATGTACAGCAGGGTATCATTTAGAACACATATACACTGCTGGGTTGCTCAATCTATTATAATTAGTTCATATAAATAATGAAGGTGTTAAATTACATTTTCTTTTTACTAATCTGAATCTGTAAAGTAACTACAGGTGTAAATAAAATAGCTAAAACAGAAATGCTCAAGTACAGCAGTACTTTCCACCACTGGATCTATCACATGAATTTTGAGAAAATAAATGTACTGGAATAAGCTAAGTCCTTCTTCCACCATCTTAATAAAGGAGACAGATATGCCCGTCATGTCTGTATGGTAAAACTACAAGCAGCAGTTTGTTAGCTTAGCATAAAGACTGCTTTTTAAAAGGGTCACACTGAAACCCAGACATTGTAATTCAGCATCTTACGTGACATTGTTCCTTTCAGTGGCTTCATGTGCAAAATAATCTGTTCTGTTTAACAAATTAGGTATATTCTATTCATACATTGTTAATCAAGATATAACCTGCTGTTCATTTTTTTCATAAATGAAAAATGACAAATGAGACTGGAAGTGCAAAATGATGCCTCTCTTCTAGACAAATCTGTGAATAATTTTATCATTAGGGTTTTATTACGGTAATAAATGAATATTCAGATCAACCTACCTCCCTAATTAAATGAAAATGGAGCAACGCTGCGCTTTGAGATGAACCCGGAGACATATAAAAAATGAATGGGAGTAAACTCTCTGAGCAACACAAAGCTCCTCTTTTCATTTCACCTCTGAATAGCTGGCTATTGAGTGGAAGTGAAGTGAAATCATCTTTCAATTTATGTTTCATCTCTTTGCAGAGTGGTCAGGCTTCATACAGTGAGACAACCCAAACATGGGTGTTAACATAAAGAGATGGAGAGCACTGCTGAAACAGAAGCATGGACATGCTGTCACAGCCATACCACAGCATGAACACCTCACTTTTCATCTGATCTGGTAAACTGGAGAAGATCCAGCGGACTACATCAGAGATAGAGACGTGGGCTGAATAAGTTTCTCTTTGGTCTCCTGAATGTGACAGAGTTTGGTGAAAAATGTCTCTATTTGTCCCTGTCATCTCTGTGCTGTTTTCCCAGCTGCACCACTGCCTCGTGTTTGGAGTACTTTCGGAGGTGGATTTCACATGGCTCCTTGAGGCTTCCATGTCTTTGCAGCCCTGAAATTATCTTTGTCTTTGTTTTGAGGATGCACACACCTTTCTCAGGCTGTGCCCATAGGTCTCTGCCAGTCATGCTTTGTACAGCCCTACCATTTACTTCTACATGAGCTGGTTTTTCATCTGGAGTCATGTGTTTCTCTGGGGTTTCACTGATCTGATGTTTCATCATCTTACCTAAAGAGATGAGAAGAAGCCTGACTGAGCACCTTGTGTATTTTTATGAGGGTAACACAGATATGATTTAGCTCAAAAACCTGATATCCCACTCTGTTTGTACACTGACATCTTCACACACTTTGTATCTGGCTGACTCACATGGATCTTCATCTTAAGGGTATAACTATCACTACAACAAGGCATCAATCCAACTTCTCCTCCCCCATACCTAAACTCAGCAGCTGACAATGAGTACTCATCCATAAGCTAGCAGACTGTAACTGTAGAGTCACTATACATGGAAATGTTCATACACCGTTATTATTTTTTGGCAATATTATTGCTAATATTACTCTACACAGTTTGTGGGATTGCAGTGCATTAACAGGTTTGCTTTTGACCTCATCCTGAACTGAGGGAAGGACTGCATCACCTCAGCTTCCTCAAATGTTCAAAGCTGAATAACAGCCTGAGAATTATGATGAGAGCCAAAGGAGGAAAACAATCAGTCTAAGCTGCCGATCTGACTGAATGAGCAGCTTTCCTCCTAATTCACATTTAAGTTGTTGAGCAAGATTTCAAAATGACACCTCCTCTCAGCTCCTCCCCCTCCCGTCAGTGCTCCAAAGCCACGCCCCCTCAAACTTGAACATGTGACTGTGAGGTTCAGCAGGAGAGCCGTTATGCTACATCTCTACAGTTCTAAAACATCCTGTTCAAAGCCAATATATCAACATCATTTTGTCACAGTTATAATTCAGACACTGGAGACTATGGTCAAAATGTTATATCCTATAACCTCTGCAGTACAAACGGCACTGACGACCAGTTTACAAGCACAGATAAGCTAGCATGACAAGTTAGCATTGGGCTAAAGGCCCAAATATACTCAATAGAAGGGACACGGAGTGTGCAAAGCTCAAATTTTGCGACCGCGCGCACTCCATCTTGTCTCACAAAACACTGCTCCGCAGCTATTTTTCACATCGACCCGCTGTAAATGTGACATCGATCTTCCCATTCACAGAAATTTCACAGGAAACAGCTAGCGCTCCACTATGGAAGCTTTGAGCTGAACGAACATCCAGATTCTGCTCCGCTCACAGTCTGCTGGAGTCTGTGAGCACCTTTATAACACTGGAGACTATGACTGTGCAATATGATCAAAATATCATATCCTATTACCACTTCAATACAAGCCGCACCTACAACCGGCTTACACCCACAGAAAAGCTAAAGTTAGCATTGGGCTAATACGCACTAGAAAAGTAGCTAAGTCGGCAAACATTACATATTTCATGAAAATAATAACTCCTCCCAAAGCTAAAAAAATAATGACCTGTTCAACAGAAAGAAAGCAACTTCTGCTGTCTTTCGATGCTGACTGGTTTGTCCTCTTAACTTTATCCATAGTTTTGTTGCAGCCTATGCTGCCTCCCTCTTTCTTCTCTTTGCCTGTTTAGCAGGGTGCTATCTCTGTATTTGTGCAGAGGAGTGTGCTGGATATTTCTGGCAACAGGGGGGAGGAGGGAGGGACAGAGGGGGATGTGAGCAGGACGAGACATGATTGGTTCTCCCATCTCGCTCCGAGTGTCAGTTGATTGGTCAGATTTTTTACAGTCCTGCAGCTGCCACAGAGGTTTGATTCTTTTCCTTCCTTTTTCTGAACACATCATGTATTGACTGCTCTCAGGGTGGAAGGACCATTTCACCCTGTATAACAAAAAGTGTTTCTGAATAGAATGACAGACCATAGCTTTAAGAGGCTGAGTCTGAGTTGTCACTAATTTCGGGGCTAACATTCACTTCAAGCAGCACAGCTGTAACATTTCTCTCCACCAATTTCTCGACAGATTTATTTATTATTATTAATATTATTCCAACAGCACAGGCACATCAGTAATAGAGTTGATGAGCAGGTGGTGGAGGCAGACTGACATAAATTACCATGAATTTATTCAACAAACTATTATGATTCAATATGAGAGCTTTTTATGACATTTTACGACTTTTTATGACTTTTTCAGCATACTATAGTGTGACTTTAATTTTTGACATCCTAAAAAAGTGGCTTTTAATTGTATGTAAAAAAAAAAAAAAGTCATAATGTCATAAAAGCAGTGTTGTGCAAGTTGCTGAAAAATAGTAACTAGTTACAGTTACTTCATTCAAAAAGTAACTCAATTACTTTATTGATTACTTGCTACAGTACATCAATAAGTAAACGTTACTGTTAAAAGTGATTTTTTTGGTTCCTCTTTAGGACCCTGGGGAGTGAGAGTTTGCCTTATGGTGTGTTCACTGGAAGTCAGAACTTGGAGCTCAGATCAACATAACCTCAAAGTTTAGCTCTTCCAGTCTTACAGATGTACAACAAAACATGTAGCGACTGTTTGTGTCAGTAGCAGAGAGCAATAATTCTGTCAGTTTGACTAATCCAACTTTCAGAGTTGGAGATCCGACTCCATGGGGGTTCTCATTTAAATTTTGACTTGAAGGTGGAAATTCCGACATTCGTGTACAAGTGAACGCACCGAGTTAGATCACAGAAATGCGAGGCTCCCACTGCTGCTGCAGTGACATTAATGCTCTGTTTTAGCGGTGATGTTTGTCTCCTTATGCTGGGAAAGTGGAGGGATAGATCAGTGCCTCTAACATAAACATTCTTGCCTTTAATTTCAATGAGCGAGAAGTAGTGCCAGTACTCCCAGTTTTGTACGCTTTGAATTTCCATGGCTCGTCCCCATTATCGCTGTCTTGTTGTGTTTAGCAGCCAGAGTATGCAGTGAGACAGTGTGAGCCGCACATGATCCGAATCAGCCAATCATTTTCACATTTGTAACAGTGTCATAATCCCCACCCCTGCTCTCCCCAAGCAGCCTTTGTGTGGCCAAAACCGAACACCTTGCGCTTCATTCAACCAAACTGTAGTAACTCGCCATCTCACATTCTCAGTAATGGCAACGGCGTTGCAACGATGGGAAAAGTAATTAATTAGATTACTCGTTATTGAGAAAAATAACGCTGTTAGTAATGCCGTTATACTCTAATGCCGCTATTACACTGCATAAAAGGTCATTAAAAAAAATCCTCAAAATGTCTTATAATAGTATGCTGCGTGAATTCTTGTTAATTCATGTTGAAAAAAGTGGTGAAAAAAACATTCCTTAGGATGTAATTTTTTTTATGTTCATACTAGCATGCTGAAAAAAGTTTAAAAATGTCACATTGTAAAATGTCATAAAATGCCTTTTGTGAGAAACGGCTTTTGTAGTTTGAAGAAAACCTAGCCTAAATCACTCAGCTGCCATCTTTAAGAGCTCAGCTGCACCCTCTGGTGGAGCAGGTTGTGCACTACAATACATCTCAATACAGTAGCATGAGAGAAAGCAGAGCATCTGTATTGAAAATCATATCATCAGCATTTCTAACTACGCTAGTTCACTGCCTAAGAAAGAAAATGTTGCTTTAAACACAGGTTCACATTTCAATATAAAATTGCAGATTACATTAAAAAACAAAAACAGGTTTTGGTTTACAGCTAGCCTTCATCTACCTCACTCCTTCCTCTTGACGCAGGACATGATGACTAACCAGCTATCCCTCCTGCCCTGAACCTCATCTACAGTTCACACCTCACCCTGAAGGCAACATCACAACTGCCAGCAAGAACAAACATCATTACAGACAGATTAGAAATGATTGTCCAATGACAACCAAGTCTAGTGACAAATATTTACATAGATCTACAAGTATCTGTCGCCTGTTGCAGAGTTTTTTTTTTTTATGTTGTACAAAATACAATGTGGTGGTATTTTACTAATTTTAATAACAACTATCTTGGTCATGCAAACTGAGAAAAGCATTTCAATGACAGGAAATATTTTCATCCATAGGAAATAGACCCTCCTAAAGAATTCTCAACCAACAATAAAACGTCTTAAACAAGATTCACCATAAGCAAATTGTTTGTTTGTAATCACAAGTAAACAAGTGTGTGCAGAGATGTGGAAGGTGAGCTGAGTGCAACTGGAGTAACTGAAACTGTGTTTATATGACGCTTTAAAAACTCCACCTGTTGCCACCAAAGCGGTGCGGCAGGAGTGCTGTACCCGTGAAAATCACTGAATAAAACTGAATTAATATGCATGAATAATTCATGCACCATCATGCCATCACCTGCAGATGCAACAGTTGGTCTTCAAGGTTTGGCATCGACTTGTGTGCACCAATATTATGATTTAATTAAATATGCATTATGTAACTTTATGCCTTGAGTCAGCACAGTATATAATTAACAGTGTGTCACCTGTGGATATGGGCACAGCTCCTAACAAATGAAGGAAGAATTTAAAAAATACCTAAATATGAAAAGTCATAGACGTGAAGTAGCTGGGCTTTTTCAAAAACACAGCTCATTTGCCCCCATGAGAACAACAGAATATGCTGCTGATGTGAGCTCTGCTTCACTCACATTATTGCAAGTGTTATTGAGCATTTCAGCCAGGGCCATGAGACTCCTGTCTGCAGTCGTTCAATGATAAACAACTGAATAACTTCATGTCTCAGTCCTTATGTACGCTCCCACTATCTTTATTGCCAATCTTTGCTTTTTCTCCATCCTTTTTTTATTGTTTTGTTTCACTCTGACAAAAATCTCTTAAAATTACCATTATTTCCTGGGAATGTCAGTTCACCAAAGCCAGGCTGATGCATGATGATTGACCCAGAATCTGAATAATTGATTTGACAAATTTAGAACTATTGAAACTGGTTGGAGTAATCATTAAAGGTCAAATATTGAGCTTGTTTTTGTGTCCATGCTTGTATTTTGAGATGGGAAAGGAATTGCGTTGCTAGGCAACAGCTTGAGTCCATGTTTACTTCCTTTCAGCTGATGTCTGGTGTAAAGTGGGACACATTTAGAGTGTTAGCATTCAAAATTGTGAAATTTAGTGTATTTGCAACATCACAAGGCAGAAACTGTGCACTAAAGTGAAAACATGTTCCAAAGTGCCCCCGGTTGACAAAACACACTAGTCCGCTTAGGTGGAAAAAAAAAACACATTAAACTAGGGGTGTCCTGATACAACTTTTCACTTCCAATATGATACCGATATTGCAGCCTTGAGTATTGGCCGATACCGATAGTGATCCGATACAATATTATTACTCACATATTATTACTTATATATTGCTTGCAAGTGATATTACTCAAACAGAGAACAATAGTCAACAACAGTAGGTCTGAGGTCTGAGAGAAAGTCGGAGTTTAACTAAAAATGCTGCCACAGGGCCGAGATCACTCCTCCTCCTTCTACTTTGTTAGCACCTTAGCACAGCTGTTGTTGTGATCACTGGACTCTGCTGCTGGATAGAAGAGCTGGACTGGAGTCTGGAATGGACTGATGGTGTCAGAGATTTTCGATGCAGGCCGATATAATCTGATACTCATTCTTTGCTGATATTAGACTGATGTCTGATATCAATATCGGACTGGGACATCCCTACATTAAACTGCCCTCTTTGAATACACCTTGAAATTAAGTTCCCTCTTCAGTGGCGAGAACCTGCTATAGGTGCCATATTTTTCCTTTTCGCCCCTGCCCTTCAAAAAGTCTATGCACGCCACTGCTGTGAAATAAGCTTTTCAGTACTGACAGCACTTTTATCTGACTCACATCTGCTATATAATATAAAAGACGTGGAAGTTTTTCACTTTTCTGTTTTTCTATCCCCATTTGGCTACAGAATATTTTTGTTCGGGAGGTGAAAATGTGACTTTCAAATCATTTTGCATATAGTTTCAACAACTTCACATTGGTTCTTATTATCGGCATTATTATTATGTGGCTGTTAACTGCATTACCTTTGTCTTCTTAGCACTTCTTTACCACCACATGCACTTCTGAAGTATCACTGTGCCTCATTTCAAACATGTTGGCACAGAAATGGCTGCCGCTGTGCAGCATGCAACCCTCAAAACACCTGCGCTTCAGGCAAAATTTCTGAGATCTTTGTCAATGCACTAAGCTGTTAGGCTCAGTACACCAGTGGGCCTGACATCAGAGCTCTACATGCCAGTTTTGAGACTTAGTGCAGGGTGTCTGCCTTCTTCACTGCTCCTGCAGACAGAGATGTGGCATCAGATATATATCTGACTTGTAACAGTGTTTAAACATTTGTTGGTAGAAATCTGCAATGATTTTCATGTTTTCTTTTTTGTCTGTTATACTCTTTGATAGTGTCTCAGTCAGATTTCATTGCATTTTTAAAGACTACTGTCACAGATGGAGTTTGTGTGCCGTGAGGAGGATGTTTTTCCCATCTTACTTGATGTTTTTTGTAAATCTGCAATGCTTTTAAGGATGTCATCTGGCAAATTAAGTCTGTTTCTGAGTTACACCTCTGGCATCTAATCTGTCTGAAAAGACCAAGCTTCTGAGATATGAACCTTGGACATGACAACAAGACAGCATCCCTACCCTATATTAGACATTATAGCTTTGTTTGCATTTAATATAACAGCAGAGTATCCACACCATTAAATGTCTTATCCACACCAGCATTTTTCTTCCAGTCATTTGACCCAAAACAAGAACAGCTTGTCTGATCAAACATTCGATACAATACAATATCAGCACAAATCATACATCCGTCTATTACTCATTTTGTAGGATGTCATGTTAGAAAAGGCTTGATCAAGTGATATTACTCAAACAGAGCAATAGTCAGTAGCAGTAGGTATGAGAAAAACTGACCAATTCATTATTAACCAATAGGTTGCATCAATTTGAACCTTAAACTAGGGCTGGGACAACAGCATCACTGCAATGCTGTGGTCATGTGATGCCTACCCTGGTGTTGAGCTCATTACCGTCATCGCCGCAATATATTAAAAATAATTTTTAAAAAATATATCTATATATACAGTATTTGCTGTTGAAAGTTACAGGAGTGCACATGGTGTTTGATATGAAATATAAACAGTAATATTTAGTAACATCCTGTTTTTAAAGCTAGACAGACAAACAACATAACACTGCAGCTCAGCAGCGGGCCAGTCCATTAACTCAAAGGGGCGGGGGGGTTGTTTTGTTTTCATATTATTATTATTTATTTTGCGGTTTCATTGCTTCTCATAATTAAATTGAATATATTCACACATAATACACAGGCATAAAACACAGAAGCATTGCATAAACAGTCGAAGTTGAATTTCAATAGTAAGTGCTTATAGCAGACACACCCCTCTTAAGTAGTACAAAAAGGCCAGAACAAGAACACCAAAATCATGCACAGATTAAAATGCATTAAAAAGCATCAATGTGTGTTTCAAATGTACATGATTTACACTTCTATCTATACTCAGCACACTGAAAGCCTCCAGTATATCTCAGCTAATGGCTCATTATGCAGCACAGCTTAGAACAAGAGCAGAGCTCCTGCACATTCCACAAACTACTACTAATCACTTCCATCAGCAGATGGGTGAGCAACAAATAGCTGCAAATTAAAGGAAATACAGTATGTCCCAAAATACGGCAGCGTGTAGTGGTTAGCACTGTCACCTCACAGCAAGAAGGTACCACGTTTGATTCCCGGCCCGGGGCCTTTCTGTGTGGAGTTTGCATGTTCTCTCTGTGTCTGTGTGGGTTCTCTCTGGTACTCCGGCTTCCTCCCACCATCCAAAAACATGCATGGGGATTAGGTTAATTGGCTAATTGAAATTGTCCGTAGGTGTGAATGTGAGTGTGAGTGGTCTGTCTCTATGTCCCCCCCCCATTAGCAGCAGCTCTAATAAACAAGGTAATTCTTGTTTGTCTTATTGAACTTACTTGTTGCTTTTGTTTGCTGTGAGGGTAGAGCACACTCAGCTTCACAATTCTCGTCAGATATCCTCTTCAGAGGATAGCAATGTTTTCTACTGTCTGTGATCAAAAGTTTGGCTCCTGGATGCTCCTTCAGGACAATAGGGGTGCAATACCACCTTTCACCACATTGATCACTGTTGGAACCCAAGGAGGCGCTGTTTCACCCATTGACGAAACTCTATTCAGACTGAGAAGAACATGGCAACAACAAACAATTTAACAATTTATTAGATGAATAAAAGATATGGCTCCATTTAGTGTGTGTTGAGATAATGATAAATACTGTAAATCTATTACAGTTGTTTTTAAGTACAATTCAATTCAAAAAACTTTATTTGTCCGCAGGAGGCAGTGAAAAGCACACAGAGTAGCAGTGAAACAACTGCACATAAAAGTTTTAAGTCTGAATAGACAAGAAAAAAAAATGCTAAAATAATAATAAAAAAAACTAAGCACTGAGAACCAGGATGATGAGTGCAAATTGGCATAAGAGTAAAGGTTACAAGGTTTTATGAAAAGAAATAGAAAGAGAGATGGATGAATGTATTCAGTATTTTAGTGAAATGAATAAGCCTATTTGAATAATAATGTGCATGTCAGAACTTTCACTTTAGTTCTGACATGACTGATAGAAAGACAACTCATTTACTCAAGTGCAGCAGACTCAAATTTAGTCAAATTTTGTGGTAGGCTACTTTACTTTCTGCTTCAGTACTTACATGCTCAAACTTTGGTCAAGTTTGGAACGCAGGCTTTACGTCTATAACAGCAGCAGCCTCTGTTAACATCTGAGGCTGCAACAACCACAGTACATTGTATGAACTTTTACTCTTTTTTATCTTGTCATGTCTTTTTTGCAGAAAATTTGTGGAAAAGCAATGGAATCACCACTTGCTTTTATTCTTAATACAAACTCTACTGAGTTATAGGAGGGGTCACAAGGTGCCAAAGGGTTCTGGAGCCATCAGGACCACATTACACAAACTGAGTGACACTCCCTGCTGTTTCGTTATAGTGATTGTTTTGTAGCAGTAACACTTCCAGGAGGCATGCAACTTCCAACTGTATGGAAGGTTGTGGTACTTTCATCTGCATCCTGCCAGAGGGCCTTCAATGACTGGAGGCTCAGACTCCCAGTTAAGATATTGTCAAAGGTGCTCTTCATTAGCCTCGAGGACTCAAGCATCAAAGCATTCACCTCTCAGTGGCACACAGTTGGTAAATGTAGAGACAGCAAGCAGCCATAGTGTTGATGATCCATAGGCTCCTATTCATCATATCATCTTTTTTCCACTGAAAAGCCTGTAATGTAACATTTTTTGTCACTGCTGCACAAGCTCAAGTCCTAAGTTTTTTGAAAAATGGGAAGTTGGTGTTTGTGTGGAAAGTTGCATAATTTTGCATTTTCATTATTGATGCACCTGGTGTGTTTTTGGCAATGGTATGCCAAAACCACAGGTGACACCAGTGTATTCATCTGCAGGTAAATTTTAGCCATTAAGGACACCAGGGACCTGACAGTCATTCCTCACAGTCACAGGAAACAGCAGAGTCCACACACCTCCAGATGGCTTTGTCTAAAAACTAATTTGGGTGTGAAGTAGTACCTGTCACAAAGACAGACTGAAAGAAAATACTTGATGAAGACGAGGAGACGCAACTGAAGATTTTTTTTAAGAACCACCTTAGTGATAAATATTCTGTCTTTTGTATGAAATTGTCCCAAATACATGGCATTGTAATGACAGGAATTTGGGTAAACACAGTGACAGTTATTCAATTCGAGCAGCAGGAGGGAATTCACAAACCTGCTTCTCTGATTTCAGCCTGTCCAAGTGAGCTGATTATAAAATGAGATCTGAGAGAAACACACCACTCAGCAATATGGAGGTCAAGAGAAACTGGAGCGAGAGAAATGAAATAAAAAATCAGACACAAAAGAAGACTTGGCAACACAAGTGACACGAGGGAAGGAAGCTGGGTTCAGCAACAAAGACGCACTGTCATTTAAGAAATGTATGACTCGGCAGAGTAAACACCGTCTCCAGCAGTGACATACCTGTAGTTTAAGTTACTTGAAGACAGAGAGCTCGGCTTAGAAGACTGCACGGCTCAGTCTCCACATCCTTTTCAAAAGAAACTGACATAATAAACTGAGAAACGGTCTTCTCTTTAGGCAGCTATTGAAAAAGGCAGAACAAGTGAGCTGCATGCTTATTGTATACTGTACAGTTTTAAACAGTGTATGGTCACATTGTTCAGAGTGGACAAAAAAAAATGATCAGGATGTGTTAGACTGTGTTAGAATTCTTTATAAATCCTGTTCGAAAAGGATTTCTATCAACTAAATATTGACTTTGACATGAACTGATTTTGTTTCTTATAAAGGATTATTCTTAGCAGCTCTCCTGCACCATTTGTCCCAGAAGAGATTCAACTTTGCTCCATTTGTGATGTCTTGAAATTCTGTGGATTTTCTTTATGTTTTGAGTTTTTTGAAAAGCCTCCCTGGGTCACTCTCTTTTTGCACACTCTGTTATGAAGTGTATTTCCACCTCTTTTACATCTTTCTCTCCTCTCACAGCTATCCCATTCCTGCATTTCCTTCATGGATGACAGAGCATTGTGTCAGCGGCTGTCACACGTCTGAGCCTCCAAGTGAAGGCTTCAGTTATGTATTTACAGTGTGCCGATTGAAAAAAGAAACAATATTTGGGGTACTTTTCCCCAAAGGTTGTCAAGTCTACAAAACCCTTTCGACTGTGCAGTGAGGCCTGCAGCTTGCCATGTAAATGAGTCATCAAGTGCCCTAAAAGGCAACACTGAAGAGTCTACAGACATGAGCAGGAAAAGCAGACAACACTAGGAGTCTGGGATAATAACCAAATCAGATCATCAGGATTCATCCTCTGGGAACCATAAATGTCATGATAATTGCATGGCGATCCATCTAATATTATTATTATTAAAGCTTTATTTGTACAGGTAGTCTCATTGAGACACGGGGACTCATTTTCAAGAGAGACCTATTGTATATTTGTTGAGATATTTCAGTCTGGATCAAATTGCCTTATTGCTATTCATAGAGTAATTAAACTAAACAAGGTATGTATTAATATATATAAGTATAATATACAACACTGACTTTTATTTACTTTTACTGTTTTATATTTGCCTTTCCCGAGGTCACATCCATATTATGCTCACCAGCCACCAAACATGAAACATGTCTAAAGGCTGGTAGGATGGGGACGGGGGGCTTTCAAATATCTGATTGATTCAAGAACTTTTCGATGTTACTAGAGATGTGAGGCCTTGGGGAGATCAGCCATAAACATCTTTTAGATGTATCCTCTAAATTTAATGAGATCTGCCAAAAGCACCTTAACACAAGAAAGAGACAGATATGGAGTCAATAAGGTCAGTTTAGAAAGAGCGAAGCCTGTTCAGAAGCTCCCTGCAGACCCAGGAACAGAAACTCAGTGTTAACGCCAAACAGCGCAATTATCTGCTACACAGAAGGTTATGAGCTTTTTATATATTTACACCAGCTCCCTCCCTCCCTCATGAAATAATGGCCATAAAAGAAAAAGAAAAACATTTAATGAGAGAAAAAAGTGTGCCAGATACCTAAAGAGTGTATCAGAGGAAGACCTGACGGAGGTGTTTGGTCAAAGTGTCTGCAGCGGAAGCTGAGGATAACAGTGTTCCTGGTGTAATGTGTGTGTCCTGTCAGCAGGAAGCCTCTGGGGTGCCTAAGTGTGCCATCTGTGACCAGGTCTGCCATGCCATCATACCCTGTCCTGCTGCCACTGACCATGAGAAGCACATGCCTTCTGTGTTCACTGCCAGAGAGCAGCACCGAGGAGCCGACAGGAAGTGGAGGTCTTTGTTTGTTTATTCCTCACATAGCTCTGAAATCATAATGATAAAGAATAGGCATCATTTACCAAAAGTGAGAGGGCTTTTGAAGGAGCAGAGCTAACGTTATTATCCCACGTGCTAACATCTTTTGTTTCACGCACAGCCAGACAGAGCACATGCCTGTGCTGGATTTAAAATTGCTATTGATCTTGTCGTGTAAATCTGTCTGACAACAGACAAGTGTATCTCCCACATTATCTGATGTGATGCATGCTAAACTAACAGCGTGGTAATCTGCAGATGATCTGTTAATTTCCTCTGTATGCTGTGCAATTCTAGAATAATAATGGATTTTAACTGAAGCTTAGAGTATGGTTTTAAAACAAGTCATAAAGTAATCTGTAGCACTGCCAGAAGAGACATATACACCTGTTGAACAAGGGGTGCATATTTATTTATTCACAGGTACTATGTACTCTTCTGTTTCTTCCTTTAGTGCTTCTTTTCAAATCAACTTCATTGCCTATTATAATGAGTTATTCCATTCTAATATAAAATACAGTATTTGACATGTATTTTCTGTGTATGTTACATCACTGTGTAATGACGCAATTCAACAGTGCAGCTTTGCCAGTTGCTGTTAGATCTGCAGTGCAGTGTGCAACATGCAAGATGTGGTATATTAACAGTTTAAAAGGACAAAATCAAAAATAATAAAATAAATTAAACTAAAAAACTAAAAAAAAATACCTTAAATGTTTGTTTAATTGACCTGCCTTTGTGCATTGTGTAACTAACTATAATGGCTGCATTCCACCTACCTACTTGTCAAATATCTTGTTTAAAAGCTCCACACCCTTTGGGGTTTTAGAATGAGAGAAATGTATGAGAGACGGGGAAACATTCAAAATGAAAAAGAAAAGTATGTCAGGATGAGCAAATATTCATGACACTGTCAGGAAATCAGAAAGGCATGTGGCCTAAGCTCCCTGCAGCTCTCGAGTGGATCTCTGCTGCCCATCACTGCACACTTGATGACACGTTCCATCAGTTAAACACAAAGCATGACAAGCAGCTCCAAATGAATGACTAACTGTTGTACTGCAGTATTCGGAAGTACTGCATACAGTGAGAGAAAACTATGTCTCACACCAGTCACATCCTCTGTACTGCACAACACACATTTACTGAATTTTATTTTGTCTAATTTGAAGGTCACTTGCTGGAAATGTGTTGGGGCTTCGCAGGGCATTATGTTGACGCTGAATGAATGAATGAATATTATCATTGTTACATAAGCGAGTAAATCTTCCATACCCAGAGCTGGAAGTCCAACTTCAAATCAAACGAACCAAACCCGGCTGCAGAGGTGATGAAGATCCAAGGCCCTGTTGAACCAAACTACGCCGTTGCTGGTCTGCTACAAGACAATTTTCTGGAAAGACAACAGTCAGCACAGCACTTCACAAAGCTGGACTGTGTGGGAGAGTGGCCAGATGGCAGAAGACAGCAGCCTGGAGTTTGCAGAAAGGCATCGAAAGACTCAAAGTGCACAACGCAAAGGACTGCGGTCTGATTAAAAGAACACAGAAGACTTCGAACTAACAGATATTTTTAGTGTGAAACAGGAATCAGCATCACTCCCAAAGCGAAGCAAGTCGACAGCATCCAGTTCAGTCCCTGAAAAACCAGTACAATAATAGGAAGCTATATAAAGAGAGACACCAACATCCCCGTTAAGACAGAGCAGAAGTATAAACAGGTGACGAGGAGAACATTGAGGAGGATCACACAAGCTTTCCATTCAGACTGTGAGGATTATAAAGATAAGGGAGACCCAGGAACACCTGCAGCTCCATGGCTCTGATCTGCTCCTGCTTCAGGAGAGCTCAGCTGAGTTTAGTCAGTAACACAAAAAATCACACAAAACAGGCAGCATAAAAAACAAAACATTTAAAAACTAAAAAAGAATGAAGACGACTGCCATCATTCGCTAATTTGTACAAAACACAAAGCACAGTCAAAGCTGATAAGACTGTCGATTTTTTCAGGCATTTGGTCATAAATCAAGAACAGATGTTTCCCTTTTATTATTCCCTTCAGACAGATTTCTGTACATGAAAACTTCACTTAAAAATTAATGGTTCAGTTGATAAACATTATTAGGACTAGTCTTCTTTGAATGTATGTAGCTTTTATGGCAATTGATCCAAATTGTTGAGATTTCAAATCTGAGATGAAGTGACTGTCTGACAGGCCACCATTATCAGCCACACACCACCCTGGTTAAAAACATATGAGCATGCATGTGTTCATATAAGATAAGATAAAACTTTATTAATCCAGAAGGAAATTATTTACATTATATTAAATTTTTATGTGGGAGTGTTTCATCAAAAAGATCTTAAGTCTGCATTTATATTTATTGACGGATTTTGTATTATTTTGCACAGTGACTGTAATAATTTCACAAATGTGATCCTCGACCTGATAGGAAATTGATAACAGATAGCCGTGCAGGAAATGGGAATGTGGGTGTTATTATCCTCTCACATATGAATATGATCAGAGGAAGCAGAAGCACAAACACAGAAACGGTCACTACTGGCAGATTTATGAATATAGGCTGGTGTTTTTTCTTCCTTTGTGATGGGTCAGTCTCTTTAGTCCTACTCTATACAACATTTCAGTCCAGACATTTTCGTTATCCGGCTCTTTAACACCTGTGGTAAAAGTGAGGGGTTTCTTTGCAAGTAAGTGGTCATCACCTTGTTATAAAGAAAGGCATCAACGGAAAGAGAGAGCTGACACTGAAGGAATAAATGGTTAGAAAAGGAAAGTGGTGCCTGGGGTGGCTAGGAGTGTGTTGTCAGAGAAAACAACTGAAAAAAAAATTGGAAAAGGGTGGAAAGAGTACATGAGATTGAGGGAGTATTAGATAAAGGTTAGCAGGACAGGACAGTAAGTACAATAACCAGACACAAACATCAGAGCAAAATGATCCACAGATTAAATACAAACCATTGTTCACCTCTCTTATGTTCATGTCATTAAGGTTTTCAGTCATCTATAGTATCTTTTTTTCACAGCAATGTCTTTATATTCTGTAATTACTTCTACTTACTTATGCGGTAGTTGACCATTGACACCCTCTGTCCTTTACAAACGACCCTCACACCTACTAAGGAAAAACTCCCCAAAAATCCTCTTTACAGGGAAAAAGAAACGGAAGAAACTTCAGGAAGAGCAACAGAGGAGGGATCCCTCCTCCAGGATAGACAGATGTGCAATAGATGCCATGTGTTCAGAATAACAACAATGAAAAACACACAGAGACACTCAATATAACAACAATTAATACATGTGAAATTGGGGTCTGCCATTTTGACACTGGATGCCATTTTGACACTGGATTCAGCATTATAAACCAAACTGCTTGGGTCATATACAGCAAGTCAAACACACCAACACCAACTAATTTAACTAAAACTAAGTGTTTTTTTTTAATTATTAAGTTTTTGTTTGTTTTATTTTATGTAGTTATTTATCTATTTTTGGTTGTTGTCTGGACCGGTACCTACGTTTTGTTTTATTCTTTTGTCATCTCACATTTGTCATAATATTGTCTCTGTTTATCTTGTTTAGTCTGTTTTTCCACACATTTTAAAAGAAAATGTTCTTGTTTAATTATGATTTTTCTCATTTAAAAAAAATAAAAATAAAATAAAAAAGGGGATCTCTGATGCATAGAGGCACTGACCAAGAGGAAATATTAGACAAGTTGGGGGTTAGCATGTGTTGCTGAGACCAAACTTATTTGAACCCTACCTTTGAAGTAGTTTTGCTTGAAAACACAACAATGAGCACACACTGAAGTCTAGTGGACTACCCTGCATGCTGAAAATGATGCTCAAGGCTATCCAGTGCACTAAACAGTGACACCAGAGGGTGCTGACCAGGCCTCGGTACGTCACTATAAGAGCTGGAGGTGAGAACATGTTGCATTAAAACAGCATGACCTGTCACTGCACTTTCACCCAACCAACCATGACCCAGTGACCCTGTCCGCTGCTATTAAGCTCGACTACGAACACAGTCCCTGCTAGGCTACACACACCCAGCAATACAAAGAACAACACAACATGCATGTGCAATAAACAGAATCGTGCAATATCAATATTCATTATTCAAGCAAAACATCTGATTTAATTTCCCTTAATCGTCATTGACATGTGCAATATATTTCCATCTGTACTGTAAACAGGAGCACTTTAGATCCTGCTGCTTAGATACATTTGTTTTATTTTAGTTTATTTTGCCCTATTTGTATTTTATTTTATATTTTTTTGTATTGCCTTGGTTCCACTCTTGCTGCTCTTTTTTCTTTCTTAATATTGCTCTGTCACTTTACGGTTGCTGCTGTGACACCATAAATTTCCCTGCTGTGGGATTAATAAATGTTTATATTATAAAGATTATAAATTCAACTTTATTTTGACATTCTATTAAGGGAGTGGATGGAAAGTTGAGGCTGTTATGGAAGTAAAATAGTTTGCTAGTTCTGGACACTTTTTACCTGCTGCACTTTGATATTTTGACCACCTGGACATACATATTTTAAGGCTATTTACCATTCATACAAGTTTTATGTTAACACTCTTATGTTGTTGCCCGCAGGACTTAATTGCATACAACTACATTACAGTGTGGTTTTATATACTGCATGGCACTAAAGCTGTGTGCCCGACTTCAGCACAATAATCCGACTGGTCTCTCTGTGGGATGTGAAAGTGATTCATAAATTAGAGTCCAACTTTAAGCAATTAGCTCCTCTCTGAAGCCGAATGAGGCTTGAGAAAAGCAGGCAAACAGAAGCAGATGCTGGGGTTCATGGATACAGTATTTGATATAAACAGCGCCTGGCCACAGCTTGAGAGTTGTTATTGTGTTGTGTTTGTTTGTTTTTATCCTCTGCAATATCAAAATTATTGCAGCATAAGCTCCATACTGTGTAAAAATAGAAGCACGTGTTCACCAGCTGGCCTGGGATCAGGACCTACCAGAGACTGTTTTCCTCACACTTCTCTCAGTGTCTAAATAAAGACTCAAGCTACTAGAGGTGAGAGGCCAGAGCTAAAAAAAAATATATCAGCAATCAAAGCTTTTAAAACATCTTGAAATTTTCAGCAAAGTCTACCTGACATAGAGTATAACTATTCCAAGACTGTAAGTGTCAACATTCAAATGTTCCTACTAAGGTGAAGCAGCCCTTAAAGAATGACAACTATAAGGATGAGGGAACCAGTTAGTGACACATAATAGATAAACACAAAAATATTACTACAATTTGACTCCCAATAGTATTTGTCCTCTAAATATTGTCTTTGTCCTTGAACCAACCCTGTCACAAGGCTTCTACTGTCGTAAAACTGACTTCAGGTCAGTGTGTGTTGCCCCCAAGTGGAGAGACTGTGTAAAGACAAACAGCAGTGAAGTACCAGCTTTTAACATTTACCTGAAAAATGTTCCAGTTTAAGATAATATAATGTATACCTATAAAGCATAGAATTATCAAACTTGATATATTTTACAGCTACATTCAGTGATGGAATGTAATCAAGTGCTTTTACTCAGTGTTACTTTACTATACTGTACTTTACTTGGGTGTTTTGTTATTTTATACAACAAACACACTGTCCTTTTTACAGTTATCTGTAAGAAATGATGTTATTAGCTTCCTTACTGATTAAGATTCCTTAAGATTCCTTTTGTCCTGATACAGAACAAAAGTAATACTTTTGTTTTGCCTAAAATTGCATTGTTGCAGCAAAGAAATCCTCAAGTGCAGTGAAAAACATCCCAGTCGTCTTTTCTATGTAAATTACTCTGTTTCAAGTAATTTCTCAGTGTGAAGTTTGGACTGTCATGACAATCCATCCAGTGGTTGTTGAGAAGTTTCACTGTGGGCCTTAGAGCCTCTAACATGGCTGAAATGTATGAAGTGTAGTTTCGTATCATTTGGTTTGCTGAACGGCAGCATTTGCTCTTAGTGTTTCATGTGTTTCAGTCAGTGTGCCAGAATTGCTGCCGCCTGCAGCTTCTGAATCTGTTGAGTTCAGCAGGAATCTGCTCATGTGCAGAAAACTTTTCTTCAAAAAGTCCAGACATCTGAGCAGAGGTCCACCAACTGAAAAGAAAGACGTCTCCCACCAGGACACCTAATGATTTGAATTTCCTAGCGACAGAAACGCAAATTAAATCAACGCAGGCTGAAATACAGGGACACGTGAAATAGAATAATGTTTATTTTTTGCATTTTTTTTAATGAAATGTCAGTGAAGCAACAGGCTCAGTGAGCTGCTCTGCGATTTTGGATGTGATTAAGATCATCTTTGGCTCATGAACAATATCCATTTAACTTCCAAAATATGAAAAGTACATCTATGAAGCCAAAAAGAACAATGAATGTTCAAACTATGTCATAGTTAAATTTAAGATCAGGTAGGTTGTTTGTGCTTTTTCATGTGCTAGAGACAAAAAAAGAAATGTGAAGGCGGCAGTTTGAACGTGCCTCATGGCACCGTTTATACATTTGTTAAAGTAACAGTAGTGTTATGTGTAAAAAGCCTTGTTTGCATGTGTCAGTGGAGGAGATGGTGGCTTTTTCAGACACTAATTATCACAGGCATTTCAAAATAATTCGCCAAAATCAATATAAAATCCTGCCCCCCAATTCTTTTGCCATTTATTTCTGTCCTAATGTGTGGATTTGGAGTTACGTCACCTTTTGATTTATTTAATGCTTGTTTTTGTTTATTTCTAAAACTCATATTGTCCAGGGATTTGTTGTCAACTAGTGCATGAAACTTTTAGAAGTTGGGAGGGGCTGCCGAGCACTGATCTGCTCTGGGAGCCTGAAATCAGCCCTGCTTATGGATCTGAGGATGTAACAGTCAATAACTAAACATGCCTGAATCTGAATATCTCATATTGACAGTTTGAAGCACTAACATCACATATATAGTTGTTGGAGCAATTGAGGATAAACTGGGGGAAGCAAAAGCCTATTTTTATTCATATTAAAATGTTTCGAACACACTTGATTACATATATATATATATATACGTATATATATATATATATATATATATATATATATATATATATATACGTATATATATATATATACACATATATACACACACTTTATACTTAATATTTTTAATTATCTTACATCACAACACTCATATTGCATCTTAAAATCTTGTCTTGTGGTCAATAACTCCTTGTGTTGGAAAGGGAACACTGATTAGCTGAATATATCTTATTATTATTTATTATGCCAATACCGCATTCTTTAGAGCCTCTCGTCACTGCCAAAAAAAATTGTTTTTTTTTTTAACTCCATTAATTATACTGATGAGGAGCAGAGTGATCACCCTGAGTATAGGAATGTGACTGGACTGTTGCCGACTTTCAAAATTATATACAATTTTTGTTCTGGACAAAATCCCAACATCAAAGAAAATAATACTGGACTTCCAAGCTGTCATTTTGGCAAAAAAAAAAAAAAAAAAAAGCAAGCTAGCCCCTTACCGCTCTCTCTCCAAATGCAAAATGAGTCCTTCCTTAAATAATTCTGAGCTTTGGGCTCTACTGGGCCGATCAGGGCCAGTTAGGCCATACCATTCACAAAGAGGAATCCAAACACTATCCCCATCAATAACATAATAATTTGGGGTGTCAGATTGTCAGATGCACCAGGTGGGGGTGGCTGTAGCTCAGTCAGTAGCGTGGTTATCTCTGAACTCCAGGGTCATGGGTTCGATCCCCCACTCCTGTTGTCTGCTGCCTATGTGTTCCTGAACAAGATGCCTTATATGGCAGCCCACTGCTCCCTGAGGGATGGCTTAAAAGCAGAGGACTATTTTTGAAAATGCATATACCTGTATATATGTACATGACAAATAATGCAGATGATGATTATGAGGTGGAGCAAAACTTAGAGACAAGAAGTGATGTAGCGTGGGATTGTTTCTAATTGAAACTTGGGAAATGAGGGGCTACTTTTCACTCATAGTCTGTAGCATCATACCGTTATCTGAGATAAGCTCTGATAAAGGCTTTTGATCACATGATGAACATATTATGACATCGTGAAGATGACAGAGATCGAACTTAGTCATTGCACTCCATAAACAATATGGAGAGTGAAGACAGTGAAGCAAGAACTGATGGGCTGTACTTTCAGTTTGGTGTGATGGATCTCTGATGATTGACATATTAGAATTGTAATCCAGTTATCTGATCATTTACTAACAATAAGGGCTCAGTGTCCTCTGTACCATGATCACAGGTTAAGAATCTAAAGTTATACCATCATATTATGCAGGCATGTTTAAAACTATTGCACATAACTGCACAAGGCAGGCAAGAGCCAACTTCAAGTGTGCGCCGCAGAAGCCTACATCACACAACATGGTTTGGAACAACCTTTAAAAAAGATTGATATTCATATTTCTGGTTTTGAGGCGTATTTTGTGTCATGCAGAATCAAAGTGGCCAGGGAAGCAACATGATATTCGGTTCAGTGGAGGAATTTTCCCAGCATAATATCAAGCAGGTCTTCAGCTCTTTAAGCAACTGGGTCAAGCTAAGAGTTTTTAAGCTTGTAAAGACCTCAGCTGGGTTTTTCGCCTCAGTTCGCATTGATTACAGCAGGACTGGGATTGGGAAATACTGTGTTGAAGGTTGTGTGGGTGGAGACCAACATAGGGGGGCTATGAGGTGGATATCTGATTTGTTCCTGATATTGTCACAAGTTGCAGGAAGATGGTCAAGAGTCACTTGAAAACTACTGTACCGAAGGTCAGAGACAAGCGATGATAGTATTCAGAGGAGTCCTGGTGAAAGACTTGGCACGACAAATGGTGAAACAGGATGGAGCCTTGACTGAAGACCGAAAAATATGGGGAAACATCAGTCTCTAACAGTGAGAAAGTGGGCAAAGTGATGCATCGGTTAATGATGCATCAAGTTGTTTTGACCACTGTATAAAAGTAGCTGAGATCTGGAAGCGTCCAGGACTTCACAACATGAAAGTCCCTCTGAACTTCACATCGTTGTCTGTGCTTTTTTGCATCGAGGCAAAAGAATATTCCACCACACAGACCAATCAGTTTTGAAATCATGATCCTCTGCCAAACAGTGGAGGTCTCCATTTACAGTAAAAGTGCACTTTCAACAATCAGCATCTTTATTCCTGCCGAAGTGAAATAAAACACTCTCTTTTTTTATGTGCAAGAGCGGAATTAGTTTTATCATATTGTTGACAGCAGTTTGTGATCAGAAAACGTTGGATAGCTGTACTACTTTAAGAGGAAGAATTCCTTTATTAATCCCTCACTGAGGGAAATTTCAATTTACACTCAGTATTTTTTTTTTTTGTTGCACTACACACACAAGTTATGAAACACATGCGTTAGAGGAGAGGTGTCAGAGTGAGGGGACTGCCCCATATCCAGGCACCCTGAGCAGTTGCTGCTCAGTGCCTTGCTTAAGGGCACTACAGCTACTAGTCCACTCTCCAGACTTGGTACGACCTGGACTTGAACCGTGGACTCTCCAGTTTCCCGCCCAGCTACAGACTGAGCTACTGCCGCCCAAACATTACACCAAGTTGCTGGCCTGTTTTTAAAAAACACAGTGGACCATCTTCTGATGGCTACTTCCTGCAGGATAATGCTCCATGTCACAAAGCTCAGATCATCTCAAACTGGTTTCTTGATCATGACAAAGAGCTCAGTGGATTCCAGTGGTCTCCACAGTCACCAGATCTCAATCCATTAGAACCTTTAGGATGTGGAGGAACAGAGATTCTCATCATAGATGAGCAGCCGACAAATCTGCAACAACTGAGTGATGCTATCATGTCAACATGAACCACAATCTGTGAGGACTGTTTCCAACACCTTGTTGAAAGTATGACACCAAGAATTAAAACAGTTTTGAAGGCAAAAGGAGCTCCAACCTTTTACTAGCAAGATGTACCTAATAAAGTGGCCAGTGAGTGTGTTTCTGATTTGTTTTGCATACATATTTTATATGTATGTATATGTGAAAACCTAGTTTACAGTAAACCAGATTCTGATGTTGACACCAGGCTCAAAGCTGTGTCTAGTGGTGTGAGTGACAGTAAGCCTGCTCCACATTCATGTGGTCCTCTCTGTAGATGTATGACCAGTGACATCTAGTGGTGCTGCTTCACCAGCAGAGACAGTCAGTGTAATTTATACAAACCTGTTCTGCAGAGTACTGACTGGATTTTTAACACTCAGAGGTTTAAGAGAACAATATGAGCTGATGCAGTGTGGTTTAATGTAAACTCATTATAGGTGTTATTAATGCAGACAAAACAACTATGAACAAGGTTCAAATAAAGCTGTGACTTTTAAGCCTTGTTACAATAAAGTTGCTGACATTATATTTGAGCAGATGTGTTGAACAGGCTCATCTCTCCTGTGAGATTACACTCTGAAATATATGCCAACGTCTGCTGGCAGAACTGAGACACTGCCAGTTAGCAAAATCTGACAAAAATTCAAATTTAGACAAACAACTCCAGCATTTTTTTTTGTAATAAATGAGAAGTAGTTGTCCTGAAAACATATTTCAAGGACTGGAATCCAGGATTTGAAGCAGGTTTGGCTGAGCTTTACAGGAGGGGCGAAGCAAACCAAAAGAGGGGACAAGTTGTTTCCTTCGTTAAATAAATCCCCTCAAGATCTCTTACTTGATGTGAGTAGCGAAACCCCTTTGATTCAAATCCTGATTCATATTCAGACAGTACCAGCTAGAGAAAATAACAGCAATATGTCACTATTTCTGGACTTTTACTGCAGAAATGCTTCACGTGCTGAAGAAAAATGAGCATCTTGTTCATTTACTTTTGGTTAGATCTTAAATTTAAACCTAACTAAATCACATCTGTCATTACAAACCAAATGCAACCCCTCAGCCACCTGTACAGGATGCCAATGACCAGGAGCAGCTTGTTAATTAAACTGGAGCAGATCCATTTATACAATAATATCTATGAAGAATTTAACTCTCAAAGAGTCAACTAACAAGCGTGTGGGGGTTTGCTCAGATTTGATTGACAGAGGAACATAAACAATGAACCCTAAGTTGTTAATGCACATTCAAATCTGATAACAGCTGTGGGCAACTGTCATCATTCATTCATTCATCCTCTAGTTATCACTGCTCATCCTGTTCAGGCTCTCTGTGGGGTCCATCCATCCATCCATTATCTACCGCTTATCCTCATAGGGTCGTGGGGGGCTGGAGCCTATCCCAGCTGTCTTGGGGCGGAAGGCAGGGTACACCCTGGACAAGTCGCCACCTCATCGCAGGGCACATAGAGACAGACAATCATTCACACTCACATTCACACCTACGGTCAATTTAAATTAACCAATTAACCTAATCCCCATGCATGTTTTTGGATGGTGGGAGGAAGCCGGAGTACCCGGAGAGAACCCACACAGACACAGGGAGACCATGCAAACTCCACACAGAAAGGCCCCAGGCCCGGGATTCGAACCCGGTACCTTCTTGCTGTGAGGCGACAGTGCTAACCACTACCCTTTGTGGGGTCTACAGCCAAAATTAGAGTCACTAATGAACTTAACCTGCATGTCTTTGGACTGTGGGAGGAAATCAGAGAACCCACACTACTACAGGGAGAACATGCAAACTCCACACAGAAGAACCCAGGTCAGATTAGAGCCAATGACCATCTTACTGTGAGGCAACAGCACTAACCACTGCGCCACCTGGGCTGTCGCCCATTCAAGAGGTAGCCCGGGCAAGCCTGCTTAGCGATGACAGTGGGCGAGCACAGGGTGGTATGACCTCAATCATTATCAAAATCAAATGTTCAAATCCTTTTCCCGACTGAGACAAGAGCAACACACAACTAGACTTCTTGTGATCTGATCACACTGTAGAGTGGTGCCCTTGCTCCGACCACATCAACCTTCTCAGCTGTCATTTTGATCTCAACCACATACCTAGACTCACAAGTCTCTGAGCACTTCACTCAGCTGGATTCCAGTTTCGTTGCTTAAACTAAGTGGAAACAAATCCACAAAAAATGTCTACAATGTTGTGCAGCCCATACAGCTGCTCTGCTAATGTGCTAACACCCAGACACCGCATTCAAAAATAAAACTCTCTCACTTTTCATGCCAGTTAATGACCCCAGAATATATACAGCATTTCAACAATAATCTTTTGAGCTATTCCGTATTTTCAGAGTCATAGTACAAAATATTCTTGAAATATGACACAAAATGGGCAAAAATGCTGGCACAAGGCACTTTCTGTTTTATAAAACAGCTGGCACTCAATGAGCTCAGTGGCCCCTGGTTGGTAAAACACATTAAAATGCCATTGTGGGTGGAAAAAACACATTAAACTGCCCTCTTGACTGGTTAAAACATGATGAAATGACGTTTTGGGTGGCAAAAACGTGTGATAAAGTGCCCTTGAAAACATTCTGAACTTAAGTGACCTTATCAGTGGCAAGAATGCGATGTAGTGCCCTTTTCTTTTCGCCCCTGCCCTTCAAAAAGTCTATGCATGCCACTGTCACATAACTATTGCCTTCCACTTGCTGTGCAGTTTAATACTGCAGTAACAGTCTTCATCCAGTAGATGTCAGTACTCCTGTGTTTTAAATTTCAGTGGGATTAGGCTCCTCCATCAGATATGAAATATGAAATATATCTATGCATATAATACCTGTATAGCCTTAACCTTTTATAACCCAGACAGTTAAATGTCTGTTCAATAAAGATATATGTGTGAAGAGTGGTGATCACTAGCTCTGAACTGCTCATCCACACAGTGCAGGTCAGAGGAAACAGCTGAGAGAAACAGAAATAGGTTGAGGTCTTCATCATGTTTTATCTAGGCTGGGCTCGTTCCCGGGTGGGGGTTTGGGGATAGTCTGAGGTTAGCGCAGGAAACGGAGTCAAAAATGGATTGGGTCGTTTAAATAGGGCAGATGTTTCTTTAGGAAAGGCCTGAAGTATTTTCTCCAGCAGTCACATCTGGGAATAGAGAGCAGGACAGAGAGATGCAAGACACTCTGCACAAGATCAGGAGCTTGTTCATTGTTTGAACACAACAGAGGGCCATTTCTCATTTACCGACACCTTACCTACACCAGCCATATACTCAAACGCTTCTGTCTCTGGTCAATAGGACATCATGTTCAAGGGGCAAACTGTAGGAATTTCTATGTGATTAAGAATGAATTATTTAAAAAATATATATATTTCAATGTATATGAGCTTCAAGTTTTCAGAATGATGTGCTTACAAGAGAAAAACTGTATCACACATCATTTCACTCTGTAAATATAGAAATATTGCAAGGTGCAAATATTTTGTTGCCTACGTTAGTGATAGTGACTTTAATTTTTTAAAATGAAAATCCTCATGATTGACACTTTAAATGGAAAATAAAAAAAATAACATTCAGTAAAAATGTTATTAAAAAGCACCAAAAAATTAAAAATAAATTTCATTGACTGATGATGAAATGGGACAAATTTGTATTTGTATATTACCGATATGTACATTAAATGCATGAATACATGGGAAAAATTGTGATAGATGATCAGTAAAGTCAGGCAAGCGCTGACATCATCAGCAAACATACTACAAAGTAAAACACCATTTTTGAATTCAAATATAGCCAATGAATTTCAATGTACGACACTTGAACCATCTCCTGTAGATAAACACATTTTATTCAGCCTGATATAGGTTACACATGGGGAAAAAAAATCAAATTCTAAGAGAACTACTTCCCTTTGTGGAACTAATGATATGACAGTTTGTAATCAGCTTCAGATCCCCACATTGCAGCTGTCAACATCAGCAGCTGTGGTCTGTAAGGAATTAAACATAATGACATGCTACGACTGACCTGAGGCTTTTTTCTCCTTTCTTCAAAAATAATACAAAAAAAACATCCCCTCAGCAGTCTTTATGTTTTCTCAATAAATGCTCTGGAATGTTAAGTTGGAAATGCAGGAAAGAAATGAGAAGAAATTGATTTAAAGAATAAAAAAAAAAATTCTGTTTCCCAGAATCCCGTTCCCATGCTGCTACTGCGAGTGTGGCATTAACCAAACACCACCTCGGTCCAAAGTGTGATCGACAACAGAGAGGAGTGAAACCTGCTGCTGTGATTCAGTCCCATTATCCTCAAAGGTGGACACAAACAGAAAGCACAACCTTGACGCTCAATAGCACAGAATAAATTTACACTGCTTGCAGATCAGCTTTGGAGTCTAATAAATTAGGACTGACAGTCATAGACACAAAGCAAAGACCAATGAGGGAAAAGAGAGGGAGAGTCTTAACATCTAACTAGGGTTAGTCATTTTTTAGATTTGTAAATTTCAAGTGCAAATTTTCATTTATATTACATCATAACCAATTTTAGAAATTGTTCATTTGAAAAATGGTTAATTCCACATACCCCCCAAACCTAGCCACAACCACCCCACCCCCCCCACCCGTTCCCACCAGCTATCCATCTGAATATTTTTTTATTTAAAAAAAAAAAAAAAAAAAGGAATCACTAAATACATGCTGCAATGACGCCCACTGATTTGTTTAAAACTTGACCACCTTTGTAGGCTCTTGGAATCTCTTACAGTACACTGTTACTGTCAGCGTGCGTTTATAGTTAAAATATATATATTAATCTATCATTAAATAGTATGCCTCTTGCACAGTCTTGCATGCACTGAGGAGCATTTGGGCAAGCTGTACAAGAAGGAGAGGCGTGTGGACGGACTTGCTCAGGCTGTGGGCTCCAGGCCAGGTCCAGGCACCACCTGTAAACGCTTTTCTGCCCTTTACTCCTCGCAACCACGTCAGTCCAAAAGATGGTTCTCCAGTGTGAGTGAGCATTTTGTTTCTGTGTGTGTGCACGAGCGTGTGTGTGTGTGTGTGTGTGTGTGTGTGTGTGTGGTCCTAAACTCATTTTCACAGAGAGGAACTGTATCGATCACTGAAGTTTTGTTCCAAGCTTTCGTTGTCTGTTCCTAGAAAAAAAAAAATACAAAAAAAATCGAGTCATGTGCCAAATGCAAAAGTCTCAAAGGACAGTAAAGGTCACAGACAGAAGATCAGCTTGTTCCAGTGGAATCCACAGCGTACAGTGGCGTACAAGCCGAGAACATAAATTGTTTGTGTAAAGCGCAACCCTGGTCAATGTAGCAAACTATCTTAACGTGCAGACCTCAGAGCAGGGGTCGGCAAGCCACGGCTCTTTAGCTTCTCTGCAGTGGCTCCTTTGAGTGTGATTTCACAAGTATCTGTGACATGACCATGACTTCTTTTGATCAATAAACACAATGAAATGAGGCTTAATAAACCCCAACCAATGTTATGGCACATATGTTAACACTTTCCATGAGCCTACCACAGAATGTGGTGTTGGTCAGAACATCTGTGGACGCTGCACAGATTTTTTCTGCAGGCACCTAATCTTGAGTTTTGAGCCCTCGGTAAGCTAACCATGGATAAATCCAAAAAAAGGTAGGTCTCAGGAAAATAGTGTTTAATTCTGCAGACAGATTTGCCTTCACTGCCAACATTGGCTTACCTGTAGGCTTGATGGTGAGAAATTAGCAACAAAATGGGCTACATCTTATTTTATCAGTTTTCAACAAATATGGGGAACGCTCAAACAGGCCTGCGTAGTTCTGGATTTTAATTTACACATGCACATTTTACTTTTTTGACTCTTGATCATAAAGGTTGCAGAGAGCTGGTGAGTCAAAAAGAAATTGTTGCTAATGGCAACTGTTAATTTAACCTCTCTGTCACAGTATAACTGCTCTAAAAGAGTCCCTTAGAATAAAATTAAGGCTGTGAAACTATTAAACAGAAAGAAGGGAATATATGTGCACTGAACGTGTTCATTTAACACCTTCAACAGTTTCAACAACACAACTTGAAACAAAGAGTTCAAGTTGAGTTGAGTTAGAGACATTCAGAGTCATTCTGCTGTAGATGGTTTAATTGTGTTAACATTTTTAAACAGATTAATCATGATGATGGATTAATGCGCAATTCCACATTAATTTCGACGGCCCTTAATTAAAATGTAATCATTTCATTAGTAAATGAGCTAACAAGCTTGCTAACTGACTCTAAGCTGTTTCCCAACTGTTCCATAATTCTCTGCTGGATTAATGATGTACAATATGAAGGGAGGTTCAAATGGTGCATAGCAGTGTTAATGTCATTCCTTTTAGTTTATGACCAATGTTTACTTTGTACTGTACTGCATGGTTTAGATCCACCACCCCTTCAACAATCTATTTTATCAGGATATGATAAAGTAAGGGGATTTTGAGAGTGAGGGAAATCTAAATAGAATACACTGACAAAATTTACTCAAACTGCTTTTTTAGTTAAAGCAACAAAGCAGTGAAATGTAAAAAAAAAAACATATAAATATGAGGGTAGCACTGCCCGCTGCTCTGTGTCCAGTCAGTGAGCACACCACTAAAACTGCCAATATAAATCTACAACAGCTGATTTCTAGCCTAAAAAGTCTCAGAAGTGAGTCAGTGATGAAATGGCAGAGTGTGGTACGCAGTTTAAAACCCAGCCAATATTACCACATAGGTAACATTAATGTGCTGCTTTCTGGTGTAGTCAGGCCTTAGGTATTTGCTTGGTTTGTTTTTATTCCCATTTTATGTGCTTGTTATATATTTCTTATTTATTTTCCTCTTTTGGTATTGATTTTATCCTGAAGATTAGGGATGGTTTGCTGTGTAAGCCCATGTCTTCTTGACCTCTAACATATTTCTTTGAATTTTATTTGTGCGCAACTAACATAAAAACTAGTGGGTGATGAATGTGAACTTACCTCGCCTCTGATCTGGTCACTGTATACTCGAACCACAAGATGTTGGGAATCAGACTTGTGTCTCGCACCAGGAAGTACTCTGATATTGGCCTATAAATTGTTAAAACATTGGAAGAACAAAATTATTACAGTATCATTGACTAAAGGTGTTTCACCATCTTATCCAGGCTGAGGACGAATTGTCTTCCTTTGTGACACAAGGAGGAGGTAGAGAAATGAGAGCACTTCTTACCATGCTGCTATTCTGGGGAATATTGGTGTCAGCACCTCTTGTGTGAAAAAGAACCAGATGATGCCAATCGTACTACCGGCTACCCCGCCATAGAATACCTGGCTCCAGGTATGATACAACAGGTAGACCCTGAGAAAGAGAGAAAACACGTATTATTAAAACATAATCACGCATGGAGTTCGAAACTAAACTAAGTTGAGCATGCACTTCATGTAGTATTTAACTTTGGTTGCTCGTATGGTCAAATTTCTGTTTAGCAGCCAAAACATGTCTACGATGTTCTTGCCTTCCTGCCCTGAGCACAGTTTCGTTAAAGGGTCAGTGATTCTATAATTTAACGAGCTTGACACATTTTATATTTTTGATAACCCAATAATAAATGGGGCTATTCTCATGTGTTTCAGATGGGAAGACATTTGTAACTGTTAGTTTGGCTGCACTTCACCACAGGATCAAAGAGCTGCAGCTTTCTTAGGACCTTGGTAGCTCACTGCAGGCCACACTTCCCATTACCATAAAAAATGGTAAAATGACAGAATTTTTCACCATTTGCTGACATTCTATCTAGAAGAAAATGATAATGGAAATAATGGTTTGTTGCAGCCTTACCTGCTGTATGAGACTGATAAGGCCATGCCCAACAGGATGATGGACAGTATGTGTCTCCACAGCAGGTCCACACACCGAGCATTGTTCGTTTGATGCATTCTGAGAAGAGAGATCAGCATCAGCTCACACCACGGAAATGTGACAATGAAATACATGGCCTGTTTTACACAACTAAATAATATATATACTAATACAAATGAAATATTGTTTGAACAGAATCATTTATTCAATGCTTCCATTCATGGCAATTATTTAACATATTATTTACATCTATTTTATTAGTAGTAGATTAGTTAGCTGATTTCTGTGTCTAAGAATAGAACAAACACAGAATACCACCCTCAAACCTCTCCAGAAAACAAGAAAAAGCTCACCTTAAATAAAGGAAAAGAAAGAAGTAAACAACAAAGAACCACATAAGCTGGGAATGACTGGAGGGCATCCCATAGTCTGTGTGCAGGGTTGTGTGAGTTCCTGCAGAAAGACAGCATAACCTGAAATTAATATATATTTACAAAATGGAGTACCTTTTAATCAAATATCTCTGTTGTGTATGTAAATCTTTAATGTATGTTTCTATACTGTTTTTAAATCACTGAGATTTTCATCCCACATATAACTCATGAACAATCACAACTTAAGCAAACGGACATCAAGTTTCATGATCATATTTCCTTAGACCAACAGTCCAGAAGATATTCAGTTACTGTCATAAAAACAAGGAATTCCTGCAACTGCAACAGGCAAATATGTTTGGCGTTTTTGATAAATATATCAATAATACTATTATTATATTGTTTCTGTTTTATGTACTGCTTTAACCTCTTTAACACTTTCTATTTAAAAAGCGAAGCATATCACGAAATGAGGTGATGTTATCCCTGTTTGCGCACCATCTGATCTCTGGATTTTCTATTTTTAACCTGGCTAGTATTTTTAGCCTTTACTTGAGTATTTGTACCATAGGAATGCCAGCTTCACATATGTAATGAACTGAACTAGCAGTGTCCTTCTACCTGAGCAGATACTGTGAATGATAGCAGGAGGAGATTTCCTGGTTACTGTGATACTTTTGCAATGTTGCACAATCCAGCCTGCACCAAGTCAACAGCTTGTTCCTCCACTCACCTGCACATGGGCGCGGCTCTCTGAGAATGTGCTTCAGTAGCCAGTTCACCCCTTCATTGAGGATGAGCCCACCAAAGAAGGAAATCTGGATTTACAGAAAACAGGCCTTTAGAAACTGCTGACACAAATGTCCAGGCTTTAAAGAGACTTTAAAAGTCGTGCTCCCTGTGAAACGTACAGTGCCTGTGCAGAACTCACCGTGTGCAGCTCTCGTTTAAACACTATGAGTGTAACAAAACCCACAAGGAGTGCTATGGGTAGGAGGCTGATGTAGGCCAGCACCTGCCCCGTCAGATCACCTAGAACATGGAGACACAGTTTTGGTGTTAAGACATCTTAAATCCTACTTGCACTAGTATGAGTGACACTTTATGAGGTGTTAAGCGAACCCGGATGGGTTATTGATCAGTGAGTACAGGTAAAAGGTTGCTGAGGTGAGGTAGCTAATTGCTAATCATAATCATAAACCCACAGACTACGGTATTTTCTTTTGTCGATGAAGACAGCTCGCCTCACTGTGGGTTATGCTAACGCTCGTTAGGTACATTAATCAGTATCAGGCCAACTAGCTAGCTATTATATTAGCCGTGGTCCTGGAGACACTGCTATAAGCTGAAATACCGGTTATTTTCACTCCAGTTATAAGAAATATTTTGCTATTCGTAATGCTTCGATTTTGTCGGATAATTCATGAAGGCAGCGGTACGTTCACTTCAGTCTGAGGGCAAATATCAAAGCCGATATTAAGGCAGCTAACAGGCTAGCTAGCCTTCATTGTGGAAATTAGCGCCAACTGCGCATGCGGCGTTGTCTCACAATTTTGCAGTCCTGGGTTACATTCCCCGCTGCGCTCGACGTTTCACGGCGTCTCACTATTTGGCAATATCACCAACGGCCGTGTCCATTCGGTAGCGAGGAAACAAGCGCATTCTTGTGAAATTACACAGCGGCTGGTGGTCAGCGGCTACAGTAGGTAGAGAAAGGTGCTGAGTTTACGTACCCTCCGGGAACTCTACGTGTGTCAGAGATATGGACCGCCATCGAGGTGGTGCCGAGCACTGCTCTTCCAACGCCATCTTACCCGGACACAGCCGGGCAGTCCCAGTGAAACGCCCCAGACAGTGTCTAACCAATGGCGACCAGAGCTCTGTGTTCAAGCGGGTCCCAACAGCGGAGGAAGCGTCCAATCCAAGCAGCCTGCTGTGGGTGAGCTATTTAGCCCATAGAGAAGAATTATTGAATGAACAAAAAACACAAAAGTCCAGCACTCCATATTAAAGCAGTGAACTATACTCATTCAAAAAACAAAAACAAATTTAGTGGAGATTTTCAGAATTACACCACAAACTCAGTGCATGCTATTAAATTATAGAATGTGTGTATGTAATTACCCACACATTTACTGTTTGTGGAAATCTGAATTTAAATTAATAAACTGTTTAGTCCCAGGGCCTAACATGAGGGTTACTGGAAATGGTGCATGTTTAAATGCCTCCAGCACTCGTCAATAATGACTTTTGTCCTATCTGATGGTTGCATGTAGCTATGTCAAGCAACAATGCAAGTCTGAAAACACAAAGCAGTGATTTTTAAAATGGAGTGTATTGATTAACAATCAAGAAATAAGATGAGCTTTATTGCCAAGTGTACTTACAGACACAAGGAATTTATCTTGGTGTGAAATGCTTACAATACTCATATAAAATATAAAGGGAATAGAAGAGGCATAAAAATACAGTATGTAAATTAAAATTCAGGGGCATACATTCTCTAAGCCAGTACTATGCACAGCTGTTAAAGTAACTGCAGCTGAATAAATAGATAAGTCAAAAAATTGCACATAACGATTAATAATTGCAAATGGAATCACATATATTGCTCATAAAAATCCTGGATACTGACAGGTAAGAGGAGTCTGTTAAAGGGTGGCTGTTCATGTGGCAGATGGGAGGAAAGCTGCTCTGGTGCTGCTGTGTTTTGGTGCTCAGGTTGTGTTTTGAGTTACACATTTTTCTGAATGAAAACACAAACAAGTAACATTTCTTCAGCCTAAATGTGCGTCACTGTGGAGATGAAGATGGCATAACAAGGTGCCTGAGCTTTCACTCTGACAGCAGGAGTCGTGCACCCTCCACTGGCCTAATACTGAACCTCTATCCTTGAGTCTCTGCAACTGACTGCTTACTGTGTCAAAGCACACTGAGAGCCCAACATCAAATGTCACACTTTATTTACCATTGCAGCAGAATGACCATTGGCAATAGAAGAAAATGCCACATTTCTCCTTTTTGTTTTAACACTGACTTGAGTTCTTCCTGATGTGTACTCTTACTTGTGCTGGTGATACTCAGAAAAATGTTGTTTTTAATCAGCGAACAGTATAGCTAACAGGCATCTTTGTGTCAGTTAATTCTGTAAAATACACTGCCGTGTTTTCCCACCTTGTGTACAACCTCACATTAGTGACTTGTGATAGTTACAGTAACAATTTAGCTATCTAAAGGCCGTCCTTTTTTCTCACATATTCATACTTTGCTCTTTGTAATGAAGGCCATGCTTCATAGTCATTTTGAAAATTAAACATCTCTACCTGCAACAGTAACACAAGTATATATTTTTCTAGTAAAGAAACATGAAACACACAGTTGGCATTCATTTGGAAAAAGGCATAATAAACATATTGTTTAATGACATAAAAATAACTTTCAACATGGAGAATCAAAATCAATTTGTGCTGCCATTGTAATTTAACAATAGAAAGGACAAAAGGCATGAATAGGACACGTGTACAGCAGTGAATTAAAACAAATATTTCTACATTTTGGCCATCTGAAATCCTCTGAAAACTGTATGAAATATTGAATATACCCTATGTAGTAGAATTGTGATTTTCAGATTGGATTAATTTCGCTTCTTTAGCTTAACTAACACAGGGCTGGGTTTAAATGCTGCAGGAATACATTGATGCATTTCAGAGAATCCACACTATGAACTAATCTATTCATCATCTACTCTCAGGATGCAGAAAAAACAGACTATTATTGAACACAAGATAAACACTAGCATTTACCTGTATGATTTCTACTGGTGCAAATATAATCAATGTTCTACAGGATTAAGACATGGGAGAATGGAGTAGACCACACAGTTTTTTAACGTTTCATAGACGCAAACCAAAATAAAACCTTTGAAAGTAACCCAAATAAACCATTTCCATAACATAGTTTTCTGGGGACAAGATAGTTTCTCTACTGTACAGCATTTATGCTCTATGTTATCAATAATATGTCATCTATGACTCATTAAATAATTCAATATATTTGTACATTTGAACTCTCAAACTAATTATTCAAAAAGGGTTTTCCAGACATTCCTGTACCTCTCTGCTTTTCTGATAAAGTGCAAAACGCTTAAAAACCACAAAACTGCACATTTGCAAAAACAAAAAAGAAACTAAATTATTTTCTGGAAAAGCTCTTATGTACAGTCAGAAGTCAATGCAAGTTAGAAACAGAAATAATGCCAAAATGCTGACTCTTTTTAAGGACGACACAATGGTATTGTATTGCGACAGGTAACATTTCTGAGCTCTGAATTTCAGAGACGTGTTGTAACAACAGCAAGATCTGGATTATGAAGACCACAAATCACACACGCGATTATCAGTGGCAAAGAGCGGCTGATTGTATGCTAAAATTATTGACAGAACCCAAAAATGAGACAGAAAGGTCTTCCCTTCTCTCATTCATGCAGGCAACCATAAACATACACCATGTGCTTCTGCTGCTGTTAGCAATAAAACACCTTTTCATCATATTTTATGTAATTCAGTATTTGTCAGTTTCATCTATGTTAAATACAGTATACTGCTTTTAGGGGAGCAGCAGAAGGCAAGTCATGTCTAACTTGGCATCTTAGGGCCCCTTCAGTGTCTCTATGCTCCATCAGGTTCACAGTCAGGGGCTTTCATTAGTGCACTTATGTAGATTAGTCTAACTGGACAGTGCAGTTCTTCATGAAACAAACCAACACTATTCTAAATATGACTATGAGATGGCACGGTTTGACACTGAGACTGTCTGTTTTTAAGTCTCTGAAGTGAACACATCGAGCAGCAGGTCATCATCACATTTTGACAGGTCACATCATGAAAAGCACAGGTGAAAATAAAACATTTAGCTGCTTCAGTTTACTGAATACAAAATAGTTACTGTTTTAAAGGTGCAGTGTGTATGATATGGCACCACCCAGTGGTGAGGTTGCAGACTGCAACCGACTGACTATTCTTGTTCCTATCCAGAGACAGTGTTTGAATTGTCCCTTCTAAGCTACTGCAGAGACATGACGACCAGCTCTGTATATAAATATTGACAGTTTATTCTAAGGACTCTACTTTCACACATTAATAGTATAGTACGTTTCTAGACCAATTTTCAATTGATAGCATCAATGCTACACACTGTTCCTTTAAGTTACACCTGTGCTTTTCTACTGTGAAAAAGTCCATTAACCATTGAACAAACATTACTTTTTTTCTTATATTAGCTTAAAGTAATTTAAGATTTGAAGAACAGCTGTAAGTAAATAAGTACTACTGTTTAAAATTTTGAAAACACAACTATCTTCACATAAGTTGTGTTTGGATACATTTTCTTAAGTAATGTTACCAGTTTGCTATTCTGGGAATTAAAAGCTGAGCAAATTGTACAATTTAGGCCAACACATTTGAAAGAAATTTAAGTGCAGCAAATAAATATATTAATTGTGACAGTTTGGAGAAAACTTACTGACCTTGTTAGACACAAAAGAGGCATTTCCTAAATTCATTTCAAGTTTTGTTATTTATTACTCCCTGAGAGCACTGATGTGTTGCCATACCTGGAATTGTTTTATTGGTAGTGAGAAGTTTCTTTTTGTGCCTCTGTGACACTTAAAATGGATTCATATTCACCAGATAAAATCGGAGGATTCAACGTGACTTTGAGAAAAGGAAAACTTCACAAGATTTGCAAACCACGTGTATCTTAGCTGTACACCACTGAGTAACTGTGGGTCAAAATAACGCTTTGGAATAATTCAGCTTCTATATGAGTAATATGTTAAATTTACAGGATTTCTTTTTGTGTTTAACTCAGTCTCTTAGATATGTGACACCTTAAATATGTCTTCATATTAAAGAGCCATTCAACTCAAATCAAAACCATTATGTCCTTCACCACAAGTCTTCAGCTGGACAGGAATTATCACCATTTTCACAAACATCCTTCTCCCTTTAATAAAAAACATACAAACGCACATTTGTCGACAGACATGCCATTTCTTTTCACATAATTATGAAGACTATGATGTCCCAAAAGTCAGACATATGGAAGGTTGCAGTGGTTCTCTGAAGAGACTCGATCCATGTGGATTAATTGTGTCGAAGACACTTCATTTGTGGGGAGTGCTTCATTCTGGTGCATTTTTAGGAAGCATCCATGTCACCAAACGAGGCAGAGACGAGTCCTCACACGTCTGACATTACATGACTACAGAGGTATTGTTGATACGCAACACAGCTGCAGCTGATGACAGGGGACAGATGGACTCTATGATCCAAAGCTCTCCCTCAGTAGTACCAGTGATGCTGGTTCAGGTCAAAGTGCATCAAATTAAGTTGTTTCATGGACTCAAATGAATGAAGGATGCTGGTTCTCAGTGTGTGACAGGAGCATGAATGTATCCAGTCTTATTGTAGTTACACAAAGAGCATCGGGATGAGAGTTCTTGCCGTTCACGATTGGTCGGCCAACTTCATTCGACTAGCACAAGCCCAGTGATGCCCTTAGTGACCCAAATCACCTTAGTTGGGCCCTGAAGAGCCCTCTGTGTCTCTGGGCAGGGTACCATTGACCTCCAGAAGGCTATTGATTCCCAGATATCCCAGTAAAATCTCACTGCGACGATGGGAAAGGTTCAAGATGTCCTCAGCCAAGCACTGAGCAGAGGTGAAGCGGACCTTGTCATGATCAAACATATCCTTCAGGTACTGCACGATTTGTTGCTGCAGGGGTGAGGAGAGAAATGATCAACAAGAAACAAGGTGATTCTAACTGAAACACACCACTGACTTTACACTTACAGGTTAGTTTGTGTCATGGTTAATCCCACTTATTTGTCTATCCTCTGCAAATGTAGAGTATGTAGAGACTACAAATGGATATCAGGAAGGACAAGTGATGCTAGTGAGCTGCTTTATAGGAAATGTTAGATCTAGCATCTATGTTTTTGGATGGTGGGAGGAAGCCAGAGTACTTGGAGAGAACCCACGCAGACACGGGGAGAACATGCAAACTCCACACAGAAAGGTCCGGGCCTGGAATCGAACCCGGTTCGAACCTGTTGCTGTGAGGCGACATTGTTAACCACTACACCACCATGCCAACCACATCATGTTTCTGCCAGATAAAACACATCTTTCAAACTCCACTCCTGGATTCTGTTCATGAAATCTCAAGCCCTGGCCCTGATGACATCATCAAGGTTGTTTGCTCAGACTGTGGAAAGTTCCCCCACAACCACAGAGGTTATTATATAACTGTTTGGGAGGCCATATAGTCCTACTGACAGGTAAACTGAACTTCAGTGTAAAGTCAGTGTTACACCACAAACAGTGACTCACTTTCCAAAATTGTGTTAAACTCTCAGCTTTCTCACTTGTGTCTGCACTCACCTTGAAAATAGTGCAAACCTCACTTAGGTGCTGCCTGGGCCCCAAAAAACCAAAAGCTAAAACTGGGCTCACATGTTCTGATATGGCATAGAAGTGGGAGATAAAACCATCAGGAACCTACGGAGAGTGGTCGCAAGAGAAAGTTAGCTATAAAAAAAAAAATAAAACAAAGAAACAAGGATGCAATAACAAAGATATAATTTTTTGAATTCAAACTCACCATAAGAAGACGCCTTTTTGCTTTTAGGACAGACCAGCAGGCAGTGGCCAGAGCCTGACAGAAAAACACAACTCTGTTAACAGAGTAACTTGTAATTCGTGGCAGGATCAAGGAATTTGTGTGTGTGTGTGTGTGTGTGTGTGTGTGTGTGTGTGTGTGTGTGTGTGTGTGAATTAACCGTCTCTTTAAAGCTGTCAGAGAGCCAGCGGTTCCTCAACACAGCAACCACAGAGGAGGGAGGGCTCTCCAGGTCTTCAAATGCGTCCATCAGGATGAAATCCAACACAATGTCGAAAAAGTTCATACACACTACCTGCAGAGACAACAGGGGAACCCCCACAGTGCATGGTGTTTAAACAGTTTTACTATATATACACTTAGCATGTGCAATAAAACACATACAGACATACACAGACTGGCTCTTCTATCTTCTCATTGTTTTTATTAACCTGAATTTCGGTGAGCTAAATGCCCTCTATCATTTCATCTGCTGCATTGTTTCTCCTTACTTAATAATGTGAATCTATATGTTCCCTATAAAAGAAAACTGACAAATAAATTACACCAGGAAGCCCACCGTTAAGCAAGTATGCTTGTAAATAGGGATGTCCGAGAATATCGGCCTTCCGATATTATTGGGCAATATTAACTCACTGAGTGCCAGCCCTTTCTTAAAAGTGAAAGTGCTTTGTGCCAGCATTTTTGGCCATTTTGAATCATTTTTCATGATGTACAGAATATTTTGTACTATGTCTCTGAAAACACTGAATAGCTCAAATGAAAGAAGAGACTATTTCATCATGAAAAAAATGATTGTTTTTATCTTGTTCCATTCTTGTTTTATCAGAGGTAGAGTAGAGGCCACTTTCACCAAAATCAAAACTTTGTGTCCAGATTCTGTTTGTTTTGCTCTCTAATCTTGATTGTCTACACTTCCTGCTTTGATCTCTGTGGCGTATACCGTCTCTTCATGTCCTGACTACAAATCCCAGAAGGCCCAGCATTAATCACAGGCTGTGTGAGAGCGCCCTCTTGTGCCTGCTGCCGAAAAAAAAAGAAAAAGAAAAGAACGACGTACATATACGTCTTATGGCACTCAAAGAGTTAACATAAAAATTTAATTTCGGGCAATATCGGTATTGGGATTTATCACTAATGCTAAACTGCTGTAGGATTCAGCATCTGAGCCTCCCTGTACGCAGCATTTACAGGCATGCGCTTTATGATGTATTACAACAACAAAAACAACAAATGGCTGGTTAGCTAGTAGGACATCACAATAAAATTAGTCACAATGTGTTAATGCCACAACAGGGGTTGATACAGTTTTGATGTAAAAAGCCCACTCACAGCCATATCGTTTGATATCAGAATCAGAAATGAAGAGTTGGACTATATCAGAATATCGGGTATCAGCAAATAAGCCAATATCAAGCATCCCAACTTGTAAATAATGCCCGTTTCAAGTTCATCCAAAAACAGGCTCTGCAAATATTTTATGAATTGGACACACAACTCTGTTCCTTTAACTGATCCTCCTGTCATCTCTAATTGATATTATATCCTACAGTATGTGAGGCACTTAAATTAAGACAGACTCAGTTGCCACAACCACCAACAGGATGACTCTAAAATGAACTTTACACTGAGTAAAGCACAGAGTGGCCTGACTGTGGATCAGTTAAAGTTTAATTTAGGTTAGCCAGTTGACATGAACTTGAGATACCCTGTAACTAAGCCTGTTCTCATGAATAAACCAATCAATGCATACCACATGCATGCAGGTAGAACAGTCTAAAGCGTGACATGATGGTTGGGTTGACATGAGTGACTCACCCCTCGGCCCTCCAGCTCCATCTTTGTGATGGGCCATGTCTCCTCTCTCTTTGTGTACAGCAGCATGTCCTCATAGCTCTCCAGAAAGGCTTTGGGACTCTGTGTTAATGCCAAAAACAACAAGAATGAATTAGTTACAAGCAACTGTGCAAATACGTCAACAGTTGCGGACATTTGTCTATCTAAATAAAACGAGTCAGCAAGTGCAGATCATAATAGAAGGTGTTTTTACCTTGTTTGCCTTCACCATTAACCCTGCAATCATTTGCTTCCCAGTCTCCATGAAAAATGTGCGATGAGTTTCATCTAACAAAAGGACCTTGAAAAAAAAAAAAACATGATCAGTTGAAGTTCTGTTGTAATTTCTAGAGTAATTTGGTTCAAAACCACAGACACATCCACTAAAACCACAGCAGATATGAATGCTCAGAGCCGTTCAGCTGGGCGATTGTCTGCACGTGTCGAAAAATTTACAACGTACAAATTGAAAAACGGCAATCGATATAATGACTACCATTTTATTAATTAATTAATTATTTTTTTTTAAAAGTGACCACTACCAACACAGCCTTCCTGCTGAAAGTGTCATCACAATATTGTAAGGTCCAGGAGCTATTTCTGAGTTAAGTCCTTCCCACATTTACAGCTCACTTAAGAGGTTTACAGGTACTACAAAGACTATTATGGCCAACTTAGCTCATGCTGCTAATTAATGATCAAAAATACCATTATACCATATACCATTACAAGGTACCTAATCGAGCTTTTGACCACTAGTTGTGCGACAGCAGTGTTTTGATCAGGTTTGCAAGTTTCAAAAATTTTAAAAATGGCATAATAAAACAAGTCAAATAGGAATTATCACAATATTTGTAATCCCCCAAACAAAAATAATGTTCTATGTAATGTGGGTAAGACTAAGGGGCTGAAACAGACCTGGAATGCTTGTCTCACACACTGAAGCTTGGCGAGGAAGTCTTGGTCACCATAACATTCAAGTAATTCAGTCCTGGTGAAAAGAAAAAACAGTGATTGATTATTGTCTTGAAGTTGAAGTAAATAACATATCAGTAAACAATTTACACATCCACCATCATTCATTTGAAGATGTGTTTCTACTACTTGGTGAATGTAAGCTCACTTCCAGTTCACTCTTAGCTCTGTTTTTGGTCTCCACCGCCCCCTGAGAGGAATGGCTGGCTCTTTAGAAGCTAAATGCTCCACCGTGTGGGTCAGTACATTACAAGCGACTCAAAAATATTAACTAACGCAGCTTTAAGTATTTAAATGCCAATGTTACACTTAACAGTCACCTCAGGGATCGGTAGGACACTTTGCCCTCCCGGACCAGAGCCATGGCTTCTTCGTAGAGAGCGGCTGGCTTAAGCGGTTGGTAGATGTCTTCTAAGGACATGGCATCAAAAAGCTGCGCAGACAAAATATAAAAAAACTCAGTCTACGTATGTATATACTTTATATGGGGATGGCTAGTCGCTACGTCAAAAATCAATTCTGGGTCCAAACCCCCACCTGCAAATGTAAACACTAATGGTTGCAGCCTATCTATACTGCTGGATTGTAAAATGCCTGGTAAGGCTATGAAGACATGAAATACACCGTTTGAAAGGCGACGGAATGTAAACAGATGGCACTTTAGCTGCAGCCATCTGTTTACATTCGTGCCGGTGGCTCGCACTACCATCGTGCATGAGATATAAAAGTTCAATCAACTTACCTTAAAATGTGGATGAATCCTCACGGTTTTGCCTTTCAAACGGTGTATTTCATGTTTTCATAGCCTTACCAGGCGTTTTACAATCCAGCAGTATAGACAGGCTGCAACCATTACTGTTTACATTCACAACCGGGGTTTGGACCCGGAAGTGATTTGTGACGTCACACTCATCATCTCCATAGAGCATGGGTAGTTGATGCAAATACTAGGGAGTCCTGGGATATTGTTTACTGCCATAATAAATGTTGTTTTAGACAGCAGAGGAAAGAAACTAACCTCTGCAGCTGAGAAGAAGGACTCATCAGAGGTAACAGTAGTCGTGTCATCATCTTGCAGTCTGTGGAAACTCTCCACTTGAGGCAAGATAAGCGTTCCTTCACTCTCTGCCAAAGGAAAACCACAAACTCAGACTGACAGGTCAAGAATCAAAACACGTGCTGAACAGAAAATAAAAGGTAAAATAACTCTCTCTCTATCACTGTGGATACACACCAAGACTGTTTAAATCCTATGCTGACAATGAACCATACATTCTTTTTGACAGCACAGCTCTCTCAATATTCTGCAAACTTAAGTCTGTGATCTAAATGTTTCCACCCATCTTATATTCTAAGGTCATGCATACGCTCAACCGGACTCTTACCAAAATCTGCCAACACGCTGTCTGTTGGGATACTGCTGCCAAAGTCCTCTTGTAGGTGGTACGCCCTGTGCAGCAGTGTCTCCAACTTCTCAGCAAACACCTGATTATGAGTTTCAACCTGTGACAAAGATGAAAAAAAACATAAAACAGGTCCACAGTTACTTTTTTTAGTACATAATAAAAGCCTTTAGTCCAGGATCAGTGTGATGTCTTTTAATTGTACTGCACTGACATCAGTCTGTGAACTCCAATACTGTACTTGACCTAATCCAACCATGTACAACAATTTCATGCAGTTGGTATTGGTGACAATTTTTTGATAATTACCGCAGGTAAGTCTCCGCACGTTGCCCCCTGTAGAGCAAGGCTGTTGTTGCTGGAGGTTGAATGGGCATGATGACGAATATTCAGGGCCTGTTCCCACTTTCTAAGTGCTTCCTCAAACAGTTCCATCCCTGGAAGGAAAAGAGCAATAAGACTTACTTCACTAACTAAAACTATAAAATTCAAATAGTTAGTGCAGGATAATCCAAATACCAAACAACAACACTATGGCTCCAAGAGTCCAACATTTACCTGATTACAGTGGTGTGCACAACAGGGTGCAAACCATTGTTGAAAAACATGATAAAATGCCCTCCTGAGTGGCACAAACACACTCTTAAGTGCCCTTTGTTTTCATTTCGCCCCTGCCCTTCAAAAAGTCTATGCACCCCAGTGCCTGATGATATCCCACATTTTCTCATTCTACCAATGCTGCATTTGATTTGAGTGTTTGTCCCCAAAATGATGATTTTGTTTTATAAATCAATGTTATTACTGACTTGGAAAGTATAAACCCTAAGGAGGAAAAGTACTGCCATGTCCCTCACACAATACATCAGGTAACAGCAAGTTAGTAATAGTACCCATTATATAGAGATTCTCTGCATTTGCATCTTCTATCGCTCCTGACTCTTCCACCACAGGCTCCGCTTCCCAGGGGGTGGATGGATTGGCAGACTGATTTGGGGAATTTGGGACCCGCATCTATGCCAGAAGAACACAGATATTAAGAAATGTGGAATAAAAAAAAAGGTGGGAAAAAATTACACTGAATTAATCGTAAATTGTAAAACTAACAGATGTTAGGCTGTGTGAGGAACTTGAGTGTTTACTGGGGGCCAGGGAAGAAATGCCACTCATGGTGTCATTGCTCCGAGTGCTGGGGCTCATCATCTGCCGGCCAGTAAATGTACCTGTGGACAGAAGGACATTCTCTTGTCTGCATATTTCTCAGCACATGACCCACTGTCGAAAAAATAGCCTTTTTTTCATGCACACCTCGTTTTAATGACGACGGTCTTCCTGTCCTCATCAGCGCCTCCGGCATTCCCACGGTCTTCTGGCCTTCCTTCTCTTGTGTCACCTGTTTCCTTTTTCTCCCTCGCCTTTTCAGCTGATGAGCCGTGAGAGCCAGAGCAACACTGCCCAGTGCTGTGGCAAACAGCACCTTCTTCAAGCTTGGGGTAAGCTTTAACTGAGAAAATATGGACTGAAAGCAGGAGAGGCAATTGCAAGCTGTCAACCCAGAGTAGTCTACCAAAAATTAATTTAGCCATTATTATTTCTTTTTGTGAATGGGCGAGTATAGTGAATAGGACTTGTGTTTAGAAATGCAAAACTTAACTGCACAAGCAAAGTGGTTTACCTGCCCAAATGTGGAATAGAGAAACACTGGTATCTCTGCCACAGTCATGGCCAGAGCCTGGGCAATGGACATCCCGTCTGCTCGCTTGACAGACATCTCAGAAATTGAAATGCCCTTCAGGCAACAACTCTCCAGAGCTCCTTCACATTCACCCTAAACAAGGTCTTGTCTCTGCTCTGAGATCAGCCAGCTCAGGGCTTGCTGATGAACCACCTGTCTTCATCCACTCCTGAGCTTGTGTTCCACCCTGGTCCGAATGTATTGATAGTGGATTTATTACCCTATAAGAGACAAGAAGTAAGTTTTGAGATATGATGTGAGTGTAGCTGCCTTTAGGGCCACATGCAGGCCTGGAGATAAAGGCATCAATAGACAGAGGTACTGTATCACTGTAACAGCGCTGCTGGCTACAGGACAAAACTCAGTGTGAATCCACACCCAAAGGTTTAAGCTTGTGTTAAGTGCTAAGCAGTAGAGCAACTTGACTTTCTGCCAGCTACTTTCCTGTCTGCACTGACTGGTATGCAGCCAGTTGACCAGCCTGCCCGACTCACACTGTACATACATAGCTAACACCAGGGGCGGCTTCCACATGACTCTCCTGGCTGTCTTTTTTTCTTTCTCTCTGGGGCAAACCTGACCAATACAGTAATGCATCGACCGATAAAATAAGCATTCGCTTAAAGCCAGGACAAATTATTAATAGGAAACTGCTAGCTGAAAGATACTTCATAAGGTGAATAACAGGCTATGCAGTTAGCCAGTCCGGACAGCTGAGATCAGGATTCAACCCTGACACCTTCATTTCTAAATGTCACTTAAAGTGTACATCAAGTCTGAGCTCTGTGTTTTTTAAATGTTATTAATGACAGACCAGCACAATCAAGCAGACAGACAACAGCCCTCATAGACAAACATGCTAACGTTAGCTAGCACACTTAGCTAGTCCAGCTCAGCCTCAACAGTCACTTCACATCACAGCATCAGCTGGTCAACCGGACACTGGCTGTAGGGCTCTGAACTGACACCTTAGAGGCTCTCTGTATAGCTAACCAGCAGCGCAACTAATAACATAATCCCTCACATATGTACATACCGTGAGCCTTCACTAGGCGAGGGAAGGACATTCCTGTGTCACAGTCAGTGAAAGCCTCACACTAGCTTTTTGCTTGGGGGCGGTGCTATAGTCAGAAACGTGCAACGCTGACACGACAATCTAGCCAATGAGTGGAGAATAAATAGAGGCGGTGCTTTATTTTGACCAATGGTATGGAGGGTAGGCGGGGCAATTCGATTCACAATCCAATCAGATTGTAGATCAAAGAGCGTCGTTCCTGAGACAAAATGAGAAAATAAAAGTAACTGTTGAAAGTTTACTGTTGATCATTAAAATAACACGAAACACATCTAAATTATAATCTGACATAGTACTTAGCATTATGCAATCACACGTCTGAGAACCTAAAAAATAAAGCACGTTCTGAACATAAAACAACATTTGGCAACTCGCCTTTGTTATAATGATATGATAATATTTTTAAAAACAAGCAAGCAAAGGTGCGTGAGCCCAGTATTCGTAACGTATTGTAAATAATGGCTGGCTGGCTTTTAGTACAGTATTTGCTGCGAATTGTTGAAAGGCATATTTACGAGCGGCACCTAAAGGGGTTTTCAAAACAGTATGGAAGACGATTGCCTGTTTTGGCATCTACTTTTCAGAATAAAAGCTCTGGAATGAATTGGCATACATCTGTTATGCAGTAGTTCTGAAATCCTTTGGTACGTAGCGCATGCGATGATTTAAGGTCAGCTTTTGCTTAAAGACTTGTTATATTTGCATTTCCCACATGGGCGTTTTGTTGTGTATGCGCTCAGGTGACACTTTTGTTCTGAAAAAGTCGGATCGGAAGCCATGTTTTAGATTGAGCAACAGTGTGGTTTATGTGAGGTAGTTTTAGAAATGTATCAATAATAAATGATTGAGAAAACAGTAAACAGCAGGAAGGACTTCAGATACAGTTAACATTTAATTCAAGCATGCCTTCGATTAGACCACAACAGTAGAGCTGTTTGTCTGCCAGGTGAAAGAAAAGGATCATGGATTTAAAAACACTCATCTGAACTGACTGGGAGCAGCCATTAAAATCTGTAAATATGAATCCCTTCGATCATGACTCCTCCGCGGCTGGGCCTTTCTTTGTAGCCGCTTCTTCCTGAAGGTAAACGACTGGAAAGATGAGTGCCATCGGGCTCTCTGGAGCAGGGCTTTTCCAAGGGCCTTGATATGAAATATCAGGTAAGAGGCGGTTTATGTTATTATTATTATTATTATTATTATTATTATTATTATTAGGTGGATGTTCAGTGGGTGACTAGATGAACACCCCTCAGCCCTAAACAGCTCTGTTCCACTTTTTCCTGCCAAGTTGTTCCGCTGGCTCTGCCTGCTCAGTCTGAGCCTTCCTGTGCTGCTCTGGTTCGGACATGTGATCACACGGGACGGTCCGGCTCCTGCTCTGCAGAGCAACGGGCTCCGGGGCTACATGAGGATCACACCCGGCAAGATGGACCAGGTGAGAGGCTAGCTGAGGTTAGGTTACAAGCCATAGCCTGGCATTAAAGTTATTTTACAAACGTTATGTTTTAGTTTCATATCTATGTTGAACCAGTACTGGTCAGTGCTGAGCTGAAAACATCTTACATAATAATAATAATAAAATTATTTATAGTGCACTTTACATTTTGGAAATCAAAGTATATATTAAAATATATATTATGGGTCACATTTTCATTTGACCCATAATAAAGTCAGAAGAACCAAACTTCATGAATGTATGTATGAATGCTGTAGAAATAACTGGAAACTCAAGAGAGCCATGATATTATGTTCTTTACAAGTGTTTGTACTTACTTTTTTATGTACTTTTGACCACGACTGTATTATTATTATTATTAATTCTGGCAGGATGATGGCTGAGTTATAACTTTAACTTTACTGTGGTATGAATCTTAAAATAAAGCTTGTGTCCTGTCCTCTCTCTCAATAGTTCCTGTTCATGCACTGCAGCCAGTGTGCCTTGGTCTCCAGCTCGGGCCAGATGCTTGGAGCTGGCATTGGAGAAGAGATAGACAAAGAGGAGTGTGTGATCCGGATGAATAATGCACCCACACTAGGGTATGAGAAGGACGTAGGGAGCCGCACCACTGTCCGGGTTGTGTCTCACACCAGCGTTCCCCTGCTGGTAAAAAACGAGCGCTACTATTTCCAGCAGTCAGCAGGAACCACATATGTGTTCTGGGGTCCTGAGAGGAACATGAGGCAAGATGGGAAAGGACGGACCTTCAACGCCCTCCTGAAAATGGCAGAGAAGTATCCAAACATCCAAATCTATGCTGTAACCAGAGAGAAGATTCAGTACTGTGATGGCGTGTTTCAGAATGAAACTGGAAAAAACAGGTACAGCATCCCAGTCCAATAAATGAAAGCCACGACTGATACTCTGTTTTGTTTTCCAGTGAGAGCCAGTTGTGGAGGAAGAATCCAGATCCTTTACTTAAACAAAAGTACTCATGCCATCATGTAAAAATACTTTATTATATTATTATAATATATATTTTCTTAAATGTACTTAATGTATCAAAAGTAACTCAATGTATAAAAATGTCCCCTTACTATTTTTTACAGAATTTGTAGCAAATCCTTAATGAAATATATCATTAGTTGAAAAAAAGTAGAAAATAGTGAGAGACAATGCTTGTTTTGTCAAATGGACTTTTCCAAACTTCAGTATTTTTTTTATATAAAATGAAACTATGAAAATAGCTAGAATCATAACTATTATTTTCATTTAATTTTATTTGTTTATTTATTTTGCATAAAAAATACTTTTAAAATGATTATCAAAATAGTTACCAATTAATATTCACAATAATATATCTATTAATTAGTTTGATATTAAATGTACTTGTTACATCGCACCACTGCTAATAGCTGAACAGATTTCTCTCTTAATTATCTATCTCGATTAGCTTCCTGTGTTACCATTCCTTCAAAATAAGTCACTTCAATGTCTATGAACAAGTGAATAACAAAATAAAAGCCATGGAACAAAATACAATTGAAAATGAAACTGCACATTTTAGGTATTTAATAAAAATACTGTAAAGCAATCTAAAAAGTAGTGATATAATGTGCAAATTAAATGACGACAGATGTCTGGTGTCTCTCACTCAGAATGAAGACGGGGGCTTTTCTCAGCACTGGGTTCTTCACAATGATTCTGGCTATAGATATGTGTGACAGCATCCGTGTTTATGGAATGATCGACGATAACTACTGCAGGTGAGACACTTTACATAATAACAACCCATTCTTATGATCCATACTCATCTTTTTCTTTAAAATAAATAACATTTACCCTTACTCCTGCTGACAGTCGAGCCAATCACAGTGATGTTCCTTACCATTACTACGAGAGGAATCGGATCAACGAGTGCAGGATGTACAGAGCTCACGAGCACACACAACGCGGGGGTCATCGCTTCATCACAGAGAAGGCCATCTATGCCAAATGGGCGACGCGGCACAAGATGGAGTTTAAACACCCATCTTGGAGCATCTAAAGGAGACAATAAAATACAGAAGATGCTCCTTAATTGACCATACAGCGATATTCACTTTTGCTGAAGATTTTAGTCATGCCTAAGCAGGAACTTTATGGCATTATTACCACAATGACTTTTCACCATCTCAAGAGCTTTCAGGCAGAAAAGAATTACATTTGATGCAGGCTCACAGTGAATAAAATGACCCGCTGCCATAAATATAAAATAATGCTTTCGATGTACCAGATATAGCAGTGCTCAGCTGTAACAGTATTAATGGATATATACTATTATGCATAGCCATATACTGTATATCAGTCTACATACTGATAATGCATCAAGCCACTTAACTAAACACTGAAACCAGTTTATACCAAAGCTTACCATTTTTTAGCATTTTCTATAGCCTTGACTCTCAGTCATATTCTGCACAATGTTATTTTATTTGCTGCAGTCAGGCCTGCAGCTACAACATGTACCATGTCAAACAGGAAATGCTAGTTGAATGTAGTTAAAACAATTACATTTGAGAAGGTAGATAATTATTTACAGTTTTGTATGAATTGATTACTAAAAAATATATTGCCTAATTGTTTTAGTTTAAGCTACTTGCCGTGACTGCAACCAGCTACAGTGCTGTGATGCTTGAAGTAGGTGTGCAGTTGTCATTTGATCAACCCATGTTATGTAAATGTGAACAGTGTTCAGGTATTTCCAGTGGGAGCTGAGTGCCGTTCAACCTATAGAGAGATCATGCAGTTTGCAGTTGTGCTATATGTGGTGATGTTTATCATCCACAGAGAAGACAGTGTTCAAATGAAACTGCAGAGAAGTCTGCAGAATAGAAACAGATCTTTGTGGTTAAAGGGCAGGGGTATGGAGATGCACCAGATTTCCTGGAGGTTTGCACTGGTGGCAGTTCCTCCATTGGGTGGCCTCCTAAACCTCTGGACAGAAATCTGCAGAAAGAGGAATAGGAGTTTGGTATCTTGCTTTAACTTTGAATGTAATTAGTCCAATACAGAAACATAAAAAGAGTTTTCCCATTTATATTTTGCTGATTGTTTACAGTGGAAAACATAGTTGCACACTGCTTCCAGTCCAAAGACTGCAATGGTATTTGCACCACTGAGCAAACTACAGTGTCAAAGTGTTTTTTCTGTAATTTTACATTTCAGACAAGAATTATTTGTGACTTTTGGCAACCATAGTTGACTTATGCTGTGAACTGTGCAGAGTAAAAACCTGAATGTAAATATGACCACGGCTGACTGCAGATGTTAACATGAATAAATCTGCTGACTGTGTGTGTGTGAGCTTGACAAACTGGATTTATCTTTGCTCTTTTTAGACTATTTATACACCTCAGTCCACTCACACTTACTAATTACTTTATTAATTTAGTTGTTTTGTACATTTTAAGGGGGCTCCCTCATATTAATATTTAACTTTTGCAGTAGGTGATTTTATTTTGTAAATTTTAAGGGTATTTCCCCCCCTTAAATGTCCCTTAATTTAAATAGAGTGCCCATTAAAAGACTGATGTTTTATAATCCATCCAAGCAGTGAAACAATCTCAGATTTTCATTTGGAGCCAGGGTATGAGTTTGCACTATAACCAAAAGGCTAAGGCCCTTTAAAGTACAAATGCTTGTAATTTTAAGATTTATTTTGTGGATTTGAGCCCCTTGAAATGCATTGCCAGAGACAGAAGCAGAACCCCATTCAAAAAATTAAGGAAACTAAACAGGCAGTCAGTACTAAAATTAGATTAACCATCTTTTCTGAATCTGTCCAAGCTTCTCCTGCAATTCAATGCAGAAATCCAATTAGTATTTAACCATTTCATAGACTGATTTGTGCATGAAGAAACCTCTGAATATGCACAATGACAGCGAAGATGATGTCAATTTAGTGCAAGACGTATTTGTCATGTCATTTTGTGTTTTTAAAGAAAACAACTTTAATAAATGTGTTCATTGTGGTAATATTGGAGAAAGACAGAGATGGCGATGCACATGGGTGCAGTGGCTCTACAGTCTGGTGCTTTTTCTTTTTAGCTTTTTGGCGAATTTTTTCAAACATGCAATAACTGTGCCTTACTTAAAAAATTAAATATCATTTATATATATTTTTTTTTTACCAAACTTTATTTATGTTTTTATGTTTTACACAAACTGACTGTTTGTTTTATGTCAATAAAGGCATTTGACTTCTTTTCTCTCTCATCTCTTGGATCTCAGACCAAACTCTATTATGTTTTTCACGTTTTTCTAACAGGACATTTTGAAGGGGAGCTGACCCTGCGTGCGTGCGCGCACTCACTCGCACGCGCACACATATCACGTCGCTGCAGTAAGACATGGTGATGACGTCAGCGAGTGGCGCAGGAAGATGGGGAGAGAGCGAGAGACATAGAGAGGAAAAGAGAGAGAGAGAGAGAGGCACCGCATAGGACATGAAACTATACCGTTGAGCGCGAGACTCACAGTGGTGTCAATTAGATACTTTGATGCGTCATATGCAGGAATATCTTACATTTTATCAGTGGGAAATTGTTTTGGGAAATGTCAGAAACGGTACGTCAACAACGGGTGGAGAATGGCTGCGTAAAATGGTGTGTATTTTTTTTGGTGAAAACAATACAGTTTAACTGCCTCGTATGTTCATGGAGAAAGGTGGATATCGGCTAAATATAGCTAGCTAGGCTATGACACGACAATTAGCATATCCTGTTATTAAATCGATAAAGTAGCCTACATCCCGTTTTGGTGAAAACACTGCTGAGATACTGACGTGTGAAGTCCAGTAGCATCATTGAACACACTGTTTGATATGAAGTGTGCCATAACATGATGCATAAAAGGATGTTTACAGTGTATTTGTCTCTTCCGGTCAGATATGATGACAGACAGTCCCAGTGTGTTGGTACACAGCCTGATCAGACAGCATGGGACTCAAGCTCAGCAAGGTGAGCAAAGGAGGGTGGGGCACCCTGGGGACCCTCTGCCCTTCATCATCATCATCATCATCATCATGACAGAAACTACTGCATCCGTTCAGTGCCATCATCATCACTAGATGTTTACAAGTGGTGGAGGACGTGTGCAGTCTCTTCACTCAGTGAAATATCATACTATAAAAACATTAATCCAGCATTAATATTCATAAACAATGTCTTCAGCAAAGTGCAAAATGCCCATCACAATTACTCAGGACCCAAACCTCAAAATTATCAAAGGAACGGTGTTAATGATATGAATAAGAATGTTTTTTTGTGTGTATAATCACCTGAAAATAGGGATCAATGTGTTTTTCTTCAGTTTATATTTATAAAGCTGGCCGCTGTGTTTCTACTGAAGCTCAGTCACACAAACACAGCACATGCTCAAGATAAGGTCGTTTCCAGCACGCTTGGCTCACAGGAGAAATTTGAGAGTGTAATCTGCAACCTCACAACTCAGTGCCACCAGATCTTACACAGGGCCCCTTTGATTGTGTATAATTTAAGGAAAAAGATGACAGGATGGTGCAGTGGTTAGCATAGCACTGTTGCATCAGCAGGAGGAAAGGCTAAGTGGTAAAGCGAATGCAGGGACGCATAATTTATGACAAGGAAACGCTGACAGGAAGAAGCCCAAACCGGCTCTTGGTAGGTTTTGTATGTAAGATCTATTTGTAAAGTGACTGCAGTTGTTATGGGAAGTTGTGGTGTGGAGCAAAATGTACAACACTTCCCCCTGAAAGAGGAGCAGCAGTATAACATTGTCTTGCATCAGTAAGTGACATACTTCAGCAAATGTGCTTAGTTAACCACTGTTGTTTCCGCCGCAGGGACAACAGAGCCACAAGCTGGTGATATTCGCAGCCATCTTCGTCCTGATGACGCTTCTCATCCTGTATGGCTCCAACAATGCTGTCAACGATGCCCGTTATGCTCCTTTCCATGTGTCGACAAACTATGTTCTCAAGGCCACAGATCTGAAGAAGTGGTCGGGGAAAGACGGTTATGTGCCATTTCATGGGAACAAGGTACACAAGCATATGATGATGTTTCCGTCCATGTGTTGCTATCTGTCATTGTGAGTGGGACGATGTGTTTCTATCACACAAGGACTTTTGATTGTGTCATCAGACTTGCTACTATAAATATCAGTGAAGGACACATCAGGAGATAAATGTCACTGCACTGAACAAACGTGTCTGCTAACTTCAGTTCTGTAACAGGATATCAGTGAAGTGCTCAAAACACAGTGTACCAAAAGGAAGTGGGACAGGTATACTCTCCGTTATCAGTGAAAGGCAACATGCATGGAGCTCTGCAGTAGGCGGCTTCAACTTATGTAAGACAATATTAGGAGATCACTGAAGAATAAACTGTAAGAGAGACAAGCAAGCAGTGTGAAGAGCCAGATAACACCTTCCTGTTCTGTCTCTTTGTGTTATCATTCATTTTAGTCTGCTTACTTTGCTTACTCAAAATGAGTGTGTTAATGTGATTAATCAACGTGAGTTAACTTGCACAACGGTAATTTGCAAGACGGTAACTCTACTTGGACAAACCGCCTGAAATGTGTTACCAGAGAGGTGCTGGCAGGTCATGTAGCAGAACTCCATTGAAATAATTAAGGAAACTAACAACGCAGTCATAACTAATGATCAAACGTGCTGATAAAATTAGATTAACCATCTTTTCTGAATCTGTCCAAGTTTCTCCTGTAATTCGGCAAACAAATAATCCACCAAAGAGCATCATTAAAATATTAATTTGTAAGCTGAAATGGATGAAAAGGAAATGAGAAAGAGACACTCTTTCTAAAATCACAGTGCTTATTAGAGCTAATGTGGTGTCACTCTTATTTCAGCAAGTAGAGTTACCGTTGCACAAATTAACTTCGACAGCCATAAAATGTAAGTTATGTCAATCCACCCAGAGGGGGAACATGAATGTGTGTATGATGGCAATCTAGCCAATATTTGAAGAGACATGTCACTGAAACAATGATGTCAACTTCATATTGACGCAAGAGAAAAGCCACTAGTAGGATTCATCATTTGGGTAACGTGAATATCTGTACAAAAAGTCAACGCAGTCCATCCAATAGAGAGGAGACATGCGATTAAACAAACAAATGTCAACTTCATGGTGGCACCAGAGAAGTCAGGGGACTGCTAGTCATTGGTCAGTTTCTGAACTGACCTTAAGTGGTGGACTAATAGACAATAGCCGTTTCTAGAGCCGTCCAGAGACTACTGGTGGGCTAAAGATGAATTATTGTGACAAATGACGAACCTGAACACTGAAAAGATGCTGAAAGTAGCCATCTAAACACTGCACTCTACACCCTGTAGTGTTAACTAGATTTTAGAAAACGAATACACTATGAGGGCAGGGCAATTCCTCAGTCACACTAATCATGGGCTTTTCTTCCACCCTTGTTTCCTGTCATATCAGAGTATGAACCTGCGCTGTCAAAACTGTGCTCTGGTGACGAGCTCCAGTCATGTCCTGGGCAGTCGAGCGGGAGAAGAGATCGACCGCACGGAGTGTGTGATTCGTATGAACGACGCCCCCACGATGGGCTACGAGGCTGACGTAGGGAACCAGACCTCTCTGAGGGTCGTGGCTCACTCCAGTGTGTTCAGGGTGGTCCGGAGGCCTAATGAGTTCCTACAGAGGCCAGACAGCAATCCTGTGATCATCTTCTGGGGACCCCCAAACAAGATCGGGAAGGAGGCCAAAGGAACCATGTACAGGTTGATCCAGAGAGTCAGCATGACCTACAGCAACGTTTCCTGTTTCAGCATCACAGCCAACAAGATGCGCAGATTTGACAGTTTGTTTCACAGGGAGACAGGACGTGACCGGTGAGCATTCAGTGAGCGAGTGAATCACATTTCACTGGGCAAATGTAACATTCACAAGCTTCATTTGTTTTGCTGTCTTTCTCTCTACAGACAAAAATCTCACTCATGGTTGAGCACAGGCTGGTTTACCATGGTCATAGCCATTGAGATATGTGATAATATCAAAGTATATGGGATGGTTCCACCCAATCACTGTGGGTGAGTACAATGGCGTGAACGTTCAATCATTAAAACAGTATAAACCTCATTAGTTGCCCCATTCCAAGTCAAATTAAAGTGGTTGTTAAAACCCTTATTTTTCCAGAAAATCCAAAACTGGATCCAAGAAGATGCCATACCACTACTACAAGCCCAGAGGACCTGATGAATGTGTAACATACCTGCAGAATGAGAGCGGCCGGAGAGGGAACCACCATCGCTTCATCACAGAGAAACAAGTGTTTGCACGCTGGGCCAAGCAGTACAACATCACCTTCAAGCATCCTAAATGGTTTTAGACTTTTGGGACAACCACAAATCCACAAAAAAGGCTGCAATGAGCTGCATAGGCTGACTTTGCTCCAGATGAGCCTTCAAAAACCACATGGTGAACAACCGTTTTTATCAGGAATTGCTATGAGACCGATGAAGCTTTTGGAAGAATTTTTTCTAACAAAATGACTGAGGAGAAATGTGCAGGAACTCGGTCTGGAGGGGAAATATTATATTGTGTATATGTGGCATTCTGAGAGGTGTATTTGTAAATAGAAAAGTAGATTTTTACATATAATTGTGTTTATATTTTTGTTATTGTTTTGAAAATGACATTTTTTTCCCATGTTGAAGGGGAATTACATCAGCAGACATTCTCATTAAATATTACTAAGTGGCCTATCATACAGACACAATACTCTACAGTAATTCAGTCATTTAATCTCAGCCAGCCAAAACTATACTTTTTCAATATCTTCGCTTGAATAATATTAACATGTCTACATATATTTTACATCGAGATACAAAAATGGGATTAAATGATTCATAAATATGCCAGTTTACTATACTTACAGACTTGTTGCACCACTGATTGTCAATTATTCTTGTTTGTAATAATTAGTCACTTTCAGGTTGCTGAAATTATGCAACACTTATTGTAGAAATACTGATAGATTTAGAAATTTCAGGTTACACCCTCAATTTGAAGATACATGACATTTTTCATGACAGTGAGCCTATGAACATAAAATTGTTGCCTCATGAACTTGAATCTTTTTACCTCAGTGGCATTCAAGCCCACAGCTTAAGGTCATGTCGTCAACAGAATGCATCACTGTTATTTATCAGTATGTTGCTTTGAAAGTTGCACGATTCAATTAAAGGTTAAATTGAGAAGGGTGCAATTTCTTGAACTATGCTGCGTTTTGCAAGTATTTCATCTGTGAACATTTTGTCAGAACGGTCATCTTCAGGAGAGAAGAAGAAAACATGAATGTTGTGCTTCTGGTGCTACAGACTTATAATGAGGGAGGTTCGACAAAGTATTGGATTAACGTTAATAAGACTAAATATAATTCGCCAGCACCACAACCTGCAGGCTCCAAAAAGTTGAATCAGCACCTAAGACAGTTCAAACTACATCTAAACATCATTGCCTGCTGTATTAGACGTTAATAGTTTTCATGAAGTGTACCTAATAATCTGGAAAGCCAGTAAATCCAACCAGAAGAACACTGCAGGCCTCGTGCAAACCTGCATTAACATGAAAACTGTTCCTGGTAACAGGAAAGTGATTGCACACACACAATGTAAAAGCAGAGGGGACAACATAGGACTTTAAAAACATGAGTCAGTTGATGCCTGTGAACAGTATTTGTATTTAAATATGTACAATATGTTGAGCCATTTACGAAAGCAGCCATACAGAATGAGGACACAAAGGGAAGTGTGACTGATGTGATGTTTGAAATAACAGCTGTTTTAACAGTAAGCAGTGCTACACTCATGGAAAATCAACAACGTTATGGAGAACGCTAGATGATAAAATGCCTGCCAGCATGTTTTTTTTTTCCACTTCTGTCCATCACTAGTTATTCAGTGATCCACTGGAAACATCTGAAAAAGCAGCTGTGATCTTCTGTCTTAGTCCCGCCATGGAAACCAAGATGGCCTCCTGGTGAAAATAAGAAAAAGATAATTAACACACTAGTGAGCACAACAGGCAACATAAATCTAAACTGCTATGCATGTGCTTTTATATGAAGAGTCACTATCGTGTCACACAGTTCAGTGATTCAGTATATGCGTTGTATAATAATGAGCCCTCACCTCTGTGCGAATGGTCCTGCTGCCCTGGCCGGGGCACGTGTTGAGGTAAAGGTCAAATAAAACACTGGGATCAGTCACATCCAGGTTTTGGTCAGTATCTACACTGGCCTCCAGACCCTGAAGACCTCCAAAAACTACCAAAAGATGCCTAAAAAGTGGGAAAAGTCAAGTTTAAAGAGGACACATCATGCTCATCTTTCAGGGTGGAGATACTCAGATATTCTAATGAGTCTTCAGGTAACAAGGGAAGAGGAGCCAATGGATGGTTTGTTGAATCACATCACGGATTCTGATCTAGGCAACACACAAAGAAACTTGAGTCACTTTACACTTTTTCATGATATATTCCCTTTAAAGGAATGAAACAAACAATAACATATCATGACTGGTGTTACAGGACTAAGAGTCTAAAGCCTGAAGTTTTACTTGGCATGAATCTGACTTTCTGAGTTGGACATCCGACTTCATGGAGGGTTCTGATTTAAATTCTGACTTGGAGCTTGGAAATTCTGGCATTCATGTACAACTGAACGCACCATGAGTCAGAAACACAAACGGCGGGCTCCCCATGCTGCTGCAGAGACATTAATGCTCTGTTTTACTGGCAATGTTTGTCTCCTTGTGCTGGTAAAGTGGGGGAATAGATTAATGTCACTATGACTCTGAAGGGGACATGTCCCCCCATTCCTAGAGACATCTGAGAGCATGGTTCACAGACACTTGGGTATAGGAATTTGGCACCGAAAAATTATTCATTTTTGATACCCGATAGGATCGGAGCTTTTCAGTCGGTGCTACAAAAGTATTGAAGTTTGGTAACCAGTCCTAGTCTTGTCTCGTTAACCAAAACCAGAACCATGTTTAGCTCGTCGTTGTCCAATTATCGTCATCAGAAAAAGTGACGTCAACAAAATCATTTCGTCATCGCTGACGAAAACAACACTGGTTGTGAACCTACTTGAACGGTGACAGTGTTGTTTGGTCAATGTTGCTGCCTCTCTCTGATGTGCCAATAGTCAGATCGTATCCTTCTTCATATGGACTTTCAGTGAAAACTGCACCTGCATTAACAAATGACAGCAATAAGGATGAGGCAGTGACAGCAGTTTAGAAGGTTGTGTGGATGTTTGGTGCATCACAAGCGCAGGAAACCTACTGAGACATGATGCCAGACGGACGCTGTAACCCCAGTACAGACCTCCTTCAGTCCTGGGCAGGTGAGGGGCCACCACCGCACCTTTACACAGTTTGCTTTCTGAGGAAGATGGACACACACATTGACCTGATATGCACAAGCATGAGCACACTGACAACTTTTCTCAGAGAAACTGTACATGAAAACATTAAAAACATCCTTTACCTTGATTCTGTGTTGTGTTGAGCTTCACTGTGACTCGAAGTCCAGACTGCAGCTGTTTATCAATCCGAACCTCCTATTGTGCAAATGGACAAAGTTGAGTCCACGACACAATAACAGGCAACCAGTTTGATTCTTAATGACGGTGTCATTCAAAATACAACGCTCGAGTGCCATTGATGAGTTACGCCGTCAAAGTGGTGTTTTTTGTTTTTTTTTAAATATTTTTTTATTTATTTATTTTTTTAAAACAGCGGGTCGGTGATCAATTCTGTGATTTGTAGTCAGGACACAAAGGGTTAATATGCGCCACAGAGATCAAAGCAGGAAGTGGAGATGATCTTAATTAAAGAGCAAAATAAATGGACTCTGTACAAAAAGTGGTGATTTTGGTGAAAGTGGACCAGATAAAACAAGAACGGAACAAGGTAAAAAAAAAAAAACAACATTTTTTTCATGATGAAATAGAGAGTCTCTTCTTTCATTTGAGCTATTCAGTGTTTTCAGAGTCATAGTACAAAATATTCTGTGGGTCTAGAAATATGACTCAAAACATGCTAACACAAGGCACTTTCGATTAAAAAAAAATAAATAAATAAAATAAAATTTTAAAAAAAAAACAGCTAGCCACAAAGAGCTAATAAAAAAAAAAAAAAAACATGATTTCCCGCCTCTTAATTATGAATAGTTGCCAGTTTTCTTTGTCTTCTACAATAGCAAATTAAACATATTTGGACAAAATAATACTTTATTTAGATACTTTTTCACAGTTTCCTGTCACTTTATAATCAGTTAATCTAGAGAACAGCAGCTCTTCAGGTGCCCTGGGATAAGCCAACAATACTGACTTTCATTAAGACTGCTCACCTTTCTCATTCCACAGTTGACCAACGAGCCTTTTCCTTGTTTGATGGGCCTGTCGAGGACGATTCCTTCCCGGTACTCTGATTCATCATCTATCCTCATGTGGTGAGGACTGTCTAAAGGGTTGAGCAAGCCTGGTAGAAAGAAAGACCAATGACAAGTGGAAAATCTTTTATGTTTCCTTCATTCAACAGTCTGTTTACATCTGGTGATATAATATCACCAGCACTGTCGCCTCACAGCAAGAAAGTACCGGGTTCGAATTCCAGGCCTGGGGCCTTTCTGTGTGGAGTTTGCATGTTCTCCCCGTGTCTGCGTGGGTTCTCTCCGGGTACTCCTGCTTCCTCCCACCATCCAAAAACATGCATGTGGATTAGTTTAATTGGTTAATTTAAATTGACCGTAGGTGTGAATGTGAGTGTGAGTGGTTGTCTGTCTCTATGTGTCCTGTGATGAGGTGGTGACTTGTCCAGGGCTAGGGATAGGCTCCAGCCCCCCTGCGACCCTACGAGGATAAGCGGTAGATAATGGATGGATGGATATAATATCACTACCTGGATTTGTAGGGATGATTCTTAATCAACCAACACATTACTGACAAAAGACAATTTAACCTACAGATCTGTAAAACTGAGTTTCTCCAGAAAGAATCACACTAGGCACCACTTTAATATATAGTGTATTTATATATAGTATTAAAGGTCCCATATTATACACTTTTTCGGTAATTTTATATATCGGACTTGAACGTCCAAGGATATTGTTTTCAAAGTGTATTACCCCAAACCCTGGTCCTGACTTCCAGCCAGTTAAAAATCACTGCATTGAACTCTGCTGAGAACGGACTGTTTCTGTGTCTGTACCTTTAATTGTTCTTGAGCGGTGTCTGACCACATCCCTCTCTGGAGAGAGGAAGTGGCTCTCTCTCTTTACTGTGCACGAATGTTTACTTGTAGATGGGTTCTGGCAAAAGAAGCTACTAACGTTACTCTGCAGAACATGGACAATACCATTAACAGTCACCCAAATTACAAATAAGTACAAATAATAAGCTTCAAATGAGCCTTGTGCTCACAGAGCTTATGTTGAATGTCTCCTAATATTAATTACTCAAGGACCACCAGAACTTCCCGACGTTTTGTATGTGTGCGCCCATCATTTCACAGAGGACTGCTTTGTAAACATGGGCCCGTACAAATTATGCTTGGCTACACAGCTGAAGTTGAAGCATGGATCAGTACCAACTGTCCGTGTACAGCAATAGGTGCAGGTCTAACCGAGCCAGTTAGCTCGGAGCTCGGTTAGACCTGCAGCAATAGCTAACCTCCGGTTAGCACTGCAGCTATTGCTGTGGTGGACGCAGCTATTGCTAACTGAGCTAACCGAAGCTATTGCTGCAGCACTAACTGAGCCCCGGACTTCTGGTTACAGAGCTCCAAACCTCTGGTTAGCTTGGTTCGCACTGCAGCTATTGCTGCAGCACACTGCAAACAGGAACTGATAATATCCTGTTATGAATGAATACAAGTAAATATGGTTATTTACCTGCATACTGTAAGTCTTGATGCTTTGGGAAAAACCACTTGCGTAGATACCTGTTCGAGAAGAAACACTGTTACCACAAACTGGTAAAACAGGCAGATACTGGTGAGCGTATTATATTCCTTACTCACTGTGGACACTCCAGGTACTGAAGGATTCTAGCCAGTTGAATACAAGCATGTCCTTTCTTCCCAACACCTTTAAATTCTCCTTCAACACTCCTGTAAGTATAAGAAAAATAATCTCTCCTATTCTGGTGGTTTCAAGAGTGTTTTCCAATAAAATGTAGATTTTAAAGTCACTCACTTTGCATCTTCCCCTTGTTCATCAAACACAACGATCTCATCAACACAGAACACAACACAGGCTCTGGCGATCTGTCCGGCCAGGTACGTCCGAAGTTCAGTGGACTGAGCGTTATCCAAGACAGAGCCGGGCAGGGCCACACTCACTGTGTAAGCTCGACCTAAGAGACACAAGTTCAGATCACACATTACAGCACTCTATTCACAGGTAGAATAACAAGCTATGAAATTATAATGAGGTTACCTTTATTGTTTTGGCTTTGTCCATGCTTTGCCCTCTCTGCAGATTCTTGCTGTTTCTGCTTGTCCAACTGTTTGATCAGCTTGGCCTCTTTTGCTTGTTTCTTAGCCTCCTTTACTGTTATCAAAGACAAAAATCAGTGACAGACTGGATGGATCAAATCCAACCTCATCTGAGTAGTTCTGAAACATTTTGGCTTCATCTACATGATCCCATCTAATTATAATAATTTAAAGCTAAAACAATTATTCAATCAACAGAAAATGAATCTGCAAATCATTTTTCTAGTAGAAATGAATGAACTACTTCCAGCTTCTGGATGTTAATTTGGACATTTTTTAAGAGCAAACTATTAGTCAAGGAAATAAGTGGTAGGTTAATTAATGATTAAAAAAATAGCAATGAGTCGCGGCCCAGGGAGGATATGGAGAGGCCTGTGGGTGAAAGTATCGTGCAGATAAACAGCTAGCAGAAAAAGCAAACATTTGGTTTTAAAAACAAATGATTTTGTGTAACAGTTATTCGTTTAATATTGTGATTCCTTCATTTATCAAAGTGGAGGGTCGTATAAGTAGGTCTATAATAACTGATCATGTCATGTTGTTCAAACTGTAAGATTTGACTTAGAAATGAAATTAGATGCTGAAATATCACTTGTATGTTTCCATGTATGCATGGCATATTTCATCACTGAAACGTCAAAGACACAACGTGTCTTCACAACAATAAACAACTTCAAAAAGAGCGCTTTGTGACTTCAGTGTCAAACCAAACTGACTTAGCCGTTAGCTAAATGTAGCTCCATGTTTACTCACTTTCTGCTTTCCTCTTCTTCCAGTCTACCCTCTCTTCCGGCTGTAAAAACGACACATTACTGCTGATACAGGAGAAAATATAATGCCATTAGAGTGAAAACGACAGAAAAACAGTACCTGAAAGGTCACACTTTTAAGTCTTTTCGCTGCAACACCGGTAGACATGTCTTTACACACGAAACACGTTAAATTTATTTACTTCCGGGTTCTTCTTCTTCTTCTTGTGGTGTTTTATTAGGGGTTGGCAAACAACGTATTGGTGCATTATCGCCACTAACTGGAATGGAGTGTGAATCAGGATGACTGCCAATACCGCCCTCAAAATAAATAAATAAAAATAAAAAAACTTCTTAACACACAGCTGGGACTTCTTAAAGTTATTCTACTAAAACCATAGCGTATATTACGATGGAGGATAAGGGTTACATTGAGAACAAAATGTTTCTATAGACTTCGAGAATAAAGTAATTATTTACGAGAATAAAGTAATTATTTACGAGATTAAAGCCATTATTTACATCTAATTATTTTCTTATCTAAGAACAAATTCTGGATAAGAAAACATTGATGAATGCCACAATATTCGTAAAAACTAAAGTACTAAAAGTACAAATTTGTTCTTAAGAACGACTGAGGCCCAATTTTTTCTGTGGAGCACCGGGGAAGCGTCATTCCGGTGACAGCTTATCATCACCAACACTGCAGAAATACATCGCTTATATTGATCCAGGAAGTTGGAATGTGTCCTCCTCTACAACAACAAAGAATATTACGACTTTAATCTCATAAATAATTACTTTTTTTCTAGTAAATAATGACTTTAATCTCGTAAATTTACGTTTTTTTTCCCGTAAATAATAACTTTATTCTCATAATGACTTTATTCTTGTAAATAATGACTTTCTTCATAAATGTCTTTAAGCTCGTAAATAATGAATTTATTCTCATAAATAATGACTTTTTTCATGAATATCTTTAAGTTCGTAAATAATGAATTTATTCTCGTAAATAATGACTATTTTCGTAAATAATGTCTTTAATCTCGTAAATAATGACTTTAATCTCGTAAATTTACGACTTTATTCTCGTGAATAATTACTTTATTTTCGAAGTCTATAAAAAAAATTTTGTTCTCAATGTGTCCCTAATCCTCTGTCGTAGGTATATAATGGGTGACTGAATGAAAATAAGCACTGGCCATTTCTGCTTCAGTCTGAAGCAAACATCAACACTTGATTATTAGGGTGTTATAGCTAAAGCTTATAGTTACTTTCTGACTTGTCTTTTTGTTCTAGCAACAGACACCCCCTGTCTGAAAATGTAAACATTTTTGAGTTGGTATATAAAATTTATAGTGTCTATATGGACACCAGACGACACTGATGATAAAAATCACTGGGTTAGTCGGACTATGCGGCAGAGAGGCTATGGATTTATGAAAAGCTTTATTCAATCTTGGATAAGCAGACACAACACTGCAGTTACTGGGAAACATAGTATTGGAAAATACAGCTATGATTTTTAAAATAAATAATAGCACAGTTGGACAAGTAATGCGTTGTGTTTGCAACACATTGTGAACAACTTTATTGTCTGAGATTCAGTGTTCTCAAGATGTCCTCAGCTGCATCCAGCGTGGAGTCCTCCTTTTGTACAAAAAAGAGATGAATTGAAGGACTGAGAAAGAGCAATGAAATAGGAGAAAACCTCAAGTAAATCCAGATTAAATAAAATACAATAAATTACATTTTGTTTACCTTGATGAAACAGAATCGCATATATTTGGCAAAGTCATTTCTGTGCTCTGGGCTGCAGAATGCAGAGACGGGGATTGTTACCAAACCCTGCAGAAAAGACAATTTCTTCAGAACGATATTGAGGAGAATACACAACACAACAATACATGTGTTACTGATTGATTATAAACCAGACTGTCACAAAGTTTGAATTGTTTACCTTTTCTTTAGTGAGCCATTTGACAAACCTGAAGTCAAAGGGTTCATCTTCAGTGCTCATGAGATCCACATCTGTAAAAAAAGAAAGTTAGAGTTAGTCATCAATATACATGCATACAGTACATTAAACATCTTGGTCACCGTATTCTGTCCATGTGTTGCAGTGTAAAGGGTCTTGTCGCCTAACATAGAGAAAGAATTTCAAAAGTTTTGATCTGTGTCACGTGTGATACCCATGAACACCCATCAATATTAGTGACACTCACTGACAGAGGAGATGTCTGCGACTATGAAGTAGCCCCCCTCTGGCATGATGGGCTGCAAACCCACACTCTGCAGACACGAGGCCAGCTTGTCCCTCTTGTGCTGCAGCATCGCAGGCAGCTGCTGGAAGTAGCTCTCTGGAGTCCCGAACAGCTCATATTCTCTCTCAAATCCACGAGCTACTGCCTCCTGTTGAAGGCAGCAATGATGGAGGAAAGAGCAAAGTGAGATAAGCTTCCAGAAAGACTATCCTCAACATTTTCTGAACATCTCTATGTGGTAGAAAAGTTGATTAGTGAGGAGGCATTGGCTATTATTTGAAGCTTCAACACTGAGGCTAAAATTAAAAAAAAATAGTTCCTGGACAACGGCCAAAGTCACCCTGTTTTCTTACAGTAAGTGAGTCCTTTTCTTTGCTTTACTGCTTGCTTTGGCCTCTACTTGCATTTTTCTGCTAATATTCTTGTTTCTTTCTGTGAGAAACTTTGGGGTGTGGCTCTTGGATACTTAAAAATTATTGGGACTATAATTCATTGAAGATCTAACAAGCACTCGTCAGAGTCATCAGAGAAAGAAAAGACTGTAACTGACTGAGGAGGCGCTGTGTGTTATCACAGCAAGATTAGCAACAAGATGACTCCCTTTTCCATTGATGACTATCACAAACTTCTTCAGAAGATAGCAGCACTGGACAATTCGAGTGGCCATGTCGAATTCTGTGAACTCCATTGACTAATTCTATATTTTTGGGAACGCAGGTATCTTTTTAAGGCAGACGGTGTTGACCTTAATAAATGAGTGCCATTGTTGAGTTACAACATTTTTTACTGTATGCATCACCCAGTGTAACTAGCAGGCTCTGCCAAGGACAAGAGAAACAGTGCAGAACAACAGATAAGACAGCACTCTGAAGGTCATCATACTCACCACAACAAATAGAGTCTACCCCCCCCAGAGGTCCAACAAGAGGAGTCACCTCTAAACCCAACACAAGACTCCCAGTCTTCCCAACTTTTACCTTCCAAACCCCTTTCCAGCTCCTCATTTCTCTCACCCAACCCAAATGACACTCTCCTGATTTCACCAACAAGATGACAGACACACCACGTCTATCTCCCATATTGTCACCTCTTAACCTTCCCCATTGTTCAGCCCCTTCCATTCCAACATGGAAGAAACACCATCCACCAAATATCTCTGAGCCCTGTCTCTGTCTATGAAACATCTTAACTGTGAGTCTGACTGATCCATTCAAATCTGACAGGACAATTATTTAAGAGAAAAAACACAATCCATCAGGTGAAACATCAGCTTAAATCAGCAAAATGATAAAATGATGCAACTCCTGGAACCACCCAGGAATAACTCAGTTACCATGTCAGAATTTGATACTGTTGACCAAAAAAACTGTTGAGGAAATGGTTCAGCTGCTTAAAGCTTAAATCTCAGTGTGGCTTCTGATATTGTAGATCATAACATACTGTTGAACAGGTTGGAAACGTGGGTAGGACTCAATGGAACAGTCACAGAATGGTTCAGGTCCTACTTTGAGGAAAGGAGCTATTTTGTGAGCACTGGAAGTTTTGAATCCGATTGAATGGCCATGACATGTGGGGTCCCTCAAAGGTAGGTTCTTGGTCCCCTTTTGTTCACCTTTGTTTCAGTTTTGTTCAGCTTCAGTGTTGACTATCATAGTTATACAGATGACACACTGTTAGCAGTGTCCCCACATGACTACAGGTCAACAGAGGTGTTGTGTCACTGTCTAGAATAAATAAATAACTTGATGAACCAAAATTACCTTCAGTTAAACCACAACAACACACAGCTTGCTCTGCAGCTAGGAATGGTGGTGGCCAAGAAATGCATTTTATTAACTTGGAAGTCTGCCACCCCACCTGCCTTCGCTCACTGGCTCACCGAGATGTGTTCGGTTATCCAAATGGAGAGACTGCGTCTGCACCATTCTAACAAACAGAACAGATTTGAAAGAATCTGGGGACCCTTCCTGGCCCAGTGCCAGATGTGACACCTGACTCTTTCACAGGGTACTAAATACTGCAAATATGTTTTTCTCTGTAAGTATATTTATGTAAAACTGTAACTGTCTGGCAGCCCCCTTTTGTTTTGTTTTTGTTGAGGTTCTAATGTTTGTTTCCTTGTTGTGGACTATTTTGTTAAGTTAAAAACTGTAAATAAAATATAAAAGAAAAAAAAAACACAACAAAACTGAGGTAAGTAAGCCCCAAGTGTGAATGTTTTTAAATCCATTTTAAAACATATTTTTAGCAACTTAAGTAAATGTTCGTTCTTTGTCTTTAAATGCTTTTAAATGTTGGATTTTTAATCATGTAAAGCATGTTGTGTATGAAATGCACTATATAAATAAAGCTGCCTTGCTTTGTCTTCTGAGAGATGTTCAGTAAAACATGGGTTATCTCTACACGTCTCTAAAAAGCTCAAGTTATCATGTGTTTACCTGGACGGCTGTAGGACAGATGCCAACACAGTTCCGATGGATGGTTTTCATGTAATTCATGATATGCCCAGAGCTGATGGCCCAGCCAACCTGAGAAGAGCAACAGGTCATCATGGCAGTGTGTCGTCAAGAACAACACATAACTTAGATACTCAAACAATCTGAGCGTTACCTTCCAGCCAGTAGCACTGAAGGTCTTTCCACCACTGCTGATAGTGATGGTTCGTTCCCACATGCCTGGAAGGCTGGCTGTCAGCACATTAACATAGAGAATATATTAATAATGCAGCTTTATGTGTGGGCTACTTCCTGTTGAACCCTGGCTGTATCTCACCTATCTTTACATGCTTGTTTCCATCATAAGTCAGCCACTCGTACACCTCATCACTGATGCACACCACGTCGTGTTTGATGCACAGATCAGCGATCATTTGGAGCTCTTCAGTCTTGTAAACCTGTCATGGACAGAGATGTGTGACTGGTGTCGTCATGTGCAAGAACACATTTTATTCAGTCGGCTTTAAATGACACGTGTCACCTTGCCCAGTGGGTTGTTGGGAGTGTTGATGACGATGGCTTTTGTGCGTGGAGTGATTTTACTGGCCAGCTCTTCGGTAGAAAGAACCCAGTCTCCACTTGACAGTACGGTGCTAGCTTCAACTTTCTGAAATTCAACAAAAGTAACAAAGAAAAGATGAATTTATCCATTTAAACAAGCGTGACAATAAAATAATAAACTTAATAATGAACTTAACTCTTCTCATTTCTGAGCATCTCCCCAGGAAATCCGTGTGATACTACATGGCACCTAAGTGTTAAAGGCTTAAGTTTTATGACTGGCAGAATAAACAGATAAGGCCAGTTCCCATCCTCCACTCTGACCCAAGGAACTCCAGGACATACATGAGGAGGGGGGTCTCATTGCTTCTACATTCCTGCATTCATCCTGCCAGACACATCCAAAGCTTAATGTGGCCTCCTGCTTTATCCCTGCCTGGAACAGAACATTATATATTAAGATTTTAATGGTTAACTATGCTTTAATTCCTCAACTACTGTCATATAAGTATCACTGTTATAATGTCAAACATCAGTCTCCACACAGATCCTTTTCCTTTTCCTCCTTCTGATAAGGACTAAATGTGACATGTGGGATTGGTTGTGGATTAAGTCTACAGACACAATCATACATAGATCTGCTTGTTGTAGTACACCTTCCTACATGCTCTGATATCATAGTTCATCTGTGTTGTTTAATTTATTGATTAATTTCAATTTAATTGGTCAAGTTTTGTTCTGTAATTTCCCACCATAGGTTGTGGGGTATTGATCTGTAGATGAGAGAGAGAAGCTTTCAAATACAAAAGATTTAATAAAATAAAACACAGCAGTACTAATATTAAATAAATTAAAAGAATATCATCTCAGTTAATCTGTTGGATGGGGAGTGACCAGTGGCCACACCCACACTGGACCCTCAACAAAGGCCTTAAATTGCACCTTCAGCTGGTCTGAGTTAGTCAATTTTGGGTCTTCTTCCTCTCCAGTGCTTCTCTGTTCTCCCTCTTCCACATGCTGGGAAGGAGAGGAGGAATGAACCCACTGACAGAGACATGCTGTCTCAGGGCCGAGCGCTTCACGCCATAGAACAGCCTCTCCAGAACCTTCAAAATGCTCCAAAGATGACTAAAAGACTGAATCCTGCCCCTAGACCATCTCTTCTCTCTGCTCTGTTCAGCTCCTCTGCCCGACACAGGCTGCAGAAATGAGGCCAGCCCCTGTGAAAAACCTCCAAGTGAAGAAAAGGCGGTCTACAACAGTCATATTGAACTGGTGGGATGCCAACCCTAGTTCATAAATTCTGAAGCGTCAATTGCTCCACAGTCTTCTCTGATGCTTCTCAAACTGCTGAACAGTACACCAAACCTAAACCAAATTTGATTAACTACAGCCTGACTTTTAATTTGATTAATGGATAACTATTACTGAATCTAACTGGTCACATTAAATTAGTTAATCATGCATTCACCCATCAAACTTTCTGTTATTCTATTATTTCATATTTTCTATTTTATTATTTTCTGTTAGTAATCTGATTATTTAGCTTGTCAAATTAATCATGTATTATTAATTCTTTTCTGATAGTAGTCTGATCATGTCATGTAGATCATGGTTATTTGATTTGTATGTATATAAAGCAGTTGAATCACTGTTCACCAGTTCAAGAACTACGTAGCATGCTGAGATTAAGAGACACTATTAATTAATGTCAAATTCACAAGTTTTCCCTGTTTTTAACAAAACTGGGTGACGCCCTGATAATTTCCACTATTAAAGGTAATAGTGAATTATTCAGTGTCATCACTGTCCTTCACCTTTTATGACCATTTATGGTTTATGATCAATAACTTAAAAGTTATTGTTTATAAATACATAATTTGATATTAATTGACTAATCTGCTCTAGAGTATTTATGCTACAGCTGTTAAAAGATGCTTTATGACTCACTGGCCTCAGAGGCACATAAACTGCCTTTCCTCCAGCCATTTTCACCATTGGCAGGTAGCAGTCAAAGAACGGCACCACGATTATCACCTGAAAGACACATTTTGTTGTTTTTTTTTCAAATGTTATTCACCACAAACTTGGACAACTGAAACCACAATATGTTGCTTTGACACATATCACTGTGCTGAAGTTAAATGACAAAACAAGCGTCTCTCTTGCAGATTATTATTGCATTACAAAATATTTTGACTTTGACCTCCTTCAGGTTGATTTTCATACCTCATCTCCTTCATCAATCAGAGCCTGAAATGCACAGAAGAGAGCCTGATAAGCTCCAACTGTGACCAGGACGTCTTCAAGAGGATCAACCTCATGTCCCACAACCCTACTGAAGAATTTAGCCAGACTTTTTACCAGACGAGGATGGCCCTGAGGAAAGAAATTACAGGTTAACACAAAGCCGTTAACGCTGTTTGTTCTGCCAATATTTAAACAACAAACTTTTGTGTACACAGATACATTCAATGAAAGATATAATTCACTCACAAAATGTCGCGTATACTGGTGCATTTGGTGTCCTCCACTCACAGCTTCACAAAAAGCCTCCTGGATGAATTTGGGAGGGCAGAAGTCAGGAAATCCTTTTCCAAGGTTCACTGCTTTGTAGTCTGCTGCCAGTTTGGTCATTTCATCCCTGTTGGCATGAAACAGCTTGTCAAGCAACACATTTAAATCACCACAAATATCTGTAAAGTTTAACAGTACAGGAAAAGCACTAACAAATCGTATTCTAAGCAATGACAAACACTTTTAACAATAATCATGTCTCAGTTATTAAATCTGAGTCCTGCAATTTCATCACATCTATCAACTAAAGGTCAAATACTGGAAACAAAAATAAGAAAGAAATCAGAATAAAAGTTTTAGGACTGTATGAACTGCAATGCCCAAATATGAAATATGATGACATAACAAAAAGAATAAAACAATCTGCAAAAGATAAATGGAGGGCTCCTGCTCTACACCTGAAATAATAGAACTGGTTTTCTAACATTTTGCATGAATGGCCTTCTCCACAGCTACTTCACTTACATGAATGTACATTTGTTTAATATTTAAAAAACACAAAACATGCCAGCTATCAAATACACGATCAGTCTAATTTGTTGGTATCAGAGGAGACCTGTATTATTTGTTTTGTGCTGTTAGATATATTTAGGATAAATGATTTAAAACTCTGTGGAATAGAAATAACACTAAGAATGTAAAATATTTTTTCTTCCACAACACAATTATTCTATTCAGAAAGAGAAGAACTAAACAGCCATCTGACAGGATAAACTTAGGGTACCAAAATCCCATAAATCTCAGTGTAACAGGCTGATTGACCCTTACTGGTCTATATAAACCTGTAGACAGTGGTCCCAGGTGTTAAATGTCCATCTGTCTTGCGATCACTTACCACACATGGTTGCCTGTGCACTCTGTCCTATGTGCATGAAGTCGTCTTGACATGATTATCTGAAAGGAAATTTAGAATCAGCCAGACGTTTTATTTAGTCCAGGCTGTAATTTTTCCTCAATGCTTCTTTTGAAAACTTCCAACTTGGAACTCTGACTAACTTCAGTAAATTTCTTGCATCTTCTAGTCGCCTCCCAGTTCTTCCTCCCCCAACTTTTCAGCCACTTGTACCTTTGTATGAGATCATGTATTTCTTTTAAATATGACCTTGCTGTAGAGTTCTTAGATCATCTCACAGTGATACACACAATGTGTCAGGGAGTCTGTTGTTAGATGAGTTGAAATGATGAGAGAGAGAGAGCGAGAGGGAGGGAGGTCTCCTCAGGTCTCTCTGTCTCACCTGGTGTGAACCTGTGGTGGATGACAGAATAAAATAGATTTTTATTTATCCCCCAGTGGGGGAAATTCACTCACCACAGCAGCATAGACAAATTCCAGTAATGGAAAAAACAATATACAGCAGCAAAAAACAATAATATTGACATATTAAATATTTACAATATGTATTAAATAACAAAGCAGGAAGAGTATATCTGTGATTGCAATGAAAATATTAATTAATCACAATGTTTAGATGATTACAATATATTTGTTATGTTGACATGACCTGTAGAGATAAAATAAAATAGCAGTGCAAATAATTCTGAGCAAAAAAGGTAGTGCAACTGGTTTGAGAAACATAGGCAGTGATAGTGATGAGTCCAGATTGTGTTAACATCAGCCAGTGATGCTGATGTTTTATTGCTGATGGTAGGAATGACCTGCAGTAGCTGAGTCTGCTTTGAGTCTGCAGCTGAAGGAGCTGCTTAAAGTCTCCACAGTCCCATCAGCGGGAGAGAGGGGTTGTCCATGATGTACTGTCCTGCAGACTCCAAAAGACCTCAGTCTCCTCAGCAGGTGGAGATGACTTTGGCCCTTCTTATACAGGACATCTGTGCAGTGAGTCCAGTCCAGTTTATTGTTAAGGTGAACACCCAGGTACCTGAAGCTCTCCACCATTTCTATGTCCAGACCCTGGATGTTCACTGGTGCAGTCTGGGGTGTCTTCCTCCTGCGGAAGTCGATGACCATCTCCTTGGTCTTACTGGTGTTGAGCTGAAGGTGGTTATGCTCACACCAGTCGACAAAGTCAGTGATGACGGTCCTGTACTCCTGATCGTCCCCCTCGGACACACATCCAACAATAGCTGTGTCATCAGAGAACTTCTGGAGGTGACAGCTCCCAGAGTTGTGGCTGAAGTCCGATGGGGAAGAGCACTGTCCCCTGTGGGGCCCCCGTGCTGCAGACTACCATGTTCGACACACAGTCCTGAAGCCTCACAATCCAGTTCTAGTTAGAGTCTGATGGCTGCAGGAAGGAATGGATGGTTTTATTGATCCTGTTGGTGTTGAGTGTCCTCAGCCTGCTGCCCCAGCACACCACAGCAAAGCAGATGACACTGTTTACCACAGACTGGTAGAACTGAAAGCTTTATTTGACTTATTACTAATTTGATACAGGATGAATATATCTGCAGTTAGTATATGACATACAGTGGGAGAGCATAATTTAACATGTCAAAATTTGTCATCACAATTAATGGTGTATCACAGTAACAGTAATTAATAAAATTATTATTACGTTAGATTGTAAAACCCTGAGTGTTTTTATAACATGATTAAATATTTAAAACTTAACATGATTTCAATGTGTTTTTCCTACATTTCCAGGGGGTGAGTCAGCATTTGAAATGTTTTATGAAACGACATTTCCTTCTCTCTCAAAATATTTTTGTACAGTCTTGTACCTTTTCGTATTTTCTAATAGTCACATATTATCTCGTAGCTCTTTGGCTTGGTTACGATCTTCACAGAGGGATTTCTTGAGTTTTAGAGGGAGAAATTCACATCTGGAGTCATTCAAAAAGTGGGTGATCAGTGGTGAGCTCTGTTAAAGGCCAATGTTACTGTTCCTGGCTCCACTTTCTCAAGATGTCCTCTGCTGTGTCCAGGGTGGAGTCCTCCTGTTGGACAATGAGAGTGCCAGTCTAACAGTGAGGCAGGAGACCACTAAGACCAAACTCATTTCAGTTAATCAGGTTGAATTTACCTTGACGAAACAAAACCGGATGTAGTTCTCAAACTGCTTACTGTGCTCTGGGCTGTAGAAGGCAGAGACAGGGATTGTTGCTAATCCCTGCAGACAAAGAAGACAAATTATATGTATAAAATCAAAAAATACACCAACATACAGCCGCATTAAATGTTGCACAAAACACATATATATCATTTTCTTTAAAACTAAATTAATCCAACATATTTTAAGTGAAAGCTCAATACTTACCTTCTCTTTGATTAGCCACTTAACAAATCTGAGGTCATTAGGCTCGTCCTCAGACCCATAATTATTTATCTCCACCTCTGTCAAAATCATGGTAAACATTAATTAGACAGCAAGTGAAAGAATAAAGAGGGATATGTATATATATATATATATATATATATATATATATATATATATATATATATATATATATAATAACATATATTTGATCGTTATTTCATCTCAAGCAATGATGCATGCAGGTGTTTGTTCTTCACTCACTGACAGAGGAGATGTCTGCGACTATGAAGTAGCCCCCCTCTGGCATGATGGGCTGCAAACCCACACTCTGCAGACACGAGGCCAGCTTGTTCCTCTTGTGCTGCAGCATCGCAGGCAGCTGCTGGAAGTAGCTCTCTGGAGTCCCGAACAGCTCATATTCTCTCTCAAATCCACGAGCTACTGCCTCCTGTTGAAGGCAGCAAAGGTGGAGGAAAGAGCAGAGTGAGATACGCTTCCAGAAAAACTATCCTCAACATTTTCTGAACATCTCTATGTGGTAGAAAAGTTGATTAGTGAGGAGGCATTGGGTATTATTTGAAGCTTTAATATTGAGGCTAAAATTAAAAATAATAGTTCTTGGACAACGGCCATGACTGCAGCGCCACAAAAACTTGCCTCTTTCAGCAAGCATTTAACCTCCAATAACTTTTTACCTGTTTCTTCTGTCTTATTTTTCTTTGTAAAGCGTCTTTTAGTTTTTATGAAAAGCACATTATAAAACTCATGCATTATTATTATTATTATTATTATTATTATTATTATTATTAAACAGATGATTAAAAGATGTGTGTACCGCTCATTTGGTGAAATTCATTGACAAATTCTATATTTTTGGGAATGCAGGCATCTTTTTAAAGCAGACGGTGTTGACCAATGTTCTGCTCTGGAAGAATTGAGTCATGTTCACCTTTCAGTAGGGCTAGTTATCATTGATACAATGCCAATTTCAGTATCTTTATTTCAACACCTTTTCCAGAATGAAACTTTTTTCAATACCCTAATAAGTTATTTTTACGTATTTTTGGCTGGAGTATAAGTAGCAGTGGTAGTATTTTATGATTTCAACTCGATAGGTTATTTTTGTGTAAGTTGGTCTTTATCAAGTCAGAACTTGGAGCTCAGATCAACGTAATCTCAAAGTTTAGTGCTTCCAGCTGTTCCAGCCTTACAGACCCACAACAAAACATGTAGCTACTGTTTATATCAGTAGCAGATAGCATTAATTCTATGTCAGGTTGGTGAGATAATTCCAACCTTTCTAGTTGGAGATCCGACTTTACAGGGTTCTGTTTTAAATTCTGACTTGGATCTTGGAAATTCTGACGTTGCTGTTTACATTGAACATACTTACAAGGCTTAACACAAACACTGGACTCCCAGTGCTGCTAATCCTATGTTTGTCATCTTATGCTGGGAAAGTGGGTGGACGAATCAGTGTCTCTATCTGAAATGGACAGGGAACATGTCCATAGAGACATCTAAGAGCATGGATCAGAGACACTTCAGTGTTGGATTTTGGCACCTAAAGATTCATTTTTTGACACCCAATAGGATCGGAGCTTTTCGGTCAGTGCTACAAAAGGGTCGCAGTCCAGTACCCAGCTCTAAATATGATGTGATGTTCACATGAAAACATTCACATTTTGCACAGTGAGATGTGCTGTAGCACCAGCATGTGATACAGCGTCAGTACCTGTTGTCTGTAAATTATAAAATTCGAATTTGGCAGCATTTACCTGCTGAACAGTGGCATGTGTGCATAAAACACACTGATTTGCTGCATAAGTAAATATGTGTGAACCACATTATACCACTGGCTAGACATTGAATTGTTTTTAGTGGCATTGAAAAACAGTACAGAATAAATAGTGTTTATTGTCTGTGCAGTACCTAGATTTGCTGTATGTGGAGAACGCCGGAGCAGTGCGCAATTGCGCCAGTGCACAGCTTAGAGGGAACGCTGGTGTTGACCTTAATAAATGAGTGCCATTGTTGAGTTACAACATTTTTTACTGTATGCATCACCCAGTGTAACTAGCAGGCTCTGCCAAGGACAAGAGAAACAGTGCAGAACAACAGATAAGACAGCACTCTGAAGGACAGTGGAGACAGAAGGTCATCATACTCACCACAACAAATGGAGTCTACCTCCCCCCAGTGGTCCAACAAGAGGAGTCACCTCTCAACCCAACACAAGACTCCCAGTCTTCCCAACTTTTACCTTCCCAGCCCCTTTCCAGCTCCTCATTTCTCTCACCCAATCCAAATGACACTCTCCTGATTTCACCAACAAGATGAAGAACCTTTTCAACATTGGAATCCAACTCACACCACGTCTACCTCCCATATTGTCACCTCTTAACCTTCCCCATAGTTCAGCCCCTTCCATTCCAACATGGAAGAAACACCATCCACCAAATATCTCTGAGCCCTCTCTCTGTCTATGAAACATCTTAACTGTGAGTCTGACTGATATGTGCCGGGTCCAGGCTGCAATACTGATATCAACAATGTTTTCCCCCAGGAAAAGTCAGGGCCCTATGGAGTTGAGGAAGCCTTTTCTATCCCTGTGATAACAAGTAACAGGAAGTAATGAGAAACCAAAAAGGTACAGTTACAAACTCACTGAATCAGTGATGTTGCTAGGTACACGTCCTGCATCCCTGATCCATTCAAATCTGACAGGATGATTATTTAAGCGAAAAAAATACAATCCATCAGGTCAAACATCAGCTTAAATCAGCAAAATCATGGACTTCCGGTTATGACTGCCTGCTAGTAGTCCCGCTCAACTGCCTTCCGCCGAAATCCATTTTTGATATAATAGAGACGATGCCAAAGCAGGTAAAACCGAATAAAGAAAAACACAGACACAAGCAAAATTAAATGACTTCGGGTCACACAACATGGGAAGAAATGGAAGAAATTCTGACGGTGATAAAAAGCTGAAGTTTGAGTTTTCAACGACATTGGATGGGATTCTGACTGCTATCGAAGAAACAAAGAAAGAACACGGAACGGATAACTCATGCAGAAGTGTGTGTGTCAACTGTGGAGGATGTTGATTTACAGAGGACGGTGCATACACTGAAGGAAAGAAATAGAGCTCTGGAGGAGAAAGTTATCGGCATGGAAACAAGGTCACGACTGAACAACCTAAGGCTGGTGGACCTCCCCGAGGGTGCTGAAGGCTTGGACCCGTGTTCGTTTTTGGAAGGTTGGATACCGGAGGTGCTGGACATGACCCCCCCTGCAGAGTCCAATGGAGATGGAGAGAGCACACTGGATCGGGCCGAGGAGAGGCAACGATGCACCACCAAGAACTTTGATTATGAAGGGTGGGAATTACAAACACAAAATGGCTCTGATTAAGGCAGCTATCGCAAGAAAGGACATCCTCTACAAGAATCAACACGTGTGATTCTACAGTGACCTCGCCACTGAAGTATCCAAACAGCGGAGACAGTACAACAAGCGCGCCAGCAGCTTGGGAGCCTGGGACTCAGACATGGTTTCATCCCTCCAGTTAAACTAGTGGTAACGTACAGGGAACACACACACACATTCAGCAATCCAACTGAGATACAAGCCTTCATAAATAAGATAAAGGAAGAAGCTTGATGAATAAATATTAAATGCTGATGGTGACGTTTGCACGGACATATTACATTTAAGTAATATATACTTAAGTGAGTTTTTCTTTTATACTGGGATTAAGCGAAAAGATATTTCAATTATGGGCACCTTAAGTTTAAACTTTTTTGTTAAATTGAGCACAGGGAGCATGTCTTCATACAACCAACACATAATGTGAGATTGAAGTATTACTTACTACCTTATTATTCTGAAATGCTGCCCTCTATCTTTGCTTTTGCATTATATTTGTATGCATGGATGTTTCTGTTGTGTGTTCGCTGTGGAATAACGTGATAATTTTGGCACTGTAATAATGGCAGTTACAGGTGTTCATAGAAGGATCTATTATTTAGCATATTATGTGAATGAGTAATATGGAGCAGGAGGAGCAGATAACTTTTATTTTTTTATTTTTATTTCATAAATTGGGGGCAGCAGTTGTTCAGTCTGTAGTGACTTGGGCTGGGAATCGGAGGATCGCTGGTTCAAGTCCAGGTCGGACCAAGTGTGGAGAGTGGACTGGTAGCTGGAGAGGTGCCAGTTTCTCATCCTGGGCACTGTGGAGGTGCCCTTGAGCAAGCACCAAACCCCCAAATGCTTGGGGTGCACACCTCTCCTCTAACGCATGTGCATGTGTGTTTCATAACCTGTGTGATGTGCAACTGAAAAATAATAACAGAGTGAAAACTGTAATTTCCCCATTGAGGGATTAATAAAGTGAATCTTCTTCTTCATAACGACTTTAGAGCCTTGTGGACTGATCTGGAGATCTATCCAAAGTCGTAGCCGCAAGCAATAAGTAAGGGGAGATTTCCCATTTCCCGTACTGGGGTTCTTTGTTTACTGCAGTTCTTTTGTTCAATGCATGTTCCAACTTGTGAACGCTCTCAGACATTTTATTTATGTTAAAAGAATTTAACACCATTTTGAATGCCACATAAGACAGATCTTAAATTTATCTCCTGGAATTGCAGAGGATTGCATAAAACCAAGAAAATCAAACAGGTCATAACTAAACTAAAAGACACTAATTCAAATAAATAATAATAATAAATTCAAATTCAAAATTGTATCTCTACAAGAAACACACACCCTGTCAGAGGACAACATAAAGAACAGCTCGACTTTCACACTGCAGCCGATCCAACCCCGGTCGATTGGAGGGTCGTTTGACCCGTGTCAAAATGCCTCGTTGACCCTTTCACAGTGCACGAAAAGCCCGCATTGACACAGGTTTTTCGTGCACTGTGAAAGGTGCTGTAGTCATTCAGACGGTTGGCCAGGCACAGGTTCTTAAGGGAGTGGGGGAGTTTAGGCTTGTAGTTGGTTATCTATCCATATATATATATATATATATATATATATATATATATATATATATATATATATATATATACATATATATATATATATATATGTATATGCTGTTGAACAGGTTGGAAAATTGGGTAGGAATCAATGGAACAGTCCTAGAATGGTTCAGGTCCTACTTGGAGGAAAGGAGAATCCAATCGAATCGCCATGACATGTGGGGTCCCTCAAGGGTCAGTTCTTGGACTCCTTTTGCTCAGCCTACATATGATACCTTTGGGTCAAATTCTGCAGAACTTTAATGTTGACTACCATAGTTATGCAAATGACACACAGTTAAATCTAGTAGTGTCCCCTGATGACCACAGTTCAATATAACTGGATGAATCAAAATTACCTTCAATTAAACTGCAACAAAACTGAGGTAATTCAGCCCCAAGTGTGAATATATTTAAAATATATTTTTGCACTGCATGTTCTGTTGGCAACTTTAGTAAATGTTCTTTGTTCTTTGTCTTTAAATACTTTTGTTACATTTTTAATCATGTAAAGTACATTGAGTTACCTTGTGTATGAAATGCACTATATAAATAAAGCTGCCTTGCTTTGTCTTCTGAGAGATGTTCAGTAAAACATGGGTTATCTCTACACATCTCTAAAAAGCTCAAGTTATCATGTGTTTACCTGGACGGCTGTAGGACAGATGCCAACACAGTTCTGATGGATGGTTTTCACGTAATTCATGATATGCCCAGAGCTGATGGCCCAGCCAACCTGAGAAGAGCAACAGGTCATCATGGCAGTGTGTCATCAAGAACAACACATAACTTAGATACTCAAACAATCTGAGCGTTACCTTCCAGCCAGTAGCACTGAAGGTCTTTCCACCACTGCTGATAGTGATGGTTCGTTCCCACATGCCTGGAAGGCTGGCTGTCAGCACATTAACATAGAGAATATATTAATAATGCAGCTTTATGTGTGGGCTACTTCCTGTTGAACCCTGGCTGTATCTCACCTATCTTTACATGCTTGTTTCCATCATAAGTCAGCCACTCGTACACCTCATCACTGATGCACACCACGTCGTGTTTGATGCACAGATCAGCGATCATTTGGAGCTCTTCAGTCTTGTAAACCTGTCATGGACAGAGATGTGTGACTGGTGTCGTCATGTGCAAGAACACATTTTATTCAGTCGGCTTTAAATGACACGTGTCACCTTGCCCAGTGGGTTGTTGGGAGTGTTGATGACGATGGCTTTTGTGCGTGGAGTGATTTTACTGGCCAGCTCTTCGGCAGAAAGAACCCAGTCTCCGCTTGACAGTACGGTGCTTCCTTCAACTTTCTGAAATTCAACAAAAGTAACAAAGAAAAGATGAATTCATCCATTTAAACAAATGTGACAATGGCTGTTAAAAGATGCTTTATGACTCACTGGCCTCAGAGACACATAAACTGCCTTTCCTCCAGCCATTTTGACCATTGGCAGGTAGCAGTCAAAGAACGGCTCCACGATTATCACCTGAAAGACACATTTTGTTGGTTCTTTTTCAAGTTATTCACCACAAAATTGGGTACCCAAAACCATAATATGTTGCTTTGACACATACTGTATTACTGTATTAAAGTTAAATGACAAATTTAACTTTACTTTAAATTATCTATCTTACAGATTATCATTGCAGTACGATACATTTTGACTCTGACATCCTTCAGGTTGATTTTCATACCTCATCTCCTTCATCAATCAGAGCCTGAAATGCACAGAAGAGAGCCTGATAAGCTCCAACTGTGACCAGGACGTCTTCAAGAGGATCAACCTCATGTCCCACAACCCTACTGAAGAATTTAGCCAGACTTTTTACCAGACGAGGATGGCCCTGAGGAAAGAAATTACAGGTTAACACAAAGCACATGCTGTTTGTTCTGCCAACATTTAAACAACAAACTTTTGTGTACAGATAGAGGAATGAAATCATTACATTAAGTTTTCTGACATTCAATGAAGGATATAATTCACTCACCAAAGCTCGGGTATACTGGTGCATTTGGTGTCCTCCACTCACAGCTTCACAAAAAGCCTCCTGCATGAATTTGGGAGGGCAGAAGTCAGGAAATCCTTTTCCAAGGTTCACTGCTTTGTAGTCTGCTGCCAGTTTGGTCATTTCATCCCTGTTGGCATGAAACAGCTTGTCAAGCAACACATTTTAATCACCACAAATATCTGTAAAGTTTAACAGTACAGGAAAAGCACTAACAAATCATATTCTAAGCAATGACAAACACTTTTAACAATAATCATGTCTCAGTTATTAAACCTGAGTCCTGCAATTTCATCACATCTATCAACTAAAGGTCAAATACTGGAAACAAAAATAAGAAAGAAATCAGAATAAAAGTTTTAGGACTGTATGAACTGCAATGCCCAAATATGAAATATGATGACATAACAAAAAGAATAAAACAATCTGCAAAAGGTAAAAGGAGGGCTCCTGCTCTACACCTGAAATAATAGAACTGGTTTTCTAACATTTTGCATGAATGGCCTTCTCCACAGCTACTTCACTTACATGAATGTACACTTGTTTAATATTTAAAAAACACAAAACATGCCATCTATCAAATACACGATCAGTCTAATTTGTTGGTATCAGAGGAGACCTGTATTATTTGTTTTGTGCTGTTAGATATATTTAGGATAAATGATTTAAAACTCTGTGGAATAGAAATAACACTAAGAATGTAAAATATTTTTTCTTCCACAACACAATTATTCTATTCAGAAAGAGAAGAACTAAACAGCCATCTGACAGGATAAACTTAGGGTACCAAAATCCCATAAATCTCAGTGTAACAGGCTGATTGACCCTTACTGGTCTATATAAACCTGTAGACAGTGGTCCCAGGTGTTAAATGTCCATCTGTCTTGCGATCACTTACCACACATGGTTGCCTGTGCACTCTGTCCTGTGTGCATGAAGTCGTCTTGACATGATTATCTGAAAGGAAATTTAGAATCAGCCAGATGTTTTATTTAGTCCAGGCTGTAATTTTTCCTCAGTGCTTCTTTTGAAAACTTCCAACTTGGAACTCTGACTAACTTCAGTAAATTTCTTGCATCTTCTAGTCGCCTCCCAGTTCTTCCTCCCCCAACTTTTCAGCCACTTGTACCTTTGTATGAGATCATGTATTTCTTTTAAATATGACCTTGCTGTAGAGTTCTTAGATCATCTCACAGTGATACACACAATGTGCAAGAGAAGTAATAAATCATTTGTCTTTGCAGCTTTCTTATTAATGCAAGCTCATAATGTTTTACTGCTCACATTGTTCATGGGAAATAGAAAAAAGTTGCTTTTTTATAGTGGATTGTCTTCAACGTACTTTTCAACCTCCTTTGTTTGTAATTCTAATTCAGTTAATGAGTAACACATATCCTCCTCCCTGCTCAGGTTTGACCATCAACTCACATTTTAAATTACATACAAGAAAGATGATGTATTTATGTTCAAAGTGCAACAACATGGTGGTGGGGTGATAAGATAAAGTAAAACATTTTTCATCCTGAACAAAATTGTTAAGCAACAGTTGCAATGCAACATGGCAGAGCATAAACATGTACATGTAGTGCAGAATAGTGCAAAAATAAATGAGAAAAAATTATAAGCTGCCAAGTTAAAGTTCAACTTAATGTTAGCACTGATGTTGGACATGGTGTAATAAGGTTTAACCTTTGAGTCAGTGAGTCTGTTGTGAGGAGGTGAGTTGAGATCAGAAGAGAGAGAGAGAGAGAGAGAGAGGTCTCCTCAGGTCTCTTTGTCTCACCTGGTGTGAACCTGTGGTGGATGAGTTGCAGAGTCTGGTGGCTGCAGGAAGGAAGGACTTCCTGTGGCATCCTCTTGCTCACCTTGGTGCAATCAGTCTGTGAATGAAGGAGGTCCTGCAGGAGTCCAGTATGTGATGGAGAGGACAGTTATTGTCCATGATGGACAGTATCCAGCTCCACCCTCAGGACAGAACCAGCCTTCCTGATGGCTTTATTGATCCTGTTGGTGTTGAGTGTCCTCAGCCTGCTGCCCCAGCACACCACAGCAAAGCAGATGACACTGTTTACCACAGCCTGGTAGAACTGAAAGCTTTATTTGACTTATTACTAATTTGATACAGGATGAATATATCTGCAGTTAGTATATGACATACAGTGGGAGAGAATAATTTAACATGTCAAAATTTGTCATCACAATTAATGGTGTATCACAGTAACAGTGATTAATAAAATTATTATTACGTTAGATTGTAAAACCCTGAGTGTTTTTATAACATGATTAAATATTTAAAACTTAACATGATTTCAATGTGTTTTTCCTACATTTCCAGGGGGTGAGTCAGCATTTGAAATGTTTTATGAAACGACATTTCCTTCTCTCTCAAAATATTTTTGTACAGTCTTGTACCTTTTCGTATTTTCTAATAGTCACATATTATCTTGTAGCTCTTTGGCTTGGTTACGATCTTCACAGAGGGATTTCTTGAGTTTTAGAGGGAGAAATTCACATCCGGAGTCATTCAAAAAGTGGGTGATCAGTGGTGAGCTCTGTTAAAGGCCAATGTTACTGTTCCTGGCTCCACTTTCTCAAGATGTCCTCTGCTGTGTCCAGGGTGGAGTCCTCCTGTTGGACAATGAGAGTGCCAGTCTAACAGTGAGGCAGGAGACCACTAAGACCAAACTCATTTCAGTTAATCAGGTTGAATTTACCTTGACGAAACAAAACCGGATGTAGTTCTCAAACTGCTTACTGTGCTCTGGGCTGTAGAAGGCAGAGACAGGGATTGTTGCTAATCCCTGCAGACAAAGAAGACAAATTATATGTATAAAATCAAAAAATACACCAACATACAGCCGCATTAAATGTTGCACAAAACATATATATACATATATATACGTATATGTGTGTATATATATATATATATATATATATATATATATATATATATATATATATATACACGTGTGTGTATATATATATATATATATATATACACGTGTATATATATTATATATATATATATAAAATTTTCTTTAAAACTAAATTAATCCAACATATTTTAAGTGAAAGCTCAATACTTACCTTCTCTTTGATTAGCCACTTAACAAATCTGAAGTCACTGGGCTCGTCCTCAGAGCCATGGTTATTCATCTCCACCTCTGTCAAAATCATGGTAAACATTAATTAGACAGCAAGTGAAAGAATAAAGAGGGGGAACATATACTTGATTGTTATTTCATCTCAAGCAATGATTAATGCAGGTGTTTGTTCTTCACTCACTGACAGAGGAGATGTCTGCGACCATGAAGTAGCCCCCCTCTGGCATGATGGGTTGCAAACCCACACTCTGCAGACACGAGGCCAGCTTGTTCCTCTTGTGCTGCAGCATCGCAGGCAGCTGCTGGAAGTAGCTCTCTGGAGTCCCAAACAGCTCATATTCTCTCTCAAATCCACGAGCTACTGCCTCCTGTTGAAGGCAGCAAAGGTGGAGGAAAGAGCAAAGTGAGATACGCTTCCAGAAAAACTATCCTCAACATTTTCTGAACATCTCTATGTGGTAGAAAAGTTGATTAGTGAGGAGGTATTGGCTATTATTTGAAGCTTTAATATTGAGGCTAAAATTAAAAATAATAGTTCTTGGACAACGGCCATGACTGCAGCAGCATTGCTAAAAAGAGGAGGAACCAATTTTTTTCTCTGCTTTGCTGTTTGCTCTGGGCTCTACTTGCATTTTTCTGCTAATATTCTTGTGTTCTTGTTTCTTTCTGTGAGAAACTTTGAGCAGTGGCTCCTGGATACTTCTAAATCACTGGGAATATTAATTCATTGGAGATATAATAGGCACTCGTCAGAGAAAGAAAAGACTAATTGACTGAGGAGGCACTGCATGTTATCGCAGCAAGATTACCAACAAGATACCTCCCTTTTCCGTTGATGACTATCACAAACTTCTTCAGAAGATAACAGCACTGGAGAGGAAAATTCACCATGTCGAAGTCTATGTGGAGGTAAATGGACAACCTGGGGATTGTCGCCGAAGCCTGGTGCCTCTGTGATCCTTTATTGCTACAGTAATTTGATTAGTTTTGGAGTGGCAGTGACTTATAGCTGGTAGGAATGGTTCTCAGGGAGCCACTCAAATCACCACCTGTGGGTCCTGGAGAATCACTACTACATTGAAAACCGATTAACATCACTGTTGAAGATAGCATGTCAACCACAGAACAAATCAGTGTATCCTGCTATCTCTCCATGGTTAGCTCTATTCAGTGTTAGATCACTAGTTAACAAATCACTGTTGATCACTGACATCATTATGACCTATGATCTAGACTTTTTACTCCTGAGTGAATGTAGCCATAGCACTATTATTAAATCTTTGAGTGCCACTGATCAGTTACGCCGTCAAAGTGTTTTTTTTTTCACAGCGGGTCGCTGATCCCGGTCTTCCGCAGCCTGTGAATAATTTTGCGACTTCTGTGATTTGTAGTCGGGACACAAAGGGTTAATATGCATCACGAAGATCAGAGCAGGAAGTGGAGGTGATCAAGATTAGAGAGCAAAACAAACGGATTCTGGACAAAAAGTGGTAATTTTGGTGAAAGTGGCCTCTACACTCCTCCAGATAAAACAAGAACATAACAGGGTAAAAACAAACTTTTTTTCATGATGAATTAGTGCACCTCTTCTTTCATTTGAGCTATTCAGTGTTTTCAGAGACATGGTACAAAATATTCTGTGGGTCTAGAAATATGACTCAAAATGGGCAAAAACAACAAGGAACAAGGCACTTTCAATTTTAAAAAACAGCTGGCACTCAAAGAGTTAATGAGGCAGCACCAACACATACAGACCTGCATCAGTAACAGATTTGGTGCATTTTGTGTGACACTAGTGGTGGATTTTGTGGTGCATGTGTGGGTATGCCTTTACTAAGAGTGCGTGCGTGTGTGTGTGCATGCAGTGATTTCATGGTGATGGGCTAACCTGAAACCGGTGTGATGGGCATGACCTCAGCCAGCTAACTACCCCCACACACACTCTCCCTCTGCTCTTCTCTGTGACAGTGTGTGGTGTTTGATGTGGGCTGAGTAGTCTGAGGACGGTAGGTTGGACTGGAGGCAACTGCAATGGCTGAGCAGCAGCAGCACCACCTTGCAGCCACACAGTGGAGTGCAGCAGTAGCACAGTCACACCTAGCCAGTGTATCTGCAAGATGCAGCAGTTGCTTGACTTTTATTTTGATGAATGTGCTTTTATTTTGTAGAGAGGAAAGCAGAAGTAGCAACAGTTGTTCACGTTGATGGAGCTCACCTTGCTCAGGTGCGGCGATGCTAGTTCGTAGGTTTTTTTTTCCTCACTCCTTCGAAGTTTTTAAGTGTCATATTTTTATATACAATGATTGCTACGGGGAGAAAAATGCCATTGCTTGTAATAAAGCCGGACACTCATCAAGCCACACAGAACCCACACACTCCAGCTATCCCTCTCTAGTATTTTTAATTATCTTCCCCTGGACTCAGTTTAGTTTTTGAGGCATTGTTAGATATAGATTAGATTTAAATTATACCTAGTCTTGTTGCTGTCTGCCCACTATCCAGTGGCTGGTCAATTGTACGAGCCACTTTTCATCAGTTTCATGACAAAGTGTCACACTGGCAAGAAAGGTGAGGAGTAGCTGCCATTTTTAAATCTTTATTTTATTTGGTGATTTTAGCTCTTTTGAATATCTCTGTTTTTTTAGTAAAAGGTGATCCAAAGGTTATTATTTTAATAACTTAAAAACTTCCAAGACACACTGGAAAATTTATGGGAGGAGGAGTTAGCAGAACTGTTGTCAGTTATCTGTACTGACTACTGACATTTTTTTAGACATAACAGGAGGATTTAACATTCATTGTGATAATAACATGGACAAAACTGCCAAAAAACTCTCTGCTTTACTGGACACTTTTGGCCTCTCACAACATGTGAAAGGCTCAACACACACACACACTAAAAACCACGCTCGTAATCTCTAAGGATGTTGACATTTTATCTATTGACAGTGAGGACTTGACCATTTCTGATCATTTTTGTGTTCTTTGAATTCCACAGATCATTCCAAAAGTTAAGGAAACCTATTACGAAAAGGTTCATAAATGAGAATACCAGTACCCAGTTTATGGAGACCATAGCTGTGAATGCAGAGACAGTTGATAAACTTCTGGAAAATTTCACCTGGAAGATCTGAAATGTCATGTATACCGTTGCCCCAATTAAAGCTAAGACAAAAAAACAAGATTCAGTGAAGCAGGGTGTAAACAGAGAAAAACTTCTACAGACAGTGTTTGTAATTTTAACTGTTAGTCACGGTTAGACAGAAAACTTTTCTGAAATCATTAGTAAGAACCTCAACAATTCACAGATTCTGTTTGCTGTGGTTGATAAGCTCACTGAACCTCCTAACCAGGACTCCTCACAACAGATAAATACAATGAATTTGCTATTTTAGTGAAAAAATCCAATCCATCAGGACAAACATCAGCACAAATCAGCAAAATGGTAAAATGATGGAACTCCTAAAACCACCCAGGAATTACCATGTAGGAGCCTGGTGTTTGTTTGATTCAACTCATGGTGCGTTCAACTGTACACAAATGTCACAATTTCCAACTTCAAGTCAGAATTTAAATAATAACTCCCATGAAGTCAGATCTCCAACTTGGAAAGTTGGATTAACCAAAGCAACATAGAATTCATGCTGTCTACTACTGACGTAAACACTAGCTACATGTTTTGTTATACATAAGGCACTAAACTTTGAAGTTATGTTGATCTGAGCTCCAAGTTGTGACTTACAGTGAACACACCGTAAAGCAAATTCAACTCTCACTCCCCTGGGTCCTAAAGAGGAACTGAAAAGTTACTTTTAACAGCAACACATTACTTTGTGATGTAAGTAATCAACAAAGTAACTGAGTTACTTTTTGAATGAAGTAACTCATAACTGTAACTAGTTACTATTTTTCAGTAACCAGCACAACACTGGTGACTTTACACTGGCTTCCAGTACGCTATAGAGTAGACTAAAGTTATGCTACTGGTCTATAGTAGTCTGGATGGTTTAGGTCCACAATATATGAATGACATGCAAATGGAATATAAACCCAATAGGGCACAGAGGTCTACAGACTCAGGTCAGATAGTGGAGCCCAGAGTTCACACCAAACATGGAATAAGCTGCCAAAAGAAGTGAAGTCAGCCCCATGTGTGAATGTTTTTAAGGTCAAAAACTCCTCTTTTTTCTCATGCTTGTGATTGAGCTATTTTAAAGCAATTTAAAAGGTTTTAATCATTTTGAATTGTATGTTCTTTTGGCAATTTTAGAAAATGTTCTTTGTTTTGAAATGCTTTTAAATGTTATATTTTTAATCATGTAAAGCACATTGTGTATGAAATGGGCTATATAAATGAAACTGCCTTGCTTTGCCTTCTTAGAGATCAAGCTCAAGTTATCATGTGTTTACCTGGGCGGCTGTGGGACAGTGGTAAACACAGTTCTGATGGATGGTTTTCATGTAATTCATGATATGCCCAGAGCTGATGGCCCAGCCAACCTGAGAAGAGCAACAGGTCATCATGGCAGTGTGTCGTCAAGAACAACACATAACTTAGATACTCAAACAATCTGAGCGTTACCTTCCAGCCAGTAGCACTGAAGGTCTTTCCACCACTGCTGATAGTGATGGTTCGTTCCCACATGCCTGGAAGGCTGGCTGTCAGCACATTAACATAGAGAATATATTAATAATGCCGCTTTATGTGTGGGCTACTTCCTGTTGAACACTGGCTGTATCTCACCTATCTTTACATGCTTGTTTCCATCATAAGTCAGCCACTCGTACACCTCATCACTGATGCACACCACGTCATGTTTGATGCACAGATCAGCGATCATTTGGAGCTCTTCAGTCTTGTAAACCTGTCATGGACAGAGATGTGTGACTGGTGTCGTCATGTGCAAGAACACATTTTATTCAGTCGGCTTTAAATGACACGTGTCACCTTGCCCAGTGGGTTGTTGGGAGTGTTGATGACGATGGCTTTTGTGCGTGGAGTGATTTTACTGGCCAGCTCTTCGGCAGAAAGAACCCAGTCTCCACTTGACAGTACGGTGCTTCCTTCAACTTTCTGAAATTCAACAAAAGTAACAAAGAAAAGATGAATTTATCCATTTAAACAAATGTGACAATGGCTGTTAAAAGATGCTTTATGACTCACTGGCCTCAGAGGCACATAAACTGCCTTTCCTCCAGCCATTTTGACCATTGGCAGGTAGCAGTCAAAGAACGGCTCCACGATTATCACCTGAAAGACACATTTTGCTGGTTCTTTTTCAAGTTATTCACCACAAAATTGGACAACTGAACACATACTGTATTACTGCGCTGAAGTTAAATGACAAAACAAGTGTCTATCTTGCAGATTATCATTGCAGTACGATACATTTTGACTTTGACCTCCTTCAGGTTGATTTTCATACCTCATCTCCTTCATCAATCAGAGCCTGAAATGCACAGAAGAGAGCCTGATAAGCTCCAACTGTGACCAGGACGTCTTCAAGAGGATCAACCTCATGTCCCACAACCCTACTGAAGAATTTAGCCAGACTTTTTACCAGACGAGGATGGCCCTGAGGAAAGAAATTACAGGTTAACACAAAGCCGTTAACGCTGTTTGTTCTGCCAACATTTAAACAACAAACTTTTGTGTACAGATAGAGGAATGAAATCATGACATCATTAACTTTTCTGACATTCAATAAAAGATATAATCCACTCACAAAAGCTCGGGTATACTGGTGCATTTGGTGTCCTCCACTCACAGCTTCACAAAAAGCCTCCTGGATGAATTTAGGAGGGGAGAAGTCAGGAAATCCTTGTCCAAGGTTCACTGCTTTGTAGTCTGCTGCCAGTTTGGAGAATTCAACCCTGTTGGTGCAACACAGATCAGACGCTGTTGGAAAAATCATCAGTTAGAACTAACCAACATGACCACAGATAATGTCCTGCATCATATTAAATTCCCTGTGGTTTGAGCTACTGGTGCTGCTGCAATCATTCAATCAAATCTAAACTTATATATAAATAAAAATGAATGTGTGCACACTGAGTAAGAAAATGCATAATACATTACACACACACACACACATATATCAATTTTACATTAAAATTATAAATGCAACAGAATTTTTAGAGCTGTGAATAAGTGACATTATGAGTCAGTTCACCCTGATGACAGAAATCTGTGATTTCCAAAATCACCCAAGAAAATATTGTTGAATATTGTGTAATACTCAAATATTAATCATATATGGCTCTACTGCACAGAATCACAAGAAAGTCTTTACATTATTATTATTATGATCTCGTTATTTTGTCTGTGTTACATTAAATCTACCATGTTTTGGCAGTGGAAAAAATAACAGCTTGATAGCAGTAGATAGCACGAATATTTATGTGATATGACAAATAACAACAGCAGCATGTGTCATTACAGGGAGGTTTTCTTTGTCATTTCCTCTTGTCTGTGCTGACAGTGATGCTGCTGGGAAGCAGACATGTTTCAATCATTTTAATAGGTGTTTTTTGAGGACTGTCTTAAGCTGTGTGCCACCTCCTGCTGCACCACTCAGATGATTATATTACGATTAGTGCGGTTATGACTCTGTTGTTGTCTCCTAGCTGTCAAACTAAGCAGAGATTTTCAAAGTGAAAGCCCTCTGGTGTCAGACATTTGTATCACTCACCACACGTTCTTCTCGTTGCCATCAGTCCTGCGTGCATGAAGTCGTCTTGACATGATTTATCTGAAGTAAAATCATATTAGTAAGCGTCATAAGTCGCTTTGTTGTAGTCTGTGGGTTCAGAGAAGCAGTGCCCCTGCTCATGAACACTGAGAAATTATCAATTTAGCAAGAACGTTTCCTGGTTATTCATACGTTTACCAAACACGTGACACCCTGCTAGTGTTTGTAAATGTCATGTCGATTCCATCAACAGCTCCTTACTTCTCACTGTGGCATAGTTTACTCACCGCTCAGTCTGAGGAGTCAGCTCACTGCTCCTCCTCCTGCTCCTTCTGCATTTATCCACCAGCCATGACGTAATGGGCGGAGCGAGACGTCACTGTGCAGTTACCAGGATGTAACTCTGCTATGGGAGTAGAACATAGACCATAATGTACGTGTATATGTGTATATATACACATACATATGTGTGTATATATATATCTACATATACACGTACGTCCATCCATCCATTTTCTACCTCTTATCCTCACATAGGGTCATGGGGGGGCTGGAGTCTATCCCAGCTGTCTTAGGGTGAAAGACAGGGTACACCCTGGACAAGTCTCCAGTTCATCACAGGACACATAGAGACAGACAACCACTCACACTCACATTCACACCTACAGTCAATTTAAATTAACCAATTAACCTAATCCCCATGCATGTTTTTGGATGGTGGGAGGAAGCCCACATACATATGCATACGTGTACACACACACATATGTGTGTGTATACATACACATATACATATAGCTATATATGTATGTATATACTGTACATATACACATAAATTATATATATATATATATATATATACACACACACACATAGATATATACATATATACATACATACATACATACGCACACATTTGACTGACAGATTAAGCTCAGTTACTTCCCAGAATACTTTTTCATATACTTCCTGTCCAGCACAAAAACTTATCCTACTTCATAAACAAATTAACTATTTTTAATTGAAAATGTCATTTTTCCCCTGAACCCATGAAATTTCATTTGACCACATGATCTTATAAAATATGCATAAGATAAAAAATAGCACCACCTTAAACTACAGATACACATTAAGGCAGCAATAATATTATCCAGTAATAATTATCCAGTGATATTCTTTTTTTTGCATTATTCTGCACTGTATGAACATTTTTGAATATGTTTACAGGCCCCACTTCATATATATGTGTATTAGTAAAACATTGAGGACAATTTTACTGCACACTGACTGTTTTTCCTTTTCATACTCTAAAATATACTTCATAAGGTTCTAAATGTTTTTACTTAGAATTGAGTACTGCCAAAATGGGGTTTAGCTACTTTCATGTAGAGGATCTGAATACTTCTACCACTGACATGATATTTGGTAAAATAAATGTTGTCATTCAGGTTCATCATCATGAAGTATCACGTTTTATTGACCATAACACATCACCTTACTCCTCTGATAGGAATGAAGATAGAATGGTGCAGCAGCAGTTGCACTTTCACGTCATGTAAATAAATCATAGTGCCATGAAAAGAGACATACTGACTCAAAACACAGACAGTGTTTCCTTTTTACACACAGTCTTCCTCTAAACTGCTGCTTTTTTCAAGTCCTCGGGCAGCACCCTGCCTCTCTTCCGTGCCCTGTCCTTCTTCTTCTTCGTCTTGACTTGTTTTCTCTTCAGGAGGTTTTTTCGTCTCTTGTCCTGACGCTGCTGCATCTTCTCCACAATGTTCTCGCTGCGTGTGTTCCACTGCTTCTTCTTCTGAGCGTGCCTCTTCTCCTTCTTCTTCAATGAAGCTCGCAGCATGGCCTCGTCGTCTTTGATTTTGATGCCCTCTGCCTTGTAAAGCACATTGGTCCACTTCATCTTCTCCTCCATCTCCCGGGCCTTATCCTCGTCCTTCTCCCTCAGCTGCTCCAGCTTTGCTTTGCGAGCCTCAACGCGACTGAGCAGCTGCTTGTAGTTCTTTCCCGTCAGCGGCGTTAACTGGCCCTTCGTGCTCTGCTTCTTGATCTTCTTTTTCTGCATCTTGTCTACATATCCCTCTTCCACAGTCTCCACCTTGTTGAAGACAATGGCAGTTTCATTTCTTTTGCTTTTGGCTGGGGCGCTCTCCACTTCCTGTTTTACCGCCGGCTGCTGTTCTTGGCCACTTTCTTCTGCCAATTTTTTCATCCGAAACTCTTTCCTCTTTCTCTTTTTGCGTTCCCGTTCTAGCTTTCGCTTAGCACGCTTTGCCTGGACTACCTCTGATGCTGCATCCTTTGGGGCTCCCTAAAAAAAGATTAGTGAAGCATATTGGTCTAATTACACTTAAAAACAAACTGTTGAATGTGCACATTGTTTGTAATAAGCTCTGGACGAGGGGTTAATGAGGTATAGTGAGTCTTAAGCCAGTTTGTTATAAAAGGCTCTTAAACCTGGCCAGACTGCATAAGACCATCTAAGTTCAAAACTTCTCTCAGAGGAAGACTTTCAGAGACTGAATAGATCTGTTGGCTTTTCAAGATTCAAGGTTCTTAATTGTTATGTTGTAATTTTGAAGTACAAGTATTTGCTGCCACTGCGGATGAAGATGCTTGTTTCTTATTTGCTTAAGTGTGTTTTAAACTGTTGGTATTGCAGCTAAATAAACATCGCTCCACAGATAGTCCTTGGGACTAGGATCTGTTTGAATTACACACACATCAAATACACCAGAGATCTTAAGAGTAATTACGAGTAATTAAAAACTTGTTTCTCTGCTTTTAAAATCATGCCCACAGGTTGCGAAGTATGTTGATGACATTCAGCATCTCTTCATTCAGACATTGTTGGATATTTAGTCACTAATAGATGCAATTATTAAAAAAATACTGCATACCTGTCCTCTGGACTCTTCAATCTTTTCATGAAGTCTCTTGCGTAATGCATCTACAGTGGAGAAGTTGGACTCTACTTTGGCCCCTATCAGAAAAAAAGAAGAACTGAAGAAACCCCAACCATTTTTAATAACAGTCAGCAACAAACAGAGAGAAACGGGTATACTTGCTGTACCTTTATGCGGCTGTGTCGTAGATCCATCTTTGCTCTGGGTTTTGCACCCATTCAGTTTGGCTGTGGCTGGGCTTTTCAGCACAGCTGTAGGGGGCGACGGCTTAGGAGGAAGTGTCTTCTCATGTGTGCTCTTTTCTTTAAAATTTTTCTTCTTACACTTTCTCTTCTTCTTTGGGGGACCAATGTCACTTTTACCTTTGAAATATGCTACACACAGATGGAACATGTATTAATGACCATATAGCTGAGATCAGAAAGTGATTAGCTTAAAAAAAAGATAAGTTGCAGCATTTTACTAAAAACAATATATAGAGTTAATAAATAATCTATCTCGATCTTCTCTGATGCCCCTCTAGATGTATGTGGTAGTGTTTGTATCTGCAGAGAGTCTGCCTGTATTTCCTGGAATTCAGGACTCTTCTGGGTGTCAGCAAAAAGCCTTCCGGACCCATGTGGATGAGTACCTGCCAGCCAATGTGCAAGATCAGCCAGATACAAAGTGTCTTGGTTTAAGATTTATATTTTTATATATTTTATGGGTTTCAAGATGGTCAAATCTTGTCTTTGCAGGGTGTTGACAGTTTGATGCGTGTTATGAGAGTTACTTCGTGTTGGTGCAGCTGTGTGATGAAGAGATGGAGAGAGGGGAAACTGATTGGAAAGTTGTCAAGTGGTTGTAAATGTATAAATGCATAAACTAACATTTTAGGCTGTGTTCATGATCATAATTATCATGGATAGATCTGCTTAAAAAAGTTGCAATGCAATACTTCAGATTAGTAACATATGCACTCACAGACCACTTAATTAGTCTATTAAAACCCCCTTTTTCCTTCAGAACTGCCTTCATGCTTGGTGGCATACTTTCAACACGGTGTTGGAAACACTCCTCACATATTTTGGTCCATATTGACATGATAGCATCACTCAGTTGCTGCAGATTTCTCAGCTGCACATCTATGATAATCTCCTGTTCCACTAACAAGCAACTGAACAGGTGTACCAAATCAAGTGGCTGGTGAGTGCATATTATCTATGATTTTTAGTCCACATTATGTCAGAATTTCATGTCTCTTACTAACTGCTCATCTGTCACTGTGCTTTATCTTCTTTCAGCTGTGGCAGGGTTATGTAAAGTCACCACAGACACAACAACTCCAGCATATTGTGAAATACAGATAAGGATAATGTGACACCAAGTGCCTGGATGTTATCGAGTGTTCCTTTAACGGTTTTAAAGGAACACTCGATAACTCGATAAAAATTAATGATAAAGCAGATGTAGTATATTCTTCTTTGTAGGTGGGCTTGTCTTTGCTCTCTGCTGTTTGCCCACCAGGCCTACATATGGCCTATACGTCACTACATGAGGGAAAGCTGCAGTGTAGCGCCTCCTCTGGTCAACAGCAGTACAACCACGTTCAGCGACACCTACTTTAAACAGTTTTAGTAGTTTTTCCAACCACATACACAAAGTATAAAAGCACACACAGTCTTTGCAGCTACAGTCCGGCTGTGAGTCGAGCTAACAGCTAGCTAACAGCTAGCTAACATTACCAAACGGTCTCTTCTTTGGCTCCTGGTCTCGTTGAGAAAACACTTTACTCGCGAGCTTTTGAATGTACGAGTCCTTGGAGGCGAGGTCCATGTCGACAAGTGAACCGAGCCAAAGCAGCTTAAGAAGCTAAAAGAGACTTAATAATGCACAGAGGCTAACCGGGAGCTAAAACTAGAAAACATCAACACATTTCTGTCTGCACGTGAGTGACGTGAGGGGCGGGGCGTCATCAAACCGGAAGTAGTAACACCAGAAGCAGTCCCCCTTAAGAACAGTTATGTAGCTGTTATGTGGTCGGTTGCAGTCCAAATTTAACCTTTTTCACGAATATTTTGACTGACTATGGCTTCTTTAAAATCAGCGCTGGCTTATTCCACCAGAGTGCTAACGACACTCAAGAAACAGGTCAGTTACGTCTTTCATAATAGGCCTATGCGTTTTTACAATCCCAATGTCACTTTTGAGAGGTGGCAGGTTTCTGAGCTGTTTTTCTCTCATTGCAGACGCATGCTATTCACACCAAGAGTACTCTCCTCTTGCCCAGACTGCCTCTCTTCAAACGCACTGAAGGTAATCAACAATATGATGATTCTGCCTGGATACTGGTTTCCATTTCCTTTCACTCTCTGTAATTGCAAACTTTCAAGTCCAGTTATACCAATGTAGAAAAAAAGAACCAGAACTGACTAATGAAAGAACACATTATTAGTTATAGACTTTGACTTTAAATTCCTTTGAGAAAGCAGTAAAAGGGCTTTTATGACCTGGAAATGTGTATGGGATTTGACAAGCAATGTATTAAGGCCAGTTTGCCTCTAGGTTTGTGATGATTATGGAGGAAAATAGCACATACATACAGGATGTTGTATAAATATCACACACACTGTCTCAAAATGTGAATGAACAACACATTAATAACAGTATCTTTCATGGTACTAATTTTGTCATATTCATGAGCAAATATTTTGGGGTAACACCCATATGTTCCTCCAGTGTCTCCACTTCCTGTCCTGTGTGTTGTGAATTTTCCAGGCAGGTTGGTCAGTCAGTCGAGCTCCACAGCCGAAACAGGAGAGGACTCCTTCCTCAAATGGTTCCTGCTGCTCATCCCTGCCACCACCTTTGGCCTTGGCACATGGCAGGTAAGGCTCATTTACTTTCTGGGACCACATTTTGTTAAAAAAAAATCATATTCATGGTGGTTTATTCTTGTCGGATTGGACTTGGATACTTTTGTTTGTGTGAAGGTGAAAAGGCGTCAGTGGAAACTGCAGCTCATAAGTGAGCTGAAAAGACTCACTACTGCAGATCCCATTCCTCTTCCTCTGGAGTGAGTACATGTTATGTACATGTAATGTTTTCTTACAAAGATGAGTTCATCATAGCAGTGCTCTGAATGCAGCAACAAGCTCTCCTCCTTTATGAAGCAGGTGATTTTAGAAATGTCCAAGCTGCTTAATTAGATTATACTTTATCACTCCCATACACAGAGAAATTTTGCATTATTACAGCAGAGTGAAGCAGATCATCATACATGCAACATCATAAGAAGGGCCTATAAAAAATATGTATAAGTAGAAAAAAAAGTGGAAAAAGCTAAGGTCTAAAAATTAACTAAGGTCCAATGAGAAACCCAGTGGTGTTGCTGAATATTAGGTCCACTGCCAACAATAATTTATCTCTGAAATTATTTTTTTAGCCGTAAACTTCAAACAACTTCAGGAAATAGCCAAGTTAGAAATATAAACAACTCAGAATACAAAGTATGTAATCAAGGATACAGTATGTCAATTCATTTTTATATGAGGGAATAAGCTGAAGCATAAAATAGAATTTTTCTCAGTTTGAAAGCTCTGAAATACATGCTGTTTTCTCCAGTTGTGAAGCGGAAAACAGCACTGATTTTTTTCCTTAATAAATTGCACTTCAGTAACTTATCCTTGTCCCCCCCAAAATCCATATCCATGTCACTCATGAATGCTCTCATCGTGGATCTCAGTCCTCATGAGCTGAGTAGCCTGGAGTACAGAAGGGTGAAGGCACGTGGGCACTACGACCACTCGAAGGAGCTCTACGTTCTTCCTCGCTCACCAGTTGACCCAGAGAAAGAGGCCAGAGAGGCAGGCAGGCTGTCCTCAAGTGGAGAGACCGGCGCCAATGTCATCACACCGTTCCACTGTAGCGACCTCGGGTAGGACGACAGATAAAAACACTGCAGACATTTGAACATCCAGCTGATCTTTGCTGTGTTCTCCTGCAGCATCACAATCCTAGTGAACAGAGGATACGTCCCAAAGCAGAAGATACGACCAGAGACCAGGATGAAGGGACAGGTTAGAGTTTCAGATGTGACACATGGAGACCAAAAAAATGAGTGAATCAAAATTCATGCAGCAGTATTAGTCTTTATTTTTGGTTACACACACTCATCTTCTTCCTGGTGCTCACCTTACCAGCAATGCATCTTGATCTCTTCTTTAACAAAAACGTAATAATGCTTCTGTGCAGGTGGAGGGTGAAGTGGAGGTGGTTGGGGTCGTCAGGCTGTCAGAGACACGTAAGCCCTTTGTACCAAACAACGACGTGGAGAGAAACCGCTGGCATTACCGTGACCTGGAGGCCATGGCCAGCGTCACCGGAGCTGAGCCCGTCTTCATAGATGCAGACTTGGGTATGTTCTCGTGAACTACAAAGCACACAGTGCTCTTCGGCTATGACTACATCAGATTTAAAAATCATTTACAGAAATAAATGAATAAAATATGAATTATGGTGCACAAGTAAATGAAAGTGTCTTGTATCATGCAGGGAGCACAATTCCTGGTGGACCAATAGGTGGACAGACCAGAGTCACACTGAGGAATGAACACATGCAGTACATCGTAACCTGGTAGGTGGAGGGGAAACTCTCTAAAGCTGTCTGGATGCTGTTAAGAACCCACTGATGGATTTACTGAATGTCATCACTTTCCCCTCAGGTATGGTTTGTGTGCAGCGACCTCCTACATGTGGTATGCAAAGTTCATCAAGAGGATTAAACTGTGATCTGATTGACAGCAGTGAACTTGTACTAAGATATACTAAGAGGCAACAAAAACGCAACAAAGTCAATGTAAAATAAAATTGGATACAACTACTTTGCATACAAAAGAATGTTTTGTTTACTACCACTCGTGGCTATTGAAACTATGGAGCCACATTTTTCAGCTCAAACAATAAATTAATGTGGCAGGCGGTACCAATCCCTGTTTTTGCATGTGTGATTGGTTAGGACATTGTTTGAAAGCTTTCAATGAGTTCTTTTGGTGATTTGAGCTCAACTGGTCAAGGCTTTAACAACCCGGAGGAAAAGTGCAAGCTGTCACAGACAGTCACCATGCCACACTTAGCAGCAAACATGAGGTAGCAGGCCATTGGTATGCTGAGATCCGGAATGACCGATTAGCCAGGCATTTTGGCCTGCAGGCACGTTATGCACAGACATAATGTGCAGGTTATGGACTGGCCGCCTTATTCCCCGGATATGAATCTGATTGAACACCTTTGGGACAATCTGGATCGCCGTGTACGGCGTCGTATTCCACTGCCGGTGACGGTTGCTGATCTCCGTACTGCACTCTTGGAAGAGTGGGAAGCGATTCCAGTGGCCGAAATCGACGCGCTCATCATGTCTATGCCACAACGATCACACAAGATACTGACATTTGTAATCCATGTCGATTAATTTTTCTATTTTCTATTGCTTTTGTTCATTCATGTTCAGTATCATACCAAGTGAAGTCACCCAATAAATTATGAAAATTCAAATTAATATATAAAAAAACACAATGTTGCCTTTTTAATGCCTCGTAGTGTATATTGGAAACTTGTATTGTACTTAGATTTGTGCTGCTTCAGCTCACTGACATGTGTAAATAATAATGGATTATTCTCCAGATACATGTATTGGAGAATAAAAAAAAAAAAAAAAAAACAACCTCAATTCTGGCATCCTTCTGTATTTTTTACCGGTGTTGACTATTGAATAACAGCTTAAATAAAACTAATAAGGATGATACAACTGTCAAAACATCTTAAGCAAACTTCTCTTCTTTCAAGTTTTTTAAGTAGTCAAACATTTGAGTTGTTTCCTTGTGAAACAGTGTCCCTTTGTCAACACTATCAAATGTTGACAAACCGAAAGTTTCTGTACTGGGAAACAAGTTTTGAAAGGACACCCACCACAGTATATAGAATATGGTGTCATGTAAAAACTTAGGAGCTGTGTAATTTCTGTTATTCCTTCAATTCAGGAACATTGTGAAGAAATTTGGGCTCAAAGTCTAGCTGATTGTTTGGAGGTCAGAGCAGCAAGCCCACTGGAAAAAGAAACTTAGTTTCACAAACAAAAATGGATTTAATATCTGCCAAATGTTCTTCAGCTGTTGCACATGTAGCTGGTTTGGTAGGATTTCAGTTTCTGTTGCACTATCAGGACCATGAGACCACAAAGCCAGTTGCCATAGTACTGGACCATGTGAAAAGTTCAGTTTATTTTCATGTATGGGAAGGCAGATTCGATGTTAGTAAGAATACGCAGCAAAATGAGAGGGATCCCTCATAAAAACCACACTGACCTTCTTGGGCAGCCAAAGTCAAAATTCAACACACTGTCTTCAACATAACTATTGAGTCGCAACAAAAACACAAGTCTCCTTTCAGGACATACATTTTTATTCCAAACAATTTAACCAAGCTTGGTAGCCAGTTCCTTGGCCTTTGCCTTCTCCAGCTTAGTGATGCGGGCTGTGGATTTGGGGCCCATGATACCACCTCCCCAGTGACGGCGGATCTGGAGAACAAGTTCAAACAAAGGAATGAAACGGTGCTTATTTGTTCTTTGGCGTTCATGTGTAATCATGTGGACATTCTTTTGTATTCAATTCCTGAAGGCTCACCTCCTCATATCTGTCGTTGTAGTTGGTCTTGATGGCTTCCACGAGCTTGGCAAGTGCACCTTTATCCTCACTAGGGAAGAACAAGGCTTGTTAATGAAGTCGCACACTATTGAGAGAGGGAGCTGCAGGGAATTACTGATTCAATGACCATTTAAGAAAATCTCAAGATAGAAACTAAAGTTAAAACTGTAAAGGCAGCAGTTTTAGTGAGTTGCTTGACTAAACTGGTAAACCTTGTGTTACTCCTGAACTCAGTGCTTTTAATTCATACTTACGGGTTGGTCTGTGTGAAGGCAACTGAAGTGCACGTCTTTCTGTGCACCAGTCTGCCCAGTCTAGCCTTGCCCTTGACGATGCAGTATGGGACGCCCATCTTGCGGCACAGAGCTGGCAGGAAGACGACAAGCTGGAAAAGCAGGGAGAAAAGGAGAAAATATTGATATATTTCAAGCACATTAACTTAAACAGCTCTGAAATCTGATCAAAAACCATCACATCTGCAATTAATGCTGTGGATAAACAAGTACTCTAAGTTTGTGGTCTCTGCTCAGGGTTAAAAAGCTCGTAAGTTTGATCCACACAGAGGATTCAGGTGAAGAAATTCATACATCATTGCCAGTGACCACTTTCTAGACTCAACCGTGCTCACTATGGAAAGTTTCACTGCTCGACAGGCTCACCTCAATTGGATCCACGTCATGGGCAATGATGACCAGCTGGGCCTTCTTGCTCTCCACCAGAGAGGTGACAGTGTTCACACCTGTCGAGCAGTGGGAAAGGGACATCAGTTTCTAGCCAGAAAACACTTCCATGAAAACCCCTCATGTGTATCTTGGCCAGTGCTCAGGGTTAAAAAGCTCAAAAAGCATCAAGGCAAGTTTCAGGTGAAGAAATTCAAGTCATCACTGCATCAAGGCCATGTTAGATAACACAAGATGGGTAACACTGACAAATAATGATTAACACTGGATGTTCAACACTGCCCATTTAGGGATTTAAACATATTAATCCATTTTACAGGGTTCCTACACATCCTGGAAAATGACTGACCAATTTCCCAGTCATGCAAAGCGAGCAATTGTCAAATGTCTTGAAACAGTTATGTTACTCTAGGAAAGTATTTATACTCACAAGGCATGGGGAGGATATATATTAACCATATATAGGATAACTATCATTTCCAAATATTTGACCTTTCTCTCATCTTCGATGACTGACTAAAACTGGTCAATCATTTTCCTGGACATGTGGAAAGCCTGTTTTAAAATTGGTAAACATACAATATTCCCCACCAGTTACAATTTATTCATATACCACTCTTCATTTACACTTCAGTCTTCAGTCTAGCTCACCTGCACGGAGGACAGGAGGCCTCTTGGTGGGAGTGTCTCCCTTTCCAGCTGCCTTCTGCTCAGCACGGGCCAGCAGCCTCTGCTTCTTCTCCTGCTTCGTCTCTGGCCTGTATTTGTGGGCCAGTTTGAACAGTTGTGTGGCTGAAGAGAAACACAAGACAGGTCTGAATTCAACAACCTAACAGTGGCCACATGCATGTGCTGCTCTTCAGCATGATGAGTAAACGACATCATTTCAAGTATTTGCATCAGCGATCTTGGTGGAATGTCAGCAGAGCTGTTCAGATAGCAAATATTCTTTCACATCACTTGCAAAGTCACAGGAAGCCTTGAAATCCTTCCTCACATGAAAGCAACTTACCGGTCTGACGGTCCAGAGCCTGGGTGAACTGGTTGATCGCAGGGGGAACCTTCAGACGCTTGTAGAGGATGGAGCGCTGCCTCTGCAGGCGGATATAACGAGGCCATTTCACAAAGCGTGTTAAATCACGCTTGGGCTGAATATCCTGGCCTGTGGGAAAACGCCAAATGTTTAGTTTCTTAATTCACCGATACAAATCCTTTTGGATTTGAATCTTAAGTGCATCAGCGATCTTGGTGATAAAAGATGTCATCAGTTATGTTAAGATAGCAAATATTCTTCCACATCATCTGCTCCTTTGCGGCCCAAGTTTTCCCAAAACTTGAACCCAAGCAACTCACCGATGCCAAAGTTCTTGGGCCTCTTCTCGAAGAGGGGGTTCACAACTTTTTTGGCCTCATGTTTCTTGGCCACAGAAGGGGCAGGTGCCACCTTCTTCCCCTTAGCCTTCTTTCCCTTAGGCTGTACAGGAGAACACTGAGTCACTTACACATAACACAAACTTCTTTGGCACAAAATAAAGTCTTTGGGATTCTCAAAGACATCTGCACCTCAAAGCATAAACACAACTTCCTCAACAGATAGTTAAGAAAAGTGTCAGGGCCCACAGTTGTCATTATGTGGATGTGAAATGTGGAGTAAAGCTTCACAGCAGTGCATGGTGCTAGCCAAATGCCCATGTTAGTCAACTTACACTGTTAGCATCCCATACAAGCCGATTTAGAACTTAAAGCGTAAATCAGAGCATTTACTCAATAGATCACTGCTTAACTGACAAAACGTGGACCACATCTGCGCTTAAGTCTGCCAAAAGCAACGGTCAAAGCAGACAGAAGAAATGCTTGGGCCCGGTTAGCTCTACCGGGTTAGCCACCCGCATACACATCTCACTAACTTACATGACACGTAGCGTTTCTCTTCGATTAGTGACAAAGTTAAGTAACGTTTAGTACAGACAGTTGACGTATAGGCGAAAAATGCTGAATAATAGCGCTGGGGGGGCTCCTGAAATCACGCGTGTTCACCAGCGTTAGCTTTAGCCTCTGAAGGAATCACGGCGCTACTTGAACCGGCTACACTGGAGCAAACTCAACCAAGTTTTAACCCAAAGCAGCAAAACATACACGCACAATATCTACATAATTTAGAAGAACAGTTTCCACAGAATGTATAGGTACATTTTACGATGCAGGAATACGCAAACATGACGGGATGAAGATAGATACAATAGCTCGAATCACTGCTCAGAAAGATCGACTATGTACCCACCATGTCGGTTCAGGCAGAAAGGAAGACCAAAGCATTCTGGGTAGCCTAAATACCGCGAGGTTTGCTCCGTGAGTACGTGCCCTTGTCGGCAGATCTGGAGTCAGATATTACTGCAGTCGCCTGCTACAGTTCAGTTTACTAGTTTTGAAAAGGTTCCTGACTCTAGATCAGTGTTATAATGTACGTCGTAGTCAACGGACAATGGCATTTCCCCATCAACCAACTAATTAACTACAATATTACTAAAACAATGTATCTAAATGTTTTGAATGAATATGAAAAGTATTTAATGTTAGTGGCATCTACTTATATAATAATCTAATTAAAATATAATAGTAATATTTAGCCCATGATATCTCATTGTCAGGATTGTATATACAAGTAGTATATATTATTATTATTATTATTATTATTATTATTTGTGTATTTGAACAGCAATATTTTAGCAACAGTTTGACTTCTACTTTGAAATCTGGGTATGCTTTTTGGCTTTAATCCATTAAACGATTTCAATAAGGTGATTTTGTAAGACCAGTTTCTTTTTATGCGTGCAGTATACTTAGATGATATATGGGAAGGTGATAAACTAATGCGACTCAATAACTGTCTGGTACCACAATGTATTAGCAGACATGGAGTCTTTGCTTTTCATCGAGTGACATGATGAATAGATCTGTGCTCTTCCTATGACAAGTCAACAAGTCTGCTGTGATAAAAGACATATTATATTCAAGCACCTTTTATAGTTTACATACAAACATATATTTTGCCACTTTGTTTTCTTGTTTGTTAATATCACCTTTATTCTTGAACAGGTAAACAAGAGTTCCTCCAGCAGAGTCACTGAGTCACTTTATGAGTAGTCCGGTTGATCTCAATGGATTTGAATCGGCATTGCAAACACTCTATACTTTTGCTATTCTTTCACAAAGTACCAGCTGATTAGTAGAGTATATATATATATATATATATATATATATATATATATATATATATATATGTATAAACTCTCTCTCTCTCTATATATACATATACACATATGTATATATATATATATATATATATATATATATATATATATATATATATATATATATAATTGCCAGACTATGACATCAAATAATTGTGCTTCGGAAGAATGATATGATATGAATGATTTCATCGCAAAATGGCAACATCTGTTGACGAATTCTCAGTACTGTATTAGAAAGGATGAATTAATCAATTAATCTATCCTTAGAAATCAATACATGTTTTTCTTTGGGTATTTTTTTTTTAAATTATCTTCATTACAGCTTGTAGTATAAAATAAATCATGTTAAAACAGTCTCTAAATTACATCTTTTAACTATCGAGCATAGCCATCAATCACGGAAATGCTTCACAAGCTTTGTCATTTGTGTTAAATTAGGAATATTCCCTGAAGCACTTCCACTCTATTTTCCCCACGAATCTGACAAGTGAGATATGTTTAGTAAATTCACTGTGAATATTCAACAAGTTTTACATACAGTAGTTACCCCTGCCAAGGAGGTTATGTGATCACCAGGGTTTGCTTATTTATTTGTTGATTTGCAAAATAACTCAAGAAGTTACAGACAGATTTTGACGAAATTTTCAGGGTTGGTCAGAAGCGGCCTAATTCAAAACTGATTAATTTTTAGTGGTGATCGGATCAGATTCAAGGTCATCAAGGCCAAATGAAAGGTCAAGCCATAACAATATATGGGAGATTTCACATATTTCTGAACGCTCCAGGGTGTACAATCGTCACATAATTTGGTATTAAAACTAATACAGGAATCCAGAAGTCACTGATTCAGTTTGGTCAAGATCAGTAAAAGGTCAAGGTCACCAAAGTCAAATATGCCTTTTTAACCAAAATGTCATGTTAGAAGGAGCTAGAGCAACGCAACTGGTCTCAAAATATCCAGAAAAGACATTCTTACAGTCTAAAATAATATAGTCAAAATTTTTCCGCGACAATCGTGAAAAACTGTGCATAGAGGACAAAATGTTATAGTGCAGGTCTGCGCTCTCTGAGTGCTTTTCTAGTTTTTATCTGTCATCAACTGTGGTCATCAACCGCTCTTCGCAGTGCACTGGGGGGGTAATTTAACCGACGCACAATACTACGTCACTTCCGCAAACAGTGATCTTCTTTTTACAGTTACTCCGTTCCGTTTTTTATATTTTACAAAATTACTACAGTATAAACAGTAAACACGGGCCAAATGCTAAATTAACATGATAAAAGAAATGAAAGTTATTTTTAAATTGCACATCGCTGTGGGCTGGACTTGTCAGGTTGACGTTTCGCTTCCTCCTCCTCCTCCAGCCCTGCGTCGTGCCGTGTCGGACCGTGCCGTGGATGGGAGCAGGGGGGAGCAGTTTGGGGATGGTGGGCCGGAGAATGGCGTCTCTCGGCTCCTCCATATCTCGCTCGGATACTGTCACCAGCCTGGTTACAAGAAGAAAGACAGCGGTTCTCATCGCGGCAGTTGCTTCTGTTGGTGAATAGGAGTCGTTCATAAACTGCTGTTGTCATCGCTGGAGTGAGGAGATGATTTCTGAGCTGTCGTTTTGGTAAACATAAGGCCTCTCAGTGGTTTCTGTGAGCAGTGGCTTATTGTACAAAGCGCCAGTGGAGCAACTCTGTTTTTGTAGAGATGATAAAGCTAGCTTTAGCTACGACAGCTTGTCATCTGCACCACTAGTTTTGTTATTGCTGGCCCTGTCACACTGGTAGACGTTTCCCCAAAGAGATTGAGTAGCCATGGCTGAACAAGACATCTGTCCTCACCTGGACTCCATAGGAGAGGTAACTAAAGAGGACCTCCTCCAGAAATCCAAGGTGGGTTTTATTCATTTATGTCAAAGATGCCCAGTCCAGGTCACTGGCTGTATGTGCCATTGTCTACACTGCACTCAATTTGGCTGTAGCAGCGTTGTACTGCTGTAATAATAACCATATGAGTTAGAATATACTCTATTATGTTGTCTTTATTGGGTATGTCCTATGAAAAGCTCTTCCTGGGGAACCAGTGTTTGTGTTATATTATTCTGTTCCTCTTCTATCATGCAGGGAACTTGCCAGTCTTGTGGAGCTGGGGGCCCAAACCTGTGGGCCTGTCTGCAGGTATGGTCCTTTAAAGTCCTGTGTTTTTTTCAGAAATGTTTCGATTCATTGTCTTGCAAGGGTAAGAGCTGGTTTAGCTTGTGCACCTTTATCACATAAATGAAGACTGCTGCAAAAGCAACTGCAGCTGCATTTGTGATGAGATGACCCAGGTGAATGATTAATTATTAATGGTGATGTTGGGGCATAAATGTAATTATAACTGCAGTAGCTCTCAAACTCAGGCAGACAAGCAAGTATACAATGTGTGCATTTACAGCTATTATTTTATACAAAATTTACATTTGTTCTTTCAGCATGAAAACAATTGTTTGGGATGTAATGTCTTAAGGTAAAAGAGAGCATTCCTGTCTAATACAGTGTCTCTGCTCTGTAGAGTGACTGCCCATATGTTGGTTGTGGAGAGTCCTTCTCTGATCACAGTACCCTGCATGCACAGGTAAAAACGCCTCTCACCACATACATTTTCTCTAATATTGTATATCAGATTACCTCCATAGTCACATTTCCCTCTGTATTCATAAAGTATCTATCCCGATGGTTATGAAATACAGCCTCTGAAATGATTAAAAATGTGGTCACTTTAGGCTAAGAAGCACAACCTGACGGTGAACCTGACGACATTCAGGATCTGGTGCTATGTGTGTGAGAGGGAGGTGTTTTTGGAGCACAGGCCTGCGCTGGTGCCTGTACCTGCTGCTGCCCATCACTGTAAAGCCACAGAACAGGTTCAGCTTTGCCTCCTCATTTGCATCTGGTTTAAATTGGAAAAAAAAATAAGTGGCAGAGAAGCTGTTTCAAATTCACACGTAACCTGTTCCTTACTTACTTGCCTTGTTTACAGTCCCCATTAATTAATTTGTTTTTATCAGGAAGCAGCTCCTCAGCCGGGAGGTCACCCACTAAAAGCAGTCCCAATAGCTGTGGCAGAAGAAGAAGGTTCAGAGTCAGAGGAGGATGAGCTTAAACCTAGAGGTACAAGTTTACTGTTGACATGTGTCTCCTAAACAACAGTGCACTTTTTTTTTTTTAAATGTGACAGTTATGAATCAGACCAAAGTGATTTTACAAATCTTCAGGAATCAGCACCATAATCATTTTTGTAATTATTGAAATGATTTTTGTAAGTGCTCATGCTGTATTTAATAGATATAATTGTACTGGGCTCTGAATAGTTTCTTGGCCTGTTTTAGTTGAGCCACACTAGCATTGATAATTAACCCTTGGTTGTATCCTCCTTGTTCTGATAAAAAGACAACATCTGAATACAAAAGATTAAACCATATGGCTCTTGTTTCTCCTGTTTGTAGGCTTGACAGGAATGAAAAATATTGGTAACTCCTGCTACATGAATGCAGCTCTGCAAGCCCTGTCCAACTGGTGAGGTCACATCCTCCCATTTTTCTGGTCCATTACTGGGGATACTTTGTGTTTGTTAATTAATTTCCCTTCAGTTCAACAGTTGTGTTGATGTCATTTCCTTCTTCAGTCCTCCTCTCACTCAGTTCTTCCTGGACTGCAGTGGATTGGTCCGGACTGATAAGAAGCCTGCTCTCTGTAAGAGCTACCAGAAACTCATCTCAGAGCTCTGGCATAAAAAACGGTAATGAACACAGTGATGTAACACTGCTGTAGACTGTTACATACATTTACGGTGTACTAACTCTCTCTACACTCCCAGGCCCAGCTATGTCGTGCCTACCAGTCTGTCTCATGGCATCAAACTAGTGAACCCCATGTTTCGTGGTTACGCTCAGCAGGTAGGGGCAAGCAGCCAGCAGGTAACTACACCTGGCATCACTCAACAGCTTCAAACAGTCCTTTACTTTAATACAGTGAACTCTCATGTATTTTCCTCACACATTCTCTAAAATAAAATCTTATTTTTGGTTATTACCAATTATTAACAACCAAGAGTTTTTTTTCTACCTCAGTATTTTTCTTACATCCCCACACCCAGACAAAGTCATAGATGCATCATGTGTCTCTGTAGAAACCAGCGGAGTGTAACTGCAGGGGAGGATATATACATAAATGTAGTTTCTTTAGTAATAATGACATTAGGGAATTTTATTTGCCTAAACTAAAATGTGGACATGCATTAGTCCAGACTCTTGTCTCTTCAAGATTCAATCAAGTATTATTCTTAGAAGACTGGGTTGATATTTTGGGAAATGTATTTTTATGCTTTCTTGCAGAGAAGCAGTTAGCTTAGCTTAGCATAAAGACTAGATGCAGGGGGGAAACAGTTAATACTTCAGTTTTCATACAAATCGAACTTTAGATATACAAGTAGGTGGTGACAGATTTCTGATGCCTTCATGCTCTGCTGAGTGATTCAGAAGATCTTTTGTCCCTGCTGCTGTTAAATTCTTTAACAAACACTACTAGCTCTGTCTTGTGAGGCTTATGTGTCTTATGTTACTGTCCTCTGTTTTGTATTATCTCTGCATGTTGCACTTGTTATTTGTTTGTACTTGTTTGTGTACTGTTCTCTGGTGGCAAACTATGTTTCCCCTTGGGGATCGAAGAATACACCATACCATACCAAATGTTGTTACCTCTGAACAGAGCCAGGCTAGGTCTTTTCAGTCTTCTGCTAAGCTATTCTAAGCTAACCACTGCCTTGCTTTATACTCAGCAAACATGGGCAGACATGGAATAAGTGTATATTTCGACATATTTTTCATCCAGTAATAAAATAAGATCAGCTCATATGGTAACATACCTTCAAACTGCATACAGAAACATTAAAATGCACCTGTGACTTTATCTAACTCTGGAAGAAAGAAAATTTTTTTTAAACATTTGGGTTTGTCTTAAAATAATCCAGTAAAATGCTTTCATGGCTGAGTCACGTTTGACTTTCACTGTGTGAAGTGTCTGGTTTTGTTGAATTGTGATTGCCATGCAAACGTGGGTGTATGATTTGGTTCTCCTTGTACCACAGACCAATATACAAAATGCCTTTTTGTTGCAAAGACATACACCATGACTCACACATTTTCTGTCCATATTCTTGTTTTGAAATAGTCAAAACTCCTGTCTCTATGTGCATGACAAACTGTTGACTGAATGCAATGTGCTTATCTTTGCTGCAGGACACACAGGAGTTCCTGCGTTGTCTGATGGACCAGTTACATGAAGAGCTGAAGGAGCCTCTGACAGAGTGCAGCATGAGCAGAGAGGGAAGTGATGGTGAGGAGATAAGAGATGGAGACCGCTCCCCGTCCGAGGATGAATTCCTGTCCTGCGACTCGGGCTCCAGCAGTGATCGGGGGGAGGGGGGAGGAGGGGCCGATGGCGAGCTGCTCCTCCAGGATGAGTGCGACGGGGTCAGGTCACCAGCAGGAGGGATAGTGGGCGTCAGTGCCAGTGGGGTGATCTCAGAGAAGGAGAGGCTGAAAGAAAGAAGGGTGTCTGGCTCACCTCTCCGGGGGGGCTCACAAGAGATGGATGAAGATGCTGATGTAGACACAGCAGCTGAGGAGGGGACTCCTGAGAGAGGAGAGGGAGAGGAGTTAACAGCAAACAGTGAGGTCCAAAGTCAAGAGAACAACCAGCTATCTGATACTGGACAAGGGCAAAGCCAGAGCAGCACCTCCTCAGGTATAAAGCCAGCTGGATTATCAAAGTGGATTTAATATCCCTGGCATGTGACTCGTCTGTTTTCCACCTGTCAATTCTGTGCATCCAACATGTTGTTTTCTAGAGCCAGATAATGAAGCGTCAATGGCCCAGCCCCAGTCCACTCCCTGCAGTCCCGTGCGAACCCTTCAGGAGCTGCATCCAAAACTGTCCTCCAGTCCACCTCGCTCCAGCCCCCTCCGCTCTGCACCAGTGTACTCCTTCAAAAAAGGTAAGGGAACATCCCAGAGTTTGTGCTCTTTCAAGACACTAATTAATTTCTACTTAGTCCTGGGGACTTCCAGTTATTTAAACCTTTGCCTCGGACATGTACATACCACAGTCACATGAGGTTCTTTTGCAGAGTCATCAGCGGGGAATGAATTTTATTATACTTCTAGTGTTAATACATAGGACAAAGGTTGTTAAGTGAAAAACAGCACAGTTATATTAAGTTTGCCCTCCAATATCTTTCAGCTCAGCTGCTGCTCAGTGCCAGGAAGAAGAAACAGTCTCACTATCGCAGCGTGATCTCTGACATCTTCGATGGCTCAATCCTCAGTCTGGTCCAGTGTTTGACTTGTGACAGGGTGAGCTGTGCTTCACATGTGTAAACACCAGAGGGCGCTACATGTCTGGGCAGAAAACAGACTATTTACTTGAGTGTTTTGGGGGATGTAAATGAAAATTAAGATGCAGGTATAAAGTCCAGATTTTTTGTTCACATATTTCACTTTTTTCCATGCATGGATGTCAAATGATTTACTTTAATCTAAAATCACAAGGCTAATTCATTTAGATAAATATATAAACGTATTGTTTGAAGCTCTACTCTTAATTGATGGTGTAAACTGTGTCTCTCTGAATGTTTGAAAGGTCTCCACTACAGTAGAAACCTTCCAAGACTTGTCCCTCCCTATTCCCGGTAAAGAGGACTTGGCCAAGCTTCACTCCTCCATACACCAGAACCTTCCAGTCAAGACGGGCGTCTGTCCTGACACGTACAACTCACAGGGCTGGATCTCCTACATCATGGATTCCATACGCCGGTCAGTGGGCCATGTTTGAACACATGAATTCATTGATCACACAGCAGTATTAGATAAGAATCAAGATAAGCTTGACATGCTATGACTAATGCTCACATGATGTCTTATGAAATCCACTCTGAATATCTAAATCAAAATCAAATCTAACAAAGCGTCTTGTTTCCTGAGATGAGTTAACAGCTTCCTGCTGAGAAAAGTGGTTTGTATCTTGTATCTTCTGACATAAATAAATGTGGACTCACTCCATTTGCACATTCCTGAACTAATTTGACTGCGTTTATCATCTTACATATTGGGACAGAGGTGCATAGACAGGCCTCGGCATGCTATACGCTCATCCTCCGGCAGTTCCCAGATTTCAAAAGCACATTTGTAACAGTGAGTGTTTTGGAGACGAGCTGTGTAGTCAAGTGCATGTTCCGACTTAACATCATGCCCATCCTTCTGCCTCAGATAACACATGATCTCCTCCGCCACACTGTTCTGTTAGAGTCTGGGTTAAAAGCTGTGCTTCTAATTTACTGCCACCAAAACCCTTTCAGGAGTTATTATGGGTCCTGGCAGCATGTTCTTTTTGGGGTCAAGTTGACCCACATGAAGGTGTCAGTGTGATTACGGTAGAAGACGCTCTGCGGCTGTAATGATGTCTCTTTGCATCATTCCTCTCAAAAGATTCGTAGTGTCCTGTATCCCCAGTTGGTTCTGGGGACCCATGGTGACCCTAGAGGACTGCCTCGCTGCCTTCTTTGCTGCAGATGAACTCAAAGGTAAACTGCTACACTGCACTATTCTACTCTGGTTGTTAAACTGTCAAGTGTAGATGATAAAACAATGATGTCAGAATCACCATTTTCATTCATTCTTTTCAGGGGACAACATGTACAGCTGTGAGAGATGTAAAAAGTAAGTATGTATCATCAGTCCAGATAATGAGTACTGGACAGATCCTCCTCTTTAAAGCAAAACCTCTGCATTTTTCAACCTGAATACATATCCCCCTATTTTTGTGTTGAATTTGAGGAAAGACGCGACAGCTAGCAGCCACTAAACAAGCTGCAGTATAATTCATCCTCACTGTAAATCCACACTGGCAGTGTCCACTGAAAGTGCTTGATAGATCACTGACAGACTGATTGTTATTATGCGTGACTGACAACATGGAGTGTCCATGTTGTCAGAGTTGAAGTACAGAATGAGTAGTTTAAGGTGGATCTAAAAGACTTTCAGTCTAATGGCTGAATGTTGAGATTATTTCTACAGTAGGGATGTGAGGTGAGATTTCAGAACAACACTTCTTCAAGTGAGACACGCTAACAGACAGGATGAATCAAGAGAATCTTTGTAGGCTCCTTTCCTACCATTCTGATCCTGTCAGTGGTGACAGCAGTTTAGAAGCTGCCATCTGCAGCCTCAATACTGGTCCAGTATCAGAAACTGTTGGACCCATTAGTCACCCAGGTGGAGAATGCAGAAGTCACATGTTGAAGCATAAACATATCAATTTGATAAAATCCATATCTTTTACACAGTATTTTGTTTTCTACAGGTTGAGAAATGGTGTCAAATATTGCAAAGTACTTAAACTTCCAGAGGTATTTTTTTCTGATCTTCTTGCTACAGATAAGTTCAGTTTTTCTTGTGACTGGCTTTGTAACATATTTTTTTTTTGTGTGTGTGTGTAGATTCTGTGTATTCACCTGAAACGCTTCCGACATGAGGTCATGTATTCATTCAAGATTAGCAGCCATGTATCCTTCCCGTTGGAGGGCCTAGACATGCGGCCTTTCCTGGCCAAAGAGAGTCCATCTCAAGTCACCACTTATGACCTGCTGTCGGTCATTTGTCACCACGGCACTGCAGGAAGTATGAGACTACTTCATGAGCATTTCAACCTGGTTTACATACTGTATAATGATAATCTAATCCATGTCATCTATGCACCTGCCTTTCTTCCCCTTTATCTGGGCCTGCAGGTGGACACTACATAGCTTACTGTCAGAATGTGATCAATGGACAGTGGTATGAGTTTGACGACCAGTATGTCACAGAGGTCCATGAGACGGTGGTGCAGAATGCAGAGGCCTATGTGTTGTTCTACAGGTAAATATAGGTAACTGCGATGTCAAACATTAGTACCGAATCTTTTAGGCCAAAGAGGTTGTCACTGACTGTATTGTTTCTTGGATTTGTGCAGGAAAAGCAGCGAGGAGTCGGTGAGAGAGAGGCAGAAGGTGGTGGCTCTCGCCAACATGAAGGAACCCAGCCTGCTGCAGTTTTATATCTCCAGAGAGTGGCTCAACAAGTTCAACACCTTCGCTGAACCAGGCCCCATCAGCAACCACACATTTCTTTGTCAGCACGGAGGTGGGTGGGAAAAGCTTCATGAGTGGCACTGTCACAATCCTGCCTCACATAATCACACTGAGAAACCAACCTACGGGTATTGAGAATTTAATGATCTTCAGGTGCATTATGGGAAACAGGATCCAGGGTTTTTTGGAACTTGACTAAAATATTTTTGGACTATGGCTAATGTTTTCTTGTGAGTTATGCATTTGAAGTAATTTCTTGAGTATCAACTAGATGCCTCCAGATCAGACACACTGCACCTTTAAATGGTCAACAGTCTTGCAGTTAGGCAAAACATGTGATTGTTGGATGTTGATCAGTTTCAGTTACTCAGTTATTTATTTTTTGAGGCTTTAAATTTCAGGCTGTCAGACAGTAGTAAGACAGATCTATACATTCAACTCCCACAAAGCCCTCTCTCTACTGATTTCTTTTGACATTTTTCAGCTGTTAAATGATGGTGGGCGGTGCTGTGAGGAGGTTTCTGGCCTCTCAAGAGAAAAAAAAAAATTCTTGTTATTGTTGAACTGGATGTTTCTGTCTGATTTTTATGATAGTTGGCTAGTTTACAGGTCTCAGTAGGGAAACATGGCTTTACTGCTTTTGTGAGTTGCGAGTTGAGATTCTTCATGATCTCCAGGAGATGCTGGAAAAAGTCACAGATTTTAACTTACTAAACATAGGATATTTTTTTTCTCTGTACAGGTATCCCTCCTAATAAATACAACTACATAGATGATCTGGTTGTGATTGTTCCCCAGAATGTGTGGGAGTACCTTTACAACAGGTAAATATGCAACATTTGAATGTGTGTGTCTAACAATATTATATGGATAAAATGTGAAACATTAAAGCAGTCACTCTAATTATAATAATAGCACTGACTCTGCAGTTCCTCTCAGCACTACACTGTTTTGATGTTACCAGTTGGAGCAGGCAGCTGCTACGTTTTATTACAAGCATACTTCATAAATATGAAGTCTAGCAGGTGAAAATAGTTGAACACTTGGACTTGTGTTTATCAGGTACCAGAAATGCACTAATGATGTTCCCTGTTTTCCAGATGTTTAGCAACTATTATGCTCAAAGTTCAGTATTCAGTATGTGTCCCAACAGGCTAAAAATCTAGCTTTAAATTCTTGAACACTTTCCAAGTCGAAGCGACCAATTCTTGTTTTTTCTCAAGTTGTTAATGTTCCTAAATAAAGATCAGCAGGAAATTAAATAAGTAGGAATGTAGTCTGTCTGAGAGCTATAGATGGTCTACTTTGATATAAAGATTGTGATAATCACTTAATCACTGCAGACTTCACTGAAGTTTGATCTGCGACTACGTTTGCGTACCTTTCTGCTAAATGTTTCTGTGCTCAGTTTTGGAGGCGGCCCAGCAGTGAACCACCTGTACATGTGCGCCATCTGCCAAGTGGAGATTGAAGCTCTCGCTAAACGCAGAAAAATGGAAATAGACACCTTCATCAAGGTAAAAGCCTGTATTCTGCAGGGGTTTACCTGTGCAGATATGTGTCTTTATGCTTTGAGTGGGATGTTGAATGAGCAGGTTTCTCTTGTCTGTAGCTGAACAAAGAGTTCCAGGCTGAGGAGGCTCCGACGGTGATCCTGTGCATCAGCATGCAGTGGTTCAGAGAGTGGGAGGGCTTTGTGAAGGGCAAAGACAACGGTATGACCCTGCAGGAAGACGGACACAGTGGTGCATCAAAACTCCTCATCTATCTACTTTTAGAAAATATTCATTTTTGTGATTTGTCTTCTCAGAACCACCTGGTCCTATCGACAACAGTAAAATTGGTGTCATGAAAGGAGGACACATCCAACTCAAGCAAGGTAAACCTCAGCATTGGTTGTAAAGGTGAAAAAACAGTCAATAAAGGCAGTCAATAAACCATTTTTTATTTGCGGTTGTCCCCTCAGGTGCAGACTACGGTCAGATCTCAGAGGAGACGTGGCAGTACTTGTTAGGTATTTATGGCGGAGGTCCCGAGATCGCAGTGAGACAAACCGTGGCCCCGGCTGACCCTGACAGCCTTCATGGAGAGAGAAAGATCGAGGCAGAAACCAGAGCACTTTGAGATATGAAGAGGTTGGAATGTTTACTCATTGGCAAACACTGTAAAATCACTGTAATCCCTCATAAGATGGCACATATACACAAATGCGTGTTTAAATATACTTTTGGGTAATGTGTAATACTTTACTGGAAGCCGTTGTTGTGGAGCTGGTCCGCCCACTTTGCCTACGTCAACCACATGAGCTCATAAATTCCTTCTGGCCAGCAGGGAGTAAGACAGCTGCACATGTGGTCAGGAACTATGGAGGCAGTAAATGGAGCGAATAAACAGCTGGTTTAAGTTGAGATCCCATGAAGGGTGCCTTTGTCCTCAGCTTGTTTTTCATTTTCCACAGGTCTTCTGATTCTTCTTTCCACTCCTGCCCTCACAGGAAGTTGAGGAATTTGCACCTTGGCGAAGAAGCCTCGCTGCAAACACTTTGTAAATGTAGCAACGCATTAGAGGCAGTGTAGCAAGAGGGTGAAACGGTACTTAAATATCGCATAGTTTATTTATTGGATAACTTAAGGTTTATTAAATCATAAGACGTGCTGCTTTGGTAGCTATGGTGTTTCAGTGGCTGCTGTAGTGACTCTGTGTCAGACACAGCTCTGATGTGCAGCTGCTGGGGTCTGAAGCTGAGGAGGACCCAACAGCAGTGACGCTTGGTTTGAGGACTGAATTCTTCCCCTTCCTCGGAAGCTACAACCAAGAGACATTAACAAGCTTTCTGTTGTTTGCCTGTTTACTAGTCACATAGCAACAAGTTCAGACATCAGTGAGAGATATTGCATAAATTATACTCTTGCACCTACAACCTTAAACACACAGTTTAACTGGGCCCTCAGGAATGGAAGTCTTTTCATCTGGTTAAGCCAGTGAAATGATAAGATAAGTGAAAAATGCCACAAGTTTTATGGGAAACCATGAAGTGTGCATGTGTTCCAGAAAGTTCATATTCAGGGTGTGTTAAAAAAAAAAAAAAAAGCGCTTCAAAATGCATGCAACTGCTGCTGCTTTATTTGGACCTGTAAGGACATTTCACTGACAAGCTGAGGCATTGAGTTTGTTCTTTTAGACGCACATCTTTCCTGTGCTTAAAATGATGAAAATATTAAGTCACTCCAGGCATATGGACCTATAGATGGTGATTATTTTAAACAGAATAGAGAATTGGCAAATTTCTTAAAAGACAAAAATAAGTTATACATGGCAAGAGTGCAGGAGCTGAGCAGGAGGTGTGCATATCTGATGCAACAGTGGTAAATCTTTTGCAACAAAATCTTATTGATTTTCCTGATAATAGGCTGTACAGTAAGTTTGTAATTCTTCTGAAACAACACAGTCACCTCATTTTAGAGGAAATAAGCCCCTAAAGACCAATTACCTATTGCCTGTTTAAACAAGAGAGGACAGTATTTTCATTTTTCAGAAAAATAATCTGACAAAATCACAAATAATTAGCACAAAATACACAAATCCAGACAACAGTATGGCCATCTGTGAGTACTATTTGACTAACCTGGAGGTGGGGATGTCACACTATTTGCTTGGAAAACATCTGTGCAGCAACAAATTGCAGAATTGCTAATTTAAAGACACCATCTATTCTGCTGTAAAGTTTCATCACTACCACCTACACAGGAAGCAGCAAATGAGTCAAAGCTGATTAGACTGATGAGACAGCTGTGCACTGAAATATCAGTGTTAACATGACATGTGTAGATTTTTCCTTTTTTTTACAACATAATGAACACAAGATCAAAGGACCAGTGTAAAAATCGATGAGAGGTGGCACAGAGTCAGTCAAAGCTTAGCTAAATATTTCATTGTACATAAATCACCTGCTTGCCTTTTTAACTGTACAGCTCTGCAGAATCAAAGTCACCACAAATGTCAACGCAACTGTGCATTTCTATTATATCATTAATAAATACCAAATTTGACAGCCCAAACTAGGAAACATTTAATTATTTCTTTTTTTTTCCATGAAATTTAATTATTATTAAATTAAACTGTCCATGAAATTACTTTGCCATACTAAATACTATACTAAAATGACAGGATTAACTGAATAATATAAAATGGTAAAACCCCATCATGATAAACAGTATAAAGTACCAGTGCACTAACAATAAATCTTCTTGTTTATCAATAATCAATAAGGGTAGTAATTCTACTTATTAGACATGCACAGAAAAACTCCTTTATCCACTTGGATAAATACTAAATAATACTGTTACTGACCAGTCTAAACACAAACGAGTGACTGCACAGCATCTCCAGGCAAATATATGAAAGAAAAAGAAACAGGAAACACTTGCCAACAACCTGTAGTTTTCAATGCCATGTCCATCCGCCCATCCATTTTCTACCTCTTATCCTCACATAGGGTCATGGGGGGCTGGAGTCTATCCCAGCTGTCTTAGGGTGAAAGGCAGGGTACACCCTGGACAAGTCTCCAGTTCATCACAGGACACATAGAGACAGACAATTAGCCAATTAACCAAATCCCCATGCATGTTTTTGGATGGTGGGAGGAAGCCGGAGTACCCGGAGAGAACCCACGCAGACACGGGGGGAACATGCAAACTCCACACAGAAAGGCCCCGGGCCAGGAATTGAACCCGGTCCTTGCTGTGAGGCGACAGTGCTAACCACTACACCACCTTCAATGCCATGTCACATGAGTAAAAATAAATAATAATTATTTTAATCTTAAGCTGCCATACTGTATTCACATTAAAATACAGTAGTTATTATTGTGTTTTGTAGCAGCCCTGGAATAATACACAGTACAGACAAGCAAATTACAGGCTGAAATGTAAATAATATAACATCGTAATGATTGATGATCTGCAATAGAGCAGTGTGTGCAATGCGTTCCTACCTTGAAGCCCTACACACCCACAGTGCACCGCACAGGTGTTTTTAAGTAGTTTGCTTGATTACAGGGTATTACTGGGTACAGATGGTAATTGAGTTGACATCTCTTTTTCTCTAGCATTAGTTTCCTTCAGCGTGGAAAAATATGAACGGAGGTCTAATCAGACAGAATATATTTAGCTGTGTACCAGCTGTATTTCAATGGAAGGTGATGCTGAGCTTGCTAAGCTAACTGGTTGATCGTTGTAGCTTCACAATTACTGTGCAGACTTAAAAGTAGTATTGATTTTCTGATCCAACCCTCAAAAGGTCAAATTATTCCTTAAAAAAGTCTCAAAATTCAATATTAGTTTTCTCTGTAATCTAAAATTAGCAAAACGTTATTCCAAAATGAGTGACAAGTCCAACATTTGTAACTAGAAAAGCACTCAAAGAGCACAAACCTCCGCCAAGGCAGCATAATGCCACGATTTTGCTCCTCTATGCACAGTTTTTTGCAATTATCACAGAAAATATTAATATTTGACGATAAGAATGTCAAGATTATAAATCAAGAATTGTTTTCTGGATATTTTAGAGACCAGTTGCATTGCTCTAGCTACTTCCTACATGAAGTTATGGTTAAAAACGCACATTTGACCTTGGTGACCTTGACCTTTTACTGATCTTGACCAAACTGAATCATGACTTCTGGATTCCTATATTAGTTTATTTACCTAATTAGGTGACGATTGGCTGAAAATTGTACACCCTGGAGCTTTCAGAAATATGCAAAATCTCCCATAAATTACTATGGCGTGACCTTTCATTTGACCTTGATGACTTGAATCTGATCCGATCACCACCAAAAATTAATCAGTTCTAAGTTATGCCACGTCTGACCAATCCTGAAAATTTCATTAACTTTTTGAGTTATTTCACCACACAGTTGATTATTTACACAATTGACATTATGTAGCATCATGATCATTCCTGTGGTGTTTGGAGTCATGAGTCTAATAGAAGTATAACATGTCAACTGAGGTGAAGACAATGAATACATGGAAATCACACAGCTGATATCTGTGACTATCCTGTGACCAAAACCATTAAATATGAAATGAATGGAAGGCATCCATCATTAATTATTATTATTACATCATTCTCTGTAAACTATTAGGTTTATTCCAGACCATGGCCCACAGTAACACAACGAAAGGAGCAATTCACCAAATTTAAGAGGACACTGATTTGTCTCCAGAAAATTGTTTTGTGTTATTTTTTTTTCCAGGCTGTATCTACCTGAGATTATATTGATGTTTAGGTGCTTTCTGGGGGAGTAAGTGCAATGAAAACCAGAAAAATCTTTGTGTAATCTTATCATGAAAGAGTCTATGGAGAGCAGCTGGTAGCTCAGCAGTGCAGCTCATTATGTTGCAGTGTTGAGAAATATAGAGTGGTAATTTTTTAATTTTCCCCATCCCTGAGTGTGTTTGCTTGTGTTACAGCATGTACTGTAGCTGTGCGTGTGTGATTTCCATTCAACAGGACCAGACAAAACAGAGTTCATCAAGAGCACAGCAGGATTTCACTTTACCCATGTTTTGCTTACATTTTACAGTGTGTGGCTATTGTGGTCATAATAATGGTGAAACTTTGATAAAACTGGTTGGTCTCATTTCAGTGGGATGTCTTCATGTCTGTATAACTGGTGTAACTACTCATGACTGGTAAAATCATTAAAACTGGCTGGTCTTTAATTTGATTTGTGTTTTCTTTGTGGTATATAAATGAAAATACAGATTTTATTGTTGAAAATGGAAGACAACAGAAATGAGTGACTGGGGATGAATGTTTTAAACTACACTGAGGTTTATTTGTCATGTTTCACTTCAGCCTGTGAAAACAGATTGTTGGCTCTTGTAGAAACTTAGTCTCATATTTGAGTGTTAGCAAGGAGACAGTTAGCTTAGCATTAAGATAGGTAGCCTTGTTCTGCTCAAATGTAAGAAAACTTACTTTCATACCTCCAAAGCTCACTAATTAACACATATATCTCCATATTTTAATCCAAAAAGTTAAGTGTAAAAATGTATTGACACAGCCAGGCCAGTTGTGTCCAGTCCGTATGCTAAGCTAAGCTAAGCTACGCTAAGCTAACAGGCGGCTGCCTCCATAGTGAGCACACAGATGAGTGGTACTGATGCTCTCATCAAACTCTTGACAAGACTTTATTTACAAGACTATTGATTGCATGACAGGAAATCATAGGATATACAGTATATTCCTCTGATGTTGAGAGTTAAACAAAAATCTCTTTAATTCTCCCACTTAAGACTCTTGCAATCCAAACTTTTTGTAATAGATATTAGAGCTGCAACAATTCATTGATTAGTTTTATTGATTAGCTGTCAACTATTAAATTAATCAGCAACTATTTTTGATCATCAATTAATCTTTTTTTTTTTTTTTTACAAGAAAGATACCTCAAAATTCTGATTCCAGCTTCTTAAATGTGAGTATTTTCTGGATTCTTACCTCATCTGTGTCTAAACTGAATTTATTTTAATTATGGATAAATATTTGAGGACGTGAGCTTGGGCTTTGGGAGTCACCAGTCTTTGTTCCCACCATTTCCAACATTTTATAGAGCAAAGAACTAATTGATTAATCAAGAAAATAATCAACAGATAATGGACTATGGAAACAATCATTAGATGTAGCCCTGACGCACATAAATATGTCCAAAGAAATCAACAGCTTCCCTTGACACACTGACTCAGATTATGTCCATTTTGGCTTCATCACCACTTATCTAGCGTAAAACACATCTAAAATACTTCTCTTTATGTTACTTGTGTTGTCTACTGGTGAAACACACTGAAGAATGAGAGGATTTACCTGTTTTGATCTGAGAAAGAGGGGGGCACCTCTCAAGTGAGCAGCTGTGATGTCATCTTAAGACCTAGACGCATGCTGAGCTGCATCCAGCCCAGACGGAGGCAGAGCGAGAGGAAAACACACCGGGCTGATGATGGGAGGATAAGATGCACGTACTGAGAGCCTTCTCTGAGACGACACTGTTCAGGTAGGAGACAAAAACAAAAACTGGCTTAGAGAGGAAACAACTGCAGCTGCAGCATCTGTCCACATCTCATCCCTTAAACACTGGCATGTTTCCTGCACTGCGTGTGTCATCAAAGCTGGGATCCTTAGATGCTGTTAAGGGGTGCATTTTGTTACACACCAGATAAAGAGATGAATAATTAAATGTCCCGTAGCAGTAGTTGGACAGGCCAGTGGATATTAAATTAGCAGATAGTAATACACAGCGATTGTGGGACAGCAGGGGAGGCTTTAAAGAGGGTTGCCCCTGCTGTGTCCATTCACTGGGAAGGAATGGGTGTGGCGAGTAGCAGCAGACCACTTGTCCTTTTCAGCCTCATCATTAATGTCGTTTACACACCTGCTAATGCCTCTTGGTGCACCAGACAACGCTGACGCTGCATGATCAAGGTCAGATTTAGGGGTACAGACACATTTTAATGAAGTGGAATAATCAGCAAATTATGAATGGGAATATCTGTGGCAATGTGAAAAGGGAAAGTGAGCCGCAGGGATTCCCTTGTAGCTCTATAACTCTTTTAAATAACTGCATATACAGTCCACACACGCAGTTTATCTTTCGGTAACATCAGTGACATGTCAGTATCTGAAATAACTCTTGTTGAAGTCATCTGTTTGTCGCTACATCTGTCAGAACAAACTGGATTCTGCCAGGACCTCATTTATACATTTTTAATAATCTAGATTATGAACACTCAAGCTGTTCCCCCGTTTCACCTCAGAGTGCACTGGTTACCCCTTCCCTGCTGTGCTTACAGGAGTCATAAATCAGTGCAGACTTGGACCGAAAGGAGAGAATCTATCACACCTATTTTAGACTCATTGCATTTTCATATTGATTTTAAAATTATTTTTGCTTGTCTAGACTTTTAGTGGGCAGCACGGTGGTGTAGTGATTAGCACTGTCGCCTCACAGCAAGAAGGGACTGGGTTTGATTCCCGGCCCTGGGCCTATCTGTGTGGAGTTTGCATGTTCTCCCCGTGTCTGCGTGGGTTCTCTCCGGGTACTCCGGCTTCCTCCCACCATCCAAAAACATGCATGTGGATTAGGTTAATTGGTTAATTTAAATTGACCGTAGGTGTGAATGTGAGTGTGAGTGGTTGTCTGTCTCTATGTGTCCTGTGATGAACTGGAGACTTGTCCAGGGTGTACCCTGCCTTTCACCCTAAGACAGCTGGGATAGGCTCCAGCCCCCCCACGACCCTATGTGAGGATAAGAGGTAGAAAATAGATGGATAGACTTTTAGTGAGGCAGCTTTCTGTTGTCAGGATCTAACAGCAGAGCTACATTGATTAATGGATTAGTACTGCCAACTATTTAGATAAACAAGAATTTCAATCAATTTGAGTAATTTTTCAGGAAAAAAAATGAATCAATTTGAGTCATTTTTAGAAAAAAAGCCTTTCAAAACAAACCATTTGAAAACATCATCTTGGGCTTTAGGAAACACTGATGCACATTTCTGACATTTTATGAGAAGGTTCTATTGCATTTATTTTATTGTTTTCATGTTTTTAAATGTTTCTTCCATCTATTTTACTCTTTGTGAATGGAGTGTGCTCTTATATATATATATATATATATATATATATATAAATATATATATAAAGTTCTTGTCCTATCATCAGCTTCAGGCAGCATTTTGTCCTTTTAACTGATGGTTGAACGTCTCTATTGCTCTGTCACCAACTAACAACTATCTGTTTCTTTCCTCAGGTACATGTTACGTGTTAGCCTATTTGATGGCCACACTTTATTGATCTGAAGGGAGGATAACTAATGCGACACGGGAAAGCAATTCATTTATCAAAGCTGCAGCATGAAAGGACCCTGTCCTGCAGCCAGCTAAAGCAGAAATCAAGAGCTGCAGTATCATCAGAGGAGGGAGTCACCACAAACAGATCCTGACAGAAGACTTTGTAGCACACTGATTCAGATCCTCTCTCTGGGAACCTTCTATCGCTCTGTGCTTTTTTGCAAAAGCGACTGCTGTAAATATTTACATGCCGTGTCTGGCCACCCTTGGAGATGGAGAACACCTTGAGATTATATGACTCTCTAACCTTTTAACTCATGGTAACAATCGTCAGACCCTGCAGGCAGGGCTCGATCTGAGACGTGGTTTTTTGGTTGCTGAAAACAACACAACTCAGTCAGTAGCTGTACTCCTTGTTTTGTGGCACTCTGGGCTGCAGCTCCCATTCCATGCTTGTCTACTTTTTCACTGTTGTATTTACAGGAGAAGCTCCAGACACATACATTCCAGGGAAACACGCCTACATGCCCATATATTGCCATTTTCCTGAAACTTTGCAAAAATATAATCACACATCTCCACCTGGTTTGCAAGAATATAATTCAGTGCATTCAACAATGCATTACAAATATACATTATATTTTGTGGATGTAAATATATTATAAATAATATGTTTCTCAGATGTCAAACACATTAGAGAAGCTTGTGCGTTAGTGAGGATAAGTACTAACGCCTATGTGTAGAATAACTGTTTACAACTACATAGTCTCCTCACCTGTTTGCTCACACACACCATGGGCTGCGCCATGTGTTCCCAGCTGGCAGACATGTGGACTTTGAGGGCGAGCAGGTCCGGCCGCAGGGCCATGGAGCTCACCACCTACCCACAGATGCTCCAGGGAGGCTACCACAGGGTGACGGGCCTCCACTACACATCCTCGTTCTCAGATGCGGAGGACTGTTGTGATGACAGCAGCTCAGGTAGCTCTGTCACCTTGGACTGGCAGACACAGGTCACCGATGGCTGACACCTGACCTACAGGTGTCATGCAAACAAGATGTAAATAAACATGATAACATGTATTTGCAATAAACATGATGATGGAGCTGAAGGAAAAATAGGATGGATATTTTATCACCCTGACATCCAGTAGTAGAAGAAATATTTATAACATCTTTAACTTATGTACAAATACCACAGTATCTAAAAACACACCATTACAAGTAAAAGTCACACTTCCTCAATTAAAAAGAACTGAAGTATCAAAAGTAAAAAATACTAGATACAACAATTGCATTTTTCTACATTATATGTATGATGAGACTGTATAATGTATCATTATATAAAATCTGAATCTGTTAATTAGTAACTATTGTTTTAAATGGGTAGTATAAATTGCAACATTTCATACTGGAGTAAAAGTATAAAAAATGGAAATACTCCTAAAATATTCCTAAAACCTTTTAAATGAAACATTTTCATAATACTGTACTGTGTAAAATGATGACAGGAGATGATGTTGAGCAAGCAGTTACAACTGGAAGTTTCCCTTGTTTTGCAACCAGCAGCTCAGCCCACATTTAGCCAGCAGCCTCAACATTTCCTCAGCATCACAAAACGAAAAATGCAGACATGCTGGCTCAAAGTCAACGTTTCTCTTCAGAGATAGATCCTAAACTTGTGCAGTTCCTCTTTTCAAATGGAGGTTCCTGTATTTCCATGTTATGCTACCCTATACTTAAACAACAATTTATTGTACTTTTACAGGTGTAGGTATTAGTTACGTGTTGAATGATATTAAAGAAAAACTAAAAACTAGTAAAGTTGGACGCTCCAGGAGCTTTGTAGTAATTAGCATGTTAGCTAGGTACTGGGTGCACCTGTTCGTGCGGCGACTCTCAGGGTGTGTTTGATTTGTGTCACTTGGTTGGGTGGTGCATTACTTACTTAATGAATAACTACCGGGTGAAACGCCAAACCGTCTTCAGACAGAGGACTACCGGCGACACAGGCCATATAAACCGTGTATAGACTGTAAAAACAAAAACACCGTGGCCGTCTCTCGTTACTCACGTTCAACCAACTGCGATTGGCTGGAAACGGTCACATGGTAACAGTTGCCTTCAGGCGCTGATGACAACCACGCGTTCACGAAACGGTCAAAGTATCGTACATTGAGCGTTTTTTGGGATTATTGATCGTATATCGTACAGAGGACCAAATTATAGTGCAAGTACGATCATTATCGTACATCTGGCAACACTGAGGGTCAACGCTAGATACCTGCTGCGCATGTGCAAGGTGAAACAAGTCTCCATACCACTTCTTACCAGCAGGTGGCGCTAGTCTGGATTAATTGTAATAAAAGGAGTGCAATAATGCCCCCAAAATTACGTCTTAGTACAGCAAAATGTAACAATTAGAGATAATTATTTAAAACACAAAAATATACTATTAAAGTTATTAAAACACAGTCTACATCACCTCTACAACAATAAAAGCTGCTTCTATAAAAATGACTCTATCATTGCCTGTGTGACTTTGTAAATGTGGAGCCTCGGGCAGCTAATTTTGGCATGACGAGCCCTGATTTAGTCTTCAGTCTGTGATTCAGGGAATTGTGAATGAAACATTTCCACAGTTTAACCTGCCTTCATCACTGGAGCGAGTGGGAGGAGGCATCACAGGCAGTACAAAAAGCCTCCACCCTGCCTGTGGCTCACTCTCGCTTTTAAATGCCCACACGCACCAGCGCTCTTAGGTAAATTCAGACCAAACCATGGCAGGAGTGATAAAAAATGAAGTTTTCTCCTGTTTTCTTTTCTACGGCGTGCTTCTAGTGATCAAAATGTACATTATAGCGATAATAACGGGACAAGTGAGGCTGCGTAAGAAGGTGAGTGACTGTAGATTATGGAAAGGAGGATCAGTGCGGAGAAAAGGGAAACTTTCACTGACAGTGTACTTTTCTTCCTCTCTGAAAGGCTTTTGCCAACCCTGAGGACGCACTGAGACACGGAGGTTTACAGTATCACAGACAGGATCCATATGTGGAGAGATGCCGGAGGTGAGAGAGCAGAAACTGCCACAGCTTTTAATTTGAAGGAATATTTATTTTCAAAGTTATTATATTTGTAAAAACCGAGACTACCCAGTTATTTTTTTTTTTTACTGAATTTGTCCAGAAGGAAGTATTCAGAACCTTTACTTTAGTAAAAAGTAGCACTAAGCCTACCATAATGTAAAAAAATCTATCATTAATGTATCGCCTTTAAAGAAAAACAGTACAGTGGAGTAAAAATGCACTATATCTGCCTCTGTACTGTAATGGAGTAGAAGTACAGAGGCATAAAATGGAAAAAAAAACACTGTAAAGTAGGCCTACCGCTGGTTTGTACTACAGTATTTCAGTACATCACATTATACAACATCCACATGATGATCAGTCCCTTTGTATCTGATCAATATAGTAATATGTTTCAAGGTTCCAGTATGTTATCAGGTTTTATACTGGGCTTTGCTACCTTGCATATTATAAATCTGCATGATTCAAGTCATGAAATAATTTCCCATTATTTAGAAATGTTTTTTTTTTTCTTTTTTATTTCCTCCGCTGGTTTTCAAGTGTCAGCAGCCTGTGGGTGTGCTTCACTACTTTGTTTGAACTTGTCAGAAAATAATCCATGACAGCAGAGAGGACAGCACTTTTTTATGCTCGTAAAAAACTTTCTCTTTTCCTTCGTTTGTGTTTTGTTTTTTCTTTCCATGCACTTGTGACATGGAAACAACTGTGCATTATTTATTTATTTTTATTTTTAAAGAAAAATCTTCACTGTTAATTTATGTTTGTAAATTGCTACTACATGATGTACTCCAGCAGTCTACAAACTTCACTAAGATAAATGTGCTGTTTCTACAAGAACTGTGAGGGCAGATCTCCTGGAATAATATTATTGAAAGGTTGATGGAGTGGGAGGAGGGGAAGGAAATAGTGCAGCTGATAAGTAGCTAGTCTGACTGGACTGCAGGAGCATATGAGAGAAGCAGGTTTTGTCCAGGCTGAATTTAACTAATGAGCCACTTCGGTGAGGGATCACAGAAGCCAGTGTTAGACGAGCAAAGATTTCACCCTCCAGTTTACCAGCTCAGGTAGTTGAACATTACCAGATGGTGAAAATGTGTGACTAACATGAAATCACCTTCTCTCTGCCGCAGGGCTCATCTTAACGACATGGAGAACATCCTCCCTTTCCTCTTCTTGGGTGCTATCTACTCCTTGATTGGACCCTCGCTGGCTGTAGCTCGACTTCACTTCCTGGTTTTCTTCTTGGGTCGTGTGTTGCACAGTGTTGCCTACCTGTTGGCCCTGCGAGCACCGACCCGCTCTGTGGCCTACTCCATCGCACAGATACCCTGTATCTCTATGGCTCTCCAGATCCTGATGGCAGTGGCGGCGTATGCCTGAATAATCCAGACAAGAAGGGATTGAGCTGAAGGCTGCTCTGACTGGAAAGAGGGCAATCTGTGACCTATGTTGGAAAGAAAAAGCAGGTGGAGGATTACCAGAGAGGCCTCCAAGAGAAGAATGTCAGTGAGAGTGCCATGTAAGGTGTGCAATGACAGCACAGCAGGGCTTTGTGAGAGTTTGTATTTTTATTGTTTTATTTCCAACGTTGAAATGTGAGAATCTTGTACTGTATTATTTACAATGCAAATGAAGTTTGTTGTTTTTTTAACCAGGTTGTGTTAAATGACCTGATGGAATTTAAAAGTCATAAAGAGTTGTAGATTTTTAGTTTAAGACACTTTTCTACACACTGTACGTTCACCCCTGCTCCCCTTTTGTGTTATTACACACAACATAGGCCACCATACCTGTGGTGTTGTATCTTCCATGGCCTCGTCTGTTTCGTGTGTGGATATTCCCTCTGTTGTGTTAATTTTTCTATGTTCAGCAAAAGAATAATGGCTCCTGACATTAGGACTGATAATACTGCTTTTTGATGCTTTTACTGTGAGTCTCTCAAGTTTTAAGGGAGAGAAAGAAGGAAGAAAATGGTGAAGGAATTTTATCTGTGAAAACCTATTTTTTCTAATAATTTATTGTTCAATTTAATGTATATAGTGATGTTTTTAAACCCCTTGGTGCATTTTTGTAGACAATAAAACAATTTGCATGTGCAACCAAGTTTACTTTGATGCATGTTCATTTAGTAGTTTAGCAGTTTCTTTCAAGATGACTCATTATGCTTCCTGTCCTTTAGTGTTTTATGACGTTTTTATGTATGTAAAAAGCCTAAAGTCCACACAAAAGCGAGTTAAAGCATGTGAACATGTTATATTAGAAACCTCTCTTGTATAAAATACAAGTATGAACCTGAAAATATCCATAATAGATCCTCTGTAATTGTCTTGTAACAGAGAGATCACTGAGTGCTTCGACAGCAGTGTGTTTGGTGAGGGGGGCCGGGCCCCTGTGTGTTTGTGAGAGTGAGATGATCCAGACGTCCATGGCAAAGCCCCAAGCATTCCTCCACCTATTATGTAAGACCTTTGGCTGTGCTGCTGTGCTCACTGTCATATCCTGGGGGGCCGGGGAGGGTGCTGGGAAGCTGTAGATATAATTAGACAGCTACGTGCCCAGTCATGCGTTCATATCAAACATAATTAAAGCATGTGTGGTCTGCATGTCAACCTGCTCTAAACACCTGTTGCATCATTGAAATGATCTGTTTTTTATCATATTTCTTGGTTGCTCTTCCTCACCACTGTGCGACTGGCGTGACTTTGGCTCTGACCAAAGTTTTCCTAGCCCTAAGATGAATCCCGTCTCCTGTGATGACTAACCTTGAAATTACAGAGCTGTAAAGTCTCGTGACTATGGATTTTTTTTATTCCAAACAAAAGAAAACTAGCAAGCCCTGAGACTGTGGGAGGACTGGGAAAAGCCTAATCCTGTCTTTGAGTGAATGAGCATTAGCAATACATGAGACTGTGGTTGAAACATAAAGCTAATGACATGTCAGGGACAGAGGGGTGTGACTACATCCTGAATGCGTCAGCGGTGGTGTCGTCTCAACCTGCACATACCCTCTGGGTGAAAGGAAACTAGGCCTTTCCTACTCACTTCACGTTTCCTCTTTTTTTCAACTGATCAGTGTGATGATCAACTTGAATAACGCCTGAGTCACACACACAAAAATCACAGGCCACAAAGTGATTAAATGTGTTGCCTAACAGGGAATTTATGGCGACATAAATATGTTACTTTCTCCTTTTTGTTCCTGTCAGATCACTGTTTCAAAAGCTTTGTTTTCATGGCCCCTGGCCGCTCCCTGTCCAGATATCAGTTTATATTGGCTGGGATGGTCTGTTGTTCAGAGAGTGTAGGCTTGTCTTCTTCAATAAAGAGAGCCAGAAAAAGATCAGTTAGTTGCAGCACTTTCAGAAACAAAGAAACTTTTTTTGGGGGGGGGGTTGATTCCAGATAACTAGGAACTCTGGATCCTGGGAACCATTGTCTTGGTACTTAACAGTCAGCTGGGGCAAGGATTGAAAAGGTATTAGCACCAGAATTTTAACTGAGCTACAGATGTTTGAAATCTGATCAAATCTGAGTTGATGCTTTTCGGCATTTTGTTTCTCACCACAGGCACTTTATCTGGTGCCTGATAGCATCTAATATCTCTGCAGACAACTCTGTTTCAACCCGCTGGTGCATTTATTCCAAAATCAATTTAAACTCTGAGCACAAACAAGTCAAACAGTTCAAATTTCATAAATATTTATTACATATCAATGAACAGAATCGACTACTTTCACAGCAGTGGTCTACAGCACTTGTTTAAAATAATTGCTCAAATAATAATAATAATAATAATAATAATAATAATAATATAGTTCAGTTTCATTTGAGGCCACATTTGATACACAAACATTTACAAGTAGTACTTGGCATTAAAAACAATGGCGATACAATATTTTAAGACACTTGGTGTTTTTTTTGTTAATTTTCTTTCATTTTGATATCACAGAGAGGTTCAGCAACAGTCCAAACAGTAAATAGAGATTCAAATACAAAAAAATAAACAAAACAAATTTAAAAAAAAAAACAAAAAAAAACGGTGAAAATGCCAAGGGGAGGTAGGAACGAAGAGTACTTGACAGAAATACAGGAGAAATAGGAACGTCATAAGTGGGACAGACCCCATCACCCACGCTCACTCAGAGTAATAAACACTTAAGTAGAGTAGCTTTGTAAAAAAATCCCGTCCCTGTCCTTCTTCTTCCCGTTTTAGTTTTTCTGAGTCGTATTGGAGGAGTTAACACTGAGACAGGCAGAGCAGAGGAAAGGTGTGAGGAGGAGGAGGAGGCTCATGCAGGGTGTGAAGGCTGCTGTGTTGTGAAACCACCACACAGAGGTGCTCTAATACCTACAGAAGCAGAGTCACAACCACTGCTCCCAGGTGTGTTGTCCTACCTGCCAGTGCACCCTGAAGGCTCTTTTGGATTTACTGGCTAGAGTTCATCACACTGTTAAGACTGAGCACTCACTCTGACTCACTAGCCTGATGTCACTTCCTCAGTACGATGGAAAAAGCCTGTTTATATCGGAGAAGGCTGCTGGCTGTACAGCACATACAGCTTTAACAGCATTGCTTGAAAAGCTGGGCTCTATTGTTTGATGGATGGCAGGGAGCTGAACTGCCTCACTGGCTTAACTTTACATGAAGGAGCAGCTGAGCAGAGCATGATGAGCTGTAATAGTAGATAGTGTGTATGAGTATCATTATATTCTATCACCAAAACCTGTGTTGCTCTGCCTTAAAGCCTTATGTGACAGTAATTTCATTAAAATGTCAGCTTTTTACACATTTAAACCTGTAAGCACATGCTTCACCCATCATGTGAACATGCACAAGTCAATTTATAAAAGTAGTTTGTCGTTTGAAGAGCCATTTATTAGAGGTTAAACGGAGAGGCACCATACTATAGCTCATTAGTCAAAGACTAGAATTCCTTAGATGTTTACATTGTGAGAGAGTGGACTCTGCTGAAAGCACTGCTGTAAAATGTGTGACTGTGGTGTCAAAAGTCTCCTTTTTTCCTGTGTTTAGGTGAAAAATAGTGGACGATGAGCTGAAACTGTGGGAGTGAAAAGAAACTTAGGACGTTCAACCTGTTCACTCTGTGATGTCACCTGATCATACTCCATCCAGTCATTCAAATTAAAATGCTCATGTTAATGTTTTGGAACGTATAGAAAATGAAAACATTGAGCTTCTGTATTGAACGGTGTTGAAGTATTTGGGTGCCAAAAATGAGAAAGAATAGCACAAAACTGCTTTTCAGGTGATTGATAAAGGTTTTTTCCATGGATAATTTTTTAAAATTATTTATTCTTAATATTGAGTCGAGAGAGCAATTTCATAAAGGTACAACTATTTAAAGTATAGTTTTCTGTGTGTATTTGAAATGGGTCACTTTGTAATGTTTTTTTTTTCTCTTTTTTAAATAATTGGGAGCACTTCAAAATCTGTTACTTTTCTGCACACATCCACATTTAAAATATTTCACTCTTTTTTTGTTGGCTTACATCAAGATATACTGTATTTTGACTGAGTTTTTGTGCATGATTAATAGTTGTCTATAATTTCTTTGCTGTGCCTTTCATATTTTGATCCATCACACATGACAGTCTTGTAAGACACACAAACTTCTGTAATTTCCAATACATGAAGCAAAGGCAGCTCAAGTCAAATTTAAGTCTCATTCTGTGGGTTAAAATGTTGAGTCCAATGTGATTGTTTGACACACTGCAGTAATCTAATGAGGACTACAGTCATGGCTGCTGCTGTCAGACACCATACAGTGGCTGTTAGAGATGCAGTTCAGTGGAGGATGCTGGGAAATGGCACTTGTGGGAGACTTCTCCTCTTTAGCCCTGTCTACCTGCGTACTGGGAATAAGAAGAATAATAAAGACTAATATGTGCAGAAAGCATGAAACATCATATTTTCACTAAATATGGGGATAAAATGGATTTTTATAATATATCCATAAATATGATTCACAGGCATGACAGGCATACACGCCTGTCACTGTGTACGCATTTTCATGTATAAACAGATGTACACATACATATGCATATCATACAACATTAGAAAGTGGATTGGAAATAATCACATAATAATCAACACATATTAAGCTCTAGTGACCGCGGGGGGCATTGTGAATGCAGAGACTTTTGTCGTGCCTCAGTGCGCAGATTTACATTCAGTTTGTGGTTTGGGATCAAACCGTTAACGGTACCTCAAGGCTGTGAATCTGAATAAACCACGGCATCGTGCACAACCTCACTGCCTCTTTGGGTTATTTGCTGCAGAGCAACACAAACACCCAACACACAGTGGCTCGCAAAAAACAAACACACACAGACATCTCTCTCCCACTGCACCTATCTTGATGGATGGGGAGACCCAAGATTCAGGGATCTAGAAATAAGAAAAAAATATCCCACAAACAACAAATTAAAAGCAAACAAACCAAAACAACAAAACAATGGTGACCGTACGCCAATGGGTGGGCAGAGAAGTGCTCGGCGGGATTGTCTTTACTTTAGGTCCAGGATATCTTCTTCAAAGGATGTGGAGATGGCGAACGCGTTGGCGAGCGTTGGGCTCTCCGCACGCAGCACTGCTTTCTCCGGCTCGGCCTCTGAACTGGACGAACAGTGCAGCTGGACGTCCAGGTCTGTGTCAACAGACTCGGAGGCTAACCTGCTGCGCACAGAAATACATGACTCGAGCTCCTACTGCACTATGCAACTGTTAAATGAGCATTTCTGCTGGATCTGTCACCTGTCACTGTTTGTTGATGTCAGTGCTCGTGCTTTGGGGTCTTCCTCTGCGTTCTTCTTGCTCATCTTCCTCTGTTTGACCGTCCCACTGTCTGACTTCCCACTTGGCTCCTCCGTCAAGCCTTCATTGGTGCAAAGTAACAGAAAATGTACAATATCTTTTCAATATTAGGCTACAACTTTACACTTATATATTAAAAGAGCAAAAAAGAATCAGCTGTACTGCTTGAAGTTGGCTGAAGACATTCACACCTCATCAGTTCACTTATATAGTGTACTTTACAATACGCCTCTATGTTTCCCTCTGCTTCCAGTCTTTATTCTAAACTAGCCAGCTGCCAGCAGTAGCTTCATATGTAACATAGAGAAATGTGAAGGTTTTCTATCTATTTTATTTACCGAGCAGCTCCTTGCGGGTGCGACTGGCTATCTCTTTGATCTCCATGCGGGACAGCGAAAGCGAGTGAGTGGCGGAGATGAGGGGGGTCGGGGGCACCATGGTGGGGGCCGGCGTCGTCAGCACCTTGTTCACCAGGGGGGACTTGAGGGGTCTTTCAATGCTGCGGCCCACCAAGTTACACAGAGGGATCCTGAATATATGCTTACATGCTGATTCGCCTTGGAGGAAGAAACCAGAGGAAGACGAGGATGGAGAAAAGAAGAAAGTCAGAAAGAACAGAGATTGAGACAAGAAACAAGATCAAATGAGTAAAGATGGGATTAGTGTGGAACACAGAAACAGGGTGAGAAACGAGTGGCAGTTCACGAGAAATGTTTGAAACTCCTGGTGTGAAGCACTTAAATGCTTTTGCATGTTTCAGCTCATTAGATGGACATCCCATATGTTTTTAGACAGCCACTGAACATGCATTGTCAAGGTATTTTAGAGAAATAATAATCATGGTAATGCATTTGGAAGTAACAACACCTTTTTTGAACTAGTTTGAAATAATTTGATGTTTTTGAGTTATAGTCTAAAATTTAGATATACCACTCTCTTTTCTGTCCAGTAACAAGGGGCATTCAGACTTCTGCCCATGCATTGGCTAGTAACAGTTGTACTATCTGACTCTAATGTAGCTAATGCTAATGCATGACTTGCAAAAACTGTGGCTAGCTGTTTCCCCATACTTCTAGCTTCATGCTAAGCTAACTGCCCTCTTAAATATCTTTCCATTTACAGAAAAGACATGGCAGCATTGATGACTATTCTCCAGCAAGAATGGGAATTTTCCCAAAATGACAAACACAGTTCATCTGAAGCCCTCCTCGTGGTGCATCCAAGGGCCCTCTAACAGCCCTCACAACACAAACAGTGAGTGAACATGAGGTGAACTGGCCACTTCATGTATTTAAAGAATCCATGAATGCGCCATTGCAAAGGGTTTTCAAAACATAAAAACAAGTGTTTATTGTGAAGAATAACTGACCTCAAGCAAGTTTCAAGCCTCTGTAAGTCGATTTTCACAGCGCAGTAAAACTAATGATAAACTGCTGGAATGTAAGAAATTTACCTAAAAACTAAAACATGTAGAAAGACCTTTTTGTGACTGACTTTAGAGGTTGACAAACTGATACAACAGAACCAAACTTCCATATTCAAAGCCATATTTAGTGAAACAGCATGTGATCTTAAAATTAATCATCCTTCCCACAGAGAGCTGTGTGACATAACTGTTAAGTTGTAGCCGTTTATAGCAGACCATCTATTATGCAGCAGCGACTATAAAGGCTTAAAGTCTGTTTGGGACACATTAAATGGATGTTTGGAGCTTTTCAAATGGCACAAACTGCAGTGTGCCAACCTGCAATGCTTAATCGTGCCATTGGAGAGCAGTATTGCAGTTGAGGCACGCTGATAGTAACATGGACCAGACTGAATCAATGTGGAGGCTGCACAAAGAGGACCATCTCATCTGAAATGTCAGCAGGTGAGAGGTGAGTAAAGAGCCATGGAGAAAAATAGAGGGGCACTGCTGGTGTCTGACAGGTACACTGTGTTAGCGTTGTTACAGATCCTCTCCTGTACCTGCACGGTCATACAGTGAAAACGTCAATAAAAACCAAAATGCGGGGAGAGCATGCAGTTATTTGGAATATGTAATCACAGAGATCATATATTCCACATGTGTTTCTGGACCAGGGGAAGTGTCACACTGCATCACACTGGCAAACTGAGTATAAATATATTACAGTGTTTTCAGCACTAATTGGCGAATTCTCTGCAGCAGAGAGATATTTAGCTGCAGATCTTTGGCATGTCTTTTAAGCCAGTGGAGGGAGGTGGACCCACATCAGTAACAGCATCTTATTCACATTACTGATGCGATTACATCAGATGAAACCCTCCCCAAGGAGCAGAGACGGCAGGCACACAGGCAGTAAGAGGATGGGATTTTTGTCAGCACCCCTTCTCCCTCATCTTCACCCCCTCAGCCCAGATTGTGGCACCGCTGTTTGGACTACCACTTTGGATCGAAGAGAGGGCTGACAAAAGTCTCCATGGCGACAGTGCAATCTGTAAATCATGCTGCGGCAGACGTGTCTTCTCCTTCCCTCTTTCCCTTTTTCTCCCTCCTTCTCTCCCAACCTCCTGCTTGTACACAACCCCTCCCATTCTCTCTAGCACTCATCGCATACCTTTTCTACACCCCCTATCCCTCCAATTTAAAAACCCTCCTTCTGGATCGACGTTATCTCCTCTGCCTCAATTTTTCTTACTTTGCACTCTATCACCTTTTTCCCCTCTCACTTATGCTTTAATTAGTTAAGACATAAGGGGGATGGGGAAGACATAATGTTCACTTAACATTCAACCGACGTTCAAGTCAACATGCCGCCTCAGAGCAGACAGGGTGGTACACTGTGGGAGCATGTGCATGTTAGTGGGGCAGCATTATGAGCATTATTTATCATGAGCTGAGGACGAGTTGTGGAGAATCCTGCAGTACCTTCGGCATCCTTAGACATGTACAGGGAAAGCTTGGTACCATAGGGGATCCGTATAGAATCTGAACCAGGGATGAAGAACAGGGTTACACAAACTGAACACACACCATAACACACATTTACACACTCACACACACATACACACAGTAGATTCTCTGTGAGGCGTATGACTCCCAGTGATGTAGCATTAAATGCATAACCAGCTAAAACAGGAAAGAAAATTGGACAAATGATTACCTGAATCATCCTAAAAGCATAAAGCTTGTCCTCAGCTAATTGCAGCAGCGACAGTCAAACCTTCCTCCCTGTTAGCCTTAATGGGACCCCTAAATACCCACTCCTGTCAGGAAAGCACAGAAGGGCTGCCGTGATGGTGCACACAAACAGGACATTTCAATATTGTTTTCCTCGAGCTTTGTCCTTCCCTGCAGCCATCAGAACTACACAGATGCATCTGAGGACGACTTTGTGTCCTTTTTAATGGCTAGAAAGTCTGATGAACAAGGAGAAGTTGTTGTGATCCATCAGCCTGGTGTGCTTTTGCTGAATGACAAACCTGTTTGTCATTACCCAAACGGAAAAGAAATAGAAAAAAAAATATTAAAAAAATGTACTGAAATTCATGACTAGTATTTGAAATAGTATGATTTATTCTTGAAAGTGGCCACTTTTGCATTGTTTTCATACAATATAATAAAAAGAAGTATGAGGATATTGTATGTATCATTCACTGTTGTATGCTTCACATACAAGTTTCATACAAAGGAAATCTCCTTTGTATGAAACTTGTATGTGAAGCATACAACAGTGAATCTGGATATAAGATCCTTAGTAAATTTAAACAAAATGAAACTTGTATGATTTGGGTATCTATCAGAATAGTATATGACAGTAATGATACATACAATATCCTTTGTTTTTTCTGTTTCTTTTCCGTATAGGTAAGGACAGCAACGCATCACAAATACAGTGTATGTTCAATGTTCAGACAGCTGTGTCAATCTGGAAGAGGCGAGTTGTGGGGGGAGGGGAGACTCTGGTCAAATACTCAATAAAAGATGGAGGAGGGAGTAAAAGTGGGCTGGAGGGTGGGAGGTAGAGGCTCGTATCGATCCTCAATCATCTTTGAAAGCATTCTCAGCATCTTATTGTGTGCCTTGAATGGTGCAGATGGTGGGAGGCATGTGGGTGATTAGTCTGTTCCTCTTTCTGTAATTTAAGGTATATCAGAGTTGAAAGGATTATAGCAATGCTTTTGAATGTTTCAGGGCTTTAGCCACAGATTACATTTAGATAACTGCCAACTATTTTCAATATCATTCATTCCCTACCTGTAGTAGGGTTGAAAATCAATATGCAAGAGAATTGATCACAGTCCATTGTGTTGCCTTGATGTTTGTCAATGTCAGTTTATCATTGCATTACTATACAATATGGATGGTGGTTTGGTAAATTGGTGTGCTCTTAGATGAGATTTGAGGATCCACCAATAAATCCCGTGAAAAAACAACAATGACTGTTAATCAGAGTGACATATGGTAGGGTTACAATGTCCCTCTGAGCAGCTCAGACAAAGAGCATGTTTTCATATTATGTCTTATGTACAGCGAGAAAGGATGAGCCAATAATGATGGAGGAATGAACACAATTAAATATCTTGGCCTAAAAACGACACATGATTCAGCTGTGACAAACTCTGGAGGAGAAATGCTTCGGCTTCAATGAACCATTCTGCTGAGACGCTGATGTAAATGCATCTTGATCTCCAGGCTAATACAGCAGCATCCAAAGTCAAACAGGTCCGCAGGCAACGTTGACATTTGGAAACCAAAGCTACTACTCTCAACAACCTCTGGCGCTTTTTTGTTTTTTTACGCTGAGCAGGGCTTACCATCACCAAGTGGCGAAGGGAACACTGGCATCTCGTAGCCGGTGGGCGTCTGTGGGGAACTCTGGGAACTGGTGTCTCTCGAACTGCAGTTGGAGGCTGAGCTCACTGGAGCCGAAGAAATAAAATAGATGTCTGACTGTGGGTGGAAAAACAGAGCGACAGAGAGAGGAAGTTAGGTCAATACAGAGACAAGGCCAACATGTAAAGACACCAGGAAATATTATGCTAGAATGTGAAACGGAAAGAAAAAAGAAAATCAAAGCGATCCAATGAAGAGGGAAAGTATTTGTGTTATGCCAGGTGGTCTTTTAAAATTCTCTATGTATATGAATTATGAGCATGTTATTGATTTGTAACCATACAGATTGCCAGCCATATTTCCCACCAGGGTAATAAAGATTGATTGAAATGAGAGAGAGCTGAGACAGCAGAGTGAGGTCTTCTAACACTAGAAACACTCACAAGCTAAAAGAACTCCCGTGTTTTACGTTCATAGTGCATTTCTACTTCCAAGTCACCTGACATAAACACATAAAGTCATGAAATATCATACGTTGTTGACAAAAGCAGGACATGGACACAATATTGTAATAGCTGTCAATCATACTGACCCGTGAAGCTGCCAACTGGAGCTCTGGGACCACAGCTGTGAACACAAGGTTGCCGTTGACCACCAGTCGGATCTCAATGGAGTCCGTTGTGAAGGCCAGGATGTAAGGAAATGCACAAACTGCAAAGACAGCAGGAGCATACAATAAAACCAGTGGCAAATGACCAACGGGGTGCTTTAGGGAGAGGAAATTTTCCCAACTCCCACAATACGAGCCATTTCACCCAGAATGGTATTTATGAATGCCACCATTAGCCAGTGATGTATGCAGAGATATAATCAAGCTCTGGACTCGTCCCCTATCCCCTGTTCAATGTGAGACAGACAACAATGAATTGTTCTGCAGCATTGAAATATCAACAAGTAAAGACAATATTCAGTAAAACCCTCAAACAGACTGACAGCTGCAACATGACAGGAGCAGAGGAGTTAAAGGGCTTGGACATGATCGAGCAGTTATGTTTTCGAAACAAGGTTTGGTTGACTGGACGGAGGGAAAGTGCCAAGATCGAATGTGGAAATGTATAGCTTTTGTTATATTTAGTCCACGATCAGCTGCTTGAGTGAGAGTGAACCTAAACAGGAGCAGTAAAAACTAAAAACAATGAGAGGAAAGACACTAAAATGCTCTGTGGAGCTGAGAGGACCGACTGTGTGGACAACCTCTCACATAACACATATTTATGGTTAATTGTTGAAATATAAATATTGATCAGTGTTGCTTTCACACAGAGGCTATCCAATATGTTTCAGTATGTTTGTTTTATTAGCCAGCACACTTTGTTCCTGCTTGTTTCAACGTGTGAAAGGAGGCCAGCAGCATGCTGTTGTCAATGGGGTCAGGGTTACAGGTTCAGCACCAATTCTATTTGCTTTTCATCACTTCTGCATTCATGAAAACAGCCACAAGCACAGACACGTGTACACACGTGCACACAAACACAAATGATCACACTGGGCTACACGTGGTGTTTCCATGGTGACAGCAAGCTCAGGCCAGGCCAGCAGCATGAGCCGGGTGGGGCCCTATTATTGTTGCCGTGGTTACCTACCAATAGCATTTGGCATCTGGTTCCAGCTGAAGTGGAAATCCGAGGTGTTGGACTGGATCATCGGTGTGGAGCCATTAAATGGACAAACTTTCTTATAGTAGCAAATATCTGTCAGGAAAATGTGAGGAAATTAATTCAGCAGTCAAATTAAATGATTCACTTTCCTCCATTTACTGTTACTGTTACTATTATCCAGTCATTCATTCATTCAAAAAAAAGAAACAGATCAAGTCAGTGGCTGCATTTTCATAATCAATCTCTTTGACTCTTAATATTCTGGAGCAGTCTGTGCAGCGGCAGAGGAAAAAACATTAAGGCTCAGCTCTGACAACAGAGACCTGAATCAAATAAGATCTGAAGTATTCAGAGTTCAAGGAAGACTCACAATTGTAACACAGCAGCAGACCCGCCTCCCCGTCTTCATACACATCAATAGCTGCTACAAAATTTACCTGCAGGCAAAGATGAGTCAGTTCAGTGAATCATTTCAACGAGATCCAAAGGTCAGGTGTGAGAGAGAAATAATGCCAGGTCACATAGCCACAAGGCACTGGGTACCCAATATAAATATAAAAGATGCATCTCTGCAAGCATGTGTAGCTCGTTTGGTTTACTCTCTCTCTCTCTCTCTCTCTCTCTCTCTCTGTCTCTCTCTCGACAGAGAAATGGTTAAAGATGGTTTATTAGAACAGCTGTTCATCCTCCAGCCTACTCATTCATTCCCCAGCTGGTGGTTGTGAATGACAACGTGTTGATTCACACGAGCTGCTATTCAGCAGGTAAATAAAGCCATTAACTGGGCCACCTGGAAGTCTCAGCTCAGAAAACCATTATAGGGTTTGCAAGTGTGTGTGTGTGTGTGTGTACCCTCACCCTGTTGGCATCTACATGATGTAGCCGGTAGGCATCGCCAGTGCTCTCGTTGATCAGGTCAAACTGATGTTTATAGGCCACACAGATCATATTGTCGTTTTCCCCCGTCGGACCATCCACCAACGCCATCACCACCGGCGGGTCACACAGACAGATCTCCTAGAGGGTGGATGGTACATGATAATTCAGTGATCACAAACACAGACAGATTGGTTTGGTTGCTTTTAAAGATTCACTGTGTATGTTTGTCTGTATATCATATTTTAATGATTTAGGACAAAGCTTCCAGTCTGACAACTTGATATACTGTATATATAATAAAAGGGTAATAACGCTCATTCTGGCAAATTGGCAGTATCAAAAATATGCTGAACAAGCTGTACCCGTATGTACTGAAACTCCTCCACCGGTGAGTCTGCACCCGGGGCGACAGCACTGAAGCCTTCGAAACGTGGATGTTTCCTGGTGATGAGGAGGAGTTTGTTCCTGATTGCTGCGACTATCCTCAGCTCTGAGCCGTGGTGGGTGTTGATGGAGTACAAATGACAGCCTGGGACAAAGAGGAGGAAGGTGGAGGGCAAGAGATGGAGAGACAGACAGTACATTGGACATGTGCTGTGCTGTAGGTGGTGTTCCCTGGCATCATCTGCCAGATCAATGCCTCCACCACAGAGAGCTGGCATGACACCAGCAGCAGGTCAAAGGTTTGCACTGCTAAAAGGACGCTCATAAAGGTCAACATGTCTCAGTGCATTAAGAAGAGATAATAGCCAGTATAAACGGGAGAAATACTGCAGATGAATCAAAGAACATATGTTTTCCTTGTAGGGTTCATTTGTGCATGCAACATTACATTTACTCTTGCATGCCGTGTGTGGCGCACCTTTAGTTTTCTCCAGTTTATTTTCCCGGCTGTCACACTTGCTTCTGATGACCTGCTTCTCCTCCAGGCCTCTCTTGAGTGCGCTGAGTCTGTACACGTAGAGCCGAGCGTCCTTCCCTGGAAACAAAACAAAAGCCGCTTCTGTTTAGAATGGAGGTTACTCCTAATTTGCCATCCCTTCTTTTTAGCATCCTCCTAAGCCAGCCATAATGGCATTGTAACTGTGGGAGGATTACTAGAAGGTTCTTCTTAAGGCTCATGTTCTCTCAGAAGCTTAATCAAAGCCCACACACTGTCGTGACAAATATTTGCACTACCATCACATAATCACTATCAAACCAAGTCAACCCTGCTTGTCAATATAAGGGTTGGCTAATCATCTGCAGGCTAATTAATTACATGCCCTTCTGGTTGAGTCAAACATGAAAGGAATCCTACAGCTGCTTGTGAATACACAGCAATGTCTTGAAATATTTGTGTTTTTATTTACTTGTATGTTTCGTTTTGTCAGTCTGTCTGCAAATGTGTCTGTCCTTTATAGCCCACCCATCTCTCTCAGTCAATACAGTCTCTCATCAATGGACACACACACGCACACACACACAAAAAAAAGCTCGACGGGGATTGGCTCTCTATAGGTCAGCTTCCTAAGAACACAGCCAGAGATCAATGCGTTCACAGGGCCAACGTGGGTGGAAAGAAACTATGTACTCGACGACAGAGAGAGATGACAGAGAGTGGAATGGCAATAATGAGAAAGAAGATGAGCAGTATATATGGTTAAAATGAAGAACGAATAAAGGGATGACAAAGGATGGGTCCCGGGGGAAAGCAGGTGTGTTGAGGTCAAAGCCTACCTTTGTCAGCCCTGGTGATAAGCAGGTCCTGAGGCTCAAGAACGTGCACCTGCTTCACCACCATGGTTTTATCAAACACCTGCACTGGAGGCACAGCCTGCGTCTCTGAAAACACATGCATTACAACAAAATACAAGTAAAATCTGAAAAATAATATAATACTATGCTATATAATAATGGTGACATTGAAATATTAATAAAAAAACAAAATAGAAACAGAATGATCATGCCACTCACCAGCGTTGGACAAAGCTGGATCAGAGCCTGAAACATGGACAACATCATTATCAGCATCATGTTAGCTGTTGGCCTTGGCATTCTACCGAGCACAGTATTGACCGGATATGGATGGGTGGCTTTATTTTAGAGGACATGGGGACATATCGATTACAGATGACCTCACCATCCAGCAGCATGACCCCCGCTGCGTCGGTGGCAACCAGCAGAGACTGACCCCAGGAGTCAGCGCACACAATGTCGTAGGGGAACGTGCTGCAGAACGACTGTGACTCCCATGGCTGCAGCACACAGGCACATACAAACATAACAGATGCTTGTAGAAAACCACAGAGACACGCATGTTGGAATTTATATCCACTTGCTTTGGCAGAATAATATCCTCTCACCTCTTTTCTGCACAGGCCAGTGGTAACAAGGCTAGTTGGAGCGTCTCCTCTTACAATGGTCTTCAGCTTCAGAGCCTAAAAACAAAATATCAGATATAAAACATCTGTCAAGTCTGTATGCTTTGGCTTGATACTAAAGTTATGAGCACCAAATGTAAAAACACACACAATCGGCCTGCAATCGAAATCCAACCTAAATATTATCCACAAAATGTACTTCATTACATATGGCATTAGTAGAGTGAACACTGATGCAACAATGAGGAAGTAGCATTTTACAGGTGCAGCTGGTAGATGAGCTATTTTTAATCACTTTATATACAATTATTGTTGGTATTTCACTTCAGTGGTTCCTTTGTTTTCAAAAATCAGTTCTGCTACATCAGTTCAGTGAAATGTTAGGTAATTTCACAATGCTGGGCCTTGAACAGAACAACAATATAAACTCAAATAAGCATACCTCAGAGCATATTTAAGTATCATCCTTGCGTAAATGTACTTTACTGACATATTCACTATGTGTCACTTTGGGTTGCACTCATCGTAAACATACATTTAGGGTAACTGGTTACTTCTTGAAATAAATAAATGTCCCGGACAAATCATGGACCCTGCATATGAATTGTGCCTCTAAATGCATTTCCAGAAGGACAGCAGTGGACTCCGCCAGCTGAAGTGTACACCTTGTATTCACTTATTCACTAATATTTAATGAGTCTACCACTGTTTATTCCTTGTTTCAGTGTGTGTTTATGCACTGAGAAGTGTGATGACAGCTCACAGAGGTGGAAAGGAATTTGGACAAACAGACTGGCAACAGTGAAAAAAAAGTGTCACATGAAATAAAAGGTGCAAACTAGAAAACAGTTTGCACGAATGCTCAAACAGCAGATTGACAATTTCCAATCCAACTGCACAATCAGGCATTTCTATTTACAAATCTGCATAAACAGGCAATTGGGAGATAATGAAATCAATATCAATCAACAGAACAATGGTTTGGCAGTACAGTGGACATCGACATTCACGATAAAATATCTATAAACAAATACATATTCTGAGCTACCAGGAATCCATGACCATTTATAATGTGCATCTCATACAGAATGAGGCACTTTAGTTGAGGGCAAACGCTTTGTCTCTACAAAACTGGATAATCAATGACTCAACACGTCTACCTTCCTTTGTTTTCATGCGTTACAGTGCAATGAAACGATGCCTCTGCTTCGTGTTTATGAGCAGAGAGTGACAGGAGCAAGAGAAACGAGGTGGAAAAAACAAACAGGAACACCAAGAAGAACGAGGCCAGCAAATGAAGATAACAAACTGAGGAAACAAGAGAGACAGGATGACTCTAGCAGCATATATATGTGTTTTAATGAAGTAATTCAAAGAAGATGGCAACATTCCTAACTTAATTTCCTCTGGCAGTCTGTTACACGGTGTGCGGCTGTGATGGAAAACACCAACTAAGTGTTTATTTTCAGTGTACACTGACACCTATAAACCAGATCTCACTGAGTTTTAATGGGGCGTCACAACAGGCCACACATTTATCCAAAGAACATCTCATATTCCACAAACAAATCATTTCTGAACGCCAGAGGTCATCTAGCTCAGCATCACAGACAATCCTTCACACCCTTTCCTTCTTTGTGCTCTTAGACTTTATTCCTGTGTAATTACAGTTACGTCAGCGGCCAGGACAGAGATGTAATGATGATTACATCAGCCCAGTGCCGAGGACAAATCTGTGGCTCAGAGACCTGCTCCTGGGTGTATTATTTTATATCATTTCTATTATTTTACCCCAACCCTCTTGAAAGAAGGTGTCCAACTCAAATGGCTTTATCGTAGTATAAGCTAGAATAAAAGAGGTACCCAACTGATTTGGCCATCTGATAAAGCCTTGTATGAAGTTTAAAATGCATTTTTTGCACAAAACAAGGAGTGAGGATTTTTGTGCACAATTGTGTATGTATTCATTGAAAATTGAGGGCAATTAAGAAAAAAAGGAAAGCAATTTTTATGAATGTATGTATAAAATCATATTCCTGACCACTTATGTAATGGTAGGAGCTGATATTAGGCTCAGTCATACCAATAATCCTTACATGTGCATGTGTGTTTAGGTTTTTTTGGTGTGTTTGTCCATGCTTTGTGCTTTTGTGTGCCTACCTTTTGTCTGGGTGTGTGTCCTAATTTTCATGTATCTGCCTTCCTACAGCAGAGCTCTGGCTGGTTGGTGACACTACATTTGTGTGTGTGTGTGTGTGTGTGTGTGTGTGCGCGCACTTGTTTATTATTTCCTCACCTGCCCTATTCTGACAAATTCAGCCTGCCGTGCCTCCTCCTTCTTGCGTGCCGACTTTGGAGACTCAGGCAGCACATCGCTGAAGGACCGCCGGTTTAACATGTTCTGGGGAGAAAAAGGAACCTAAACATGGAACACCAACAGAAAAAGAAAAGAAAAGAGAAAGCAGAGAGGGGTCTTAGAGACTGGCCTGGCAGGGGGTGAGAGCAGCAGCAGTGACACACAGTGTTGTGTTAGGAGCAGCAGTGAAAGGAGGGGAGAAAAGAAACAAGAGAAACAAGAATAAAAGTGATGTGAGGAGGGAGAGCCCTGCTGAGAAAGTCAGCATTGCAGCATTGTCGGTGTGGTGCAGTATGCAGAGGCAGACCGAGGGCTGCAGTGAAATACAGCAGAACAGCTCAGCAGTGGACCAGTCGCTGCCAGTGGCTAAAGTGATGAGGAGGAGACAAAAAAGTACTTTCATCCAAGAAGGAACAGTGCAGCTGTACCTTGTGCAGGTCAGGCATGAGGTCTTGGTAGAGTGAGCGAATCAACATGTCAAGGGTCCGCTGACGCTTCTGGGCAAACGTTGGCGTCTCCAGTGTGGCTTTCTCTCCATTGATTACTGCAGGACACAAAGCGACATCAGATTGGAAAAAGGAAGGAAATTGTTCATCTACTGGCCACATTTTAACACAATATGCTTTGTTATATTTTCTTACATTTGACTAATAAAAAGTCCCTGAATTCTTGATGATCAGTAAATACAGGCGGCGATGGGAGAGGGGGTCCAAAGAGTGGCACACTCTCCTCTGAGAATATCTTCAACCTGTGACACACAGGATTGGATGCAGATCACATCACACAGCATGGCAAAGCCAAGACCAACCACTCTTTATTCTTCATTCAAAATCACTTGTTACTTAGAATTGGAACAACACAGCATCAACCAAAGCACTCACCTGTAACTGTCATTCTGGCTATTATACCTAACTAATGCAAAAATATCTGAGGGTGGAGTAAAGGAAGCACTGATTACATGGGAGACACTATAGCAATCCACATATCTTCAGTGTCACAGAGCTGATATCTGTTCAACAGCACAGAAAACAACACATCATCTGTCCAGCAATCAATGCCTGTGTGAAGGATACGGGTGAAGTGCGATCGGATCATCGACGGTTTGAAGGACGACGACGCGTCATCCCCTTCCTGGAATACTATGGTAACAATGTCATTTCCAATGTGTCTCTTTCTCTCCACCTGCCAGAGGACAGCCCAAAATGAGACACAAGATGAGTAAAAAACAAAACAGCAATTTAACCTCAACAGTCACATGTGATTCATGTGAGACAGGAACTGTCTTTAAACCTGGATTAATGGATTTTATGGTTACTTAGGGGCAAGTATGATGGTTGATGCGTCCATCCATAGACCTCTAAACAACTAGTTTTTGCTTTCAGCACCATCAAGCCAAAATTTAACCATTCAAGATTCAAGATTTAACAGTCTTTATTGTCATTATGAACACATAAGATTTTGTGCCTCTCGGCTTAAAGGCACACATAGATAAGAAATAAAAATAAAGATACAAAAGATATAAATATAAAAACTATAAAAAACCATAATTGCAGAGGAGATGTAACATGAAATATGATCTTTACAGAAGAAATGTAATATGTGTGGCAGAAATGAATATTTACAGCAGAAATGTAACATATCCTGAAAACTCCTTTTTCCTTTTTCAGCCACACTGCCCTTAAGACCATAAGAAATAGCAACACTGTCAGAGTGCCTTTCTTTGGGGTGAAATTAACACTCCAATTAAGCTTAACTGACTTCACACTGCAGAGTGACTCTGCTCAGGTGTGAATTAATATCATAATCTTTTCTGTGAGTACAGTTTTTGTCAGAGGAGCAGCCACACTCACATGCAGTAGAGCAGACTGCTCCATATTATTGACAGAATGTCTTTCTTTATCTTAAGAACAAATCCAATTATGTGTCAGTTCTGCTAAGCAGCAGCCTTAATATTGGCAGAACACAATGGAGCTCTACAGTAAAGCAATAACTTTTTTTTGCCGAGTTGGCTGCCATTGCACGGACTTCCTCTCAGTTCACTGTTAAAGTAAGTTTGCTGCTAAATGGCAGAGAAATGAAGAGCAGTGGCTGATGAACATTAAACTTTCTGCAATTTCCCAAATACGAGTGTGAAGCACAACCAGAAGTGCTCAGTCTTTGGGTGGAGTGGATGATGAAGGCGAGAGAACAGCAAAGTTTACAAAAAGTACAGAAATAGAAGGACAAAAAACTAAAATAATGCGACAAAAAAAGAGTAGAAAGAGAAAGCAATATTGCTTGTGGCATGTGCTGGAGAAGGCTGTGCACAGCGGTCAGACTCTACCATCATCAATGCAAGATTTTGGTGAAAAATTAATGCAACACTGGATGGAAATAAATCTTGTAACATTGCAGAAGCTTATTGAAACAATGCCACAGCGATTCACGTGCTGTAATCAAGGCTGAAGGCGGTCCAACGAAATATTAGAGTGTGTGACCTTTTTTTTGGAAGCAACTTTTTATTTGGCCAGGCAATGTATTTACTGGGTTAATCATCTTAGTTCAAGGTATTAGCTAATTAGACTTAAGGTACAGAGTAAGCTGATGGGGATGCAGTTTTAATAATTTGGTCATAAACCAAAAATATTGGACAAATTTCATTTTTAATTTATAACAATGTATCCTCATGGGACTGCAACTGCCTGAGACTTTAACTTCAAACCACAGAATATCAACCTGATGGTGGCACTAGAGAAAAAGTCATGGGATCATCAAGGTCTACAGGATTCTTCCTCTGAGGATCATGATTGTCTGACACAAATGTTCATGTTAACCCATCGTGTAGTTGGACTATTCTATTGACTGACATTGTCACTCCTTGCTGGCTAAAACGGCCACGCACGCAGACACCCACCTGCTGTTTGTTCTCTTTAGAGTAGGGTAACATGGTGGACACATGGAACATGAGCTCATGGCCCTGATACACTGTGTAGATGGACTTAATTCCTGTAGTGTCATCTGTAGGTGAATGGCGACAGAAAGAGGAGAAGACAAAGAGGAGTTTCATATTTAAAACCCTTTTACATTGAAATGGTGTGAATGTTATGCTGTCCAGCTCTCGTACTCTTGGTGTCTAGCCCTCCGCGGTAACCAGCCCATCCCTGCAGCGTAATGGAGTCACCCAGCAGATTGAGAAACTTGTCGAAGCTCTCACTCCCCGTCTCTGAAATAAACAGCACAGTACACTCTGTTTTGATACAGGCATAGTGTGACATAGTGGGAAATACCCATATTTGCTTTCTTGCCTTGAGCTAAATAAGAAGATTGATACCACTCTCACGTTTGTTCACTAAATATGAAGCTAAACACCAACAGCAAAATCCAAATCTGTCTGAAAATAATAAATCCATGTGGCAGAACCTCTAAAGCTCACTAATTTACAGGTTAACTGTGCTGTGTTGTCATGGACCAGAACAGCAAGCTAATTTCCTTGTGTGTGCAAATGTACTTGGCAATAAACTTGTAAACACAGTAAACACTTTAAATAGTGAGCTTTAGAGGTGCTGGTTGATGGATTTAGTTTCCTTCACAACCAGGTCCTTCCAGTCTTCATGCTAAGCCAAACTATCCAGCAGCTGCCTCCAGCTTCATATTGAACAGAAAGATGGAAACAAAAATGGCATCAATCTTCTCATCGAACTCTCTGCAAGAGAGTGCATTTCCCAAAAATGTCAAACCATCACTTCAACAGGTGTGAAAGAAGGATTTACCATTGCTAAACATCTCGTCATCTGTGAGCTGTCCATCTTTGGCAAACAGGACACCGAATTTAAAGTTGACAGAGCCCTACAAAATTATAGCTGGGTTAAAATTAGGAAATCATTCATGATTCACGATTCATGCTTTTTGCATTATATTCTACTGGCAGACAGTGCAAATATAAGAAACATGCTGCAAATGTACATAAAAGATACAGGGAGAGTAATTATGAAGTATGAAAACAGGATTAATATCAAACATGTACAGTACAATCACATAACATGAATATAGGTAAAGATGACATCATAGTAGAAAGTGCCACTCGGGCAGGGGATAGACATTTAATACTTTTTGATAAATAATAGTTCCAGATAAAGAATCAATCAGTGGAATCAATCATATGTTATATTATGAAGGCAGCAGTTACACAAAATGAAACAAAACAAAAAGGGAATAAAAGAAGTAGTCAGTAGCCTTGAAAACTTTACCCAAAACCACCTGTGAATAAACGAAAAGCTAAACTGTACTGTGAGAGCAGGAGCATGCCATACCTCCTGTTCCTCCAACACCAGCAGATCCTGAGGAAAGAGGACGCAACAATTATTATTCACCCTGACCAGCGCTCCAGCCTGGGGACATCATACAGTTCAGACGCTGCTGATCAGGCTTGGCACGACATGGACCGATGCTACATTTCATGAAGTGCTACTTTGAATCTCACCTTCTGAATCTCTGGGTTGAGGATCTCCCTGGGGCCTTTCTCAAACCTGTCCATGTTCATTGCACTGGCAGCAATGAAAGGAGGAAGAGGAAAGGGAGGAGTGGAGGAAGATGTTTTTCATATATTATAGGTAACTGATTCTCTTTTTGGACTGTTGATCAGACAAAACAAGCAACTTAAATATGTTGGGCAATGGGGCTCTGGAAAATTATGATAAAAATTAAAATAATTGCTAATTGAAGACCAACAAAACCAACTGACATCACAAATTACCTATTTTCTGATTCAAATTACACATTGATTACACCTAGAATTATGTGATGTTCATATACAGTAAGTGGAGATTATTCTGGGTGCTGTATTCTAACAGAATATTATCATACAAACTTATATCTCCATAAACTGAAGGTGTGGTGATATTTGTTTTTAAATAGCATACACACAAACAGCTTGGAGAAAATATGCTTGCACCCACACAACAGACAACGCTGTGCAGCACATACACCATCAGTTTGTTTGCTTTGTGTCTCAACTGCGGTATCAGATCAACAATAGCAACGTTAATTCTCGTACAGGTATTGTAAAGTGTGGCTGAACCGTGTCGGCTTAGAGCTCCGGGTTTCACTTCTCACCTGAGGATGGACTTGACTGATAGTGTTTTTGTCGGGCTGTAGGGGAGGCTGATCTTCAGAGTGCCCTGAGAAAACAAGAATGACACAGATCAGGGATGACAAATCCAATCGTCTTTTCTCTGAAGAGTAAAGGAAACTTGTTGCGACCTGTTGCACTGTTGCTCATTTATAAAAGAATATCCTGCAAAATCAGTATTACCCAAAAGATATTCACAGCATATTTTTCAATAAATCTTACAATAATTACAGAGGACCAAATTAAACTAGAGCAGTTCAAGCCAAACAAGATTGCTCTGTTCAACAACAACATCCTGTAGCAGTGACAGTCTGACAGAAACAAGACAAATCAATGTGATCAGGCAGCGGAGGTGCACCACCCTAATCAGGTTCCAGATAAGACTGGAGGCCAAAATTAAATCCAAGCTATCTTGGTCATGAAGCTGAGTCACCACACTGCAAACACACAACGAGGAACATGCATCCCACCCACACTTGAAAGAAGTCGTATTGTCCCTTAAGATGCCATTTTGTGCAGTCTCACATTTACAGTAAACTGCCACCTACCAGTACTGTGTACTCCAGGACGAACGGTCAATTTAAACTTAATATTTAAACTTAAATATGTCCTCCCTTAAAACAGCTGCAAAGCTGAATCTTACTAGCTAGCTTCAACAGTACTGGTAAAACAAACAGAGGGAAACTTGAGGGCAGTAATGGAGTATTAATTCCTGTATTTAAGGAAAGGGTCTGAGCAATGTTCCCTCTAAGCTGCACTCCTGTGCAACTGTGCACTGCTCCCATGTTGTCCATGCACAGCAAATCTAGGTAGCATAGACAATAAACACATGACTATTTATTCTCTACCATTTTTTAATGCAACTAAAAAACAATTCAATGACAAACATGATGTGGTTCACACATATTTACTTATGCAGCCAATCAATGTCATTAACAAAACTTTATGTGCACATGCTGCTGTTTGGCTGGTAAATGCTACAAACCTCTTATTACGGCGAAACGAACAGACCAACGTGGTGGATGGACGTGTCACAGCCTTAGTGCTTCGTGTCATTTATCAAAATTTTCATTTATGGATCTAAATCATTAGTCTAATGCTCTCATTAGATTATGAGTAGTAGAAATGCTAATAAAGAACAATATATCTTACAAAGTGTTACAGGATCTGACACTGCGTCACATGCTGGTGTTACAGCACATCTCACTGTGCAAAATGTAAATGTTTTAATGTGAGGGCCCCCATCCTGACATACAACATACACAGCTCATGACAAACAAGATATTTTCTCAGGTTTGAGACTCGTGTGATCCTGATGTGGTCACAGTGTGACGTCTCATGTTGCTCACATTGGTCCAAGGAATTGTCAGGGAGTTTGTGTGTATGTTCAAACACATTAAAAATGAGGGGGAACACTGGGTCTGAGTGATCTGTTCCAGCACAGACTGAGTTGTGCAGATGGTGAACTCACCGTCTTTCTCCAGAGGATGGCTCTGTACTGAGGAACCCGCTGGTTGTTCTGGTCTGAGAGGACGACTGACAGGTAGAAGGGGTTCTTCTCTGCATCTGTACCCACATAGTTCTGGTGGACTGAAAAGACAGAGGTAATATACAGATAACATTATACATACACAACAGATTTTTTTGTCTCCTGTCCCCTTTTTGTCCTCCTTCCGACCTACTCTTTCATTATTTTCTGTCTCTTTCTCTTATCCCCCTCCCAACACCTATTTTCTCCACGTGCAACATGGACACAAAGACCTCTACAGTTCGGTTGACAGGGTAACATCTTTAGAAACAACAGACCTCCAAACCCAATTAGACACAGGATCTTTGCCTGTATTGCTGACCCTTCCTTTGTCCTCCTCTGATGCTTTCTTTTCCTCTGATGTTTTCTTTATTCCATTATTTCACTTTCCTCCTCTATTCAGTTTGTAGCTCTCTCTCTCCATTAACTACGTTTTAATGCTCCAGGTGAAGAATGACTTTGCAATTATATTGTTATTAGTTTAGACAGCTTGAGCTTTTCTCTGTGTGAGAAGAAAGCACGTAGTCAGAAATTGCCTTCATGCCTAATGTGAGACACTGGGGAAACAAACAAGGTCTTACTATTCTTTGCCTATTCATCAAGAAATTGAGAATTCAAGTCTTTTGTATTGGATGCTTCACTTAACAGCGAGTGCTTGTGTTAGAGTTCATAATGTGTTGTACAATGCAGTCGGCTCTGCTCAGGCTGTGAGACACAGATGGCTCAGTCGCAGCCCAAACAGGTCGAGCCAACTTTCTGGAGACGTGGCTCATTTTAAACTGCCCATGCCATACCATGATTAAAACCTGGCTGGAGGAGAAAAGGCATTTCCTGCTGTCCAACTTTGCTTTTACAATTTCCTCCATCCATCTCTGTCCTTTATCTCAACCTTTGAAGCTGAAGTTATTCCTCCTGATTCAAGTCACCACAAAGAAAACCTGCACAATGATCTGTTGTTGCACAGGAGGTGACCACTCCTGGTGTATTTTTTAACAACCACATAACCACCAGCTAACTCCTGTTAACCTGCTGCACAGCACTGGGCTCACTTCAGAAGCCAAGAGTCCAGTCTTAATGGTGTCTATCTGTTGGAGGCAAATGTCCTCTATGGGCTTCCTCTCTGGGCAGCATGTGGGATTAGAGTGTGTTTGAGACTCGGGATATGGCTGCATGCTAACAACTTTTGGCCTTGAATGAGGAGCGGTGTAACACGAGGCTGACTTCATATGATAAGAAGCGTCCTGTGGCCCAGGGAAGAAATTCAGAGGACGTTTAATTTCTCCCTCACCTATTGTATCTCTCCATCTCCACATGAGAGACTGTGTGCTTTTTTTTTTAAAAAAACATAACACGACAAAGCAGCACTGACCTTTTCCTAGGAAGTATTTAAAGAACCATCTGGTGTGGTACTCTGGATTCTCCAGATGGACATCAGTTCTCCTCCAGGTTCCTGGCGTGTAGTCCAAAGCCTGTTTTTAACACACAAACACGACACCTGATGGTCACAGCAGTCATCTCAGTTATACAATGCAATAATAACAATACTAAATGCAATACTATACAGCCAAAGCCTGAACATCAGTGAGCTACAGTCAGTATTTATGCTGATATTGTTGTGTCCATGATTGAAATATTTTCCCGACCAAGATGTGCGACGAGCAAAGGAGTGACTCACTTTAGGATAGGGGACCACAATAGACACACTGTAACTGTGTTTATGGAAACTGACATGAAAGGCAACAGTGCTTGTTAAGCGTGGTGTTCATGACCAGACACCACATGAGAAGAAAGTCGTTGTGTTTCTCTAATCCAGTAATATGACTTTAAATATGCCAAAGAAGAAGCTTATGCAATAACTACAGCAGTAGGGTTATAAGAAAATATTGATACACTTGAGTATTGCGATACTTGGTTTATTGATTTGCAAAAAGATGATAGAAAAAACAGTGAGAAATTGTTGTGCAAATTAGTTATTTTTTAGTTTTGATGAAAAATGACAGAAATGAGTCCAATTGTGTTTACAACAGCCAGTGATGCTAATTTTCTAAAGTTTTATTGCAGATGGTAGGAATGACCTGCAGTAGCTCCCTCTTGCAGGGTGGAGTCTGAGTCTGCAGCTGAAGGAGCTGCTTAAAGCCTCCACAGTCCCATCAGAGGCTGGTTTGTTTTGAAAGCACTGGAGAAATCAAAGAACATGATCCTCACAGTGCTGCCGGTGTTCTCCAGGTGAGACATCAACCTGTGCAGCAGGTAGATTACTGCATCATCCAACCCAGTGTCGGTTGGTACACAAACTGTAATGGATCCAGATGTGAGCTCAGCATGGGGCGGAGGTTTCTCAGCATGGTCTTCATCAGATGAGAAGTGAGGACCACAGGCCTGAAGTGGCTGGGCTCCCTGGGGTGCCTTGTCTTCGGACAGGAAGTCTTCAACAGTAATGGGACTCTCTCTAGACTCAGGCTCATGTTGAAGATGTGCAGGAGCACCTGACAGAGCTGGTCTGCACAGTCCTTCAACAGTCTAGAGCTGATGCCTTCAGGGCCCGTGGCCTTCATCTTTTTAAGTGCCTTGAGGAGAGCCTGCTCAGGGGTCACCCTGGGTTTGCTGTTGGAGAAGCACCATACTTTCCTGGTGGGTAATGTGTTCTGCACACAGAAGTTAATGTAGTCCGTTACACAGTGAGTCATGGTGTTGATGTCCTCACGGTAGGGGTCGCACAGTACATCCCACAAGAAAGACAAGAAATAAAGGTAAATAAAAAAAACAGAGAAAGTGGACAGGAGCTGCTGAAACTGGTTGCAACTCTCACGGTGCCATCCATCCATTTTTTAACTTACAGTTTACATACACAGATATGTGGCAGACAGCGACTCAAGTTGTGCTGTCCTAAGTGCTATGATGTGGGATGTTAAATGGAATTTTACAAAAAGGTTTTCTGTCTTTTGAACTTTCTGTTTTTCAGGTATTTTCATTCATTCATTTTGTTGCAGTGTGACCCCTCGTCACAGGTGGTGTATGCTTATCTGTAGTGTGTACTACAGTGACTCTCCCCCCAAACATCTCAGGATGCTTAATTGGAAGAATTTTTAGTAATCAGAAAAAGTAAATGATGTCATACAAAACAACTATAGGAGAGAAATCAGAAATGTACATTTTTTGTACGGATTAAACAAACATAACTTGTTAATGAGGCCATGTCCACAAGGAGACGGGTTTAGGAGTAAACGCCAACGTTTTTTGTCATATTTTTATTTCGTGCCTCGTCATGAAGTCACGCATGAGCAAAAAATGCATGTTTCTTCTTTGTTGTTACACTGTGTTTAGGAAAACTTTTCAAAATGAAGTCAGCTCCATTTCTTTGCAGACATGGCCTGAGTGACCTTTAGAGGTTCTGGTAGGTAAGCTGGCCAGTCACCATTTCCAGTTTTCAGTGCTACGATAATTGTCTCCTGGCAGTTGGTTCACAATATGGATCTTCTCATCTAACAGCAAATAACTGTTGAAATGTCAGCTTATTTCTGTAATTTGTATAATGTGTCTATCGGCTTAAAAAAAAATCACCATGGCTTCAGACTATTTTCCATTTTACTGAGGCTAGAGAGAGCAAAAGAGCATGTAGGACAGAGTGGATGGGTGGGATGCATATGTGCACAAGTGTATAATATCGTATTGACCTCATCTGACGATCCATTCTCCACCCTGAAGCGTCCTGCCCTCTGAATGGCCCCATCTGCGTCACTGGAAATTAGCTGATAGGGAGGCAGAGAGACAGAGAAAGAGGGAGACATGTTTAAAATTAGACAGTGTGACAAACCATGACGTGTAGCAGACAGTAATGAGCAGGTCATAAATACGTTAGAGCTGGCCATCATGGCAGACGAAAAAGAGGAACCACGGCGGACGCATCACCTCCATGTGATAACAGCAGCATGAGTCCAGCAGGAATGTATCTGTCCACAGCAGTCCTCCCCTGTGTATAATGTTTCCACACATATCTCACTATTGATAATTACTATGGTGGTGTAGTGGTTAGCACTGTCACCTCACAGTAACAAGGTAACGGGTTCGATTCCTGGCCCGGGGCCACCAAATGGCAGAAGAATCTCTTGAAAAATAAAGTGAATCCAGACAAAAGGCCTCTCTTCTCCCAGGCTTTCTCCAAATAATTGACTAACTAATGATTAAAATGATTAAATTAAATGTTTAATGTATAAATGGGGGCGGCACGGTGGTGTAGTGGTTAACACTGTCACCTCACAGCAAGAAGGTACTGGGTTCAAATCCCGGGCCCGGGGCCTTTCTGTGTGGAGTTTGCATGTTCTCCTCGTGTCTGTGTGGGTTCTCTCTGGTACTCCGGCTTCCTCCCACCATCCAAAAACATGCATGGGGATTAGGTTAATTGGTTAATTTAAATTGCCCGTAGGTGTGAATGTCAGTGTGAGTGTTTGTCTGTCTCTATGTGTCCTGTGATGAACTGGAGGCTTGTCCAGGGTGTACCCTGCCTTTCACCCTAAGACAGCTGGGATAGGCTCCAGCCCCCACGACCCTATGTGAGGATAAGAGGTAGAAAATGGATGGATGGATGGATAATTACTAAATGATTACTAAAAACTAATTGACTGGTCCAACTCCCTTAACTGTAAAAACAGTCTGAAGCTATACTTCTTTTGTGCCACCCTCTACTTATCGGCCCAATTATCCGTCTCTTGCTGACTCACCTCTCTCTACTACAGCGCTGGAGAGGAGATGTGACAAAAAGACAGTAGAGGAGTGAGAACAAAATGTACTGTATCCTCCTAGGTACTGTACATACAACTTAAGGAAATGGTCCCACATTTTGGGGAAATACTGTACGCTTACTGGCTTTCTTGCCATGAGATGAATGGCATTTAGGAGATGACAGCACTTCATGAATAATGGAGCTTGTTATATAGAAATGTGTCACACTTGGCTGGTACTTAAGTTGAGTGTACGTGTGTGTAGGCTGCAGTACTTCCTCAGTGTCAAGGGTTACATGTTATTTGACCTCTATGGAGCTATGAACGCTTTTCATTTCTGTGTTACACATGAATGTAATCTGATTACAATAACGTGCTATTCTGTTACTCCCACTGCATGTCAGTAATTCTGTATCTGAACTTGATGTGACTTCAGTGTGAATGCTTTAATGTAAAATCTGTTGCTGATAACATACTGCCACCCTCTTCTCTCACCCTTGTGGATGTCTACAAATCTCCTTCAATCTATTCCTTCTCACGTTCCCTTTTCCTTTTTATACCCCCCAACACCATCACACTGAATGATGTTTTGTTGCTAGGCAACGGACCGCAGAGCCTCTCCTCCCTTGTTGCGGTTTCTCCTCTTGTCTCTCTTCTCCCTGTCTTTGCCCTATGCTCTTTGACCGCCTTGACTGCTGCGCTCTATTTTGCTCCCTTCACCGATAGAGGTCTCTGCTCTGCCGCCATTTAAAAAGAGTTGATTTTGTGACCCTGCACACACACTGAGATACGTCCAGATGGCCCTGAAATGGTCAGGAGGAGCCAAGCAAGAAGAGGATGAAAGGGAGGTTCCTCGGAGAGGACCGAACATGGAAAGCAGCTAAATGTAGCCTACTTCTTAGTGTGACTCACCTCTAGGAAGTCCACACAGACAAAACAATATGTTATTGTCATTATCACTTAATCTGCAGACTGTTGTCTCAATCAATTGTTCGGCACTTAAAATGTCAGAAAATGTTTATCCCAGCTTCTTCAGAGGCTGAAAACAGCTTTTTCTGGAATTTTTATTTGAAAAGAAAGCAAAAACACTTATCAAATCAAGAGTAAACACGGAGAAAACAAACAAATGTATGTCCAAATTACATATCAAATATTTAAGTGCTCACCATGACACACAAATGCACACATGTACATGTGATAGAAACCAGGATACTGCGGCATTCTCACCATTGTTTCATGCTTGCAGCTGCACCTTCAACTAAACTTACACACAACACTTTGTCTATAAAACTGAAAACATGATGAAAATAATTGCAGCTATTGTATTACATTAAAATGTAAAAAAATGCAGTGAAGACATGGAGCAGTTACATCCAGCACAAGCTGTGTTCATTTTCAACTTCTGAGGTGACTGAAGTCGGCACAGAAATGGGTGGCTGAGATGTTCAGGAATCAAAGACACTCCTGCAGGGGGATCAGAAAATACTCTAATGATCATGCTTACAGGGCTGCAAATAACCAGGTTTCTCCTTTTCTATGTATGAATATGATCAAAACAAGGACACTAATGTGCATGAAAATTTCCTCTCAGACAAAACTTCTGACATTGTTAGAGTGAAGTTTTCTCTGTGGACAATGACCAGAAACCATATTATGAATGGCCGACAGAACTAAGCAGTGTCTATCAGTGTGGAGAGTGGGTGGCGTGTGCCCTACTTCAGCGGCTCATTAGATCGTGTCAGACAGCGCAATAACGAGGGAAAGTGATGAGAGCGCACTTATTGTGGCGAGAGAGAGAGAGAGAGAGAGAGAGAGAGAGAGGCTTAGAGATTTACACTGTGAATAAAATCATTAATACCCGTCATGCTGACTTTATTATTCATGCTAAATTAAATCTGATATGCACTACTGTAGCTGGGTGGTTAGAAAGCTGAGATTCTGCAACTTTACTGTAGTTGGAATACAACAAATTATATATGAGTACCTCTTCAAATAACATATTTATAACTATTTTATTACTTACTTAAAAAAATCAATAATTGTGCACCAAATGGCAGAAGAATCTCTTGAAAAATAAAGTGAATCCAGACAAAAGGCCTCTCTTCTCCCAGGCTTTCTCCAAATAATTGACTAACTAATGATTAAAATGATTAAATTAAATGTTTAATGTATAAATGGGGGCGGCACGGTGGTGTAGTGGTTAACACTGTCACCTCACAGCAAGAAGGTACTGGGTTCAAATCCCGGGCCCGGGGCCTTTCTGTGTGGAGTTTGCATGTTCTCCCCGTGTCTGTGTGGGCTCTCTCTGGTACTCCGGCTTCCTCCCACCATCCAAAAACATGCATGTGGATTAGGTTAATTGGTTAATTTAAATTGACCGTAGGTGTGAATGTGAGTGTGAGTGGTTGTCTGTCTCTATGTGTCCTGTGATGAACTGGAGACTTGTCCAGGGTGTACCCTGCCTTTCACCCTAAGACAGCTGGGATAGACTCCAGCCCCCCGCGACCCTATGAGGATAAGCGGTAGATAATGGATGGATGGATAAATGGCCAAGTCAGTCTTTAAAACATGGACAATTTCAATTTTGATCTTATTAAAAAAAAGTTATGCTCCAAATAATGGCTATTTTCAATATCTGTTAATGATTTACTTGACTAATCATTTGGTCAAACATCACAAAGCAGTGAATAATGATTAATCACAATTTACCTAAGCAAATTCTAATATATTCATTTTGCCATCACATAAGGCATAGAACTGCAAAAAAGAATCACATCACAAAGCTGGTGCTGGCCAATATTTGGCATTACTGTTTGAAAAGTTACTTTTTCAAAGATTAATTTATTGTCAAAACAGTTATGCTGTTATTTCCCTGTCGATAAGCTAACTTATTAATCGACAAATCACCTCAATTAAATCTGATTAGAGAGCATTAAAGAGCATCTCTCAGGGTTTCTTATTGTGAGGATATGATCATATTCTAATATTTTGCAAATTTCTGTCCAAATGAGCGATTCCAAGCAAAACACCATTAAAATTTAACAAAAAGCACTGTGAATACAGTAATGCTGTAATACGATAAAAAAAATTAGTAAATATTTAGTATATTTAGTAAATATTAGTGAAAATATTCCTGTTAATATGATTCCACCCACCCACACATGTAAAGCAACGGCTGTGTTTTTTCCCCATGGCACACTATATATAAAGAGATAATACAACCTAGCCAAGCATGTTTAATGCAGGTGTGAAGCTCTGATAAACGACAGAGAGGTTTCTGTGCAATAATTGGCTGCGTCTGAGGAGAGGCTGCAGGAAATACTGCCTCCTCTCTTTTCATATGCATATTAATTGGCCTGAAATCAAGTATATTCTCTGCATAGTTCCTGCTGCTGTTCATGTGTGAGTGAATGTCTTTCCATTGAGACCTGTGCGTGTGCTTGGAAAAATGGACAGTAAATGTCGAAGCTATGGGTCTTTATCTCCCCCTATTTCTTTCGCCTCCTGCAACATTAACTGTCCAATCGCAGGATAATGGGGGAAAACCAAAGCGGTGTTCAGACAGAGCAATGTACCGCCTCCATGGTGGATGTGTGTGTGCGATGAAACAGGGAAAAAATGTGTGACATTCAGTATTAACTGCATTTAGGTAAGTGTTTGTGCTGCTGCTCGTGAATAGGCTTACTTGCTGTTTTTGGGTGAAAAGAATGAAAAATAGCAGGGTAAAAGAGCCATTAAGTGCTCTGGGGAGTCTGTGTGTCTGTGTGCACACACATATACATGCATCACGCAACTACTGCTTTTAAATCATGCAACGGAAGAGCGGCAAAGAAGGAAAAGCTGCACTCCAACGATTCCCCAGGGAAGTGGGAGAAGAGGGAACGGGGGAGAAGGGGGCAGCCAGTTATGCTTCTACGCTATAACAAACAACCCATAAAACACCTCACCTCTGCCAGGGAGCAATGGTGGAGCGATAGAGAAGGAAAAAAGGAGATGGTGCATCAAACATATAGAGAGGGAGGGTTAAGAATGAAGGATGAGGTCGCCGGGAAGAAAGGGAAAGGGGGATGTGTAATGACAACAAAAAGCCAAAATGATAAAAGAATAACAGTCGTCTCCACAATGTATAACGGGTAAAGAGACAAGACTTTTGAGCTTTAAAGACGTCTCTCTCTCTCTCTCTCATACACACACTTAAACAGCTCTCATTTTAGGGCATGACTTGAACATTTCACAAACACAATCGAGCTCACGGCATACTCAGAGAGCCTCTGATTTCCCCAAGGCCCACAGGACAAAGAGGCGCTGCAGTGCAGAGAGAGATGCAGGTCTGTGTTGGGGTATTAAATCAATACTTCTGTGACTGCTGATAGATAATTGATCTCATCAGCGGGCCTGTTCATGCACACTCACAATCCTCCAGGAAGGCAGAGAACACAGCGGCGTAGGCAGCTGAGGAAGTGAGTCGAGGGTAGGGGAAGCATATGAAGAGAGGCAGGTGCATAGTCACAGGGAACATATGAGTGAAGGATGACAGAAAGGAGAGAAAATTATGCAGATGATGAATAGAGGCAGTGAAGAAGGATAAAGAAAACAAAGAAAAGAATATCCAGAGGAGTCAAGAAACCATTTCTGCTCCTTTTCTCTCCATCTTCTTCCTCGACTAGCATCCGTAACTTTGGGAGGTTTTTTTCCATCTAACCCAAGAGCAAAGAGTAAGGAATTGATTAAACTGTGTGTCCTTTAATGGAAAATGCAAACACTGCCTGGCTAAATAGCTTACTTATATTTAAGGGGTTACTATGCAGGTAAGGTAAAAAACACGGCAGCTCTCAGGGTTACTTATTCGTCATCATGAAATCATTTCCTCTCTTAAAAATGAATTGAAAATATGACGATTCAAGTATAAATGTGGCACATGACCAAATCTGTTTTTTTCTATAGTTATGCATGTTAGAACAAATAACAATCATTATATTTTATTATAAGGTGGCACGGTGGTACAGTGCTAACCACTGCAAGTATCCAGGTAGTGGGTTAGATTCCTGGCCCGGGGCCTTTCTGTGTGGAGTTTGCATGTTCTCCTCGCGTCTGCGTGGGTTCTCTCCGGTACTCTGGCTTCCTCCCACCATCCAAAAACATGCATGGGGATTAGGTTAACTGGCTAATTTAAATTGACCGTAGGTGTGAATGTGAGTGTGAGTGGTTGTCTGTCTCTATGTGTCCTGTGATGAACTGGAGACTTGTCCAGGGTGTACCCTGCCTTTCACCCTAAGACAGCTGGGATAGACTCCAGCACCCCATGACCCTATGAGAGGATAAGTGGTAGACACTGGATGGATGGATATTTTATTATAACATACTGTATTGTAATTATATGGCAAACTACCCATTGAACTACATTGCAACAAAAGCACAACAGTGTTTCCATCTTCTACATGGATGATCAACTATTTGAGAACTTTTTGACACAAACGCTCACCCATTAAACCCTTTCAAAACTAAAATGTCAGCAGGTGACAAAAGCTAAAGCTGATACAGTTTGCTTGCATAGACAGCATCATGTTATATAGCATATAGGACATGTTATGTCTGTGTGCTGTTATTTAAGGTTATATGGTAAGAGGGTGGGAGCATTATCATTAAAAGGTTACACTGAGAGAAAAGACAGTCTGAGAGCTGCATGGACATGAATGCCTCGGTGTGTCATATAGGTCATGCAATGACTCAGACAGTTTAGAGCTAAAATACTTCAGCTGCTGCATTTAGAGAAGGAAGTGAAATGTGGCAACCGAAATCAGTGTCAGAGTGTGGTGAACAGACACATCTGACATTGCTCTATCTATCTTTCCAAAATAGACCTTTCAATGTGTGTAATTTATGTTTTCCTTATTCATGACCCTTATTGCACAGTGTCAACACATATTCTAAAACTTTGGGATTATTATCAAAAATATGTGAGACAAAAAAAACACCTAGGTTGCCGTTGAAGCGTCTCCCCAGTAGGAAAATACTGAACTCAGAACAGACACATTTCATTCATTGTCAATCAACATTCAGTGAGACAGTGGTCATGATCACAGTGCAATCATAGTGCTCCACAGGCACATTAAGTAGAATTAAGAAATCCCACAACAAGACTAAAATCAGCAATAAACTAACACATATTGACTGTGCAGTCAAAGCCTGATTCATCTGTGCCACAGAAGTCCATTGTGTTTTCAGCTGTTTTCTTGACAACAATAAAGCTCAAAGGAACAAGCCATTACAGGCTTTGGGTACATAGACTATCTTTGTTTGTTGGATCACTTTATTGCTAGTTTTAGTCGTTTTTGTTTGTTGACGAAAAGAAACATATGACTCTACTTATCTTTTAAATACTTGAAAATAAATCTAGTCTACAAGCAAACAACACAAATGTCACTGTTTTCCTGTTACTTCTAGTAGCAGTGATAAAACAAACTATTCAACATGCATCAGAAAAGCCCTCTCATGGAGTGGAAGCTGGTAGACGATGTATAATGCATGATGTGACTGTAGACTTTAACCGACTACCCGTAAGTTAGAATATTATCGGTGAAAATTGTAAATCAGAGACAAATGACATCTGTAATGAGGCTGTTTGCCATGCAGTCAATGACTGCACCTGATTAGCATGAACGCTGCCGGCGGCTAGGACAAATTCAGCCAGGCTAACAACAGCACTGCACTAGTAATCTGCCCATTTATACAACAGCAATACAATGACTAATCTGATGACTGGGACTGAAGGGATTGGGCCACCCACCCGCCAAGGAGTCATGCTGTAGGGTGGGTGCAGCAGCTTTAAGGGCCCTCAAATGGGCAGATGCTGCAGTGAAGCCTTGGATTACAGCAGCAGCAGCAGCAGAGCGCCATGCATCAGCTGCTTTAATAGAGTATTAGTTATGTATCAGAGGAAAATGGGAGGAAGGAGGTTAGATGGAGAGACAAGGGTGAGAGAGAGTTTAATCCTTAGCTGGCACCCACGATGATATAGACTGCTTTAAATTACTTTTGAAGAGGTGTCATGTTCCAAACAGGTCAGATGTTATACAGGTTACAATGACAAACTGGTGTTTAATTCTTCTGGATATTATAATGGAGCTGTCTTCAAGTTTGCACTTATGTTACAGAACAGAGACATCCAGAGAGATAATGCATACTGATTAAGTTGTATGCATTTAAAAGACAGTGTCAGAAAAAAATGACAAATTGTAGAGAACAAACTACTGTATTGTACTGTATTGACTTGGCCATTTATATATGAAATATTGGTATCAATATTTACAATAAAAGATGAGGGCCCATAAACAGCAAAACATCTGCATGTCAAACTTTAAAGATGCACTGGTGAGCTGCGCGTATGTGTAACTCCCACTATAATCTAACCGGCCTGCAGTTCTCCAACGGTAAACATCAGTGGCTCCAGTTATGACTCATGAGTGTGTTTCCTGGCTAGCCAGCTGTCCACACATCTGGGCGTGTGTGTGTTAGCAGAGCAATGAGTTGAGCCAACAGAAGCTAAATGTGTGAACGTGTTCATCATTGCAGCTATTTACAGTGATAGATTACAGTAGCAGTTTTGTTAAAATTACATTTCAGCGTGGGTTCATACTGTAGCGCAGATGCAAATTTCTATGATTCTTTATGAGTCACAGTGCTGCCTTATAGGTCTGCAACTACTCTGGTGCATCATGCGATATCCATCATATGAATGGAGGCTGTGCATTCAACAAAAGCAGCGCCCACATAGTGGCTACCGCTGACAAGGATGTCTCCTGACCCACGGCTGCAGGGCCGTAACATAGGACCCGGGGAACATAGGGATGACCCCCTATGATCTCCAGAGCAGAGTGCAGACAGGCTATTCTGGCTGGTGCGTCACTGAGCCAATCACACGCAGCAATAAATCATCCTAGTGGCAAACATTAGCTACTCAGCACTCTAGATACATACTGTAGACTAGAATTGACTTAATGACTATTTTTATTTCACAAAGATGCCTGTGAAATACTGAACACATGAGCATGGAGTTTGTAAATGGATAGATTGTTAGTACAAAATAGTTTTTTTATTTATTTGTCCCCCATTGGAGGAAATTCACCTGCCACAGCAGCGTTGACAAATTACAGTAATAAAGAAACACTAAACAACAGCAATGAATGCCCAAACCTGAACAGAAGCATAAACATGGGAATGAATTCATTGTGACAGTGCAGTCAAAAGCCTCTGAGGCAGTGACTATAACACTGGCAGGCAGGTGGGAGTGAAGCCGTCTGCTCAGCAGTCACTGTGACAGACTGACAGCTAACCTCTCGACACACACAGACACTGGGGGCTTTATCCTCAAATGCTCCGACATTTTTTGGTCTTCCTGTGTGGTTTACCACATAGATTCAGAGACAGCCATGCCGATCCATCACCGCCTTCATCTGTGGGACTCAAATGAAGACAATTCAAATCACTGGCAAAACAAAACAAACACTGCTACGCTCTCCAAGCTGTTGTGTCAGGATGAAACGGGTTTAATTGCCGCTGGCTTCAGTTTTAGTGCTCAACATACAATGAAGCTGTTGAAAGTAGACCGTGGAGTGACAAGGCTGGGTGGGAGTCGCCTTTGTGTTTGTGTTTCTTTCTATTAAAGCAGATGCCATCATGGAGTATTTGCACATTTGTGTGGATGAGTGTTTGAAGTGTTTGTGTGCTCGCTGGCATATGGGTTGATAGGAACCTTTCTCAGGTACACACACACCTAAGGATAAAATACAATAACTTTGGAGACTGACTTTACCTCTAGCGCCACCAAGTGGTGGACAATTTCTGCTTCTCGTTTACAGTACGACCAAATATCCGCTAATATTACAAAGTAATGAACCAGGTACACCTGGCATATTTGCTACTGACACAACATGTGCACTACGAGTGAAAATGATGATTGTGTCGATCTAAAACTTGCAGTTGCACTGCGCTGTGTGCTGTGTGTAATGAAGGGCCCTTTGTCTTGTGTCTGGAGAGGTTTTACCATCACTCTGAAAATGTGATGCTCACAAGAAGCTGAATGGAAATACTGAAAACAATACTTATGTCTCACTAGAACAGAACAGGAACTTTGCATTGGTTGTGTCCTCAACTCCTCCAACTGCAGGTATCCGTTTCAAATGCACTTCTGAGTTTCTACTTCAAACTCTATAATATAATGTCAGAAGTGTGTGTGGAATAGAGTGACTCATAACTCCAGGACAGTACCTGCTCTTATTGGCAACTGCTACTACCGCTTCAATGATGCCAAAAATGAAACAAACAGACAGGGTGAGTCACGGCTCTGCTAAAGCTGGTCCCTCTTATTAGGGAGACCCTGCTTTAAATCTGTCTCCCACTATAAAAGTATGCTCTTCAAAGCACTGGAATACACTGGAGTCAGTCAACACAAAAGGCTGAATGAAGTAATTTGTAGCTGTATTTGACTGTGGTCACTGTAGCTTTACTTCGGAGGAACGACGAGAAAAAGGACTTTTATCATAAAGTTCTATTGTTAACGTGACCAAAATGGTTATAAATGGAATTACATACAAAATGATAGAAATATTTTGAATTTGAATACACAGTGAAATAAAACACAGCTTGTTTGCCATAAACTATGTATCCTATTTGTTTATTCAAGATCAGAATTGTGGATATTTTATAGAGCAAAATGATCATCATTTTCTTGATTTCAGCATTGCAGTTATTCTCTGTTTTATATAATTGTAAATATTAGAAAATCTTTTGGACTGTGCTCTGATGAGCAACATTTGATTGATTTAACTATTCATAAATCAATAATGAGTGACAGTAATTATTAGCATTAGGTGGTGTACGGTGAGCATCTCAGTTGTAATTTCAACAAAACCTGTGCCTCTTATTAGCATCGACACTGCAAACAGCATTTGTTTACATATTTTTTCATCCAACACACTAATTTACCAATCTGTTTATCTTAATATTCACTAGTTTATTCGTTATGATGGACCACAGGAGACCCTTAAACTTGCTAAACATAGTTTGTACAGCAGAAAATATCAAATTCTAGACGTAGCTGAGGTGCCAAAGATGAAGAAGTGTGTGAATATTGAGGCTGTCAGTGAACTCTTCATGGCTCACACTTACCTCAGTGTTTGGATACTGCTCTATCTCTCTCAGTTTGTCTCATATACACACCACCACACACAGCAGCACAGTGTGTAGCGTCAGTCTGCTAATGCTGATATGCACCATGTGGTTTCTCCTCGACACTAATCAGTCCAACACGTGATGCGCAGCACTCATGGACAGACCCACGATATGTCTCTGAAAGGAAGTACGACTCCAGCGTGAAACACCAGGACTTCCTGTCGCTCCGGGCTATCAGGATGCACAGACTGAGGCAGCTCACAGTGGAGAGATGTAACACACACATAAACACACACATTCTTCCAAAGCAACAATGACTCAACAGCTTAGTAATCAACCACAAAGACACACACTGTTCTGCAGCGTCCAAAACCTAACAAATGAAGTTTGGAGGCTGAGCAGGCAGCAGAGTCCTGCATCAGTATGAGTGGAGCACCCACTGTGATCCACACTGGCAAAGCACATCGCTGGACCACACCCAGTACGTCATGACTCATCCGTCACCCTCTGTTGTCCATTCACGCCAACAGAAAAGAAGGAAGGCATAACACAGAGAGAGAGAATGAGAGAGAGAGAGAGAGGCAGAATGAGGGAGAGGAGATCATGAGGAGGAGGAAGATGAGGAGATGCTGAGACACAAAGAGAGCAACAAACAGATGAGTGCATTATGGGTGGGACTCACCAGCTCCACCGAACCATAGTGTTTCCTGCTGAAGTCTCCACGCCTGCAGCCCAAGTCCTCCGAGGCAGAGCTGCAACACAAAGGCATGGTCAGACACATGGCCTGTCTGTCCTGCATCACCACACAACACATACAGTAGAGTATCAACTGTGGCAGCTGCAGCATCCGCTTTCCTCCAGTTTATTCTCTTTTTCAAATCTCACTTTGTCTTTTTGTTCATGTCCACTTTGTTCACCCTATGCTTTCTCTCCTCTCCCCCTTTTTCTGTATTTCCCTTGCTCCTCACTGAGTTTCTGTCAATGTGGCAGGGCTGCTGGTGGCATGGTGACTAGCCGGAAGCGCCGGCCAACCCCAGTTCTGATCGAGACATGGGCCCTGATTGAATTAAGCTACAATGATAGATGGAGACTGGCTGGAGAGAGCTGACTATTTGGTCAAATAGCCAATTGCACACACAGTAGATAGAATGGCCATTGCACAGAAAGCCTAACACACACTTACTAAAATTACTGTAATACGAAGAACAATCATTTTTTTTAAATTAAATTTAAGGTCTTAAAAGCAACTGAATTCTCCACTTAGACATTATTTAATGCCATCATCCGCCTCAACCTGCACTTGCATTTGGTGCAGTTAGGCAAATGTTAGCATGCTAATTTTGCACTCTGAAAGAGGAAACAGTAAGGGAGAGAGATGGAGAGATCACACACAGACTCTGTGCTAATGTAAACAAAGTCATTTACACATGACTAAATTATTTTAATTTTTCCTAAATCATTTAAAATCACTGTTTAATAGGACTTTCTAAATGATCTACTCCTTTACAGCATGAGATCTCACTTATGAAGATATTCTGTATATTTGACTTTTTTTTTGACACATTAGGAGATAAAATGACTGCATAACCAGATATGAATGGAACCACGGGGTAAACAGCAACCCAAGGGCTTAACAGATACAAATATAAAATGTGCACTTCTCTCTCAAAATGACCAACATTTATGTATTACAAGGTCTTCACAAGATGTGTTTGCAATTTATTAATGCTTTGGATGGTGTTTACCTTCAAAAAGGGGAATAGTGAAGAAGATGGGGTTAGTAATCCCACAGCAACAAATCAACGCACAGTCAACCCAGAGCAGAATCTGTTTCACTCGTCTGCACTCTTCTTTTAGTATCACTGCGTATCTGCAAAGTGTCAACAATGACCTATACACATTTACATACAAAACACAAGATCGTCTGTCACACTAACCCGCTAAATTAAGATGGTGATTGCTGTAATCATTATATCTTTTAAACATCAATATATTAACATATTAATATATTGTTAGCATGTTGGCTTTAGTAGAAAGCTACAATCATGGCTGTCTATGCAAAACCTTGCTGCTAGCTTGACTACAGACCTTTTCTTTATTGTCAGTCTGTTGCCAGAGCAACAGTTTCATTCCAAGTTTACATCCTGCCAGATACTGCAATAAAAACATTGCAACAGGAAATAGAAGGGGGACAACTTTGAATGTCGATGTTGTTAACTTTGAAAAGGTCTAAAGACTCTTGAACTAAAGAAACAAGAAGCATTCAAGTGCATTAGGAGGTTACAGCCTCATTTCACTAATTACTCATTTTATTGATGTAAATCAGACATCGCTTTCTCATATACACACAAACACACGGACAAATATTAATATTCTGCTCCCAGACAAGGGTTACTAAGGCTAATGTTTTAGTATGTCAGAAAAGCTCAGAAAGTAAGAGTTTATCCTGCACACCAAATTATTTTGCATGATCCACATGATAAACAATTGAACTTGGGAAGGCTCTATTTGTTGATTTATTTTGCTGCCCTTTGATTGTTTTACATTGCTGCAGGCTACTTCTTAATTCATATTGCTTGTGTATATATCTTTATGGTTGCCTGAGTGATGACATGACCTGTATGCTTACTGCGTCCTGTGTCTTTACAACCACATCCCCCACTCCTCTTATATCTCCCTTTCCTTCACTCTTCTCCCCCTCTGGTCAGGTTTCTCTCTCTCTCTGCAGAGTGGAGCTGTTAATACATAATGCACACTCAAGCTTAAAGGACGCATTTTAAAGTGGGTCCATGCTACAGGATGTATCCATCACTGTTTCCTTACCGCTCTCTTTCTCTGCATACTGGTGGTGGTTGGGGTGGGGTGTGCAGGAGCTCCACAACAACATACGCTCCATCATAGCTTTTACCTTTGTGTGCTCCCACTTGACTCCCTTCTCGTCTCTCAGGTTGCTATCTTTCCTAGCCTTCACTTTTGCTCTGAGAGGGTGTCATGAGAAGGATTGTGCCCTGGCGGTGAGAAGATTAAGTGTTACCACCGCACCCAGCTTCCTAATGAAAACCCCTCCCCATCTCCTAGTGAAGCTCATCTCCTCCTATGATGGCTTCTAGTGACGTTAAAAGGTACTTATGGAAGGATATTTTATGTTCAGACTGAACTGAAAGACAATAATTATCTTATTATCATCTTATTATATACAGTCTATGGTTCAGAGATTATTTTTTTTTGTTTCATAACCTTGGTTAGTTGGTTTGGCTCAAGTACATAAATTTTGCGGGCGCATGGTGGTGTAGTGGTTAGCACTGGTACCGGGTTCGAATCCCGGGCCCTAATGTTCAGTGTCCTATTATAGTCTTTTTCCCTTTAATAATGAGAGACGTCTTAACACATGGAGGAGGTGAAGACGGTGGTGAACTATAAGATGTGTTTGTGCACGAGCTGGTTTCAGGCCAAAAAAAGCTGTGTTGACACCTGTTAAAGAGGTGGAACGAGCCTTTAATGTGCTGCACCTGACAGCAGAGCTCTGGGACTGCAACACAGAGGAGATGACATTTTCAGATTTCTGTAAGAGGAATCAAAGTGTAAGCTTAATCTGGAATTATTGCTCTATTCAATGTAACAAACAAACTGAAAAAGATACTTTACTCATCCACTTGTTGAAATTCAAATGGGTCCCAATCATGTTTTCACTTAAATTTGTTTGATCCAGTATTTATTTTAATGGATTTTAAGCTATATCTTTGTAAAATAAAAATCAACAGCTTCAAGATCATTGGTATGAGGTTTGAACTGAAATACAATTATTAGATGGACTGCCATGAAATTTGGCACACATAAAAATGTCTTAAAGTTGGTGATCCCTTAAATTTATCTAACACCAACATATAGGACGGTTAAGGAGCAGTGCTAATCAACAAATATGTATGGTCATACACAAAATATGATGAATATGGTAAACATCTACTGAACATCAGCATGTAAAGCTTTGTCAGTGTACATATGTTGGCGTACTGGCATTAGCATTTAGCCCTGCATTCAGAGCAGCCTTTCTGCTTGAACACCATAAGGTGAACTCTGCACTAAAACGGTTCAGTCACGTTCCAGCAGAAAAATGACTGTTAGCCAACGAAAAATGATGCTGAAAGCTCAGAGAAATAGCTCTGAAAGAGAAAAGAGGTTCAAATGGATATTCATTACTCAAATTCTGCCCTCAGTAATGGCGTACGGGAAAGGTTACAGTACAAATTGTGGTTTCTGTCACAAGACAATGGACAGTCGCCACTGAGAGGCTCCATACAGCAGAGTGAAATATAAATCACACTAAACCTCCTGGTGCTGCTCAATAAAATGAACCATTCCTTTTATCAGCTATGTTAAATACTGGACGACAGTTTGAAACTCTCAAATAACTCCATAACATGTCTCCTTAGATTGCGTCAGAGAGAAAAGCCAAACACACCAGAAGACGCCAATGCCAACAAACACAGAATCAAACACAAGACTGCTGAGAGGCACAATGAAGCCTGTAAAAAAGACCCAGTGTTCAGAACATATGAGACATTCACCAGCTTCTCTGTCTCATACAGATCCACATCTGGCCAAATGCATGGCACAATCTAAATACTACATACTTTTTCTCCTGTATTTACTTATCTCCTATATTTCTGCAGAGACGTCATGTTAAAATGTTAAATGATAGAACAGATGGTGAGTAGTCATATTTTGGGAACTTTGGGCTTTGAACCATTTTCATCCAGTTTGACTTAATCTGTTCCAAATGCTGAAACTTGTTTGTTTAATAATTTAAAACATTTACAGTACATATGCATACTAACCCAGCATTCTGTACACTTCTGTATCAGTGCCTCTAGATTATTATTAGTAAAGAAACCACAAAGTTATTTTACTAGAGAGAAACAAGAAAGATGAAAATGAGCTGGATAAAGATGTGCACAAAACAGGAAAAAAGATGATTGTGCCATAACAGCAGCAATCTGATAAGTCATTAGAGCATTAAATTTCAGGACATCTTTGATCCTCTTCCTCCCTCTCTGCTGTGCACAGCTGGTGCAGCATGGAAAGGAGGCGCCTTCTCTGCTCTATCAGCACTGAGCTGTGAGAGCATTCATGTTTACTATATGATCTCTGTTCAGGTGTCACTGCAGCCACACACATCAATCTCAGTGAAAAGGCTGGAAAAGAGCTACTATGCTGAGTAACCTTGGACTTCATCCCAGGTGGGATGCACAGTTTAAGGCACACGCCTTCAGTCAGTGTGGCCGCATACTGTCGCTGTCACAGAGCCAGGGATGCATACATCTCCAGCTGAAAAACACGCCATGAATTATTCAACATTCTCCGCCTATCTGCTCACCGGAAAAAAAGGTGGGACGGATTAATTAATAAGCAACATAGATGAAGCCACTTCACAATTCATAAAACCGGCTACAAAGCTGCGCATAAAGCAGCGCAGTGGTGCAATTAAAAAGCTGTTGCGGCTCAAAGTGTCTGTTGAGAAGCTCCAATACTTCCAGACTGGAGACTTGTGGATTCACTGGCGCTCTGTTTGCCAGCCAGCCATCCCACAGTAAATGGGAACAGTTCAATAAATTATGCGCTTCATACACAACTACACAAGTATCAAAACTCAACCCAAGCAGTCGAGTTATTGTAAACATCATTAGCAGATTAGCCAAGAGCGCAATATGGCACATTTTACGCACCGATAAATGGAGCAGGTGTCCTCAGCTTTGTCTCAGGGCTGCATGCTAAAATATGCCAACTGCTGCAGGGATGACAGAGCGACAGACAGACAGCTCCATGCACTGAACAGATGAGAGGTGAAGGCATGCACAGACACAGTTTAGTTTTTTTTTTTTTTGCTTTACCGCTGATTGAAAGTCAACAGTTTGTTAGAGGCTGGATCCACACTGTTCATGTCCCCATGCGATGTCAGTCCGGCCGACGAGGCGACAACAACAAAACCGGCTTCTTTTTCCTTTTTTTTCCTCCTCTCCGTGTTTCTCTCCTCTCGTTAAGAGCTCAGGATCATCACTGCGGCGCAAACTCCTGATAACAGCTGATCAAAACCAGGTCTTTAGTGGCTCCGGTCTCTGCGCGCAACTGGTCACAGCACGACAATGAAGCGGAACAGCTCAGCCATAGGAAACCAATGTTTACTGTGCCCCCTGCCTCCTCCCTCTCTCCCTCTCACACACACATTTCAATCCACCACAGTTTGTTGCTAGAGGCTCTGCAGAGCAAAAGGCACCATTCACAGCAGATTATTATGATCTATCCCCCCCTTCTTCTTCTTTGAGCTACTGTTACATCACAGTCAATTATGTGAAGCTTCTCTCTGCGGCTGCAGCATCCTGGAGCACAAGGTGATGTCAGGGATGCAAGACTGAGGAGCAATGATTTGAAACGTGCATTTAGGGGGTTTTCTGCCCTCAGAAAAGAGCAAAGGGAAATTATTTCAAATCATCAGCTTTTATTTTGAATGCAATCACTACTGGTTAATAAGTCATATTAATAGTTAGCAAACAGTTTACTGGAATGATGCACAGAGAAATTTTAGCCTTTAATATGAAAGAACAACTTCTGGGTTGCCAGAATTTGGTTTATCCTTTCTTAATAGGTCAATGACACATTTCAGTTGTTAAGTCATTAATAAATACCATAGCCTCCTCATGATGCATCAAGTCTACGGTAATACATGTTAATGAGGAGGAAAAGCAGTTTTTCCACAACCTGGCAACCCATAAATTGTTCTTCTTAATGGCTGATTTAAAGTCTTAGTGAATTGTTTGCTTACGATCACCCATACAGCCTATATAAAGGATGACATGTCCCCACATTTTCTAACATTTCTATTGAAAGGAGAAAATGATCTTTGTGTTTTTGCCTTTCGGGCCAATCAGTCACTCTTAGGTGCTCTGTGGGGTCTACCCATAATCCCACTTAACAGCAGATCCAGGCAACGATGAAGTCATTCATTCCTTCATTCATGCAGCCTCCCTCTTCATCCCTTGTCTCTCTGTTTACCTCTTTAAAATGCACCTTTCTGTCGTCCATTGACTTATTTAATTCTGTGGTCCAGTCTGGAGACACAACAGACATGAGGCTGACATTTATAACACAGCTGCCATATTTATTAGAGGAACCTAGAGCCACAACTAACCTCCACTTTTTCAGTTTTGTTGTTATTGACGTGACTGTATGAGTAAAACTAATAAATAAATAAACCTCTTCTCTTTAAATATTGTCTTTTCTTATATTCTTTTATGCTTTATTCATTATTAAAGCACATAACATGGTTTAATTTGCAAAAGCTGGGTCTGCGCATTTGATAAAAGCAACAAACTACTTACTGTACTACTTTATCGGCAGTGATGCTATTATATAATTCCTCCATCAGTGAGCTGTGACAGATTTTCCACAGTAAAATGTTCTGCTTATTGTATCTTGGTCTCACCCACTCCTGAGGGAAATATCTGGCACTTCAGCTGCTAAAAGCTCCACTATGTTAGTCACCTATTGTGTCTGTTTGCTCCTGAGCAGGTAGTGCACAGTGCTTTTTTTTTTTTTTTTTGCCAGAAACTGCACTATAAGTGTGTTTTGTTCAAGCTGTTGTTTCATCTGGTCCCAGGAAGCCAAACAGATTATTAGGGTAAGGTTTTGAACACTCATACTGCAACTGGGTGAAATACTTGTCATGTTCAATGATGTCAGTGTGTAGAATAATAATAATAATAATAATAATATTGAAGCGCAAAGACAGAAAATATTGAACATGTGTGGACGGGACACATAAAGGAAACAGGAATGTAATAACATGCCAAAACAGAAACATTTTATATGCGCTGCATAGACACACAGAACAGCAGGTGTAATGTGAGCTTAGGCAAATCTGATACCTTCACAATAACACACACACACACACACACACACACACACACACACACACACACACACACACACACACACACACACACACAGTGCAGGAATGCTCGGCTCAGGCTACACAGCAGCACTCAGCCGCTCATCAATTTTTAATCAGTGGAAACCCCCCTCTGTGACATGCCACACCACAGGAAAACACCTAAAGCTACAGACACATGGCATTTTCTCTCTCTCCGAACACAACTGCCATTAAGACATTAAAAATAGCTTGGTGCTGAAATGCAGCTGAAATCTGTAACAGCCTGAAGAAAGAGAAGTCCTTTTCAAAAGAGACCTCTGAAAATGAAGCTCTCTTCCTCACACGTCAGGATCGAGTTACAAACTGTTAACCTGAGATACCTGAACACCCCCGCCTCTAATTAGAGCCCCATGGCCAATCACACACACACACACACACACACACACACACACACACACACTAGTACATGTTGCATAAACACAGCTTCACTCGACACCCTGCCATCGTCACACTTTAACACGCACTGCCCACATGGCCTTTGCATAAGGGCTTCTGGTTTTTAACGGTCGCCTGTGGAGCCCGTCTGTGACAAGGGAAGTCAGGAGGGGAACACTTCCTGTTCAGAGAACACTCTGGTAATGTGGCCATATCATCCTGAAGGCATCACTAAGCTGCAGAGAGAAACCAGAACAATGTGGCAGCAATCTGCTCCAGGTTGTCTGTCTCTATGTGTCCTGTGATGAACTGGAGACTTGTCCAGGGTGTACCCTTTCACCCTAAGACAGCTGGGATAGGCTCCAGCCCCCCCACGACCCTATGTGAGGATAAGCGGTAGAAAATGGATGGATAATTGGTTATCAGATTTTTTTCCCCGCTAAATATCCGTATCGGTCAGGCCCTCGTTTAAATCCTGAACTGTGAGAGGCAGCAATGCTGTAAGCCACCCGGTGAGGCAGAATGTAAGAAAGCAAAAGGTCAGAATGCAAATGATGACCATTCATTGATTGATTTTGTGGATTCAGTTTCTGCTGCTCAACTGATTGTTTCAGATTCAGACTGTTTCATGACACACTGATCAGTGGTTGACAAAACTAGAGTGCTGCTGAAACAAACCTAAAAAGATCCACAACTTTCCACACTGAATAACTAGCAAGCCTCGTCCTGTGGATCTACGGAGGGTTTCAGCATGAGGTAGGAAGCCAAATAGAAACTATAGCCCTCAATCTTAAACTTGAGTGTGTGTGTGGGACCCAGCAGCGATAGACTATCCCAGGCTTTGTGTTGACCAGACAAATGCAGCTTCAAAGATCAGGTTATAAGTGTAGGTGTAAGCATTATCATGCGTGGGTTCAATCCATGTGCCCATGCCAGTGAGGGTCGTAGTGCACAGATACACAGAGCGAGCCTGTGAAGCTGCATGATGCAGATCAGGAGCTCTTGACTCAATAGTGCACTAATCTCTTCTCTCTGGACAGTTGCCACTCCGGCCCTTCAGTTTCTCCAAGTAAGCCATGTCTGACCACGGCACCTTTCCCACGCATCGGATAAGCAAAGCCTTTCACTGTGTGTGAGAAAGCATACAATGTGATTAGACGTGCAGCTTAAATCCCTTTTTGAAACCTTTAAATGAATATGAGCTAAAAAAAAAAAAAACACCCCATGAAATGTGAAGTGCATGACAAGCATCGACACAGCAGTGTGTTTATCTGTCACACACTACCACATACAAACATGCAAATCAACAGGCCTGCCATGACGTCCCCTTTCATTGGTGGAGTTTGCTCCCTGGATTGTGAGTAAGTTGGAGGAGGAAGCAGGGAAAGGCTTCATTTTGTAATACCATGAGTCAACCACACAAACTGGAACAGCAGAAGCAGAAAAATGATACAAGAGGATATTTACTTTAGACTATGGTGCTTTTGGCAGCGATGATAGCACATTTACACAAGGACTGCACTCAAGTACTTCAGAAAGGTACTTTACTTCAGTACTTGATCATTTTGCCTTACTTTACACAAGAATTCAGAGGGAAATATTGTTACTCCACTGCATAAAGACTCTATTTTATTAAATGTAAAGATGAATACAGTAGTGACCTCTCCATGTTAGCAGTTCTACCAATGAGTGGAGCTGCATAAAAGCATAAAAATGCCAAATACTCACCGGACACTGCTTCTCACATGTGAAGATTTGATTCTTTTCTTAAAAGTAAACTGAATATCTTTGGGTGTTTGACCGAAGACTTCACTTCCGACTGTTTGTCATTGTAAAAAGACATTTTCATAATTTTATAGACAAAATAATTAATGGATTACTCCAGAAAAGAATGTGCACTTGATTAATTCTCAGATTAAATATTAAATACAATTAAAATAATTGTTAGCTGAATATTTTTACATTGCAGTGTTTTTACTTTCACTTAAATGATCTGAATACTTCTTCCAGCTCTGGTTTTTGGTGGAAATGAGCGACTGATGAGGAGTTTAAACATATCGTCTGATGGCAGTCATTCACGCACACGCACACGCACACACACACGCACACACACACACACACACACACGCACGCACGCACACACACACGCACACACACACACACAGACACAATGCAGATGATTTGGATTCAGACCTTGGCCTCTTTTGTTTCTAGTGCGTCCCAAATGCCAGCAGGTCACCACGTGGCCTCTGGGAAATGTCACGGTGTCCAGCTGCAGCGATTGATTCTGGCGCTCTCATTAAATGTGATCAGGTGAATTAACCTTTTGTCTGTAACCATCAGACCACTCTGCCCTTCGCCCTTTGGCTGCATGTGTTTGCTGTGAAGCTGTGTTTATGCAACATGTACTAGTGTGTGTGGGGTTTTGTACAGTTTTTGGGACAAATAAGGGATGTGTTTTGCGGGTAATAACAACAACATCAGTTGTTGCAGAGCACAAAGCTGTTGTCTGAATGAAACCGTCAGATGAAGCTAACAGTGCTCCTGCTCTCCATGTAGGCGTCACATATTCTTAATGCACATATTCCTCCTAAAGCAGCGCTCATCAACCTGCAGTGGCTCCTTTTGGCTTTGAAAGACAATTATATGAAAAAAAAAAACTACATTATAATATCCATCCATCCATCTTCTTCCTCTTATCCTCACATAGGGTCGTGGGGGGCTGGAGTCTATCCCAGCTGTCTTAGGGTGAAAGGCAGGGTACACCCTGGACAAGTCTCCAGTTCATCACAGGACACATAGAGACAGACAACCACTCACACTCACATTCACACCTACGGTCAATTTAAATTAACCAATTAACCTAATCCCCATGCATGTTTTTGGATGGTGGGAGGAAGCCGGAGTACCCGGAGAGAACCCACACAGACATGAGGAGAACATGCAAACTCCACACAGAAAGGCCCCGAGCCGGGAATTGAACCTGTTAGCTTCTTGTTGAGGCGACAGTGCTAACTAATGCACCACCTAGATTTTATTCTATTTATTAATTTTGGTAGATAAATGTCATATAATATGATAATATTTTTAAAATATTTTGTCATTTAAAATATGCATCATCTCCTACGTCTATGGCTGGAGCCTTAATCTGCAGGCGGCTAATCTTGAGTTTCTGAACCTTCTGGAAGATAAATATGGATAAAACAAAAAAAAAAGGAAAACAGAGTTTCTGCTTGGGCAGACTCATTTGCCTTCACTACCAACGGCTTACCTGTATGTGGCGACAAATTAATGAAACAGTGGGCTACATTTTATTTTATTAATTTTCCACAAATATGAGAAGCACTCAAACAGGCCTGTATAGTTCTGTGTTTAATTTATCAGACCTACACATACACTATACATTTTTTCTCTTCTTAATAAGAGTTGTTTGTTAGAACAGATCAGTTTTCTCAGTTTTCTTTATAGCTTTCTTTATAGCTAAAACTTTAGAGGCTGTCTTATTTTGCAGCTCATTAAAATGGTATTTGGTGGAAAAGTGGTGAAAAGCTTGTAGACCCCTGTCTGTCCTAAAGGAAAAAAACATTTCTTTTCTAATTCAGTTGCTCACAAACATCCCACGCTTCACTTCAAGATGTTCAGCTTGATTTTCTCAGAGTTATGCAGAAACAAAAAGCTCAAACTAAATGCCAAAGATCTGAAAGTATGGAAGCTTTTTCTTAAAATGCATTTTTACAACCCCACTGTAACGTCACTGCTTTTACAGGGAGGGTCTGCCCTCTTCTGGTTAGGACTTGTATCACACTATACATTATACTGATAATTTCATCATGGGTAGCCATATTTTCTGGATAACTTAGATCTTCTGATAATATATAAAATAAATTTAGTATAATTCATTTTTCACAGCTACCTAGATATTTCTAATGTATTTATGATGAGGATTAATTGTAGAGCAATAAATGCATTCGACCATTTCTAATGCATATATGCATCTTTCCAGGAAATCATAAATGGTGTCCTGGAAAGATAAATAAGGTCATCATTTCTTAATTAAGTAATCAAGTAATTTTGAATATATTTTACAGTCTCAGTCTTCTTTTCTGTAGACTTTCGTTCATGAAACAGAGAATGAGAAATACAGTGTATGTGTGAAGGCTCCATGTTATTCTCTTCCACCTTCTGTTCACAAAAAGCTGTTCATACCATCAGAAATGGCAAATATGAATCATTTGTGGCTTGAGATAAATGTAATTCATGTAGGTGTGGTTTCTGTGTGTTGGCTCTAAATCAGTCAAACCTACATAACCGACTGTAAAAACCTGATTTTAGGATCTGTTCCTCTCACTAGCAGCAGAAAAAGACCTTGATCGGGTTCATAAAGGCCTTTTATACCATGAAGAATCTTCCTGTTCATCATCATCATGTGTTAATAAGTACCTAAACTACACAACATTCCCCAGAAGGAATAAATAGAAAAGTTCAGCAACATATATATATATATATATATATATATATATATATATATATATATATATATAAACTAAAATGTGTCTTTAAAGCATCAACTGTTCAGCCTCACGGTAAATGTAGCATTTTCTGGCACTGTGCCACATGTCTTTGCTTCCTGTGACAGCAAAGGTGTGTTCCCATCATTCATTCCCACATTATACATATACACACACACACACACACACACACACACACTAATTCCTTATTAGATAAACCAGAAACAAGTCTTGAGATATTATAATAAATATCTATAAATGGGCAGGTGTGAGGGTCCTGGTGTTGTTCAGTGAGGCCAGTCAGTCACTGACTGCTGGAAGATGCATTTATCTGTGCATGAGCACACAAACACTGATTTTCTTTCAGTAGAAAATAAACTGAAAGTTGAGCAGCAAAACAGGAAATTAAACGTTGACATTCTTACGGCTCAGAGGAAAACAGCCACATGCAGTATATGATTCATAAACAGTATTATTACAACTGTAAGAGGTCTGCAGTGAGGGAACCTCCCTGTAAGTTAAACTTGATTTGAGCCACATCTTTACAGCCTCTGCTGAAAATAGACCCGTCCCAGAGCTTTCTACCCATGCTTTCGATCTGCTGCACTTCCATCTCTTTCATCCTTCCTCTCTGTTGCTCGCTCACTAACCAAGACAAGGTTTTGGCTGGCCTCCCTTAAAAACCACAGAGTAAAAATGTACAACAGTCAGTAACCCTTCACAGACTCCATTTCCTCCTCTGCGTCTCCTGGATCGCTCTTCAAAGGTTATGACTGGGGCACCTCACAGTGTACACACAGACTGTGCACACCTCCTTGGATCTTTCATTCTTCAACACACACTCACTTTCCCTTTTGCGTCATCCTTGAGAGTGACCATGGTGAAAAAAAGAAAGAAAAAAGGACAATTTTCTCATCAACCTTGAGAAAATAAAAGAGAAAACTGCCTAGAATAGGACTATTGTATGCTTGTGGCTTGGGCTTGAACTGGCCACAACCGATACCCTGCTTTAAGTACAGTTCACTCTATACGTTGGGTTTATTCCAGCCAACTATAATGGGAACTGTTTTTCCAGCATCCAAGCTTCCCGGAGCAATGTGCACCGTGCATTTTAATATGTAGGTATGCGTCTTAAAGCCCTAAATGGAAGCAGATGTTTCAGTCAAAGAGTAGAAGTTTACATAGAGCTGTAATCAAGTAACGGATTTTTCTTTTTTTTTTTTTTCTTCCAGTAATTTGAATCTATTTTTCTGTCTAAATGAGCCTGGTGTGCTGCATTGTGCGCATGGCTGAGCTGTGCTGGGTTATGCTGAGCTATGCAGCCACATATGGGAGTGATTACAGTCCAGTGTTTATCAGACCTCACTGAGGGACCGTCTGTACGGCTGAGCAGAGCAGAACCGGCCTTGCACACCATTTCAATTTCCCAGCTACAACCTTCTATGGATATCAGACAAGCGATACACTATTGCACCAACACTGTGCATGCAATCAGAATTCCTGGGAGAGACATCTTTTGTTAGAGCTGGGACTATTATCAAAGTCTGTTAACAGGTCTGCTGCACATGTGAAAAGTGTTTTTGTGGCTCCAGAGAAGCTGTGCAAAATCTGAAAAAGTGCCTCAAGTGATGAGTCAGTGTCAGCTGGGGCTGAAGACTGAAAAAAACATCAAGACAGTTAGCCAGACCCTGCAGTCTGCTCTTCAAAGCTATGTTAGCCACTACTAGCATCACCCATCTCAATGTCCAACCCAACCACTCGCACTCAAGCTGCATGGTGGGTAGAAAAAGAATGGCACAATGGCACTCAAAGAGTTAACAGTGCATCATGAGACTACATGAGACTACATGAAGTGCTGAATCAGTCAACTACCCTTTAAGTCATTATTTTAGGACAAAAATGACAAAAACTGACTGTTTATCGGATGTACATACTTCTTGTTTTTCCTACTCGTCTATGAATGCAAAGTAAATATATTTGAGGATTTGGGACTGTTGACTGGACAAAACGAGCTATTTGAAGATGTCGCCTTGGACGATACATAAAGTTTTATCTATCTGATTCATGTTTAAGTGACTAAAGCGACAAAGTGACTTTTAAAAGACTTTAAAACACAGGAGACAGCTTTTTGTTTCTCCTAACCGACAGTCAACACTGGTTTCTTTTAACCATGATGACGAAGGTCCCCTAACCTGAATGTAGTCATTACAACCTGAACCATAATCTTTCCTCAAGTATTTTTGTGCCTACCCCAAACCAAACCTGAACCATGTTATTGACAAATAATGCTGATCTACTGAAAGGGACGTTGGATCAGGGACATGTGGAGGACTTGTCTCTTGTCTGATGTAAACATCCAAAAATTTGTGAAATCTCTGTGTGATTGGCGTGTAATGTGTGTGTGTGAGGGTTAAATGAGTTTTGGGTATGCAAAGCAGAGTAGTGCCATACCCATAAGTCAGCAAAAATGTCAGCAAGTCCATCAATTCAAGTCCCTGCTGGGTGTTTTATGACAGACTGTAACACAGAGGGAGACCCAGCCTACCACAACTACTCTCCCTGCCTGTTATAGAGCACATCACTGCATTCCCCTGATCTAAAAAATAACAACATAGAAAACATGTCTGACATTCAAAACATATGTTCCTCATTCACATGCTGCTTTGAAGCCCACTGTAAAAAAAAAAAGCTTCACCAGGAAACCACACGAGGACAAACCCTAATACATATTTCCTTTGCTTCTTCCCTCTATAAAGAGAGGCACACATGCTGAAAACTCCCTCGCCTGTTCCTTTACTAAAGCACATGAACGCAGCACATCTGGCTCCAGTCTTGTGCCAATCTGACAAGACGGCAAAACGCCTGGCAACTGCAGTCACAAAACACTGTGGGTTTGGCAGTGGGTGAGGTTAATGAAGGCACTGATAGTGTTTCAAAGCAAACGAACTCGAACAACAACCTCTGAAGGGAGAAGTTCAGGGCAGAGGGAGGAGGCTGAGGGAGTGAGAGTCTGTCTGAGTTATCGGCGACTGCGGGATCTATTTTTGCTCCGTTAATGCGAGAAGCTTTTTGTTCATGGACGCTGCACGGACAGTGAAAGCAAGGAGGGGCTGGATTGATTAATGAACAGCGAGCATTTCAAAGCCAACTAATCCAGGCGGTCAGACCTAATCTCTCCTTCCTATGCTGTGAACAAGCTCCTTATCTCAACGTATTTGTTAGGTCTGTGTTACAAAAAATTAAACCATGGCAACATGCTCTAATCACACTGCCCTGCGCTAGCCCGATGATAAATAGGCTTCCCTGCTCCCTGCCAGCACATGCCTTTCCTTAAATGAACTACAAATGTTCTGTTATGGATCGACAAGCGAGCCCGAAGACTCCACGCGGTTAGTTTCCACCGCATCAGAATTTGCTGATGCTGCCATAGAACTCATTAGAGCGCATGGTGCAGACCTTTTCTGATTTTTGATACCGGCTTCATCTGATAAAATCTTCATTGTAGGTTCTGTTTTACTGCATGTGTACCTTTGTCTCTTTAAGTAGTGTTTGCTCAGTGTGCCCTATAATCTCATTAGCCCTGGTTTGACTGGAAGACGTTTAAGACCAGAGTTCAGTGACAGGAAGAGTTGATATGTTACAATCATTATAAAAATTCACAAAAAATAGACACTAAATAGATTAGTATTTATTGTTCCTGGTGGAGGTCCAGACTCTCCTGTCAAGCTGAGACTCAAGGGCAAAGAACTTGCCCAAAGTTGTGTGTGCTTGTTTTATGCACCAGCATGAGAAGCTCAAATTTCTCAAAAGGGCACTCCGATTTAGCACTTCAGCAGGTTTTTTTTTTTTTTTGCCTAGTATTAATGCAGCAGAACCAGAGATATTGTCTTTTTTATTATACACATTCCTCTTCCTTATTCAAACCCACATTACCCAAAATGTGAGTTGGAGATTTGAGTGTGTTAGGCCAGCAGGGGCTTAATGTAGCCACCAGCTGCAGAGATAGCTGACAGCCGACGCTGACTCAAATGATATCAACTGAGGTCCTTTATCAGATTTCACAACTCCCTCTGGAGCCACAAAAAGCTTATACAACTTTTTTTCCCAGGTAAACTTGAGTTTAAGTCCAGACAAATGTGTTATAATGCATGGTACAGACACAAACATAGCCTACATCCACCCGAAACTATCAATCACTTGCAACCAGCCGAGAAACGTGACCAAACACCTGGTTCCTGTGCTCCATTCAGGGCGTCTGCTTTCACCTGCAGCTTTGCAGCTACCTGCTGAGTGAGATGATCGGCCAACTGGCACTCAGCTGACTCGCTTAGATAAGGCTGAGTCACGATGAGGCAGAGTCCAAAACTCAGACACAAATAATAACGTGATATGATGTGTTTATCCCAAAGCAGATTAGCACAGACAGTTTCAACTTCTTACTAACACTTAGCTTGATTTCCTTTCTGAACGGAGTACCTATTCTAAGATGTGGCTCACACCAGCTGTGGAACATACCTACTTTAAATATTTTTACTTAGTACCGTACTTAATGTACGTTTTCTTGACAAATGTTGAGATGTTTGTATTTGGCCTAGTATTCATTTGACAGCTATAATTACTAATTACTTTTCAGATTGAGACTACATAAAACACGTTGTTCGAGATAAATCACAGGTTCGGCTGGTGACGCCTTATGAAAAACCTCGCTGGGGGTTTCTGCAGAAGAACCTACAATTCATTAAATCATTAAAGAGATGTAAAATCACAGCATCCCTAAATTTTTGGGGGGGAGTTTTTTTTCCCTCTTGCATTATTCATCTTATATCGCCTCAGATTTATCCTGTGACCCCTTCACAAACCATCCAACGGTACATAAAGTAAACTCAACAGTAAACTGCAAGGCATGAATTGATGCATCACCTTTAATAACTCTGAGTGTTTTCTCTACAGAACAAGTCATTTTACTTTTGATACTTCTAAGCATATTTCTGATAATACTTTTACTTAGAATAGAGTGTTTCCACATTGTTGTATTGGGACTGAAACACTGCCTCTGTGTCTGCAGCACTGGAGGAGAAAAAGAGGGCAGATCAATGTCTAGATAAAACTATTCATGACATACTTCCATATGGAAACATTTCTGCCAGTGTGTGAGCTAGTCATGAATGTGAAAGCATGTTTCTAATAGTGTGCTGTCTGAATGTGTTGGGTCTGTTTGGTCATGTGTCTCTGCAGCACAATGAATTATACACAGACTTCTCAGCAGCAGTCCTTTACTTGAGGGTGTCTTTCATATCCCCTCAGTATAGCGGAGAATCTATTTCCCCATGCAGTACTACTTCAGGCCCGGCTCTGATGGATGGTCTGTTAAAGTGCTTGTGTCTGCCAGGAGGCTCATTTTGAGCAGAAATGCTGAATATTTTGATGGTTACAAGAAGGGCTGCAGATCTGCTGATTATTGTTTGATTAAAAATGATGAAAAATGTTAAAAAAGATGTTTCCCAAAGCCCAAAATGACACCCTCTCAGGTCTTGTTTTGTCCACAATCAAATATATTCCATTACCTGTCCAAGAGGAGTAAAGAAACCACAATATATATATTATTTATATATTTATTTTTGTTAAAATGACTCAACCAATTGATTTTATTATGGAAATTGCTGCAGATTCATTTAATAGGTGACAACTAATCAATCTGATTGATCACTGCAGCACTATAGATTCAAGACATCAAATGTGAGAATATTCTGCCTTTATATAATAGAAAATTGAATATTTTTGAGGTAAAGATTACAAGTCAGACAAACGAAAACGTTGTTGATGTCACTTTTGGATTGGAAACTAAAACTGTCTTTGTTTGGGTCACTACTGCGATGCAATACTGGGTTACCTTAAGTGTGTTATAAATGTATTGTCAGCTGTCCGAAACAAACTGAATATTGCATTGAAAAAAAACAAAAGACAAACATATACTCTAACAGGCGCTTTCACAAGTTCCTGCCGAACAATCCTGAACCAGGAAGTCTTGAGGACAGTGAGCGCTTGTGCAAAGGGGAAGAAACTGGTGTGACATCAGTGAAAAGTGAGAGCCTTTAAATGAGATCATCCATCTCCTGGTGGAACAAAGTGACAGATGATTTAGAGGAGCTGGAGCACAGGGAGCAGGCTGGGATACTGTGTCTTAGAGGAGCTCCAAAAACCAGTCCTGCTACATTGAGAAGTCACATCAGCTGCACACTATGCGGTCTGTCTGTCACCCATGCCTTCATGTGTTTGGTAGCTCATCAGAGGTGAGCAGCTGTGCCTCATAAACACCACAGCAGGTGAACTGCCTCCCTAAACCAGCTCCTGCACAGGTGGAATTAAAATCTACATATTCTCAGCCATCTCTGTGGCGCATGATTGGACAGCACTGAGGTACTGTGGCCGCTGAACTGCCCAATCCAAAACCACATTTTGGCTCTATAAGTGACGACCGTCGGGGCGTCCTGCCGCCCCCAGAGCAGCTCTGTCAACATTGCAGAGTCAGGTGCAGACGAAATGTATCCGTGCGTAACGCTGCTGGACACAGTCCGACATAGGAAATGTGAGCGCACGGCGTTCACATGAAAAAATGATGAGATGAACAAAAGATTTAATGATGTGACTTTATCCAGAGAGGTGAAAAACAGATTTCAACCTTTAAATAACCTACATTTCAGGATTCAGGGCTCCTAATCTGTGCGCGCACACAGCACAAGGTGAAGGACTCATTGTGTAGTGTGCTGTGAAGTGCCACCAGCAGGATGAGGGGATTTGTGTGGGTATAGTCTAGCTGTTGTGATCGCCCTCTTGTCCCAGACACAAATCGTCCCTCTCCAACAAAAGAGCACCTACCTGGTAATCTCGAAGCTGCAACCTTTCCGAAGGAGCAAGGCTCTCTTCCGCATGATGCCTTTGTCTCTGCCGAGGTACACATTTTTATCTGAATTCATGGGTGCTGGGCGAGCAGGTAGACTCGGGATTTTCCAACGGGAAAAATAAAAGTAAAAAAATATGCAACTGCGAGAAGCGGAAGGGAAAAAAAAGAGAAACGGGCTGGCCGAAAAAGAAGAGGAGGAAAAAAAATCCTTTGACGCTCCTCAGCAGGAAAGTGATCCTGCAGACTTTCCCCCCTCAGGCGAGACAAAAGACGGTGCTGTTGAAGCGGTTAGAGGTGCATGGTGTCTCCGGGGTTGGTGGTGTCTCCATGCGCGCTGGATGTCAACCTGAGCTGGACCGTGCCGTGCTGGACCGTGCTGAGCAGTCTCCCTGAAGTGTGGAGCCCACAGCGCTCCTGCAGCTTCAGCCCGGCACTGAGTGTGAGAGGCTGGACGGCTCACTTCACTAGACACTGATGGAGAGAGAGAGAGAGAGAGAGAGGTCAGGGTCACATGCATGTTTGACCAAGCCCACAGTGTAATACACTGCTGTGATTTATAGTCATAAAGTCATAAAGAGGACAATATCCATCACTGCAGAGAAGGAAAGAAAAGATACAGCAGCAGTGCTTTAATCATTTGGATGTTGGATGAATTTGGTCTGTAACTCTTTAATGGTCATTCAGAAAAAAACAGCAATATATTGTTTAATTTGCTTATTTTTTTTAATTACACTGGGCACACAGTACAGAAAGTTCTCTTTTTATTTGACCAGTAACAGTTTTTATCCTTAACCACACGAGACGTCCTTAAATGTTAAGGCAGTAGGCTGGTTTTAAAGTGAATTTTCTTTTATTTAAGATTTAATTTTAGATGAGAGCAATATGTGCAACATTGAGCATTTAAAAAAAAAAGAATAAATAATATGCAATGAAAAAATTAATAAACTATAATTCAGTGCAAACTTATTTGTGTATGACAGCTTTAAGAAGTGGTTAATATCCATAAAAAGGTGCTTGGATTTGGCTTTTTTTGACTAATGTATTTATAATTATTGTCATCATGAAATTAAAGCTGTTAAAATTCATATTGATATGATATGAACGTTTTATACTGAAATGCTGTAATCTGAACTCTTGATGTGTCTAATTCAGATTTGTCTCATATTAGCTTCAGATGAAGTTTGCAATATATTTTTGCACAGAATTAGGATGCTGGAGTTTGTCCCCATCAATAAGTTCATTATAAAGGAAGGAATAGTTACAACAAGCAGCACCTGTATCACTGTTCATAAAAACACCTGTCTGTTTAAATTTGACTTGAACAAATGTGAACTTACTTTTTTAATCATTTTAACTTAAAAGCAACACAGAAACACACAAGTTGTACAAGTGATATTTTAACAAGATATCCCAACTCAAAGTGTGCTCCACTAAACAGTGGAGGAGACCTTGAGGCAATGTTTGCTCTGCTAAAACAACACTCCACTGCAAGTGCACTCAGCTGTGACTACTATGGATTAGCTGATTAGCTCTAGACATATAAAGGTGTGTGCTGGGGATACATCCTGTTTTTCATTAGGGTGGGATGATGAGAGGTGATTCATAGGGCACACAGAGAGAGACTGGAAAGTGTGGACCAGTTCACATGAAGTCCGTCTATCAATCCATCTAACAGACAAGGCCGATTCAGTTGTTGCTTAATTATGTTGCTCCACATACCTGCTTAATGCATAATTAGGCAACTCTTTGCTAAGAAGTTGAATATACAAATGTTGCTTGTGTTTCTAGTCGATCTGTTGTTTTCATTTTTGAAATAAACAATGTTTCTTATACCGGGCGTAGTGGTGTAGTGATTAGCACTGTCGACTCACAGTAAGAAGGTACTGGGTTCGATTCTCGGCCCAGGGTCTTTCTGTGTGGAGTTTGCATGTTCTCCCTGTGTCTGTGTGGGTTCTCTCTGGATACTCCAGCTTCCTCCCACCATCCAAAAACATGCATGGGGATTAGGTTAATTGGCTAATTTAAATTGACCGTAGGTGTGAGTGTGAGTGGTTGTCTGTCTCTATGTGTCCTGTGATGAACTGCAGACTTGTCCAGGGTGTACCCTGCCTTTCACCCTAAGACAGCTGTGATAGACTCCAGCCCCCACCCTATGAGAGGATAAGAGGTAGAAAATGGATGGATGTTTCTTATTCCAGCTGTGCTGCCTGAGACCTACCTGCCCCATCCTCCTGAAAGTCCTAGTCTGCTCTGATTGGTCAACTGCTCCACTGTTGTGATTGACTCTGGACTTGGGCACTCAAGCTCTTCTACAACTAGCTTTGTTTGAGGGCATACCAATGCCACGTTATGCAAATATGTCACCGTGTTATGGAAGAAAAGCTGGTGAGGAGTTTCAGACTGATCAGCATCGTTTCTGTGGGGGAGTGGAAATAATTTTGGACTGTATAACTTTGCAGATTTCTTACATGCACAAAATATCATATAACACACTGAAGGAAAGGGGAGAAGCACAAAAACATGACATTGTTGATGTCTGGTCATACAAAGTGTGTGTGTGTGTGTGTGTGTGTGTGTGTGTGTGTGTTAAGCAAGGGTGTGTTTTTTGTTTATGAATTCCACTTTTCATCATGAAGAGAAACATAGTGTTATGTAACTTCAAATGTTAAAGTCACAGTCAAATGTCAGAATTGATTTAAAAATAATGTCTCAATACAACAGCCTCTTCTATGGAAAGGAAAGAGATGATGATGGATCGTCTCTGCACACCCTTTTCCATCCAATCAAACAGAAAGTAAGTTGATTACCCCACATCATTTCTGTACAACACACACACACACACACACACGCACTGTCTCGTATGTCAGCCCACTGTTTAGAGGAGGAATTCTCTTAACATGACTCACACAGCTGCGTTCAAAAGAGAGACTCGTCCATGTTTGTGTGATTGGAAAGACTTCAGGTTGTTTCTCAAACCGTCTGACTCAATGTGCTTCAACAGCTTATCCTGATGCTCAGAAACGTCTTTAAATAGTTGCCCTTTTGCCACCAACACTGATCAGTCTCATCGTATGGCAGATGTTTACAGCAGGATGAAGTACAACGCGCTGAAATAACACTCACTTGTTGAGGTTTTCCTTGCGGCATCATGACTGTAAAGAGTCACAGCATTTACTGTAACTGAGACTTTCATGAGGCTGCCTGCCTGCCATTGACAAGTATAATTATTTTTTGCCCAAACATAAAAACATACATGTTTTTCAAATGATTGCCATATTTTTCTAGTTGAAACATCCTGTTGACTTAAAATGCATTCAGAGGTGGAGCAGTGAGTGTGTCCGTGCAGCTCCTTTGTGTATTTACTGAACATGGAGGACACTGAAAAGACCTTGTAGGTCTGTGACCTTCAGCAGGACATAATGAAAACAAGTCCACACACATTCTGGCCTTTTTGTTGTGGGCTGCGGTGAAAAAACAGAATAATATTATAGATGCTTTTAAGCTGCAGTGACACATGGAACATGAGCAGCGGCCTCCTGGAGAAATGCCTTGTTTGACCCTCTCACTTGCCTTTCAAACTACATCACTACCATCCCTGCAAACACTGTGTTTACTGTTGCTTTGGATGGGTTTATATTGCAGTGAAAGGTGTTGCTGTTCAATGGTGACAGTGCAGATGGTCGTGACAAAGCCTCTGGATTTGTATTTGATGTCCGGGGAATCAGGTTTATGAAAAGTTCATCAGATTTGTGTGACTGATGAGAGCAGAATTTATGAAATGGGAAGTTTTGTGTGTGAATAATCATCAGTCCGAGTCTTCACCAGCTTGATCAACACAGTAATCACCAGCTGTCATTTCTAACATGCATGTGTCCTGGGGAGTGTGGCGTATGAGCTGTAGCCAGCCTCCTGCTCTCATTTTGGCTCGGCCTCTGTCACCAGAGTGACCAGTGCCCTCTAGATGTGCATTTTAAGGTCGTTTCATCACATCAGAGTGTCATTCTGTGTACAGCATCATTGCATTTATCAGGAAGTGGTGGTTTGGGGTGAAAGAAGAAGAAAGAAACCATGTGCTTTGAGTGAGGGATGGCTTAGTGAATGAGGAGGTGTGTATTTGAAACATTTAGAAAAATGAGGGTAGCAAACCAAAAACATATATCCCATTTAATACTGATATAGTATTTGTAGACTGTAAAGGAACAGTTTAGCATTTTGGTAAATACGCTAATTTGTCTGCTCGGTGTAGAGCTGAAGTCAGGAGGAAGTTAGCTTAGCTTAGCACAAAGGACGCAAACAGCTTGTCTGGTCATGTGGTAATAAGGTAATAAAATCCATCAACCACCTCTGAAGCTTATTAGGTAGCATGTTATATCTGAAGAAACATCACAGCCAAGAAGTTACAAATAGTTGTTCAAACATATTAATGAGCTCTGGATGTAGCACCATCTCCTGGATATGGATATAGTTTTTGATTTGTCATAGAAACCTGGAAAACAAATAAAATGCTATAGTCCAACTGTCTCAGACTGTCTAGAGGGCACATCATAAAGAAAAAAAGACAGAAATTGTTATGCACTTAATTAAATTAATTAATAGTTGCCAACAACCTCCCAGCCTGCCGTGGCAAAGTCTGTTGCTGCAGGATGCTAATGTAATGCTGAATGACGGTCTGTGCGCCCCATCTTGTCTGAAGAAAGGGTTTCTGTTACGCTGTCAGCACGCCATGAAGTAAGCTTGCAGAGACCATCCATCCATTTTCTACCGCTTATCCTCACATAGTGTCATGGGAGTCTATCCCAGCTGTCTTAGGGTGAAAGGCAGGGTACACCCTGGACAAGTCTCCAGTTCATCACAGGACACATAGAGACAGACAACCACTCACACTCACATTCACACCTACGGTCAATTTAAATTAACCAATTAATCTAATCCCCATGCATGTTTTTGGATGGTGGGTGGAAGCCGGAGTACCAGAGAGAACCCACACAGACACTGGGAGAACATGCAAACTCCACACAGAAAGACGGGAATGGAACCCGGTACCTTCTTGCTGTGAGGCGACAGTGCTAACCACTACACCACCGTGCCGCCCTTGCAGAGACTAGAAGAAATAATTGCATATAGCCATCCTCCTCTAACCTGCAGCTGATGGAGATGGTGTTGTAACGACAGGGAGAGAAAAGTACAACCTTGCAACATGAATATGGAGCCTCCTCTATATCTCTTCACCTCCTGTCTCAGCTGCCTGTAAATGGACTGATTCACCAGCGGCTTGCTGACCTGAGCAATACAGCAACAACAAGGAGGAGAGAGAGGCCACAACATGTTTTAAACCACAGTCGAGGTGAGTCTATCAGTGACACTGGGTCAAACGGCAGCAGACCACAGCATACCAAATCTAAAATACACTGTGGCAACATTTAGCAAAATGATGCCATCACTGGCACATCTCTCTGGGTCACAGCCAGGGTTGTCTTTTTGGGGAGTGCTGGTGTCAGCAGCTTGTCGTCCCCTGAGGAGGCTCAATGGGCAGCAACGTGCCGATACAAGGAGAAAACGCACAATGCCACTGCTGAAACCATGCTTTCAAAAGCTCTGAGTTTCACAAACATGTATCTCTGAAACGCAAAGCGAGGGACATGATTGCGGATTAAAGCAGTGGTCCCTGAATGTTTTGACTTGTGACCCCTTAAATGGAGGCAGTGAAGCATTGGCTCACCACAGATTAGAGCCTTTGTGTGTCTGTGCAAACATCGAGTGATGATTTCTTTTCTAGACTGAGAGGTTGTGACCTGCATGATAATTATTTCACTGGAAAAGAGACAATGTAATTCTATACAACCAAAATACTTTATCCTTTTTTTTTATTCCATTTGATTCATTCACCCCAAACCAGTGAACCGCTCTGTCGATGACTCTTTTGGTTAGATTAAAGAATAGCATAGATCAAGACTAAACAAATGGAACAAAACCTGAAATACGTAATTACAAATCCGTCTGGTAATTCAGCACCACGGACAGCACCATGGTTATGTCAAGTTAGGCTACTGATATTTCAGAGCCATGGTAGCGACCGTGGTTTTGAACAACAAACTGAACAAATCTCAGTCATCTAAAAGGATCAAAGAGTCCGACTTACTACTGCCTGAAACCCTAACTCTAATCCTAAGCCATTGGTTCACAATGAGGTAGTGGTTCCTCTTCACAGAGTCTGCCATGTTGCTCTGCCATGTTTCTACAGTAGCCCAGAACGGACAAACCAAACGCCAGATCTGAAGAGAGCATTTCATGGTTTTGACTCGCCAACAGCTTTTTGTGTTTTTATCCCTTTGACAGCAGTTGTGCCGATGTATGTTTTTAAACATTTGTCTGTTGTCAATAAATGTATCAATCAATCAATCAATCAAAGCATTACTATTGATTGGAAGGAGTTAGTGGAGGGGAACCCACAACCACACCACTAGATGCCACCAATGCCTGCACTGCACCTTTAACTAAAAACAGGAACAACCCAACAAAAGTTAAGCTTTCCGTCCCAATTTATGTTAAAAAAAAAAAAAAGTCCCTATAAATAAATAAAATTTCTTTCAAATCCATTCATCACAGGAGGCTCAAAGCATAAGAACAACTATTAGGGTGTACATAATAAGCGTGTGAACAGGTGGAGGGGTTTTGTTGGGGTTGACAGCGTTCGTTCAAGCTGAGAGAAAAGACTTCAAAGGCATCGCTGGCGTGATGAAGGACGACCTTCCTGTTCACTTGCTTTCACTCTGCTGCACATGTGCACACACACTGACACAGTCTCACAGTTCAAGCTCACTGATGAAACATCACACAGCTAATCAGGGAGGTCACTCCATAGACCAGAGTCATGATTACAAGGAAATCCTCCAGAGCAAATCTGCAGAGGAAGAGCCATTAATTTCCATCCTCTCCATCATCTGGTAACATAAATCAGCCACATGGCTTTGAATAAATTTGCTCACATTTGTTTTTCGATTTTTTTTGATCGATCGGCAACAACAGGTTGCAACAATAAACATATAATAGATTCAAAAATCAGAGCAATCATCCAGATGGGCGTGATAAAACATCTGATGTCCTGCAGTTCCTGAAATTGAAAACAGTCACAGTCGTGCTGTCACGCCTGTTTGAGCACTTTAAAGCAATTATCAATTGAAGGATGAAGAGTAGAGAAATAAATACAGAATTGCTTTCAAACCATCTGCTGAATTTCTGACCTCTTGTAACACAACAAAACGGGATGTTTGCTCCCACATTGATCCTCTGACTGCCCCGAGGGAACATTTAACAGCTGTAACACAAAAACCATCACTGACATGACATTAATGTCAGAAATAATCCCTGTCATGTTTATGGATTAATTAATATCCTACAGATGAATCTATGAGCTGGGCCTGCTTGTGAATCATAATGTCCTCTTTCATCTGTGTAATCTCAGCTGTCCCTTGGGAGCATGTAATGAGTGAGGGACCATCAGTCGTCAGTCAACTCCTAAACGGCTTTCTTCTACTTCACCTTCACCTGCATCACCCTGATGCAGCAACTGAAGCCAGGCATCATGATGGTGCTTGAGTTCTGACACTAACCTGCCGAACCTCTTTCCTTAAGTACAATTCTAAAGTATCTGTACTTTTTACATTTTATTTTGCGTTATACTTTTGGCCACCACATTTAACTAACAGCTGTAATTTGTAGTTGCTTTTCAGATTAAAATACATTCAAATATATTTTATAAACGTATGCAGCACAATGCTAATTCTCCCCATACAAAATGGTGCTTTACATACATAATACTACAATCATCTGTATATTGTCTGAGAGTCCACAGTACAGCCATGTGAGCTCCTGTGATATACTTGATGTTTAGCAGGTGTATTGTTTATTGTGTTCAGCTGAAGCTGAAACTCTTTCTTTCCCTAAACCATCAGACTCCTAAACAGCTGACAGGAGTCTTCAACCATGGACTACCTCTGCTCAATATTGCATATATTATCTCAATTGCACATTCCCAATATTACACATTGCACCACCTCTTTGTGCAGCCTGTATTTTTTACTGAGTATATTGCCTTTTTTAATCATCGCTTATATTTGTCTTTAAACCGCCTTCATTTATCTATTTTTACACTTTGAGTTATTGCTCTGCATTCATTGTGGCTACCAAAGGATGCATTTAATTGTATAGGCAAACATGTTTCCTTACTGTTCACATGACAATAGACACTTTGAATCATTGAATTAGATATTTTGTCAAAAATTAAGTATTAGAAACAAAGTTACTACTATTCATGTTCTGGGGAAATCAATATCCATACCAATGCATCCAATATTTGTTGAGATATTTCAATAAAAAATAATCAGTCATCATCAGGCTACAAGAAAAGCCAGAAGATCACAACATCCTCTAAGATTTTTGACTTCCATAGTGACAATATTGACCAGACGGTGGTGTTAAAGGAGAATCACCAAAATATTTGTGATTCATCTTCTGGGGACTATGAGTATCTGTTGTGTATAGTGGACTGACAACAGAACAACATTGCCATGCTTCGAGGAATACCAATAGTTATTAAATAAAACAGTGACGTGTAGAGTTAAAGCAACACCTTCCTGACACACAAACATTACAGCCACCCAAAATTTGGACTATGGCATGGGTTTAGATGGTGCAGGTGTTCATGACACTCAGTCCACCCTTTGAATCTGTGAGTGTCAGTTAAAGCCTGAACCCTCATCAGCAGCAGGATGGAGAATGGGACACAGCAATTACAGACTGCTGGTCTATGATCACAGATGTCGACTTAATGACCATGTGTGTGCGCGTGTGTGTGTGTGAGTGTGTGCGTGTGTGTGTGTGTGTGTGTGTGTGTGAGATACAACTGTGTATTTATATTGCATTTATGTGGGTTTGTTCCACTTGTATTTCTGTGTGTTGAATTGAGAGCAGCAATAGAGCATATAAGTGCTATTTTCACCGTGGTTGCTTATGTCGTGTAAGCCTCATGTGCACCCTGGTGTGATATAATGGAAGTGGTAAGATTAGACAGAACAGTACAAGTGTGTATTTATGGAAATGGAAGTCTTTGTAACCATGTTGGAGTTCATCCCACAGAATGAGGAGTACTGCTGACTCACTTGAGTAAACTCTGTCTGCAGGTCTCGATGTGCCTCGGCTCCTTCCTCCTTCTGTACCTTTTGCAGGGTGACTCATAGCTTATCACTAAGACACCCTCATATGCATGCACACACACACACACACACACATACACTCTCTCAACTGTCAGTAACACTCTTCCCCACTCAGTGCATGGGAGTAGAGATTGGCAGTGATGAATGGGCAGAGGGGGCCACTCAGTTTCCTCTTTGATAAGAGAGAGAGAGAGAGAGAGAGAGAGAGAGAGAGAGAGACGAGATCGAGACAATCTCTTGGGTTCTTGTCTGCCATCTCCCAGTGGACACGAAAATATACAGATGGCTGAGGGTGAGCCGAGGTAAAAGTTAACAAAGTATTTAAGACTAAAGCCAAGAGGCTGGCAATTCATTTGTTTGAAAAGGCCAGAGGTGTGCATGTGTGACAGTGGCTCTCAGGTCACTAATATATGGTTTTGTTTTGAGTGACTCTTGGGAAGGTGATTTCTGTCTTCCACTTTGCTCCAGACTGAAACATCTTCAGGACTCCAGTACAGGATGGATTACCAATATCTTTGGTACAGATATTCATGGTTCTCAGAGGATTATCTTTAGTGTAGACTTTCCTCCCACAGTAACAAGAGGTTGACATTATCTGATTTTAAATTAAACATGTCAACAACAGCTGGATGATTTGGAAGAGACACTAAATTTCCCCCAGGATCAGTGATAATAACGTACCACCATCAGTAACAGCTGTGCTTTATGTTTAGTGCTAATTATAAATGATGGCTAACATGCTAACTATGTTTTAACGTTGTACACATGTAACATTATACCTGCTATGCATCAGCATTTTAACATAACCACAAGTGTGTTTTGGACTAGTCTTCCATCCATCCATTTTCTACCTCTTATCCTCTCATAGGGTCGCGGGGGGGCTGGAGTCTATCCCAGCTGTCTTAGGGCAGAAGGCAGGGTACACCCTGGACAAGTCCCCAGTTCATCACAGGACACTTAGAGACAGACAACCACTCACACTCACATTCACACCTACGGTCAATTTAAATTAACCAATTAACCTAATCCCCATGCATGTTTTTGGATGGTGGGAGGAAGCTGGAGTACCCGGAGAGAACCCACGCAGACACGGGGAGAACATGCAAACTCCACACAGAAAGGCCCCGGGCCCGGGATTCGAACCCGGTACCTTCTTGCCGCCCTTGGACTAGTCTTGTTTAAAGAAAATAATAAATAATTTTCTGGCACTGTGTCCATCAGAGACTATTTTCAGCTGTGGTTTAATACATATTGGTGTGAAAATCTCAAATAGCAGGGAGTGAAAATGTCTCACCAGTAAAGCACAGTGTAATTGAAATGCAGGGTGAAGTAATCCACTCCTGCTGTAAGATACATGCATGTTGATTGAGGTGTCATGTTCCTGCAGAGGAAATCCCTCAGTTGGAAACATGGATGACTAAGTGAATGAATGAATGCAGCCAGGTATCGTGTGTCTTCCAGCTTTCCCTTACACTTACATTAACTTGTCAGTATCTTCTCAGCTCACCATCTGTCTCTGCGGTGATTTCCTACATAAGCCTATAACCCCGTTGCACACAATGTACACTTCTGCAGGATGATTCAACATAATTACTCACATCTGCAGAGCAAGTCGTTTGAGCAGCAGCCATGCAAATCAGATTCTTCCCTTCCTTCCAGCCTCTCGCTGTCGATGGCTTCCCGGGGCTGTGGGAGGATGAGAGGAACAGATGTCAGTTATTCATGAGGTCTCTGTGTCTCTCAGAGATGGGATTAAGATTGTCTGATGCATCCATGTAATAACCACATCCTTCCTCTTGAATGTCACTCTGACCTTTGCTCCAAGATGGAAAACATCCGTTTTTTAGGTGTATCAGATTAAACTGGGATGGGAACACTTCGCACACACAGGGGTGTGTATGTGTAGTGTGCATCATCACATGCACGACTGTACAGTATGGTTGTTTCCCTGGGAACGTGAAGCGAGATTCAGGCGGGGATTCCCAATCACTACACATGTCAATCACTTGTGTGAGGCTGTATAGCTGGAAGGCTTTCCCAGTCTGAGTGCACACGCCGAAAGAGATGTAACATTAAATGCTTTCATTTGTGTACCATGTTCTCCTCTCCTCTACAAAGAAAGGTACTGATTGTTCTCAGCTATTCTCTTTCCCTCGTCATGTCTATTCTCAGCCTCTCAATCCTCCCACTCGTCCCCTGTTTAGTGTCTCAGTGTCTGAGATTTTAGAAAATGCTGCTCTTCCTAAATGGATGTTAATGAAGGCATTAGGGGACTCAACAGAGGCACTTACAATGTGGAATAAATTGAAGTGTCTGCTCCTTCTGTTTAGTGACAGTAAAAACAAACAATAGTGCAGCAACACGGAGGCAAACAGAGACATAAAGGCTGACCATTACATCAACAGAGACACTGAGTCTGTTTGTTGCAGCTGTTGTTAATAGACAACCAAAAGCTGCATCAATGGGCTGCGACCTCGTTAGCATTCATATTTAGCATTAATTAGCATTCATGAGCATGCTAACATATTCCCCAACTTCTTGTGTGTCAGTTATTTTGGTACTGGAGAGCTACACGCTGCAGTATGAGGTTATTATATGCTGACATCCTGTTGGGTTTGTCTCAAATAAAATGTCAGTGTTATTTGAATATGGTGCATCTACACGTAGCTGTGCATGTTACAAAAGACTGGACAGAAACAGTCTTTTGTGCTGCTGCAGTCAAGGTTGCAGACTCCTCTCAGGGTCTGACAATCATTTGTCCTCCACATTCGACGTCCCTGTGTGACGGCTGCTGGTTATTGTCCTGCAGCTCATAACCGTAGCTGAAGAAACAACTTTGTCCTTGAACACATAAAAGCATGTTAACTCTGTCCTTTCAGACACACATACAAAAACTGTCATGAACAGATCAGCCCGCACATATCATAAAAACACTCTTCCTTTTCCCATCTCTCAGTCTCGGTGGATTCTTCTTTGAATTCAGATATGATGAGGAGGACGATAAAACATTTATTGTTTTGATCTATTGTGTCACATTTTTATCAGTGAAAGACGTGAAGGTGTCCAGAGAGATAGGACTTAAGGGTTTTCATCTGGTATCCTTTCATCAGATCCTCCTGCTGTCAAATTAATTGCAAGGGTCCAATGTATCATTGATTTATCTTTTTTCATTTATCATTGACACATTATTTTTTAAGATAACAGTTCTTCTTCTGATTCATTTTTATTTTGCAGCTTTTTACAGCAGCACTTTTAAAAATGTGACGACCATGGCCAAGACTTCAGTAATTCAACGAAGGCTACATGCATCTGAGTATCCTGACAGCAATAAAAGTATTTCAATTCTACCCATACTTTGCCTAACATGCCTACTTCATGGTCCAACAATTCGCTGATCAATTAGTGTGTTCTCCACTTAGAAACACTCATGTATGAGATGGTCAAACAGTATGAGGAAAATTGCTTTTAAAAAAAAAAAAAAAAAAAAAAAAAAAAAGCGAAGCATGTAAAGTATGTTCTTGTACAACCCCAAAATACAAGTGTGAATCTGAAAATGAGCATTATTTGTCCCCTTCATCAAGTCATTGAGATAAGACTCTCACTAAAGTGTGCACACACTGATTTACTCAGAGGTGACTGTTTCAACTGGTCCACTAATTTCAGTGTGACGTCTTCTGTGTTCACATTAACTAAGCAAATTATGTAACAGTGTGACATTTTTAGTCATGCAAGAGGCCCGGCTCAAGGGAGGGAGAACTTTGGTTCAGACTGAAATATCTCGACAACGACTGAAACTTTTGGGGAGACATTTGTGTGCCTTGGAGGATGAATGCTAATGACTTTGGGGATCCAGTGACCTTTCATATGGCTCAACCGAGAGGTTCACATTTTTGGCTTTGAGTGAAATATCTTAATAGCTGAGGACAAACTGTCATGACTTTTGGTTCACACGTTGAATTGTAATCACTTTGGCGATCCCTTGACCATTGCACTTGCTAAATATCAGTTGTGAGCATGCCAACATTAGCATTTCACTCAGCAGCCCCACAGAGGTGTTAGATCAGCTGGGACATGGAAACTCTTGTTTAAGGTGGATAGACACCATCTTAATCTGGGACCAATAATGTCATGCATGTTGGAGTTTAACCCTAAAACACCTGAAAAGCCTTTTTCCCTGTACTTTTGAGAACTTATTTTATATATTTTTTACCCCAAATCCTCAATAAACCCACCATAACACAACTTAATATGTACTTACTGTAATTCACATTATATCATAGTTCATTTCATTTGCAGCAATTTTGTAAAATCAGCACAAAAGTTGTCCTCTGTCCGAGGTGCTGAAGCTCTTTTTACGCTCTTTCTTCTGCCAGGTCCAACATTCACAGCAATACAGGCCGATCACACCCCCAGCTGCTACCTCTCAGAGTCCTCGCTAACATGAGCTCTGGTCAGGCTCTCAACCTGTTGCTGTATTTTTTTAACACTCTGCTGGCTTTTATCTACTGTTTAATATCTATTGCCTTCCTGCAGCTATCGACATGGCAACGACCGACCACACGAACAGCAAAAGTGCTGTCAGAGCTAACAATGTTTACCTGAGCTACACATCCGGAACGACGCCGTTGGTTGAGACTGTTATCAACTATGACTGCAAACTGTACGGTTGGTCTGATGATGTCAACAAAGCACAGAGAAGCTCTAATCACATCACACACAGAGGAGTGGTAGACACTCCTTTATATTAGTATTAACAAATTGTATCAACTGTCATTATTATTAGTCTGTGAATAAAGCTAAAATAGAAATAGATCCTGAAATATGGTAAATGAAATACAATCCTAAAGATCTACTCAAGAAAAAATAAATTAAGGAGATGGAGTGGTAATCCCTTTTCTTCTAGAATAAATGATATTTTCTCCCTTACTGTGAGACTCTGGACACCAATTTCTGTCTTATCTCAGTATAACACAACATATAGAGTGTTACAACAAACATATGACTGTAGAAAATGTACCACACGCAGATAATTGTGGTAACATAATACAACAAAGGTCTAACAGTGATTCTGTCTGTGGCATATATGATGGTAGGTTATTGTAAGATGTAGTGAGGTGTGTTTGTGAAAGTGTGCTCCCCTGACAGCTGCACCGTCGACTCAAATGGCTCTGTGAGTTGATTAGAGCAAACAGATTAAGTCTTCATGTTCTGCCTTTCAGGTTACAGCTGTCTCCGGCAATTACAGCACCGTCTAACGAAGAATCCCCAGGTGGGGAAACACAAACAGGTATGTTAAGAGATGCATTCAAGGCATGAATGAGGTGTGTGTGGCTGCTGCCCGTCAATGTGATAAAAGAAAATATATAGAAAATAAATCAGCGCTCCCTGGCTTAAGTGTGTGTGTGTGTGTATGTGTGTGTATGTGTTTATGGCATGAAGAGAGTGTGTGTGTTTTTGTTTCCACACACAAACACACTTTCCTTTGTGACAAGTATGAGATTGAGTGCTGCAAATGAGATGGGATGTTTTGCTGTGATGTGTCCCTGCAGAGAGCACGCTGCTTCAGCATCACTCCAATCAATTTGTCACTCCACTCTGAATAATCGCATTCATCTCCATGAGGGAGGGATCCATTTTAAGAAGTGAGACCACAGGGAGTCGACTGGCTTTTAAAAAAGGCATTATGCATTCTCCGAAAAGCCTTGAAAAGTGAAGCTGTTTGGTGGGACAATCGAGTGTATATATTATATTATATTATATATATAATATATATTCAAAAGATAAAGGAGGTGAACAAGGAGCTGTGATTTCAAATGATGGGGAATGGCAAATTAAAAATAAATAATAATGATAATGATAATAATAATAATGATAATGATGATGAAGAATGTGAATTGCACATTAAAAGCCAAATTAACATGATATCATTTTAATATACACCTGTATTGTTAGATATATAAATTCATGTGCAAAGAATCCACATATTACTCAGTATTATTATTATTATTATTATCATTACTATCAATGAGTATCAAATGGTGACGTACAAGTTCAAAAGGAGCTGTATGGATTGTGACACTTCATAACAAGGCCACATTTTATATCACATGAATTTTGAACTTGTGATTAATTTACAGTGTTAGGAGGAGCAGGAGATAGCAGGGCGTTGGAGGAGCAGAAATTAATACTCTTGCTCATGAATTGTTCATTATATTCATTAAACGGACACAATGTAATTTTTTCTCCCATCTGGTGGTTAAATTTGATTTTGCATTGCAACATGGTTGGAACTACGGTAAGTGGAATGAGTCAACTCCCAGGCGGCCACTATCACCGTCCCCGGCCTGGAGCTCCAGTCATTTTATGGCCCTGTTACACTTTTTTGGTGATGAGGATTTGGTGCAGCATAAGTATGATCTTGTATTATGACCAACAGTGCAGTGCAGGTTTTAGTTTAGTGCCGGGTAAGTAAAACCGGCGTCTCCACGCTGCTTCTGTGTGAAAAGTGAATCTCAAAACACCGCATTTTGTCCTATGGGTACTAGCAGGTAGTGCTTTATGTCCCTCTCGGCAGTTTGTAGTTTTTTATAGACCACAAAGACATGGAAGCCTCCGTATGAACGACCCGCTCTATGTAAAGACAGATAACTGATTCTTCACCCAGGAGGATAAGTCAGATTGTTGGCAGATGTTATTTTACACCAATGAGGATCTATTTATGAATGAAGACGTTGATTTGAGGTAATAAAATACTTAAAAAATGACATAGTGTCCCTTTAATGGAGCTCTGCAGGAGTGAACAAAATGTAGAAAGATAATGTTAAAGTGAATTTCACTTTGGTTGTAATTTGGACTTCCCATGATGCCCCTCATGCTGCAGTCAAATCCAATCTCTTCCCAGGATGTGATGAAATAAACTGAGCGCAAAGATGTTATCAGGTTTGCAGAGAGCTGAAACAGCACAGCTCAGTGAGCTCCTCCTGACTGACTCACCACTCTGTGTGTGTCCCTGCTATTATTACTGTCAGACACACATTAAAAGCAGACACATGGGCTCTGATGGGAGGTGACAGGTACCTCCATTAATGAACAGGGAGCTAGATGGGAACGATGAACGGCTTAAAATGCTGACTCTTACTTTAGTGTAATGTAATAAAGACGGATAAAAACATTCCAGTGTGCAGCACTTTTTGACAGTCTTGTCGTATTGGTCAGCGTTGAGTAAGTTTCTGTCCAGAAAGTGAAGATGTATGTGTTTAAATGACTCACACCATGTTGTCTAATGCTAATATGTAATATATGTATAAGCACTGATCTGCTTCCATTAAAGGCTCACCATCAAATCCTACTTAAATAAAAAGTATGATCATAAAATGTACTTAAAGTATCAAACATGAAAAAACTTGCTCAAAAATATGCCTCACAAATTTGTATTTATTTTATAATCTTTGCTTTTATGTGATATATTTTACCTTGTTTGGCCTCAGTCAGTTATAATATTACACAGTGATGTTATTCTGCCTCAAAGTAACTTCTTTTGGACATCTTTGACAGTGTCTTTTTAAGCTATTTGTGTGTATTTCTGGAATCCTTGTAGATGCAGCTCTCTTGGCTTTTTGACGGCATGAATAATGTGTCAGCAGGTATCATGAGGTTCTGCAAAGCATAAAGATGCACTAACAGCCACGTCCCCTGATCTGGGTCAACTGTGTCAATAATTATGCTTCCTTCAGACCCATAAAAAAGGTTCCTAGGCCGCCTGCTTGGGCTATCTACACCGATCAGATATAACATCATGACCACCTGCCTAATATTGTGAAGGTTCCTCTTTTTCTGCCAAAACAGCCTCATACACATCAAACTGCTCTGCTCTGTGCTATGTGACTCCTTTCTATGTTCAGCAGCATTAACTTCTCTGCTCTGTTGGATCAGACCACCAGGACCGCTGGAACGCTGGAACGTTTTTGAACGTTTTTGAGTTCATTTGTTTCCTTATATATCCCAGGAGCCATGATGAAGAGAGAATCAGTGTTATTCACTTCACCTGTCAGAGGTCATAATGTTATGCTTGAATGCTGTGTAATATATAGCAATAAAATACACATCTTTACCCAGCTCTGTATTGTCTAGTGTTGCCCTGCAAAGACTGTGACATTTACTTGGAGAACCACAAAGGTAGTATAATAATAAAAAAAACAACAGTTCTTTGTTTTTAAGGGAAAGCATGGTGCATAAATCTAGCTTAGCTGTTGAAGGCAGAGGAAGTTGGTGAATGCAAGTGAAGCATTTTATAAACACACAATTGTTCATAGCAAGGAAGAGCGAGTAATTCTGTCCAACTGTCCATTTATATGAAGGCTGTGCTCAGCACTTTGTCCACATGGCAGATTAAAAGCAAGGTTACACACACACACACACACACACACACACACACACACACACACACACACACCTTAATGAAATGATGGTTCACTGCTGGAGAATCAGTGATAGTATGTTCCTCTAATATGTGTTACTGTGTTGATAACCATGAGAAGTCTCTAAGTCAGACTCATGGGAAGCTGAAACGCTACTTGAGAGGCTGCATGAGAAATGGACCACTTGGATGAGGAAATGTCAACAAGCATTTATAGTTTTAAACACAGTTTGATTTGTGAGTTTACAGAAGAAAATAGTTTCATCGTCTGGTCTACTCTCCATTCCTTATTTCTAAACTCAGTTTTCCCTGATGGTTGTCAGTGCAGCTTAAAGGGGAACAACACTATATTTAACATGAGCTCCTCTCCTTCAAACCCAGAAACCAAACTCCTCTCAAACCTGTGATGTCACTGAGTATAAAATCTGGAGCTGCTCCTCGATAATTTAGACACTGATTTGTGGACCCGCAGAACTATTTTCTCCACACAGATGAGCTTTATTCTGTTGTAGAGTTTTCAGCTGTGAAACAGAAAATATTCCCTCATAACATTCACGTGGGAGCTCTCATTTATTGTCTTTGTAGAAGTTACAACACTATAACCAATTACACCACACATTTGAGTTTTAGTTCTATAGTTTTTGGAGTTGTTCATGTTTAGTAATATCTTTGGATTTACAGCATGTGTGTGAATTTTGAAAAATGGCCATAGCTCCCCTTTAACCTCCTATAACAGATATTTTGGAGGTGGTTGCTTTTTCATGTCCAGCAGTTAAAGAGCATTGATTCAGAGTTGTGTTTCTGTTTGTCCAAATGAATGTCAGCCCAGCTCTCACTCTCATTTTAGCTCCAGTTTGCTCTTAACTGCCTCTGTCCCTTCAGATCCACCCACAGATGACAGATACAATGTATTTAGAAATGATGACACAATCTATACGTGACTGTCTTTACAATGGAAAATGCTAAAAGATGCTATCCTTTGATGCTATACACTGAGGTCAGAGCTTTTACATTTCCATATTTTACATATTTAGGATTTCAGTGTTTATTTTCTACACTTTAATATTGTTGAATATGGGTGACAGGAAGGTAAGCCTACTTATCAAGATGAAAAAAGTCAAGGATATAATGTAGGTCATGTACAGAAAGCAATAAACGTATTATAATAGGACTGTGTAATGGCAGCTATAATAGTATAAAGTGTTTTTAAATGATCAAGTGAAAGCAAGTTAATGGGTTACTGAGTGCTCTCCCCTCTTATTATTAATTAAAGTTCATATCTCATGTAATCATCTTGTACTCTGGTGAGGTTTAAAAAGTTGTGGGGAAAAAGAGACTATTGAATCTCCCATTACAGCTGAAGACTTTTACACATTAAAAACACACATACATTACTATTCTGCACATCCATCCTCACTAAAAACAACACAAAAGGTGCCAAACCTCAGACCCCATGTCGCCTCCTTCACAACATGCAGCATCTTCCTCTGATCTTCCATCAGTCGCCTACTGAGAACGAGAGAAACCACAGAGCGTTAAAGTCAGAGCTGCCAGATATAATATTATTCTGTAATTCCATATTCCTGACTTTCATATCCGTGAGTCTCCCTCCGGATATTTTCCTTTCAAGAAAAAACAATGTTTACATTGTTATTCATACAATACAAGCACAATGATTCTCTGCAGTTTCCATCAGCACGTCTTATTTGTCCTCGTGTGCCATCAAGACTTCAGCCTCTACTGAACTATTATTTTTAATGACGTTTCTGTGTGTGCTCTGGAAGCAGGTCAGAATGGCTGTTACTGCCCTATCTGTGCCTTTTGTTGATGTGACAAACTCAGTGTGTTGTGGGTTAAAAGACAAATGTAAGTAAGTTTTGGGAAACATCTGTAGTTGCTTTTTTAGAGAGAGTTAGATGAGCACGGTGGAGGTGGGACTTTCAGATCCAGGAAAGTTAATTTCCACTCTGACTTGACATATGATACTGATGATAAATTACTGTGTGTCTCTAACCCTAGATCTCAGACATGAGGCCTACCAGCCTTCAGGCTTAGCCTTTCATAAACCTAAGCACATCCCACTGACCAACCTGCTTCCACTCCCTCGTCTCCCAGTGAGCTGGATCTCCAAGATCCTAGAATCCCACCTACAAGAAGATATAAAATGTTTGTTAATTAATGTTTAACACGTCTAATTTGGAGTGTAAAAGTGTGAAAATGGCACGCTGTGGTTTAAAGGTAGGACTGTCTTCTGGCTGTAGCTTTATGTTTAATAGACAAATATGAGAGTGATGTTAATCTTCTCATCTAACTCTTGGCATTTCCTAAAATGTCCTCAAATGCAGCACGCCTCCTTTAAGTCTCCCTACAGGTGTAGTTTAGACCTCCAGCATACTGTGGCTGGACAGGAACAGCACACCTCCTCCGCTCTGTCTCGTGGTCTCGGCTTCAACCCCTTCACTCAGTGGACCGGCCAAGCAGCAGCTCTGAAATAATATCTCCTGCAGAGCTCTACGATTTCCCGAACAAACTGAAGAAGTGTTTCTTTCTTTGGACAACTGCCTTTGGCTAAAAAAAGAGGCAAACATCACTTTCCAGTCTTGTCATCACAAAGTATTTTTAGCTTTTCAAAAGGGCCTTTTCTCAAAGTGTAAACAAGAGCATTGTTGGCTTTCAGACAGTGGCTGACCTTTTTGGGCAGGTTGTAAAAGTCGTATTAGTTCTCCTCCACCTGACTTGAGAGGAAAACATTTGTGTGAAAAAGCGAAGGTTTGAACCGAGGGGTTATTGTGTTTCTTGCGGGGAGCGACTCCAGATGCCCTCTCAAATGTGAGGGGCCTCACAAGCAACACCAGCATAAGACTTACGCCTTGTAAGGGAAAGAATAAATGCAGCATTACCTTCTTGAAAAACATGTTAGAAATGTCAGCACAATGTAAATGTCACTTGGAAGATGTAAGCGCTCGCCCACAGAGACTTTTTAAAGAGCAAATGGAAACGCAGAGCAGCTTCACGACTGCTGCATGGCTCTACAGCCCCATGGTTTCCTCTTATTCCTGACAACATCCGTCTGCCTGACAGCACTGTTTACATATCTGAGACGACCGTCTTCCTAATAAAGTCATGACGTTGTGAGACATGAGGCAAGGCTCTCTCTAGGCAGGGATGCTCCTCTGTGTCTGAAGCACTTGTGTTTGCTCTCATGGCGCTCTATGTAAGAATGAGGAATGGTTAGCAGAGACACCTGTGGCCACGTCAACAACGTGACCAACTGCATAACTTACCTGAAGTTACAGATGGTAGAAAGCAGACTAACAAACACACACACACACACACACACACACACAATTGACACACAGTTGATTTCAAAATTAATATTACTGTTTGTAGATATTGCAATACTCTCCTCACTTTCCCTGCACAAAGCAGAGTGCAATATTTTTAGGGAATTATTTTCATCCACTACACATTTCTGGGCTAAAACAGGCTAATCATGCTAGAAAATGAACAAATCTTTTCCATGTGTTACATCGATGTGAAAGAAAGAAGAGCAATTACAGTGTCTTAATTACAGTAGATTAGAAAGACATTATGTTAGCCAGGCCTACAGTTTAGCATTTAAATAAATGTAATTCACCGACCACCTCCTCTGTATTGCTGTAATTTTCTCCCCACCCTGACCCAAAATAGGTGTGTATTATTGTATATCATTTAGGAAATCTCTCAGAGCTCTAGAAGCAACAAGAAAGCCAAATGTGTCATCTTATTTCAATGGCAGCTGTTAAAATGAGCAGTCATGTGTGTCTGGGATCAGATCATTGGCTGACTCGCTCCCATCTCTACAAACACTGATGACTTTTCAGCTGCATTAAAGGGTACACCGAGGGGGCGATGGCCATCTCCTTAAAGGCATCTATGTAAAGCCACAGAGCCGAGGGTAACAGCCTGCGGTAAGCGGCGATCTGGCTCTTTGCAGGTCCGTCAGATTGATCTCAGATCAGACAGTCTGGTATTGAACTGGCTCGGATGAAGGCCACCTCTCTGGAGAGAAAGAACAAGAGAGCAGGAGAAGCTTCAGATCCATCCTGAGCTGCACAGACGTGCTGCATTACTGAAGGCTCCTGTGCCTCACACACACACACACACACACCTGGCCAGCTCTCTTGTTCAGCCTGTCCCTTGGGTGATGTTTGTACTCCTGAGATTAGAGCGCTGCAGAGGAAATAACATCTTAATGCCTCCTAGCTGAGGGAGTTCTTATTTGCTCCTGTTCTCATTACTGCACCCCACATTAAGCCTGTCAGTCACCTGCTGCTGCCTCGCAGGGACGCCGTACACTGATCTGAGCTCTGGAGGCTCAGGCAGTGTGAAAGACACCTCAGGAGCAGAACAGCTCAGAGAAAGTGACAAAAAGTCTTGATGAGCCTCTAAAGTGTTGCACATGTGGGAAAGAGTTTGAGAGATATGATTTTTTTTTTAATGCCAAATGTGTAAGGAGAGTTAATGAATGTAGAATAAAAGGGCAGAGGAGGACAGCTTGTTCCCATTCAGACCGAGGAGCAGCATTTCTCTTATTTTAATGGCCTGCGGTCGCAGCCACTCAATGGTTTGAATCCAGCTGTGAGCGGCTTGTTATCAGTTCCTCGACTGCACTGGTATGAATGAATACTATATGTTTACAATGTGATCTTCCCGTGGTGCAGTCTTCCCACCAGGGGATAAAATGATGTTTACATGTTGCGGTTACGGGACCAACAAAGAATCCAGCAGGCAAGAAAACATGCAATTACTGTTAGTTCAAGCAGAGAAAGGAGAAGCCTTTGAAAACCTACAGAGGCAATTTGATCTGCAAGTGCAAGAGGACTGTATACATACTGTAAGGCTGCTGTGGTTCTCTGCATATAACACAGACTGTCGACTAAAGAATGTGGGGAAAAAACACAAGTGCTTAAGTTCTTCAGCTATTCCTCTTTATTATTATTATTATTATTTTTTCTTTCATGTGTTATTGCTTTTATAGCTTCTGCCTGGTGTGATGTTGAGAAAAGCCTCGTCTCTGGGTGTTACAAGCTTCGTCTGTGGGCTAACCTGCACCTTTACACCACTGCTCTCATCACACCTCAGCTGCCTTTCCTCTCACGTTCATCAATTATCACCTCTGCAATGTCAAAGGTTAGTCCTGTGCTGAACTGAATAATAACACTCTCACACTATAGCAGTAAAATCTTGTCATTTGCATCTAAAAACAAATAATTATTTTCATGGGTTATTTATCGTTAAATCTAAAAAAAAATGTTTGAAATGCCAAAATGGCACCCCCCAAAATATTAAAAAAAAAAAAAAAATCACATTAAACAAGCTGAAATCACTAAACAAAATGGGCATTTTGCCTAAAATGCAATTCAAAATTATTGCAATTTTTTGTTGATCCACAAATTAATCAAATGAATAATTGTTGTATCTCAATGCAGATAAAATAACTGGGAATAATGTAACCTACTTCATATGCTCTCAAACACTCAGTGCCAGCTTGATTTCTCCTGACAGCTCTACAAGGAACAGGTTTGCCGGCCATTCAGGATTTCTCAAAGTGAGAGACAGAACAAAGAAAATTCACCTGCAGAGCTGTCGGTCCTCTGTGATTCCCCAATTATCCTTCCATCGAGCCAGAGGGCTCATTTAATAAATTTAATAACTCCTCCCCACTCAGACAGGCGACACTTTCAAGGCTGCTGACTGAACTTTTTGAGGGTTTGCTTTGATCCGGTGCTAAAATATATTTTTCACTTCAAGGGTTACCACTGTGCTACAGCACACTAAATCCATTTGTATATTCCAATGATTTTTCCTGGGCTACTTCAAAATGGAGGATTGAACCTGTCAAAGTAAAAATAATGAAGAAATCAACAAATAAATAAATACCATTATATAATTGTGACATAATTTTATATTTGCTTTAATTTTTATATTTAATTATCCTTTTTGTCTATTTTTATTTTTTTAATTTTTTAAAAATGTATAAATTTTTTACATTTTTTTTTTTTAAATGTATTAACTAATAAACTGTATGTATTTAAATATTTATGAAGGCATTTATTTCATTTTGGCAGATTCTTCTCCACACTTCAGTGCCTGCAAGTCTAAAAAACCCAAAACACAAGTAGAACAAAACATTCCTAAACCCGCTCAACTCTGGCGATAATAATGATAATAATAATAATAATAATAATGATACAATGATATGTGCATAAACCAAAAGCTACATCTGCTCTCTTCTACCCTCCTTTATCTGACTTTCTAGTTCTTTTCCTTCCACCCATCAGGTGGTCTGGTGCTCTACACGAGACGAAGCTCTTCCCAACATCACCAACATGTGTGTGATCATCACTGTGAAAGCTGCAGAAAATCACATTTTCCCACAATAGTTTGCACCACATCAAAGCATCATACAAAATAATGTATTTTAAGGTTGACTACTAGCAAAAATAAAAAGTGTTCCCTCATTTTCTTTGAATTCTACTGATGTGTGACATTAACAGTGCGAGAATTGCTACATGTATTCTGCTTAACATTCTAGTCACTAAAAAGGAAATTAGATCATTAATTTCATTACAAAAATACTAAATCTGTCCATTGGCTAATCATTTATAGAATTACTTCTCATTAACTGGTATATGTTATGTCTGTACTGTGTGTCACAAGTGGATGGAATAATTCAGAAGTCCTGAAATGGAGCCCAGTGCAGTGTAAGTATTGCATTAAGAGCTGAAGGAGAGTGAAACGTCTCCAGGGGTCCGACAGCTCATCCTCCTAGCTCCGCTGGGGGACACGGGAGTCTTCCTGGTTGCTCTCCAGCAGCTCATCCTCAGAGAAACTGATGTGAAGGCAGGTATCATTCACAGGAGAGGAGAAGGGCAGTGGGTGCTCATAGGTGTCCAGATGTGAAGTGACGGTGGGTGGGTCAGCAGGGCCCGACTCAGAGGAAGAGAGAAACGCTTCATTTCTCTCCTCCAGCGGACTGTCGCAGCCGCTGGAAGCTGTTAAAAACATCCCGCGGTCCCCGAACAGGTCGTCGTCATCACGCAGCGGCGACAGCAGGGACTTGGTCTCTGAGCGGACGCCTGAGTCCTCGCTGGCTGAGCAGGAGCTGCTCTCGCCGTTGCTCAGGGAGTGGAAATCAGCGGAGGAAAGGGAGCTGGGGGTGATGTCTGGGAACGAGAGGCTGCTGCTGCTGCTGGGGCCGCCGTCATTAGCGGTGACCTCTCCAGGCACAGCTGTGACGTCCGACCCTGGAGACAAGGTCCTGCTGGCTCGCTTCCTGTTCACTGAGGGTGGGGGGTCAAGTTTAGGGATCACATACCTGCCAGAGAGAGAAGGGAGGAGGTGGTCAGTGAAGTCTGACAAGTGGCTTTAACCGCTTAAATGTTCAGAGTGGGACACATTTTCATTGTCTTCATTTTGATAAGTCAGATTCAGTATTTCTGTCCACCAGGCAGGTACATGAATATAAGCCTCAAGCCAGTTTTCCTCCCCATCAGTCACATCACACACCATTAACCTGAGACGTACTGTGACATAAGCTGTTACTAGACAAGGCACACACGCTTTCTCTGACTCCCTGCTGTTTCGGCTGTCTGGGGACTTATCTCCATCCCACAGCTGCCCTGTTCAGAAAATAGAGGAATGGAGGAAGAAAAAAAAGAAAGAAAAAAAGAGTGTGTACGTGTGGGGGTAAGGAAGTGAGAAAAGAGCTGCAGGCTTTCCCCTCCTCACACCAGAAATAGCTACACTGCAGTCTCTCCCATTGTACCAGAGAAATGCAGCGACAAGCACCAGCACACACAACCACACACACACACACACACACACACACACACACACACACACACACACACACACACACACCAGTCACAGCCGTACTGGAAAATGAGTCCTGACAAACAGCCACTAACAAGCCTCGCTTCCTAACCGACTCCACCTATCGGCATTAAGCTGGTGGCGGCTGACTTTGTTCCCCTGTGAAATCTGGTCTGTGGCTGAATCCTGGTCTCAGTAATGAACTTAGTGACTAGCTGATGGATCTTCTGTGTGTGATTGATCGACAGCTCTGGTAACGACTAGCTCGCTGTAACGGTGCAGGGATAATTCCCCACTGTTTCCCCCAGGAATAGCAAGCACACAGCACTGGGAGAACTCCAGTGACACAGGAGCATCACTGCTTTTCATTAATGCTCAAAGGTTGGTTTAGAGCACTGCAGGGATGATGTATTTTTGTCGGTCAACCAGGAAGTTAGCATCACACTGGTTCCCTCGACACAAAGCTGATCATTACAGAAAATAAGCTGTTTCATGTTTATGATCCATTATGAGATGCTCTGTTCAGCTAGATGATCTCCACAAATGAACATGGCTTTAACGATCTGGCTGCAACTGGCAGAGGAATAAAGCGAAGCCATAAACGAACCACACAATGATCACATAAACACAAATATAAAGAAGAAGGCTGTGAAGGCCAGTCATTTTGTTAGATGAGTGAGTTACCCAACAAGTAGTAAATAATCAAGTAGTAAAAGTAGTAGTAAATTTGGCAGAATGCAACGTGATATGAGAGACACAATTGCAAGCCATTAAGTGAAAGTTATTTAAGTGAAATATATTGTGATGTGAAAATAAGTGTGAAGAGGAGTCCACAGAGTAAAATAATGTAAAATAACACGAAACCCTTGTTGGTGCGGTGTGTTTCTTCTGCCGACTCGTGGTGATGAATCTGCCGCTGGATCTGCAGCAGGCAGTCTCATTATCATAACTTCTGACTCAGCACTCCTCTTTTCTGTCACACTGACATCCTTCTCCACCTCACTGGCCTATCTCCCTCTGCTGCATCCTCCTCATTTCTCTTCCTCTCCCTTTATTACTCCCTTTTTGTCTCTCCAGTCATCTCAGCTGCTGGTGTCTTTTTTCTTCAGCCTTTCTCTTCTGTCTCATGCACGACAAACAAGGAAAGAACTGAAATAAAGCTGGATTCACTTTCTTTAATACTTCAAACCATCAATGTATCATTTTGGAGTAAAACTGGTGATTAGGAGAAACTAGCATATGATCTTCAGTGCTGTACAATATTTAAGATATTTGGAGTTTAATCTAGAGGTATTTTATGTCACTTCAGACCACTTAACTTACAAGATCCTAGTCAAAAACTGATTTCCACTAGTCAGCACAATACTCTCATCTTCCTGTACTGTTGACTGAAAGACAAGCTGGGGATCTGTGAAATGACCCACAGTGATCATTATCCCTTGATGCTGTACTCACTAGAGCACTTCTCATACTCAGGGAGATTATTATGAGCTTGTTCATGTTGGAGGATAATTTCCGACAGCTCCTGCACACTTCAGATTACTGCTATAGAAGGATATATTCTGCTGTAGCTTTCAGGCAGCTACTGGTTTCAGTTCATTTCAGTGGGGAATAAAAATAAACAGCAGACGTCTTTTTCTCAGTTGAGACAAACTGAAAAAGAAACAGCAACATAACTACTTGGTTAGGATTATTTAAAAAAACACAAAGATTTGGCTTTTAATTACTATATTTGTCAGTAAATAGTAAATATGTTGCAGTGCAGTTATATTTCAGAAGGTATTTACACTATCCTTATTTGCTTACTGTTTGTTCTCCGGGTTTATTAAATACAATTCTGTTCTGGATTTCAATAACTTTTTAGTTACTTATAGACTATTTTTGGTCAGTTATTGTGAGCCTCAAAACAAAATGAGTTTATTTCCTCGACTGGTGCCTCTGATGGCGTATGCCTGAGATTATTACATTCTCCTTCTGGACGGTGGTGATTTGGTGTCAGTAAAACAAAACATGCACATGACATGAAACACACACAGTCACACTTAAATATGACACACACACCACTAAAACACGGCACGAGGTGCATCAAGAGGTGCTTCTCCTCAGTCTCTGCTTTGACAGGAGCATTTCTTCCATTTTGGGGGGTGTGCGAGACAAAACGTGTATGAATCACAGACCGTGCAACCGTGCGTGAGACGCTCACCTAAATGCAAATGTGATTGTGAAGTTCCATGTCTGCATGTAAATGCGGGTTATTATGCAGTCATTAGCAGAGAAATCACTGGTGAGAGCTAAACATGAGCCAGCAAACACCCACACTGTTCACCCACCACATGCCCACTACAATGCTTGTGCCACAGACATGCTGGTTGTCATGCGTAATACTCACATAGAGAGAGGAGAAGGGGCAGAGAGGAGAAGAGGAAGAGAAGGAGGAGGAGGAAGAGGAGAGGAAGAGGGCTTAGGCAGTGGCAGAGGGCTCCCCAGGCTTGTAGGGATAGGCAGGCTGGTGCAGCGAACGATGACGGGGACGGGACGATGGAACGTAAGAGCTGTGGGTTTACGGCCTGCTCGTTGGGTGTTAATCAAGGGTTTTGTTTGAGCAGACTGACGGGGAAATGAGGGATGGTGAGATGAGGAAGAGGAAGAGCAGGAGAGGGTCCTCGCACCTGTACCAAAGAGAGGCGACAGTTACTACAGAGGATCAGGGAGCTGAGTGAGGGGCAGGTGGATACGAAAGCCCACACCAGTGATTTTACATGTCTTAGCACCATGAAAGCCACCATGTGTGATTTCACACAAATAATAACAATGTGATACAACACCACCCATTAGCCTGCCGTGGAGGCACAAATCAGAGCGGGGGATAATTCAAAATGCTTGGATTTTAAAGCTGCTTTATTGTCATAAGCTACCACCTGCAGATAGCACTGCATGAAACGCATGGCTGTTTTTATTGAAGGGGACCCTGGAAGTCGCATTGACTTAAAAATACTACTCGATACCCAGTACCAAATAGTGTTGAAACTTCTATCTATCCATCCATCCATTATCTACCGCTTATCCTCACATAGGGTCATGGGGGGGCTGGAGTCTATCCCAGCTGTCTTATGGTGAAAGGCAGGGTACACCCTGGACAAGTCTCCAGTTCATCACAGGACACATAGAGACAGACAACCACTCACACTCACATTCACACCTACAGTCAATTTAAATTAACCAATTAACCAGTACCTTCTTGCTGTGAGGTGACAGTGCTAACCACTACACCACCGTGCCGCCCCGCAGTCAAACTTAAAATGTCTAATCTTTCAAAAAAAACAAAACATACAGCTCTGGTATGGACCATAAATGTTTCACTTTTTATTCTATTCTTTTCACTGCCAAGAACTCTTAACACATGAAAATCAAGATAGAGGCCAACACAGCAAAGAGGTTTTAGAGATTAAAACGAACCCCCCTCTGTGTCTGTAATACATGTGACTCATAAGCACAGCATGCTGGTTTAATTCACTATTCAATCAAGAGGAATAAAGCAAACAATAAAGAGGATACAATGAAAGAAAAGCTCAACACTTATTTATTTTCACCAGTAAGAGCTCTGACACAAACAAAAAGAGTCTCTACGCCTCTAAAAAAGGTAGCAGTGAAATCTGTTGGACTCCAGCCTTTGAGACAGACACAAAGCAACTCAACAAGTAGGAGGTTTAAACTCAGAGCAGCAACACTGAGTTTTTGTGAAAGCATCTTTCTTTTGTAAAGAAATTAACACACATCACCCGTCTGAGCGAGATGTCTGCGTGGGTTTATCAAGCGTGTAGGTGGGATGAACATGAGAGTCTCTAGAAGTGTAACAGCAAGCGCTAAGTGCCTGCAAAGCTAAAGCCCTGAACCCTGTCTAACATTACTCAGTGACTGACACACCGACTTCCTGAGTCTGAGGACCCAGATCATGGCATGTTAAAAACAGCACTGTGTGAATCCAAGCTGGCACAACCAGCTCCACCGAAAAACAACCGGAAACACCACCCATTACACTCCCATCACCATCACTGCAATCAAATTACTGGCCACCGTGGCTGCAGGTGCAGCTCTGACACACAGGCGATGATGTTAATGATGAAGAGGGGAAAGAAAAAAAGGACAGAGGACGAGGAAGAAGATCGGTGGATAGGTCAGGAAATGTGATTATGCAACATATGATACTGTCAGAGAACACAGTGCAGTCGATGCAGCGTGCCAGAGGAAAAGCATGACTCACTTGTAAATGATATATAGTTGGGTGTTCATATGAGCTGGTAACCATATGTGTTTGTTTTGCTCTGTGTGGGCATGCTGTAGTTTTCAGCAGGGGATGTTGGTTGGATCAGACTGAAATACCTCCACAACTACAGGATAGACTGCTATGAAATGTTAGATATTCATGTTTCCTAGACCATGTCTCTTTCTGGCCACAACCTCTGCATAGTTTGTGATGATATTTTGCACCAACACACTCATGTCGCCCTCTGGATGGACTGTCATCTCTTCAGTGGTCCCTAGCACCATCATCAGCTCAGCATTGTCCAATTATTTCTGTTCATGATCAAATATCCGGCTGTTGACTCTTGTTTTTGTGTGTCATAAGGACAAAAAGGCTGATGACTCAGAGGTCAGTTCAATGTTCTGCCCACAAAGTGTATTTTAAGTTTACGATTACATCCTGTTTTGATCTCTCTGTGAATGCTCTGTTTGTTGTGTAAAGTGTGACTCACTACATGGTTAGCTATAGTGTTAGGTGTGGTGTGCCAACATACCATATGCAGTGATCATATAACACTCGAGTCAGTGGGCCAGCTGGAGAGCACATGCGGATACAGTCCATGTTGGCAAACAACGCCTGTGTGATTAAAAGCCAAACTATGCTAATGATGTGAATGGACCCCATCAATCTGTGTGACCAGCACCTGACCATGAGGAAGAGGTCGGTTTAGGCAGGATGAAGAAGAGGAGGAAGAGGAGGGTGAGGAGAGGCGGTGAGAGAGCAGTGTCTGTCTGCTTGCAGCAGGACATAAAATAAAGCCGTAAACATTGATTCACCAGGGAAATCCAGAAAACAAAAGCAAATGGAAGCAATAAAATGAGTGTGACTACGCCAAAGGAAATGCAAAGGAGTTAGGAGTGGGAACTAAAACAGAGCTGAAGTTTCCATTTCCACAGTCCTCGTTTTGTCTGGTTGTTCCGATAATTTAAAGATGAAGTCACATAAGCAGTATAACACCACCAATTAAAAACAATGAAAGGTCACATCATAAACCAGCTTTTTTTTGCTGCACATTTTGCTGTTCAGCAGGATAATAATTTCACTCGGGTATAGCAACAACCCAACATTTCATCCATTTTATATACCATTATTGTATAAACCCAGCATTAAGTTTCATGATTACTATTTACAGAAAGATGATGTCACTCAGGAGAAGAGGTAAACTATAGCCAAAAAAAGGGAGGATGGCAGAGAGGAGGAAAAATGCTCAGGTGGTATATTTCTAATCTACTGACTCTTTCATCCTCTGAGACAGAAAATACAAAAATGTGGTAAAAGGGTGAAAGGGGTCGTTTAGTCTGGCTCACAACACACTCCCAGATGGAACTATTGCTCGTACAAGGATGACAGTAACAAGATGCCTCTCTGTGGACGACAGATTTGAAGTTCCCCTTTTGTCTTTCCTTTCATTTTGTCACCCCACACACTCAAAAAAAGAACAAAACTATTCAGACGTATGAATCTGTAGCGTTTCAGGCTGTGAAGGGACGGGAGTTGAGTAAGTCACAGGAAGCTACAGCCTCAAACACAGACAAACACACAAAACAAAAAAGCAGACACACAAAATTACAACATTAGCAAGGTCGTCAAATAAACACACTTCACCAAAGAGTCAATTTCAACGGCTTGTTTTTCTCCTCGTCTGTTTCGGAATCAACTTTAACATGCTCTCCTTGGAGACCTCGTCGTAGATTGCTTTCCAAGAGAGAAAGCAAAAAAGAAAAAACAAGTAGAGACAAATTAAGTGCGAGGATGTGAGGCAGTGGGTGGATGGTACATAAAAGGAAAAGGACTGAAGAGTTTGTCCTGCTCGAGAGCACTGCTTGATCTTATGTAGTAAATGTTTTATTTTTTCCATCGTAGCTGGTCTTTGTGATGGCTTTAAGGAGATTAAAAACTCATTAAAAAGTAATTAGATGCTGTGGCTCCATATATGCATTCAAGGTAAAGGGCTGCTTGTGTATCAGCTGCATGCCAGAGCATTCAGACAAAAGTACAGTAGAGAGAGCAGCACTTTGTGAGACTAAATGAACGAGACGGCAAGAGACAGAGCCTCAAAGATATCTGAGAAACACATCCATCATGAATTAAAAAATGAGTTATTTCATGAAATGGAAACAGAGAGTTGAAGCTGATGGAGAGTTGCTCTCTCTGATCCCCTCTTTGTTTGTCTAACCCCTCTTTCTAATCCCCTGATTACAGTCACACTTTCATTAGCTGTTTCTGCTGAGTGGAGCTGTTCTCCACTCATAACGCTAAAAGCTACATGCTACTCATGTCACTGTGCAGCCTGGATAACTCAAACACAACCTGACTGGTGCTGCATTAGGAACGCATATGGTCATTTAAAGGAACAGTGCGGAAAATCCTGAAATATTTGCTTTGTGGCAGAGTTAGATGAGAAGATCAATACCACTATTATACAGACTGTGTCCATTAAATATGAAGCTATGGTCAGAAAAGCCTTAGCTTAGCACAAAAACTGGAATCAGTGTGAAACACGGAGCTCGGCTCAGTCCAAAGGCAACAGAGTCTGCAAAGCAACTGTCTAAATCTACTCCTTCTTCGTGTGTGAAAATCTTGAATAAATGCTCATAATCCATTCAGAAATCACAGAAAAAAAGACCTTATGAATTCAGAACTTGCCTGAGAATCAACATGGTCCAGTGATAGCGTCCGTACATCCATGCGTACACTACAAACAGGAACCGCTAACAGCTGACTCAGCATATTTTTAGTGGCGGCAATTCTCCATAAAGTAAAAAAAAAAAAAAAAGGCACGAAACACCAGGCTCATGTTGTGGTCCACAGCTGTCTAACTGATAGCCTGCTTGCATCCCTCAAAACATCATGTGAAGAGTTGTTCCACAACTTGGAGCGTGATTTTCTCCCAAACAGAAGTAAAACAAAGAATAACTAAAGGCGGAACAAATCCATGAAAATAAAAAGACTTCCTAAAATGTTGACCTATTCCTTTAATTTATAATGACCTGCTTGTTCAACATGCAAGGGTTGTAACTTAGAAATATTTTTATTATATTTATTCTTATTAATTAATTAATCAATCAACAGATTCATCAACAGATTCTTCTCCCAATTAATCCATCAGTTGTTTAGCTTTTAAAATGACAAGATGACGTTATCAAATGTCTCATAACATAAATATAATATTTTAATGACGCTCTTTGGTGAATTATTTGTTTGCTGAATGACACGAGAAGCTTGGACAGATTCAGAAAAGATGGTTAATCTAATTTTATCAGCATGTTTGATCATTAGTTATGACTGTGTTGTTTGATTGATTTTTTTGAATGGAGTTCTGCTTCATGACCTGCTAACACGTCTCTGACAACACATTTCAGGCGGTTTGTCCAAGCAGAGTTACCACCATGGAAGTTAACGCTTTAACACTTATTAATCGTGTTAATGTGCTAATTTCGACAGCCCTAATAAATACACATATATATGAAATACCAATTTACTGTCAGAATCAGAAATACTCATATTTAAGAAGCTGGAATCTTGGTGGCGACTAATTTAACAGTTGACAACAACTTTACTGCTGCAGCTCTACTCCACTCTGGCAGTGGCTCTTATTTCTGTAGTACAGCACTAACAAACATTATTTCGTAATAAACATAAGCACAGAGGTCTTACTTTTCATCCACGTTGGCAGAGTTCCTCAATGTGAACGGGACGATCTCATTGCAAGAGCCCTCCTTTTTGCCTGCTGTCCCGTTGGCCCTGATGAAGGGGTCCGGGTCGCCGTTGACTGATGCGGCAGGTTCGGTGCTGTTCTCCAGGTTGAGCAGGTTCAGGTAGGACTCTGCGCTGTCCACTGGGGCGGGGAAGGCGGTGGAGGTTTGGAGGGGCCATGCAGGTGTGGAGGTGATGAGCTGTTCCAGGGTCTGGCTGTAGTGATTTTTCAGGTTCAGAGACAGAGCCTTTGCTGCTGTAGACACCGAGCTGCATGGAGACTGTTGACCATCTGGAACAGGCAGAGGGCAAAGCAAACACAGTGTCAGTGAGTAAAGAACTGAGAGTTGACCACAATCAACTTTTTTTTCTCCTTATTTTTCAAAGATCTCTCTATGTGACGACTCTTCTTACAGAAGAGGAGGTGGCAGTGTGCCAGAGGGAGTGTTAACCCACCCATGTCTGAGATCAGCATTATCTATCCCAGGGACTAACATGATTAATAAAAGCATGAACCATGCTCTGCAGGTCAGAACACACACACACACACACACACACACACACGTAAAAACACATTCAACACATACACAAATGACTCACACAAACAAACATCTTTGCCCAGTGTGTGAGTGTAGTGTGTAGTTACTCATCATTATTTTGGCAAGACTGACCATTCTTTTAGCTCCTGTAAATACATCACTCCTCCAAAAATCCTCCTGTGGGACAAGGTGTGTGTATTAATGTGTGTGTCCCAAAATAAAGGTTGTTAACACAGCAAACTCCCACTGAGAACACATTCTGCGAGAAGAAGATAATGCTGAGAGAATGTGTTTTTAAAGCCACGGCCATTATATAATCTTCTATTAGTTTAGTATGGAGATGCTTTTGTGTGGAAGATTACGTTCTTTGAACACATTAAGCTGCACTTAGTGAGAGGTGTTGATGCACAGCCCTCATTTTAATCATCAATCATTTGAGAGTGAGATCAATAATCCCATATTTTCTGTGATGGACACAACTTTGTACAGTCAGTGGCTACTTTTTAAAATACAATCATTAGATTTAGAATCTAATGCAATCTAATGTGACATGTTGTGGAAATAAGTGAGAGAGACATTCATCAAACTATATCTGTTTATTACTGAGGAGGACATTTGCTGTAGTATTGAAGTAGACTGCATTTTATTGAGAATTGCTTCTAATGTTTTGCTAACATTACAACCAGAAGGGGGAATAATTACCCACACTATAAAACCTATGATCCAGATGGGATTGACTATAAAATATTATTGGAAGAGCTGCCATTGTCATGGTGTGCAGAGGATTAATCTTAAAAACTGACTTTTCCCCTTATGTGACTATTAGGTCAAAATTATAATTCAAATGTTAGATTGCTAACACTTTAAAATAGGATGTGCTCATATTTTTTCTCAGTACTATATCTAAGTACAGCCTCACAGAACCACTGCAGACTGTTGTGTTACTATAATAACTGAGTGCATGCACTGCATAAAACGTGAAACATGAGTTATATAACATTTAGACAATCAGAGCTGAAGTTAAATTTAAGAAAACAGAAAACATTTGTAGAAGCTTTCATAAAATTGAGAACTTGTCTTTCCTCCTCATTCTTCGTCATTAACACTGACTGAACCTTTTCATTAGTCCTCATTAACCGTGACATAAAAGGACTCCTTTGAGATTGTAATCAAGACATCTTCAACATTAAAGAAAAGCCCCTGAAACAATGCTTTTAACTGTCTTTCGTCTCCTAAATCCAGATTAAAGAAAAATGCTCAATTTAAGGAAACCCAGGTGGCGCAGTGGGAAAAGCTCTTTTGTTCACCTGCACATCAAACCCACCTGAAGGCGAGAGCAAAGACTAGGACTGCAGCACAAGAGGAAAACCAGCCCTGGGTTCATCACTTACTGTGTCCATTAGCTTGAGGCTCTCGTTGTGGTTGCCCTGGTTGTGTTTTTGGGGATTGGGCCTCCAGGTCCTTCAGCTGCTGCACCAGCAGGGCCAGGTGCTGCAGCAGGTCCCGGTTCTGTAGCAGCAGCTGGTGGATGCGGGCCTGAGCCTCCATACGAGCAGCCGTCTCCGCTGCCATCTGATCCTTCAGCAGCTGTACCTGAAGCAGAAACAAGAGGGCAAGGCACATTTGTTTGTGTGCCATTTGATTTATACGCAAAATCTAGATAGATTTTCTAGAAAAATGTTTGCAAGAACCTCTTGAGAGGCTTAGTTACATACAGTTTGTTGTATTTTATTATGATGCACTGTCCTTCTATTAAGGTGCTGCTGCTGCCCTCTAGTGGGGAATCACCAGCAGGACACATAACATGAAGGTCATGCAGCGTTTAATGTGAATAACACTCCATCAGTCACAATGAACTATGAACTCAAGATGAAGATCAGGTCTCTGCTCTGCTTCACTGTGCTGAGGGATTGATTAAACTACTGGTCCTGGGGGAGTGATAGTGTGTAACAGAGTGTGTATCAGCCTCAAGCAGAGCACCATGAGTACATGTCCCAGGTTTTCACAAGCTGAGTGAAATATAAATGAGGCTGAGTGAAAGATCATCAATGCCACTGATTAAGCCAAATACTGGTTAATAATTCCTTCATGCCATACAGGACCAACCAAATCCACAACATGAGTTGGGAGCACTGTCGGCCTGCTGGAACAGACGGCAGAGGAAACTGGAAAAGAATAAGTGGTGCATGCCCCTGGCTTTCACTGAAAATTGGTGAGCACCCAGTGTAATTTATTCCATATTGATTATTGGACTCCCCTCTCCAAAGAGAAACTATTGATTTGAAATTAGCCTAACAAATGGGAGATTATATAAAGAGCATGAGAGATGTTAATCTCATTAAAGGAATACATCAGCTGCAAAATGACTATTTGTGTATCAATTGTTCTATGCCTCCAAGCTCAATGAAGACAAAAGTAAAAGAAAAAAAGAGAAGTAAATGGATTTCATTTAAACATGGCTGCCATTTACTTAGTCCTACTTGCTAGTCATTTTTCAGTATTTTTAATCTGAAAAAGCAAACACAAATGTGAATTCATTCAAGAACCGAGTGGAGATTGTGAAAAAATGGTGTTTGATGATCTGGGAGGTTGTAACGGTCAGATTAATTGATAATGACAATAATTTGTAGTTGTAGCTCTAAATCGGAGCTTGTGTTGTTGGTGTGATTCTGTAGAGGGTTCAAAGACATTTACCATCTGCTGCTTCTTACCTGTGCGACGGCCACCTGAGTGTGCTGCTGCTGCTGCTGCAGCTGCTGCTGGAGGAGCTGCAGGTAGTGCTGCGACGCCAGCGGAGTGAGAGAGCTGGTGCAAGGGCTGCTGGGAGTGAGGCCTTGGGATGTCACGGTGAACACGGACCTGCGATCAAAGTCCTGACCACAGACAAACACACAAAAGCACCATTTTATTCTGATGGATGGAAAACAGCAGTAAAAACTCTGACATTGTCCCTGACAACATTGTAGCCGTAAAAATCATCAAAATTAGTTCAATGTTGTTCCCCAGGATCCGTCGTGTCACCAGTTTTTCATCCTCACAGCATAATGGGAGCTATTTTTAGACCAGAAAAATGCAATTAACGAACCAGTTGGATAAAAACCACCCAGTTCTCTGGAGACCCTGAGACCAGGACTACGCCCCACTGATCTGGAGCCCCCTTAGAGACCAGCTTTAATCCCTTATCAGAACTGGAATAATCATCAACTCATATAAAACCTTACACTCTCCTTCTGTCTGCCATGTCTCTCCATTTCCTTCCTCCCTGGATTTTTAGATTTTAGTTTTCCAAATGATCTCTAGTAGCACAAATATGTCCTGGAGAAAATCCCGAAGCACCTTTTCTCTTTACACTCTTCTCTGCACAAACTGCTACTGCTGTGCTGCCGTCTCACAAAACAGCACATGGCATATTGTAACTGCTACATCATACCACTAGAGGGAGAAGTAGCACACTGTAAAGCACATCACATCCACACCGTGTATCTCAGTGAGAGGGCCTTCTGCCTCAGTAAGCAGGTATGAAACGCATGACAGAACAACAGTACATCTGAATATAAAATTCTATTTCTGATTGGTTTAGACAGTTTAATCTTTCCAGTTCATTGTGATTTTTCAATAGTTATGCTGTCAATCCTCATAAAAATGTTTGAAACTGCTGATTGGACACAACAAGCAATTTAATATGAATGAATTAAATATGTTCAAATATTATATATCCATGGAGAAACAAGAAACAATCAAAGTATAATGATAACTTCCCACTGCTTAATTCTTATTATTTTCTTCTCTTGTTATGTCACTAATTTTTTGTTTAATTTGTCCAGTATTCACTAAAAATGCTTTTTTTGCCACTGACTCAGCTCAGCTTATTATTATTAGCATCTGATATCATTACAGAAGGAACGCCACAGACAAAAGTTTTTCTTTCATTTTGCTTCCTGTTTTTGTGTCATATGACTTGTTGCCAGAAGACAAAGGTGGAGGCGTGACTCTGTTTGAGTGAGTTATGGTATTGTAGTACAGAAAGTTTAGCTTGGGGTTATCTGATTTCAGTGTAGTTGTTGAATATTTGGATGCAACACAATATTATACAAGAGAAATAGAACATTCTTACTATGTGGATTGATCAGGATTTGACTGGTAGCTGTTCTGACAATATAAGCAATCAAATGTTGCTTGACTGTGATGGCGTACCGAATAATGTGACATTAGCAGCTCCTCTACTGAGATGAGCTCAGACAAAAATATGGTCTTGGATGTGTTTCTGTTATTTTGTCCACCATTGTATTGCCTGATTGAAACCAGCATCTTGTGTGGTCTGTATCTTTCAGTCTGTCTTTTTTTCATCATCCTGATCTCTCATTATTCCTTCCTCCATCTCCTTCTTTCCTTCCCTTTCTCCTTGCTTATCTCCATAAAGCAGATGTTCGTGAACCCCTCGATGGGATTATGGTGGCGTTTTCTCTGAAATCAAAGGGAACAGAGTGTGTTTTTTTGGGGATTAAGTGTCCCCCTTTCAAAGCCAGCAGAATATTCAGGTCCCCCTCTCCAATCCGACTCTCTCTCTTTCAGCAGCCTAATAACTGTGTGTCTACCACACAGATCCAAAGGAAAGCATCATGACACACCAAAGCCTGCATGTTTTCATCTTTTCATCCTGTCACAGTCAAAGAAAGATAACAGTCACTTCCTAACTTCATACGGGTTTGAAGCTCCTCTGAAACTCAAACATGGAGAAACAAAAATGTTATCTTTTTACCTCAGGCAGGTGTGAAAGGATTATTTCATGGCCACACTATGTGCTGCCAGCTGTGGTTAGTCATGGAGAGCGGCAGTCAATGATCAGGTCAGGTACTGCAGTAGATGACAAAGCAATATACTGCATTTCTTTAGCTCAGTGAGCCATTTGGCAGCACTATGCCTGGAGAGTAGCATCAAAACATCACCAAGGCCAAAGCAATGAATCACAGTAGAGGTAATTTCCTGTAGCTACAAAGACAGAAGCTGTCTGGAGCACCAAAGAACAGTGTAATCATTAAATGTGGATGCTGCTTCCCCAGCCCTGCTGCAGATGTCAGTAACTAACTGAGAAATGACTGTGACGAGAACATGGTTTTCATGACAGGAGTTTGTGAATGTGAAGCTGTCCTTCCAGTGACCACGGCTACAAGGACTTTGTAACATCACATAAATCCCTGAGGTCTGTTCTGCCAACTTGGCACTTTGGCCCCTAGATTTCCTAACTTTTACGACCCACTTAGCAACTTCATTTAAAGAATGTCCCTGGTGACAAATCAACCAAACCTTACTTCTTTTCCTGTGCAGACAGTCCTGAATATTGTGCACTCATCCTTGCTCACAGTGGCTGTGAATGTTTGTTTTGAATGCGTGCTCTAGATGACTTAATTTGACTATTGAACAGGGTTTGGACTTTTTTTTCCATTCCAGTGTCTGCATCCCTCTGTTGTAAAGTTTCTCAAGTGACAGATAGATACAGGTGTTATTCAGATAATAGTCTAGTGGGAATCGGTGCTAATGTTAGCAAGCCTGGCTAACTAACTTCTGTGTTGCCATGGCGTTTATCAATGTTCATAAACTACAGGGCATCACAGCAGTTAACACATCTTCTAACTATGCCAGCTTTCAGATGTCAATCAACCACCGCCATGGGAAACACCAAATCCAGAGGCTTAATCTTGGATGCTGTTTCTATAAATATGTCCAATGTTATTGAACTGAATTAAATTATCCCCTTTAAAATTTTTAAAATATCCATAACAGCTGTATTCATATAATTTAAATTCACAAGGAGAAACTTTTATATAAAATTGTTTCTTTTAAAATATAAAAAGTATAGCTGTTGGGCAGGACTATAGACAACTCTAATATATCAAGCACAATGCAGTCTGCTTATTACAAGCATCTAGCCTTCAGCATTTCAGTATGTGTGCTACAGTGTCTTACGATGATGGTCTGTCCAGGTTTGACCACGTTCAGCTCAGCCAGACTCTGCAGAATATCACTGACTGCCTTTTCACACAACGACGTCCCAGCAGAGGGGTCTTCTCCTTGTTTGCCGTCCTCCACTTCCTCCCCTCGCTCTGCCCCCGTCAGCTTACGACCTGTGAAAAAATACAGAGACTATAAGAAAATCAATCTCCGTTACATCTATTTTTTTTTTTTTTTTTACGTAAAATGACGTTAAGAGTCTAGGAGAAAACACACAGAGAGCAATACTTTCATTTAGATAGATAAACCTTAAATTAATGCTATTTTAATACACAGTATTTTATTTCCATGTGATCAACTCGCCTGTCACACAACTGTAGCTCAGTGCCAGACAACTATTCATTCACAGTGCAAATAACACTAATTACTGGCAGCCCCGCCAATCAGCCTCTTGTGTTGTCCAACGATGTGGAAGCTGTAATCACAGGAATCTTACCCATCGTTACCCTCCATCCCACATGAAATGAACGGGGCACGAGGCCTCAGAGAACACTTGTTTCATAAAGCTGTTCAGCGTAACCGGACATCTGATCGCTGTGCTTAATCGATGGACTGCTGAGGTGTGATGGCTCCATTTAGGCCGTAAAGAGGCCTGAAATCAAACTAAGGTAAAGCTTTAGGTAGGAGACAGATGGTCCTCATGTGACCAAAGTGACCAATAAAAGGCTCAAGTAGTGTTTGAATAGACCTGCATGCATCTCTGCTAATAGTTGACATTTACACATTAAATATATATTTTTTACTTTTACTCTGAAGACTAATGGATTAAAGAAGAGATTAACAACTAGATTAAATTGATTCAGGAAAAATACATCCAAATTCATTTTTATATTAAATGTTTTGAATGTACTCTGGACTGCCATCACTACACTGACCCATTCATTCAACTTGATTTTTATTTAAATCTTGAGGAATGACCGACCGTATGTCCTCAACAGGACAACAACAGTTTAACAGTTCACATTTCAGTCATTCATGTGGCAGAATAAGATACTTAATCAATGAGCATTTTTCATTAGTTTTTTTTTTTCTATCAAGTGTAAAACATGCATTAAAACTACACCTATACATGGTTTAACATTTTGCATCTGATTCACTATAGCAATAACACTGCTGAGTAAACACAGTGCATTTTAGTTCAGAAACTCAACTATGCAAACAAACTGACAGTTACAAACAAAGCCAACGAATCAGCAGCAGGACATCATTACCAACTTTAAATACCAAAACTGCATACATTTCCATTTGCAGTTCTTTGTCATAACGAAAAACAGACACAATACAATAACCCAAAATGCGTACTCAAAAATGCAAAGGCAACACACAGGCTCACAGCAGGTAACAGCTAGGCCTCACCATGACTGCTGGATTCCTCTGTAGACTTGTCGCTCTCTCCGTCCGCCTCCTGCTCGGCATGCTGCAGACTGAGCTTATGGCACACTTCAAAGGCCTGACCTACTGTTCGCACAATACGCATGGCCTGGGTCTGTCAATAAAAGTGAAGGAGAGGCAGATGGACAGAGAGAGAATGGAGTGGAGGGTTTGAGATAAAAATGGCCAGTGTTTGGAGCAGAAGCAGAAGCATTCAGCAATGAGGGCCGAACACCTAAACAGGTAATCTCACTCTCCATCTCTGCTTTAAGACGAGTTCATTGGTGAAATCACCTGCTGAAGTCTTTGGAACGGACTGAAAACATGAAGTCATCCTTGGCACACAGCTGAACACCAACAATCAGAGACTAATAATCACTTCTGTGGGGCAATTCTCATTACAGCTGACTGATAATACCCGAGCTGCAAGCCAAGACTGCAGTAAAACCCCATGAACCTCAAACTGCTTAAACCAAGGAGAGGTAAAGAGACGCTTGTCTGAAATGTCATGCAGTTGTGATCCTTGTCTTCCAGTGCATCTACTCTGTATTCACTGCAGCCTACGGATCTGCAATGCTAAGCCACAGGATATTAACTAACCCACCAGAAATGACATAAAGAGAGTTAAAACCAAAATTAATTGACTGAGCTGACTTAATCAGGAAATGAATTCTTAAATCAATGAAAGACAAACAAATATAAACAAAGACATAATAGAAATATGCCTCAGTCATAGACAGCTGGACACAAAAAACTGAAGGAAATCACAAGTAAGACTGCATGCAGTTGGAGGATTTAAATCAAGGAGCAGTGAAGTGAGTGGTAAGAGGAGGTGTACATAAGAGCACAGGTTCAGCCATAAAAATGTGCACCTGTTGTCCCTCTGGGATGGGGTTCCCTCTGTATGATGGTCATTTTCCTTTTCAGATATGCAAATGATGAAACATAAGAGCAGCAGGACAGCTGTGCCTGAAAAAAGTGTGTCACTAAGCTCAGCTGTGCATGTGTGTCTACAGTCAGTTGTGAGGGCTGTGAGTGAGGCTTCTGTCATACCGTCTTCTTTGACTTGAACACGTTACACCTGAAGGAATTATTGGGACCGTCTCTCGCGATGTAGCTGAAGATCTTTAGGTCCTGGGAGTCATGAGACACGTAGAAAATCCTAGAAAACATGACACCAGATTTAATAATACAAGTTACAGAAATCCATAACCCAACATCGCTATCCTTCTAATGATGATCTATTATGTTTGTTGTGTTGTATTTTGGGGTTCTACTAGAACTAAAAAAAAACAATGTATTACATATCTGACATCTGTGCTGCAGCATCTCTTTTAACAATTTGTCTGAAATGATAATTTTTTTTTGTTCTGCTTCATGACCTGCTTTAATCTTCTTTTGTTGATATTTATTATGAGGGCTTTCATTGTCAAAATTAGCACGTCTCTGGCAATGCATTTCAGGCAGTTTGTCCAAGTAGAGTTCCTGTCGCGCAAATAATTTCGACAGCCCTATTTATTAAAACCCAGTATAAGCAACTGTATTCTCTTTGTGTGTAATACTGTAAAGTATGCTGTCCTATCTTTGCCAGCAACTCTCTGCAGTAAAGTGACAAATCAAACGGTGAGTGCTGCTTTCCACTTGCAGCTTCATTGCTAAAAATCATCTTCACTGGGGACCAGGCAAACAAATTATGACCATTTACTACTAAAAGCATGTCCCCATCCTCTCTGCACAAACACAAGCCAGGAAAAGTATAATTAACACACAATGTCCCTTGATGAGGTGTGGCTTTGCCAAATGACATCCTCCCACAGATACATACATAATTTATAATCACACATAGGTCACACACCAGCTGGTGTGATGTGTCATGCTAAAACACATTTAGGTGGTGGTCTGCTTTTTTCCATCACTGAGATTTCCATTTCCATGACTGGCTATAATTGCTTGTTTAATGGTTATGAAAGAATAAACCATAACCCGTTAATTTTCCTGAACTTTCCATTCTAAATCTGACAGGAAGTAATGTTATGCCACTTTACGGTTTAATTGCTGTGAGATGTTTAGCAGTGACTGACAGTTGATGATGGGTTGACAGGCTGTCACCATATAAATAAGAATGTCTGGGCACAAACGCTGATACATTTTGTCAAACAACTTTGTATTAAATACTAGATTACTGTGAATAATCTGAAGGCAGATTGCCTCTCCTGGAAAAATTACATACTCACAAACACTTGCTCTACTAACTGCAAGCACAAGCTATAGATTATTCATTATGCAGTCTCATGAATGTTAAGTGCATCTGGCACATTATGGTATAGTATATTCCAGCACATCGGTCCTGCATGATAAAGTACATGGAGGGGCCTAAAGAGCAAGCATCAGCTTCATCCACAGAGGTCGACCTGAAGGGTATTATTTCCACCATGATACATAGATTATATTTAATCTGGAATAAATTCACATGATTAATTAACTAAGACAAACATGCAGTGACTGACCTGTAAATAGGATCATGCATGATCATCATCTTGCTCTCGTCCCATGTCCATTCTTTCCTCTGTGTCAGAGAAAATCATTGTATAACAGAAACACATATGTGTATTATATGACTGATATAATGGTAATAGTTATATTCTATTATACAATTGACTTACCTTCTGTTTCTTCCTCAGGATCACCTTCACTCCGTCCACAGACACCACAATGCTGACTTTCTTCTTCTTGATGTTTTTGGCCTTGAATTCATACTATGAAAACAGAAAAAAGAAGCACATCAGAATAGTGGTGTTCACTAAACTATACTATAAATAGTATTTTATCTTTCCTGTATGCAATTGTAAAAAACTAAAATCGAACAGGAAGCACAGTTCTAAATAAACTGCATGTCAGTAAATTAAGCTTTCATGGTGTGAAACTGTTGGTTTAACTGCAGCTTGATTACACATAACAGAGCATAAAAACATGATAAATCAGTCCAGAGCCTGGAAAGTAATGAAAAAGAATGACTCTTAATTATTGATTAATCAGCCAAATACATTGCTGACCACAATTCCATTACAAGCTCCCAAAATGACTTTGTGCATAGATTCAGATTAATATCACATAGGAGACAGATAAAAGCAAGAAATGTCAACACTTGAGAGGCTGAAACCAGAATTTTGCCCTGGAAAATTAAGAATAAACACTACACTGACAATAACTATTGTTGCAGGATCATTTTCTCTTGATTGACAAATTGTTTAATTGACTTCACCTGTCTATGTACAAGCATGTGCTTTTCTGCATACACATTCTCACTACAGCTATTGGCAAGTGTATCACGATACAAGGGTTACGATTCAATATATCATCTAATTTTATAGTATAAAGAAGATTGCAGTGAGAGTGTATGCTCCTGCTGTACATTTGACAAGCTATCAAGGTTAAACATGTAATTGGGAACAATCTGTCAACATTAAAGCATGAGCTACAGAGAACTTTAATATATCAGCAACTTTAACAGCTTGGCAGCTCACGATAGGAGCACTGGTAACGTCTTCCATTACAGAAACAGCTTGCCTAACTTCACCTTAATGAGAATTAACACATTTGACAATAGGTCAACACCCAATGCAGGTGAATCCTGACTGATGGCAGCTAATTACATTAAAAGTTGGCAGTTTTATTTCATTAATCCTCTAAAATATTCTAGACTATTCCTGGAGATAGAAAGTGGCAAGAAATGATCATGTGGCTATGTGCTTGCATCACGACTCTGGGCACAAAACATGAACTACACCAGCTAAATTAAGCAACAACTTTTAAGTGAAAGAAGACCCAGGGTGTAGGTTTGTGTGCACTCTCTGCTTGCTGAGTGGTATACAACAGCTGTGCCTTTCTACCTTGTCAGCTGGCCACGCTTTCTGCTGAGGAACTTAACAAGTCTGGCCTGTCGACTGAAATCAGCATCACCTTTAAACATGAAACAGGGTTCAACTCTGGTTACCTACCAGCTATCAAGGCCCACAGCAGCCAGTGGCTTATACAAGGTCAAATGTATGAGCAACGTGTACAGTCTGCAAACTGACTTTACAGTTTAACACATGAAAGGAACAGTTTGTAGCTTCATATTAGCATATTATATACAAAGCTTCATGCTTCGTACAGCAGCCCACTGCTCCCTTATGGATGAATGTAGTGTATGTAGTACATATGTGACAATAAAGGTTGTTTAATATTTTAGTATTTGGCTTATAGTCCATAGATTTACAGGAAGTAGAACTACAATATTGATTTGTGATGTTGTCACATAAGCATACAGGCTTTATTTTAGTTCTGTGAAGGCCACATAGGTCCCAATCGGACGTCCCGCATCCAATGACGACACTCGTTGGCCAATCAGTGGAAGGGAGTCGGCTGATGTCGCGTTTTAGTATCGCTTCGGCTCGCTTGGAACCAGGGCTGAGGAGGTACGAAAAAAGAACCTAGTACCAGGTACCAGGTACTAGTGGAAAAGCGCCACAACCGTGTAGAGCCGTGCCGTACCATACCCCGCCTGTAGAAAAGCGCCAATAGAGACAGACAACCAATCACACTCACATTCACACTTACGGTCAATTTAAATTAGCCAATTAACCTAATCCACATGCATGTTTTTGAGTGGTGGGAGGAAGCTGGAGTACCAGAGAGAACCCATGCAGACACAGGGAGAACATGCAAACTCCACAAAGGCCCCGGGCCAGGAATCAAACCCGGTGCCTTCTTACTGTGAGGCAACAGTGCTAATCACTGCACCACCGTGCCGCCCATCTTCATGAGCATAAATAGAGGTAAACAGTAAAAGTTTGGGCAATGCACAGTTTCATTCCATCTTCTCACTGGAGCTTACTGGAGCACTATAAATGCCTGACATTTGTTGCCTGCTTTTTACCACATTGTGCCAACATGTTAATTTCCAGCAAAAGAGAATAGTCTTCAGCCAAATGAATAAGTCAAACAGAGGGAGAGAGGATGAGAGGATATGCAGATTAAAAAGGAACTGGTAAAATGAATGCCAGAGTAGAAACAAGACAAGGGTATGAAGAAGGAAAAATAGATGAGTGGATGAGCAGTTGATGAGATGAGCAGATAGGAGGAGACAGAAGGAGAGGAGACAGTTGCTGTCATGTAAGGACATCCTGCAAACTGTGACCTTTTAATCCAGCGACACAATGCTGCCGTGGGATGATTAGCTGAACATTATGAAAAAGTCAAGGCCTACCAGATATGATGATGAAACAGTTGAACCTGGAAAACAGTGTATGTCCACTCTGTGTCCTCACTGTCTGTGTGAATGTGCACTGCGCACATATTGAGAGCAATTTTTGTCACCTCCGTTTTCATACTTCCTTCCATGTTAATTTCCTGCCTGTGTGTCTAGTTGGGATGCCCTGCTCTCCCTGCTCTGGATCCATGGCAATTAAAGTTTCAGCCTCTAATTATACAGAACGGATTCCTGAGAGAGCTGATTAAATGGAGAATAGGTTGAGAGAGGGAGAGGAGGAAACGCAGCACAGAGATGGAGAGAATAGCTGGGGTTTAAAGAGGACGAATGCTAACGCTACAAAATGGAGTGATGTGAAGGTGAAGTGAAAAGAAAGAGTAAAACCAAAAAAAACAGGAAGTTCATTTACCTCTATGCAAAATATTCTCATATACCGCTTTCAATTAGTGGGTTGACGCGGGTTTTTCTCGGATCGGTACTTGGGCTCTTTCACACTGCCGGCTGCTGCAGCTCTGACCTCCAGTCATGAGAGCTGCTTGCCTGTTTTTTCCTCCCTCCCGTCACGTTGACACTGTCATCATTACAGATTTAAGAGTGCCGGAACACAGCGAGGTAAGCAATGGACAACACAGACATGAGAGAGTCACATGTTAACGTTGTTGTTTAGTGCGTCACAATTTTGTCCCTTTTGCAAAGTGTACAAACCCAGCACAGGACTAATAGTAATACTAGTACTAATGCATACTGCCATGATCAATAAAAAAGATGTGTCAGATCGCTGTACAAGCTGTCTATAAACACGGTCGCATAGTTCACACCAGGATTCCGGAAGGCAGGGTACACCCTGGACAAGTCTCCAGCTCATCACAGGGCACACAGAGACAGACAACGTGTGTATATACGTACGTGTGTGTGTATATATATATATATATATATATATATATATATATATACACGCATTTATACACGCATACGTATATATATATATATATACGTATGTACACGTATATATATATATACGTATATATATATATATATATATATATACGTATATACGTGTATATGTATATATGTATACATACATAAATACATACATATACACATACATACACATATACATACATATACACATACATACACATATATACACATATATGTGTGTGTGTGTATATCAAACTAAAAGAAAAAAGAAAAGAAAGACCATCTGTTAAGATGATGCTGTCAGAAGATGACTGATATCAAAGTGGCTGACTTAATCCAATTTTGGGTGAAATCGAAATTATTAGAGACACTTCAAAGCAGAAATGCTACAAATTATCTGGTTGTAGCCTCTCTCCTTCTTGATTTTTGACTGGAAATAATATCAAACAAACAATTGATTAATGAAGAAAATGGTCTGTGACCCAATCAATAATGGATCATTACTTGCAACCTCAGCTTATATAATAATCACTATACTCTGATCAAATATAACATTATGACCACTGACAGGTGAAGTTAATAACACTGATTGTCTCTGCTTCATGGCTCCTGGGATATATAAGAAAACAAATGAGCATTTTGCCCTCAAAATTGATGTTAGAAGCAGGAAAAATTACAAAGTGTCGGGATTTCAATGAGTTTGACAACAAGAACCAAACAGAGCATCTCCAGAACTGCAGCTCTAGTGGGCTGTTCCTGGTCTACAGTGGTCAGGATCTATCAAAAGTCCAAGGAAGGACCAGTGGTGAACAGAGACAGGATCACTGATGCAGGAGGGGAGTGAAGGCTGGTCCTGGTGGTCTGATCCAACAGACCAGGGAAGTTAACGCAGCAAAAGGGGGACCTATATTAGGTGGTCATAATGTAAGGTTATGCTTGATCGGCGTATATCCAGTGAAGAGGTTACTCAACCAATGAACACTTTCCATTAGATTACACTACAGAAAGTCTAACACACACATGCAAATCCAGGCTATGTGTCCAAATATTCACACACACACAGGGCTCGTCCATAATTCAGATTATGACAGCATTCTGGTGAAGCAAAACGGGATTTTGCAACTTCATTTCAAAGTATGAAATTTTTATATTTTCTTTGCTTAAGTGCTAAGTGTCTTGAAATATTGAGGCTTTTAATGCACTTGCATTGTTGTGGTTTTTCTGGTTTAAGAAGGCAAAACAAACACATGAGTTCCCTTGAAGCCTCAACATGTCGAAAACTTTCAGCAAGACATGGAAATACATAATATAAGAGCTCAGTTTACTTTAGTCCACTGTTACACATTTCGAAACTTCTGAATTATGCTCGAGGCATTCAGGAAGATATATTGAGGATTAACACATGAGAGGTGTATGATTAATTGTGGACTGAACAGGCTTTATGTTCTGAGATGCAGAAACCTTAAATGCAAGCCTCTGGTGCTGACTGTGAATGCTGCAGTGCTACAGAAATGTTCAGGCTCAAAGCACAGAGGGCATTTATTTGAAAATCTTTCTCTGTCTGGATGTGTGCATTTAAGCCATCAGACTCATCACTCTTCCCAGACAGCGTAACAAATTTGAGCCAGCGTTCGTCGCTGCAATCTATTATGAAAGTGTCAGATGGAATAGTGATGACTGTGCTGTGCACAATGTGAGGAAGAGGAAGAAGGCTCCCAGTAGACTCTGTGATCCCAGTATTATAAATTTTGAGTTAGCCGCTTTAAAGACTAACATTGTACAGGATCAAACCAGAGGAGACAGGAGGCCACTCATTTTTATTATCTGAGGAAGTCATGACAATATGATCTGGTGTGACAGTTTCAGAACAGCCTCTTTAAACTATTATTATAATAGTTCCTGTCAACATACTATATTAGCCACCTGTGACATGAGCATTCATCAAGTGTGCATCAGTTTAACAGAATAGTTACTGTGTCTCAGACATTTTGGGGTTTGCTTTCTTGCAGAGTTGGATGAGAAGATTGATACCTTTATCATAACTCTAAAGAGCTACAGTGATTCACCGGATAATTATCAACTATAAAATAACCAACTATTTTCATAATTGATTAAATCGGATCTGATCAAATCGATAAACATAATTATTACCCACTTCCTACTAGGGGTACAACGATTAATCAACATAGTCAACAAAAAATTATTATAAAATTTATTGCTGACAAACCAATTTGTCGATAATAGTTGTGATGTCATCGCTTGTGATTTTCCAGCCGGAAAAGAGCATGCACGAGTCAGCAGACAAAAGTTTAATAGTTATTTTTATTTTTGGAGCAGCTTAATGAACAGCACAGTTCATAAATATTTCTGAATGATACGAGTCATCTTTATTGTTATCTTCTTGTATTTTATCTATTGCTGCCTCGAGCTGAATTTAAAAGCCGATGGCTAAATAACAGCCACTGAGCAGGTATATGCTTCATAATCCGATTAGTTGAGTAATCATTAAGATAGTCGATAGATTAGTCGACTTTAAAATAATTGTTAGTTGCAGCTATTTGATTCTGAGTATGCTGGACAGTTAATCAACAAACGCAAAACTGAATCTCATGATCCTGAGACACAAATAACGACCTAATCTTGTCCACGTAAGATGAGTCTCCAAGCAAACTGAAGGACGCTCCAGAGGACATGAGGGACTCTGGTGAACTTCTCTGGCTCACGTCCTCTTTTGGAGGAGGGGCCGTGGTTCATGGCTCTCTGTCATTATGTGGTAGCATTTGTACTGCAGATACTGTAAATAAACCTCCTGGCTCCAAAAAAGCACCTGTCAGCAGCCTCTTAATGAAAGGCCACTGATTAAAATTAGTTTTTCCTCCTGCTGTTTATGGATAGTTTTAGAGTGAATAAATGAGCAGGATTTAAATCATGGCCAACCCCCCGCTCTCCTTCCTGGATCCTGAAAAGCAGAGGAATGCAGAGTGCATTGTGGGTCGCTGATGCTCCCTGTAGTACCATTGAATCCATACAGGAGTCCACAATGGGCCCTATAGATGGCAGCCTAGCAACCCCTTCATTACAATTCCCAGGATTTGGGGAGTTCCAAGGAATTCCACTGCTTTTTACCCATTTCGGTGCACAAAGAGATGACTGTTGGGAGCTGAGAAACTCAAGAGCTGCCCAACGGCGTGGCATTTAACTTCAAAAATGAGAAAAAAAAATCTTGGAAACAGAAGTAGCAGTAAACAATTTAAAATAAAGTGAGCGGTTTTACTTCACGTTAAACTCTGACTGTGAGTGCTAATTTCTCTGAGAAGGAAATGATGCATGTTGGCGATCAAGCAGCTGCCTCTAACAATGTCCTATTAGTCAAAGAAAGAATCAGTTTTAATCACTGCTGCCAGACTCACTGCTTTCTTTCTGCTTTCAGGCGGGCCTCACGGCCAAACTCCTGTGACTCCCCGCAGAGACCCAAACCTCCGGCATGAACTGGCACATCTCATCATTAGTCAGCAGGAGGGTGATAAGAGTGCAATTACCTCGACAGTCGCCACGGAATACAACCTTGGCTTGGGCCAGAAACGGATGGGTGATTTGTGTTTTCACACGCTGGCAGTGTTATGTGAAAGAAGGAATGAAGATGTGAGAGCAGACAACGTTTTAAAATTAGCATGTGTGTATATTTGGATGCTTGCTGGTGCCTGCTGGTGCCTGCCTGTGCCTACGTGAGTGGTTTCCGCCTGAGTGCACATATTATGGATTGGACTCCTGGGCTCCAGTCTGTTGGCAGCCTCCAGTGAGCAGCAGCAGTCTGGTCCTGTGGGAGAGAAGGCGCTAACAGGAAACAGCCAGCTTGAAAGGGCTGTTTAACAGGGTCTTCTCCATGACAGCGGGGTTACACAGAGGACTGCAATTTACCATAACAGCCTTAAAATAACTGAGGCTTTTAGTGTGAAACAAACTTTTTTTTTCCAAATAGAATCTGGAGCAGTTTGATCGATATTTTTATCTTTTTTGAATGTAAAAAAATTTTTTGTGATACAGTTGTGGAAGATAGGTAAATGACTTTCATTACAGTCACTGCAAGTGGCTGAAGGCTGTAAGAACTGATCAATCCCGGGTTATCATGTTTGGCTGGAGGTCATGAGGCCCCTGAACTCTGGGAAGCTGTTACAACAGACCACGTGGTAGACGTCATTGGTCGTCATTATATCGTCCATCTCAAAAGCAGCAGCATCCAGATGAAAAACAGCAAATGTAGTGCAGGAGCTTGTACCTTTATAGAGGAATCAACTACGCATGAAGAAGGCTTGTTGACGGAGGCTAAGCCCCGATGCAGCCAAGCGCTCCGCAAGTGTCAGGGCGCCCTTGCAGTGAGAATGGACCCACGCCTGAATGGCTCGCTGACGGGCACACGGTGAAAGGACAGCCAGTCACAGAGCGCTGACGGCGTCTACTCTGCGTTAGTCACGTGGAACGTGGAGGAAATACAAAGGAAGGACCCGAGCATGCCAAACACTCACTCCCAATGAAACACATGTGGAAGGTGGTGCTCACAGATAAAGTACTTATGTCATCAGCACTAAAGACACTAAAACAAAATACATTTACTCTTTGGTCCTAAGGTTTACATGAAAGTGATGAAGCACTGAGTTAAAACCTCATTTCTCTCTAATCTCTCTGGACACTAAAGAAAGCATCACCATAAATACTACTGTTGATTTTAAAATAGGGTGAGAACAAAGCAGACATTAATAATGTACAGAAAGAAGAAGCAGAATGACAACTGCAGACGTTCTGACACAGAAAACTTCATCTTAATCCTTTTTCAAGGCATTACATTAAGAGACTGTGGTTGAATCTCGTTTAAAGGCAAATCTGAGTCACACAAGTGACTCCACTGCAATGAAAGAAGCCACAACATCTTCAGTGGTACTACCATGAAGTTAAATAATTTTGGGTTGGGGCCAAAAAAAAACATGTTCAGCATAAATATCCCACTGTGGTGTATCTGTCATGGAGCAGAGCAGACTGAAATTTACTATAAGTGATAACCTTGGCTTTCCTTTACACATATCATTTGAACTGCAGAGTGAGAAGATCTTTGTTTGGACCATTGCTAATTGTTGCTTCACTTGTTTGACCTTCATTACACAGAATGATGTATGTGCAATGGGAAATACCCAATCTGAGTTTAAGACATGTTTGCATGAGATGATCATAAATAGACTTAAAGCCAATTATGGGTGAGTATGCACCTTACGCAGGTCTGATGAGGAAACTTGAAGTGAGCATCAGATTTAGGTGCTCGTGATCTAGGCAGTAGTGCCCGATGATTAATCAGATGGCCAATTTAATCGATCGATTATAGCCCTTTTCAAAATCATCAACCTCGGCCAAAATTTTGCAGATTAATCACTGATAATTTCCATAAAACAGTGCAGGTATTAAAAGCGGAGCACTAACTGTAGCAGTCTGCACCGTGACTCTTTCACTTTCGTATCACGCAGTCACTTCTAATGTGAACTTTAACTAATGAAAAGTTGAAACTAATACTGTCATAGTTGTTTATTCTTAAGTTATTATTAAGAGATTTACTGTAATTTTGTGCACAAAGTTCACTGCTTGTTATGAAATTAAAGTTGTAGAAAAAGTTAAATGTTATGCCTTAAATTTATATCTTTATTGCAAGTGTTAAAGGGCTGAAAAAATCTCATAAAACAATATTATTGGCCAATTAAGCACCTCAAATGGCCTCAAAAAATCCATAATGGTTGGGCCCTACTAGGCAACCCACAAAACTCTGACAGAGTTGTCTTATTTCACAGTTTTTGGTCTGGCAGGCACTCAAGCAGTGAAAAAGTGAGTTTTTCATGATATGTCCCCTTTATAGTGCTTCAATGGCTCAACAAGCTGTCTGGGTATCATTCAGGATTGATCAAGTCCAGACTGTTTTTTTTTTACACATCAATCGAAACTGAAAACAAGTGGAGACTGGCTGGCAGACAGCAGGATAAGGTTAGGCACTGGGGCAACAGAGCATCCTGTAGCAGGTGACTATACTCTAGGTGCCATGGTGACTCAGAGATGGTGAGCATGGCTCTGTCCAGTGGTAATAGTCTGGTAAAGCAGCAGTCAGAGTATTATTGTGGCAAGTGCTGTCAGATTACAGGCTCTCAAATCCCTGAGCACCCAGCGCAGGGGGGCAACCATCACAGATCCACAGCAACGTATTGTAAAAACAGTCACAGCATTTATACTGCAGTCAACACAATGACCTCTGGGTAGGGCAGCACACCACGACTACCACTATTCTTAAGTAGAGCTGCAACAATTAATCGATTAATCGTTAACCATTAAAAGAATCACCAACTCGATAATTCGATAAATTATTAATTGTTTTTGAGTATTTCTTTTTAAAAGAAATGAGTCTAAATTCTCTGATTTCAGCTTCTTAAATGTGAATATTTTCTGGTTTACTCACTCTTCCATGACAGTAAACTAAATATGTTTTTTATGGACAAAAAGAGACAAATAATGTCATACTGATCAACAAACATATATTTAATTAACAAAGTAGATATTCATTATTCAAATGGCTTAAATTGGGAGAATTAACCATTATATTCTTCCAGAACAAAAAATAGGAGCTCAATGATAACTTGGAATCTGTTAGGTACATCCAGAATGTATAATTAACATATTGATGGAGAATTTGATCAGTACATTTTGCTTTTTTAGCTTTCTGCCATCACAAAAACAAACTCCCTGAACCCTGAATGGAGATGAGTCCTGGGAGACCACAGCTGCTGTGAAAGAGGCGCATGATGAGAGAAAAACAAGTAAGTGGGTGACGAGCCATTTGCTAAGACAATGTCAGGTTTGAGGCCAAATGCAACTCCCCGATTAACCACATGTTAACCCTGTTTCAGTGGGTAAACCTGGGGTGTGAATCAGGGACACCATCTGTGCCTTGAATGCAAACATGTCTCCCTAAGCTGTAAGGGTGTGTGAGAGCTTTCATGACGCTCAGCCATGACGAGTAGCTTAAATCCATGTCTGACAAGACGGAGACAGCACCGGCAAGCACTTGTCTGACAACAAAAGACTGTGTGCCAACATATGGCACTGATTGATGGCATTCAGCTCCACTCTACTTACTGCTGTCTGCACGTTTCTTTCCCCAGATTGCAACAACTTCCACTGCACTGTAAACATGAATATGAATTCCTGAGAAGAGTGCTTAAATCATAGCATAACTCACAAAATATCTAAAAAATAAATAAAATAAAATTCCTGCAAAGTTTTGATTTGATGGCTCTGTCCCTCGCTCGCTGTGATTGCCTGTCAGTAATGCAATGCAGCAGATTAGAGGCAATCAAATGGATCAAAGGCACTGAATACCTTTTGTGTCAAATCAAAGGACTTTGAGATGAGCACTGTTCAGTATGCAATATGAGATAAACTATATCTGTGATATTACCTAAAAACAAGACTAGTGTTTTAGGAACTGTAGACCCTTAAGTAGGGCTGCTTGATTATGAAAAAAAATCATGATCATGATTGTTTTGGTGAATACTGAAATCACGATTATTCAAACAATTATTTTTGAGCATTTCTCTCTCTCAAAAAATAACACTTTTTTTTATTGATTCTTTAAGCAAAACAACACTGTGCAAGTGTTAACAATAATTAAACAGTCAGCCAAACTCCTTTTCACGAGCCAGGAAGGATAAGCGTCCTTGCGCCTTTATTAACTTCCACAGGTTGACAACAGTGAATTTGAGTGAAACTGGATAAAGCAAGAAAAAGAAAGATGGCATTATATTGCATCCCATGTGACTATGATCTATATTTAGCAACCAAGCTAACATACGGCCGGGGATCTTAGCGCTGCTAATGCGATCATATCTCCCCATCAAACATTGTCAAAAGTTATCAAACGTCACACATACAACATATTAGCAGGCAACAATTATGCAACATTGCTTTTTGAAGGGATAGCGTGAACCGAAAAGCACACCAGAACACGTAGCGTAAGTAGTAGCATTCATGCCGTTATGTTTTCATTCTCTACTTCCTGTTTCCGCTGTGCCACATCTTCAAGCTTCAAAATAAAGGTCCTATTAATAAAACTGCAACTCCCAGTAAATTGCTTCAACTCGATTATATGAGTTTGGAGATCATTTGACAACAAAATCGAAATCGTGACCAAAATTCGATTAATTGCACAGCTGTACCCTTAAGAGATATTTGGTTGGTTTAATACTGTCCAACAGTGACAAAAGTTTGTCTCTTCTGCCACTGTAACCCAAGGTTGTCAGTGAAGGATAGCTTAGTGGTACTTTTTGTTTGGATAACGGAGCCCGGGTCATGTTGGGAGGTCATGACACATTCCTCTATTGTTTTGATCTACCGAATTTAGGTGATGGTGAAGGGAGGCATAGATAAACACAGAAAGATAAGACAGATCTGAGAATTGCACTCTTCATCAAAACACACACATACACACACACAGTGAGAAACCAGACAAGTCAGAAGGAAGAGTGTAATGAAATTCAACTGGGATCAAATTATTCAAAGGAAGCACACGAACACATGAAAAAAGAGTTTGGAAACTGAAATTCTGTTCCAAAAATATGCTAATATGCCTCAAGTGCATATGATTAGACAGGCTCATGGGCTGTCTCCCTCCTCATTATTCATTCAGCTCTTGTGCCCTGATAGGTTGATAAAAGCGGAGATAACAATGAATGCAGCAAAAACAGTTCCTCAAACTTTTACAGCAGATCACAGTGTTATATAAACAATTCTAAAGTAAGCATAACTTTTCTGTTCCTTCAGTAACTGCAAATACAGCATTAACTGACATCTATGAATGGAGTTTGACAGGTAACACAATCCCACTAAGCGACAGGCACATTAGCCCTGTCGTTTGGACGGTAGAGAACGTTATCTTGTTAGCGGCTGTGTGGATAGCAGTGTTAAAGCCATTTAGCCAACAGCAGTTTGCTCACATCATTTATCTAATTAGAATAGGACAGAGAGAACCATTGTGTGCCCAGCAGACTGAAGACAAAAACACTTTCCAATTGACAAGTCCTAGATTCCACACATCTGTCAAAATCAGCAGATGAAATGAGAGATTTAGTGCCAACACAAGGCAAACTGTTAGGGCTGAAACGATTACTCGAGTGCAAAAAATGCTTGAGTCAATTTCCTCCGCCTCGAATAACAGTTTAGTAGTGATAGTAGCGAGCTGTGTGGCTAACGGCTAGCACAGAGGAAAACTGTAGTTTATTTGCATAACCCCGGTTCTCTGAGTAATATGAGTGAGATGTCTCACTATAGGATGCACGCCCCTGCTGATTGGCAGGTGAACGTGTACGTCCGCCCCGGTGGTCCGACCCACCTTAAATAGCGTACGCGGACGGCACCACATCATTCAAGATAAGCACCTCTTCTCATTCGCCCAAGCAAGAAGGGTTGTCTGGTGAGACATCTCACTCATATTACTCAGAGAACCAGGGTTATGTAAATAACCTATAGTTCTCTTTCATAATATTTCGCTCGATGTCTCACTATGGGATATGGTAGCTCCCGTATTGCCAGACAAGCTTATCTAGCGCCCACCAATCCACAGGGAAGTCGATCGTTCCAATCAGGACAGCAAAACCGCGTGTGCCACGCATGGAGTGGTTACGTCCAGCTTGTAAAAATGGACAAACGTGAGAGGTGAAGACCAACTCGCAGCAGCACATATGTCCTGAACAGAAACTCCCCTGAATAAGGCCCAGGATGTAGCCAAGCCCCGAGTCCAGTGTGCACGCAGACCCAGAGGTGGCTGCAAACCCTGACTCGTATAGGCCAAAGCAATTGCCTCCACCACCCAGTGGGACAGGCGTTGCTTTGTGACAGACTTTCCCTTTCTAGGATTAGCCCAGGAGACAAACAGCTGATCGCTCCTCCTGAAACTACTAGTCCTGTCCATATAAATGCGCACTGCACGGACTGGACATAACACATGCGACTGCTGCTCACCTGGCGAGGCAGCAAAAGCCACAAGGTCAATAGTAGAACATGAGCCCACCACCTTCAGCACAAAGGCCGGGTTGGGCCTCAAAATCATCCTCACATCCCCCGCAAAGAGCTGAGCGCATGACGGATGCACCGAAAGCGCATGGATGTCACTAACTCGTTTAACCGAAGCCAGAGCGAGTAATGGGATGGTTTTGAGAGACACGTGTTTCAAGTCTGCTCCCTCCAATGGCTCAAAAGGAGGGCTTTTAAGTCCCTCCAAAACCACAGCCAGATCCCATGGTGGTACCAGTGGTCTGGAGACAGGGAGAAGCCTGCATGCTCCCTTCATAAAATGGCAGACTAGTGGGTGCTGGCTCGCCGTTTGATTCCCAAACCCCACATGACAGGCGGCGATAGCTGCCAAGTAGACCTTAATTGTGGAGAAGGCTTTTCGTTTGTCGATCAGCTCCTGCAAGAATGACAATATTACTTCCACCGGACACTGAAAAGGAACATGGCCATTTCTGTGACACCACCCCTCAAACACTCTCCACTTACAGTCATATAAAGACCTAGTGGAGGAGGCCCGAGCGTTCTGTATCGTGGAAATCACACGCTGTGGCAGTCCCACCGCCGACAGATTGAGCCACTCAGGGCCAAGCTCATAACGCCAGGCGTTCCGGGTGCGGGTAGAAGATCGTCCCTCTCCCCTGCGATAACAGGTCCCTGCGCAGCGGGAGCTGCCATGGCTGAGCAGACAGTAACCGATATATCTCCGCTAGCCAATGCATCGCAGGCCAATGCGGAGCTATCAGAATCAGCGCGTGGCCGTGCTCCCTCACTTTGGATAGAGTGGGAGACACCAAGGCCAGGGGGGGAAATGCGTAAAGAAGGTCGTGCGGCCAGGCGTGCTGCGCGTTTTCTCTCGAAGCGAACAGCTCCACCGCGGCCCGACCGTACCGGGCCCATATCTGTTCTACAATCTCCGGGTTCAGAGTCCACTCCCCGTGTACTGGCGTGCCCCTGGATAACAGGTCCACGCCTGTGTTCAGGGCCCCCGGGACGTGCTTCGCTCTCAAAGACAGGAGACGACCACAGTTTCACAGGATCAGTTTGCGTGCCAGCATGTGTAAATGACGGGAGCTCAACCCCCCTTGACGGTTCATGTACGCCACTGGCGTCATATTGTCCGTCCTCACCAGGACATGATGGCCCATGAGAGGGGGGAGGAAATGTTTCAGGGAGAGGAACACTGCTGAAAGTTCCAGGAAATTTATGTGAGACCGCCGGAGGTCCGCACTCCGGCGGCCCCACACAGAGGCCACCCAAAGCTGGAATTCCCTCATGTGGAGGCGACCAAGACCGACAACGAGGATGGCAGACGCCATCAGTCCGAGTAACCGAAGGCATAGTCTGAATGGAACAGACTTGCCCGGTTGAAAAAGCGCGAGACGAAAAGCATCCACTTGTTCCGCCGAGAGGCACGCTGTGAAAGTCACTGAGTCCAGGAATAATCCCAGAAAGATTATTTCCTGTGTCGGAGACAACGTGCTCTTTTCCGCATTTATCACAAAACCCAGATCGAGCAGGTGCCGTGTGAGAACATGCGTGTGCACCCTGGCTTCCTGCTCCGATTGTGCCAAAAGCAACCAATCATCCAGATATGAAGCCAAGCGGATCGACAGAAGTGAACCAATCGTTCCGTCGCACAAGACGCAGCAGGGATGTGTTGCATGGATGGAAGATGTTGCAACCGTGCTGCTTATTCTGACCGGTTTGGCAGACTTTATTAGCTGCGCCCTCGGCCCTTGGCTTGGATGCGGCAGCGAAACACAATTTATTCTTTTTAAGAAACCTTGTGTGTGCGTGCGTGCTTGTGGACATGAGAGAGGGGCAAGGGCTGAACCCTCTGCCGTCAAATGGGCAGTCAGGCTGCTTTCTTCTTCTTCTTCCTGGCTTGGTTGCTGGCAACTTGGGTGGGCCGCTCTGGGTGCGCCGGCGGAGCTGCAGCCGCGGCCGAGGGTTTTTTGGACCAGCCGGGCTGACCTGTCGGGGCAGGTGGGGCGGGCTGGAGCCTCATTTGTTTCGGGACTTTAAACTGCCAAACTTGCAAAGCAGCCTGTGCGAAGGTCTTACGTTGTGCAGGTGGAGAAGGAGCTGGGGGTCTGCGAGGGAGGCAGAGCTGGAGAGCTTCAACCTCCTTCTTCTTAGCTTCGCACCGCTGTTGCATCGAGGCTAACGCGGAACCGAAGATCCCGAAGATCCGGGACAATGGGCATGTCCGGGATTTCCTCCTTTTCTCTGTCTGACAGGTTGACGAGGTTGAGCCACCACGCGCGTTCCTGCAGAACCATGGTCCCAAGCGCTTTTCCCGTGGCTTGGACCGCACAGCATTGGACACGGAGACACAGGTCGGTAATGACCGGTATCTCGTCCCATGTGGCTGGGTCCTGAGTCTCAAAATCCTCGCACAACTCAGCCTGATAAGCCGTGAGCAGGGAGAGGACATTGAGCGCTCTGGCCGAAAGCGCAGCCATCTTGTACGCCTTTTCAGTCAGAGCTGACTCAAATTGGTCCGACTTGGACGGCAGGCTGGGGCTCCGGGAGGACACCGTTGACAGGCGGGGGTGAAGGTGCGCCGCAACAAGTGGCTCCATTGGAGGCATGCGGAGCAGACCCAGGCTCTCCATCGCCTCACAGTAGAGGGACGAGGCTCCGGGAATTGGACTCTTGCTGCTGTAAGGGCGGTATCTCCACGAGCGCGCGACGCATCAAGCAGCTCTGGGAAGATGGGGAGACATTGCTTGGTCGCGCTCTTAGCCAAGGGCAATTTCTTCCCCTCGTAGCGGGATCTGGTGGTCTCAGCTATGACAGTGGGCCAGCGGATTCCCAGCCGGGCAGTAGCGCGTTTGCACACGTCGAGCATGTCCAGACTGGGTAGGGGAGAAGCTGGTGTGCTTTCCCCATCCCGAGAGGCGACAGAGGCAACGGGCTGTGCGGCCCGGGCCGGAGTGATGAAAACGTCGTCCTTGTCATCGTCCTCTGAGGAGTTCCGAGGCGGCATCTTCATCGTCCCCATAGTCCAGTTCAAGGACGTCTTCCTCATGCGGGGGATCCGTGGCTAGGTCAGGCTGGGAGCCCCAGCTGGCGCTAGCCTCTGGTGTCGCCACCGCAATGACCACCATTCTCCTCTCCGGCTTTGACAGCGGTGCCATCGGGAGGGAGAAATGGGTCAAGTCCAGACAGGCTAGCCGTCTTCGGAGACTCTTGGTAGTGAACACCGCACAGTGTTGACACGAGCCGGGGACGTCGATAGCTAGCCGGGCGTGTTCCAGCCCCAGGCAGCTCGAGCAGACCTGGTGTGGATCTTTGCTCGAAATCTTGTTCCCACAGCGACAGGGACGGGCCCCGGAGTCTCCGAGCCCTCTGGTGTGAGGTGTTCTAGCTTCCATTCCTAGCTAGCTGGTGTGCGTGCAGGAAATTGAGGCAGTTAGCACGGTTTGCACCGTGAGGAAAACGAGAAACAACTGGTGTGTTGATACTGGTGTGTTGGTGAGGTGTCAAGGACAGTGCTGACCAGGTCGTGGAGGACGAGGAAAGTACTGAATTCGATCTGGTGTGACCGACGAAGCAGAAATGACAAATATCTGTTAGCAGCAGTGTTCCTGTCTGCAGTGTGCTTACACTCATTACACAATCACAGAATTACACAATAATATTAAAGTAAAAAAAATATTTCTCTGGTCCTCTCTTTTTTCTCTTTATTTTCTAAGAGGTAAATAATGATATTTAAATATTAATATCCTTACATTAAGGTGGAGGGTTGGTTGATGTGATTCGACTCATTCAGTCAGACTGAATGCCATGCTTATGCTGAGTTCCAATATGGAAAACAGAATATTGCGGATATTTTGAAGGATATTTAGTCATTCCAAATAGTAAATGTTACAACTATAAAAGCATGTATAACTGAGGTGAGAAGTCAGTAGAGATTTAACGTCAATGTCAAAGCTTTCAAAGCCTGACTACGTCCTGTGTGTTTAAACCAACGCTGATTTAATACTGGAGACAGAGAACGCAGAGTAAACACACAGCTCCAACAAAAGAGAGACAAAGGTAACAAAACAAAAAGTCTGAATCTGGAGGGGGGAGGTTGAACGATATATGAGCAGGGGGGAGAACGAGACCTTGAGGCTCTCTATGTAGCACGCTGGAACAAGATGAGAGAAGTGAGATGAATGTGCACACACACACACACACAACTCCAAATAACATTTAGAAGTTGGGCATCCTATCTGCCAGCTCAAAAGCCTGCAGCACTTTTCTCAATCATTATCCAACAAATGATAACCCATAATACAATAGGCCTAGTTTATCTGCCTACTCATGCTAAGGAAGAATGCTCCAGGCAAAGAAGCACAACTTGCAAACCTGACACATTTATTTTAAGTAATATGGAGAATGAATTTCTGGTAAAAACTGAGACTTTAATTTGTGTGAATATATATGACAATGCTTTAAGCATGAGTGTTATATTAAATTTTACATCAACAAAACAGCTTTGCTTCTGTTGTGCAACTGTAATTACTGTATCTATTCTTAAAGACTCCAACAGGCTTAGTCTGTCCAAACTTTAAGCCCATCTTTGAAGAGGAGTTGAAAAAGGCATGTTTAAGCAGCAGAGTTGGTTGCCAGGGAGACCTGAGGAGCGGCCTGACATTTGTGGTAAATTCGGATCTGCAGAATAATAGCGGGAGGGAGTAAGAGCTCAACAGTAGCATTCATCAAAAGACGCATGGAGGAAAACCATGCAATTGAAATTCTAATTTAATTCAGATGTACCCGTTCTGTTCGGGACGATGACGATGACTGAGCCGAATCTGTAACATGCAGACCAGAGAATTACTTTGAACAAATATAGATACAGTGACCAGACAAAGGAAAGAGAAAAACACAGACCATACAAAGTTCCACTTTTACTACAAGACAGAAGAGTAACAGCGGCACCAGCAGCTCTATGAGGATGAGCTTAGGAAGAGTGATACTAAATTAACAGTAAGAGTTTAATGCTTCAGGTGAATGTTTGTAAGAACTTTCACGGAAATCCATCATATAGAGGTACAAAAAGAATAGAGCTGGGGTATCGTTCAAATTTTTTTAATACAATTTTATTAATTCAAATCATTTAGTTATTTTTGTGTAATCTGGGCTTTTATCATGGTAGACATAGTAGGCAATGGTCTGATGATGAACAACAGACACAGGCTGCTACCAGTTCCTCTTTAGGACCCTGGGGAGTGAGAGTTTGCCTTATGGTGTGTTCACTGGAAGTCAGAACTTGAAGCTCACATCAAAGTAATCTCAAAGTTTAGTGCTCCCAGAGCTTCCAGCTTTCCAGACGTAAAACAAATCATGTAGCTACTGTTTCCGTAAGTAGCAGATAGCATTCTGACTTGGAGCTTGGAATTTGCGACATTCGTGTAGAACTGGAAAGCACCATGTGCTGAACAAACAAACGCTGGGCTCCCAATGCTGCTGTAATGACATTAATGCTCTGTTTTAGCGGCGATGGTATGCTGGTAAAGTTGGGGGATGGATTAGTGTCACTATGAATTTGAAGGGGACATGTCCCCCCGTCTCGAGAGACATCTGGGAGCATGATTCACAGACACTTGGATATTGAAATTTGGCACCGAAAGATGATTCAATTTTTTTCTGTCTGTGCCACAAAAGTAGGGGTGGGTAAAAATATCGATGCATCGATGCATCGATGCATCGCGATTTTTAATTATCCAATTCAATCTCAATCCAGAAGAAATGCTGAATCGATTCAGCTTCTGACCAGTGGGGGCACTGTGACCGCCATTAGAGTGATTCGCGTTGACGGAAGCCGCACTCGTCCAAATGACAACAAAATGGCGACAGAAGCGAAAAGCGGCAGCAGTGTAAGGACGGCGTTTTCTAACTTAAAATCGGACGTCTGGACTCATTTTGAATTTGCGTCTACAGAGAACAGAACGGACAAAAGTAAGGTTTTGTGCAAGCTTTGCCAGTCAGAGTTTAAATACCACAGCAATACTACGAACTTGCGCAACCACTTAAACCGACACTACGCCGATGTTCTGCAAAAACCCGTAGCTAAACCTGTGGATTCAAGACAGACACAACTCGACAAATCATTTGTGGCCAAACTGCCGTCAAACTCTGTCCGCGCACAGAGGATAACGGAGTCAGTGGCCATCTTCATATGCAAGGACCTTCGACCGTACAGTGTCGTGGAGAACCAGGGGTTTAGGAAGATGATGCACACACTCGAACCACGGTACGCAATACCAACACGCAAACACATGACCGAAGTTGCCATTCCGAAGCTTTACACGGAGGTGAAGACAGCGGTTTTGGAGTCGTTTCAGTTGGCAGAGCGAGTGGCTCTTACTTGTTATGGATGGACTTCGAGGGCGACTGACGGCTACGTAACTATCACTTCTCATTTCATTTCTAATGAGTGGGAATTGGTGTCAAATGTTCTGCAGACCAGACCCCTGCATGAAAGTCACACGGGGAGCAATATAGCAAACCTGTTGAGAGAGGCAATGGATGAATGGGGTATACAGAAGAAAGTACCTGCAATTGTCACTGACAATGCTGCAAACATGCTACTCGCGGTCAGTCTCACTGAGGCATTGCATGTTGGCTGCTTTGCCCACGTACTCAACTTGGCTTCACAGGCTGCTCTTAAAAACCCTGCAGTCACACGGCTTCTTGGCAGAGTGAGGCGCATCTCCTCTTTTTTTTTCACCGAAGCACCTTGGCCTGTCATGCACTGAAGAAGAACCAGAAGTTGCTGGACCTCCCACAGCACAAATTAGTGACCGATGTAGCGACGCGCTGGAATAGCGCATTAGACATGTTGGAAAGATTTTTGGAGCAGCAACCAGCGATCTCCGCTGCATTACTTGCCTCTGAAGTGCGTAAACAGGAAAAGGAGCTGTGCACCCTTACAGAGGCAGACGTAACGGCAGCAGAGAATGTTGCCCAGGCTCTGAAGCCACTGAAGAAAGCCACCTTGGTGATGTCCTAGGAAGGTACCCCAACTGTGTCTGTCATTGCATCCCTGAGAACAACACTTCTGGAGGAGATGCGACCAGTCCCCAGTGACTCTGTGATGGTAAAGGAGATGAAGTCTGCTGTGTGCCAGGATCTCCAGAAAAGGTAGTTATTGTTCTGCAAACTACATTATGAGATTGTAAGTTTGACTCAGTTTGTTTAACACTTGTAAATATAATGTGAATTAAATTTATCTTATTTATTGGAAGGTACATGGGCCTGAAGGATGAACTCTCTATTGCCTCACTTTTGGACCCACGCTTCAAGGCCCTGCCTTTTCTATCAGAAGATGAGCGCCAGGAGGTCTTCACCCACCTCATCACTCTCACGAAGGAGTTGGCAAGCGACAAACGCTCTGTAAGTACAAATGTATATTGAGTCAATATGGAGACTGTGTGCATAAAATATTTTTCTTATATTGTCTCATTGAATGCAGTCAAATCTAATTATTTGAACACCCCATTGGTACATTTTTACAAACAATTTTGCCTCCATTGCACTCCCCCACAATATATTTTAAACTAACTGTATACTTATTAAATTATAAAGCTCTTTAATAATGCTATCCATTTATTTTTTTTCAGCAGAGTGGGCCAACAAATGAAGCAGGCAGTGAGGCAGTTGACCTGCTGGAGCAGCAGGTGGAATTGGCTGATGATGACTCTGGACCCCCATCAAAGAGCACTCTTGTGCTCTGGCTGATCTCCTGGGGAACACATATAGCCCAATAGCATTGTCCAGAACCACAGATGACAAGGCATTAGATGAGGTGATGAGGTACAAAGAGGTAAAACCTCTGCCACTCTCCAGGAACATGAGGGGGAATACCCCCTGTTGTCATGCCAAGCTAAACGATACCTCTGTATCCCAGGAACCAGTGTACCAGCTGAGAGGATCTTCTCAACAGCTGGTGACATTGTCACAGCCCAGAGAAGCACCTTAATGCCAGAACATGTAGACCAGCTGCTTTTCCTTAACAAAAATCTGCATGTGCACATGTAACCAGAAATGAAGGGATGTGGTTCAGTTACTGTTCAAACAAATGTTATGTGAGTTATATCACAATTTGAAGGTGCATATTTCAGCACATTGATGTTAAAACAAATGTTATGTGAGTTATATCACAACTTGAAGGTGCATATTTCAGCACATTGATGTTAAAACAAATGTTATGTGAGTTATATCACAACTTGAAGGTGCATATTTCAGCACATTGATGTTAAAACAAATGTTATGTGAGTTATATCACAATTTGAAGGTGCATATTTCAGCACATTAGTGTTCAAACAAATGTTATGTGAGCCATATCACAAGAAATGTATGGCCTTGATCTTGCTTTTTCAGTGCTGGTAAAGAGCTGTCACAGTTTTTATTTTTGTACTCCTTTTGCACAAGTAATTTATGGTGCCAGAGTTTTATTTTCAGTTTTTAGTTTCATTCCTCAAAATGTGTGACTTGAAGCACATATGTTTGAATGGACATGAAACTAATAAAAAAAAATGTCAACAAGTATTAGAATTATTTTTTCTTTTTCTACTAACTGAATCAATATAGAATCGAGAATCGATGTTGAATCAAGAATCGATGTTGACTCGAGAATCGAATTTAATCGGAACCTAAAGAATCGAAATCGAATTGAATCGAGAGATTGTCATCAATACCCAGCCCTACACAAAAGTATCGAAGTTCGGTACCCAGCCCTACACAAAACTGAAGAAGAGAAACTGTGACACTGCCCATTGGTTTGTGGACTGCTGTTTACCATAGCAATCATGGTCTTTGTCACTCGGCATGTTGATGTTTTGCAACCACAAGTGACATGAAAGGGTGGAGCTATATACAACTTAACACTAAACTTACATGAACTGTAAACACATTGTGACAGTTTATAAGACGAAACCATGGACAACTCTGTGGTACAGCATCAACCCGTCAATCACAAGGTAGGCTCTCCCAAAGGCATCCCCTGCTTTACTGACTGTTTGACTCTAACTGGGACCATGAACATCAGGCTGTATTGAAGAAGACTTGACACTAGAGACTGAGACCATTAACTCATGTTGACAATATTTACTGAGTAATAAATCAAGAGAGAAGGAGGAAAATTTTACTCATACTCACAATTTTACTCACTTCTATACAATCAGACTTTTCCCCCCCAATCAGATGTCGCCCCCTTATACATACACAGGAGTTCTTACACGCCCACACATTATTCTATGCAAACCCAAGGGCGAGCACCATGATGCTGTTGAGCTCACTGCAGATATATAGGTGCGATAACACCCACACACGTGTCCACAGTTTTTGTGTGTTGTTGACTCAAGTTGTGTTTGTACATGAGATTAGCCGCAGAAGGCTTTGCAGCAGTCAATAACAGATGACTGCTCATACGAGTTTCTGGCTGTGAGCTCCACTGGGACGTTTACACTGTACTCAACTATAAGCTTGGACTTGCTGACACATTGCAATCTAAATAGAGTAAAAATACCACCGCCTTTATACAGCTGACCTGGTTGAAAATGCCAGCCCTGATCGGTTAGCGTGACATTTTAATTTTACAGTTCTATTTTGACCTTTGGTTATCAAAATGAGACTTAAACAGGAGGTCTGCTAACATCTGAACTGGCTTATTTTTAGGCAATATTATTGAAGTCAATACCAGAAAGAACACACTCTACATCACACATATAGGAAACAAAACGGCCCAAATTTTGCATTCTGAAGCTGCAGAGAGCGATGGTCAGGAAATGTCTGAAGAACATGTGCCTTTAGGCTCTGCAGCAAGATTGAGTTCATGGCTTTAGAAATGTTATTTTCCTGACATGGGGCTTGTTTTGGGTGAGCGTGAGGAGATCAGACTATACATAAGACAAGACTAATTGTGGCACTGAAAGACACAGTATCACCTCGGGGCAGATGATGAAAGCAGAAAGCAGTGTGTTTGTGTAATGCGTGCAACATGATGCTGGTTGTGTAGGCAGGGACGAATCACCACCTGTCTGTCCATCCATGTGAGCAAAGACCTGCTGTCCCTCTAAAGTGCACACCAGTGTTAAAAGAAGCACAAGCAAAGAATGAAATACAGCAAAAAATAAATAAAGCCCTAAGCCAGATCCTACATCCTGCACCTTTAAGACAGCAACATTTTGTTTAGAAATACCTTTGTTTCAATGAAATCACTGCAAGTAGCACATCTGCTGGTGGGAACAAAGTAAATTTGCATGCCTTCAATTACTTTTTTTTGAATGAAATTATTAACTAGCATTATCAGCATTTACAGAAGTTTATCAGCTAGCCCTTAGAATAGCCACTATGTCACCAAGCCTCTGGAACCACGCCTGGATGAATACAGATCATGCAAGAGTACACTTTAAAACACTGATCATGGACTTCCTTCTCAAATGACTGTTAATCAAGGAGAATGGGACCCCCTTTCTCTGGGGGGCGTTTGGTTAAACAAAGGGTAGAGGCACCCTTTCAAAGCTGAAATCACGTCTAATCCAGTACACATATAGGTCACTCACAACGCTCTTCTACATCTGCCATTAAGCTAGCATGAATACAAAGTGAAAACAATGCCCCCGATATGTGTCAGGCCTCCCTAAATAGTGCATATAATCCCACATTCACACACGTGTGTGTGCATACTGAACAACACCCGTCCAACCGCCCCCACTTTGCCATAGATCTGTAACCCCCCTGGAGTTAATCTGTGCTCTCATTTCTCTCTGCTTTTCTGGGACGTGCAGGGTGGGTAATTGTTAAGCAGAAATATGATTCCCTGATATTTAGGAACTGTTAATGTTGGATATTGCCTCCTGTTCAGTTTCCCTCATGGTCATGTTGTTTGATCATCTGTGTTGACATTTAATATCAGCGCTACTTAAAATGAAATGTCTCATTTGTTATGGCTTTCTGCCAAAATCTGGCCAGAAAAACAGGAAGGAATAGTTAAAGGATAAGGAGTAAGAATATTCATTTTTTTGTTATTTATTGTGTCTGCAGGCAGATAAAGTGGCTGCTGCCACAGAGCTGTATAAGTGAGTGAAAGGTGGTCACATGAGCACAGAGAAGGGAGACAAGATGGTTAATACCAAAACACACATGCCTTGCATGGTGATCTGGCAGTTAAAAAAAAAATCACATGGGTTTTTGTCAACAAAATCCTCAAACATAGCCCACAACTGGAAGATGCAATGGTAATATTTGAACTATGTGCTTGTGATGCCAGTGATATTTGTTATTCCCATGCCCACCTTGCAGAGTACCGACGCACGAAACCACTCTGAAGTTACTTTTCAACAGACAAAATTTGTTATTACATACAGTACAGTGTGTCCTTTGAAAATAAATTTGTGTTTTCAAAGGAGTAAAGTTTATGCAACACAATCACTTTGGTATAGTCTTACTTGAAAGCCTGCTGCATCGCATAAAGTTGCCTTGATTGGGGCGTATCTGATGCTGAGAGGTGCTGACCAAGCTGCAGCACTTGAGTTGGGAGTGAGGTTTTTTGAGGTAAGCAATTCAATTCTTGATGCATCTTGATGGAACAATGTTTTAATGTTTATTTCCATATACATACAACAAAATCTCAGTTTGCGACTCAGTTTGCTAATTACTTCCCACTTTTGTGATGTTCATTTAAGAAAATCAACATATTAATTACTTTCTCTAATATTTTATTAGAGAAAAGGCTTTTCTTGTCACGGATAAATGACTTTCTATAGACAATCAATATTACATGCAGCTTGCATTCAAACACAATATTAAATTCTAGAAAAAATTTGCAATGCATCGAAGAACTGATTATTTTTCCCACTCCTAGTATACATGCAGATCTATTGCTTCAATTAAAACACATGCATGTTCTTGTCTTATTTACCAGTAGGTAACTGTCATTGCCTCTCAATCTAAAACAGTATTTTTTTGCCCACAGTTTGAGTAAAGTCTGAAACCTTAAAAACAAACAGAAACTAAAATTAAGGCAGGGCAGAACTTTCTGTTTCCCTGACAGGTCCAGAGTGCCTGAAAGCATCGTCTCCTGACTGAGTCACGACAGTTCAGCTTACTGAACTGTCGGACCCTGACTGAATGGAAGACAGGGACCCAAAAAGACATTTTTGGGTTTGCCTCTTTCTCGCATGGCACGCAGAGAGACATTCTCCCATGAGGTGCTCCAGACAGACGTGGGGGCAAATGCAGACAGAAGAAGGAGTCATGTTGTCTCTAGCCGTGAGACTCTTGGGAAGCTTGAAGAAGAAAACTGCATCCTGACATGAGAGGGAGGCTTAAAATCCCATTACAGCCGGTCAGAATTCAAAGGGTAGCATGCATAGCGGCCCTCGGCCTAAAATCTATTCCTGTCAGCGCCGAGTAGATAGCAGAGATGGGCTAAATTGAGACACTCTATTTTAGTGGGAGGAGAGTGAAAGAGTGGAAAGAAAACAGCGGTGGATGGAAGGGGGGGAACAGGGGTGAGAGGAGAGAACAGTAAATAGTTTGAGCTTGTTTCCTGAAGGAAATCCCAGTATATGCGCCTTGTGGGATGCAGCAACACCAGTCACTCTGCCTTGTTAATCAATTGTGGAGATTGTTAAAATTCAGGGGGGGGGTCGCTCTATTATGAAGCGCACACACATACATTCATAAACACGTGCGAATGCAGTCGCACACTGTCGGGCTGGTTTTCTATGCCACCGGTCAAACTGAATGAAACTAATTCTGATAAACCAACACAGTGGGACCAGTCAGCTGGAAAGGGAGATGGTTCTACAAAACACGACTCTGAAAAGATCCACAGGGTACAAAACAGCGTTTTTTCACTTTGTCTCTGTGGGAATGGCAGGTGCGTATGAGGACTTGACTCAGCGAGCTCAGCTCCTCTGCTCTGTGAAGCCCGGCTTCACTGTTTGCTCAGAGACGATCCAGCTGTGCTGTCTGCTCTCGCTCTCTCTTCTCATGTTTGCTCCCGTTTTCTCACATCGACTGAGACCAAAGAGATTAGCCAAGGGAGATGAAAACACCGCCGCCAGCCACCACGCAACCCCTCTCCATTCCAGGACTTCCTCTCAAGTCGTTCTCTCAACAGCCGTCAGTTCATTCCTCACTCTCTTTAATCACACTCTGCGCCTCCGCACAGTCCTTCGGCTCAAAGGTTGCACTTTTAAACTAAAGACAAGGCCTTTTGCTTTTGTGAAAACAGAGGAGGAGAAAGTCAGAAAGGCCAGTCAGTATCCCACTACACAAAGCTAATTACGTTTGTCTTGGCAGTCAACCCAGAACGTGCGCCTTCCCTCTAAAAACGCTCATGCATTCCCTCAGTGTCAGTTCAGTGTGAGGGGTTCACCCGAAAAGAGAAATCCAATCCTGACCAAGTAGCCTTCACATTAAAATTACAATATAAACAGAGGGTTATAGCCTACGGTAGACATTTTTATAATCACACTATGATATATATCGTAATATTGCACAGCTCTAAAGGCTTTGCTGCTATAACCACTAACTTCAGTTAGTGTGCTTAAGATGCAAGTTGCCTGCTGTGTCGCTAACATTATGCTGACTGAATAACCATTGCAACTGTTACATTACCTTTTAGCATGTGTTTTAATGTTTGTGTAGTCCTGCTTGTGCTCTCATTGAAATTGCCCTAACTTTTTTTTGTGTATTTGGGGTATATAACATATCTACACAATTTAACGATAAAAAAACACATTTTCCCCTGTCTGAATATTGTGTTTTTCACCTGAAAGCTCCGTTTTAGTGGCTCTCCTCCCCCTAAAAGGGTCTGCTGTGAAAAATATGGTGAACCTTTGGCTTCTAACGGTGCAGCAGTTTTCAAGCTGTGGTTGAAATATATCTATAATGAGCCAGCATGTGGCACGGGAAGAGGAGCCAGAACTGAGTGGCTTGTTGAATCATGTTTTCTGAAACTAGGCATAATTTGAAATTTTGGGTAAATAAGTTTACGCACTTTGTTTCTTGGCGTTAAATGAAGATATTGATACCAGACCATACATACCCTACCCAGTTCACTTAGCTTAGCATAAAGACTGGAAGCAGGGGGAAACAGCCAGCCTGGCTCTGTCTGAAGGTCAAAAAGGTCACTGATACACACCATATTGACATTTAGACCCCAGTGACTCTGAAAATTCATTTTTCCATTATTTTGTGATTGCTGTTTGCGGCCAGAGCTCAGTGAGAGTTATGTAGTCTTGCTTTAAAGCTGCAACTGCAATGATAGTAGAGAGTAAGCTTAAGACATTCATCGGCCAGCGTTAACAACACAAGTCTAGAAATAGTAACATCTCTCTAGTAACCGTCAGCAGAGATCACACTAAACACTCGTGACAATATATAATAAATGAGAGGCTGTTTGTCTTATAGATTGGTCCTTCCTATCTGCAGACTCCTGTTTACATTAGTCACAGGGGACTCTACAAAGCAACACACTGCTTCATTCATTAGTTATTCAAAAACAAAGATATTGTATACGACAGGCAGAGGGTTGCTACCTAAACACACTAACCCATTTATTATTGATTCAAGGCTTTCTTTGGACCTCAAGGAAACTTAAAATACACAAACCCAACATGTATGCATCCACACACTCTGACAAAAATAAACATTGATGAGTGTGCATCTTTATATAGCAACAACATCACATGAATACATCCTCCCACGTAAAAACTAGGTCTTGCGTGTTGTTTTTTTTCCCCCCCAAAGGGATGATCTTTTTTTCTTGTAGCAGTCAAAAGCATTTTCCCTGCCTTCATATACCTGCAGGCAGCTTTATGACTTAGTCTGCCATGTATCACCCCAATGATCATGTTTACTTTATGGCTTTATTGATTTGGGAATCACAAGGAGTAACAAACACTATGTGCACACTTAAGGCCAATTCATACTCGGGTGGACTGTCAGCGGCGCGGTATCCGCGCGGACTGTCCGCTCCGCTCAGAGCTTTCATAGTCGAGCGTACATTCGCGCACTAGTTTCCTGTCAAACTTACGTGAATCAGACAATCGGTGTCACATTTAATGCGGGTCGGTGGGAAAAACACATGCCGAACAGTGTTTTGTGTGACACCAGCGCGGAGCAGAGTCTGCGCGGACGTAATATTTGAGCTTTGCGCGCACGGATGTTGCGGAAGTCCGCTTTGAGTACGCATGGACCTCCGCAGAGTCTGTTCCGCCCGAGTATGAATTGGCCTTTACTCACACACTCAAAAACAGTCTGGCTTTGTCTCCCTGCCATAGACGTACTTCTGTAGATGGGTCCACCTAAGATATCTCTTTTTAGTAGTGGGGTTTCTCTGATTTTCACATCATCACACACAGTTTAACACCACCACCCACTCTTTGACACTAGAGGAATTAAAACACAGCAATGTAAAAGAACATGGAAGGATTCTCAGGAAAAAAAAAACACAATATGGCTTTTTAGTACTACTCAAAAATGAAACCACACATTTATTTCCTGCGTATTCACTCAGCCCTGTCATGTCTGCACTAAGCCAGTCTGGTGAGTCACACTAAAAATCACAGAACCACCCAGCTCTGATACAGCTCTGTGTTAGCTCCTAGAGGAAAATACTGTCCCGCTGGGACAAGGACAAGGCAAAATGATTACATGATCCCCATAGTAACGCTACTACTAAGGAAAAATACCACCATGCCTGTAATGTGACAGAGTGTGAATAACAATGAGGGAAGAGGGGGAGAGCAATAACATAAAGCTCATACAAAAAGTTTGATCTGTGAAATTCTAACAGAATATCAGCTTGATAATGCAACAATAATAAACTGCAGCCTGACTTTAATCAAAGGTGGTGATAACATGCTCACACACACACACACACACACACACACACACACACACACACACACACAGTGTCCTTGATCTTTCACAAACATATCTAGAAAGGGCAGTGCACTATTATTCAGTGAAGAAAGCCAGTCCAGCTCCTTGCTATTGCTTTTTTTTCTCCCGCATTGCGCTCCCAGAAGTCGTGATGTGTTGTCCAGCCTGTGCAAGCGTCACTGCATTCTTGATACAAATTTCATCTGACAGACATGCACTCTTTGTATTGCAGTGTGTTTACCGCCTTATTGTAAAGATAGAGGAGCCATCACCACAGGACTGGTGATGAGTGTGTGTGTGTGTGTGTGTGTGTGTGTGCGTGCTCTTGCTTTTAAAGCGGACATATTATGATTTTGTGCTTTCCTTTCCCACAGTATGTTTTATAGTCTAAAGTTGCATGTAAAAGATCTGCAAGTTACAAATGTCAAAGTCCTCTGCACCAAAGAAACACTGCTCCTGACCTACTCTACCTGAAACACCTCGCAAGTCCCACCTTTTCTTCCATGACATGATAATGTCACTGGGGTCCGACCGATTTAATTGGCCGATTATAGCCGTTTTCAAGTTAAACAACATCTGCCATAATTTTGCTGATTAAAGGGTTAAAATTATTAAAACAGTGCAGGCATTAAATGGTGTCCTAAGAATGATGGAGCAGAGAGCGTGTGATTTAATGTTTAAGGGCATCAGAGAGCTGCTAAGATCAGAGATTTATTTGATTTCAGTACTCATTTTATGTTTACATGATTATTTAGTTATTTTGTGCACAAAGTTCACTTCTTTGTTCTTTAATTGTAAAATTAAAGTTATGCCTACTCTTTATATCGTTATATAAAGTTGATTTTTTGATTGAGTGGCATTGACGTAATACAACGTAATACAACGTCAAAGTGTTTTGTTTTGTGCAACCATACTTTCGTCATATAACTACTCACTTAACCTTATTTAAATAGGGAAAACGTGGAAGTGCTTGGTCACTTCTAACTTCACCTCTGTTTGGATCCCAAAGAAAGTACTGGGCTATGCTAAATGCTAACAAAATAGTGCCGCACACCAGAGCGATTGAGTGCACGTGCAAAGACGAGAGAGGTATGTATCAACTCGTCTAAGATCAGGGAAGAACATAGTTCAGTATGGAAATACTGTGGTGTGTTCCTTTAATACCTGCATAATGGCTAATTTGTCTCATCATCAGACAAATTTAGTTAGAGCAGAGTTGGAGCAGAGTCTGAAGAGTTTGGTTGGGTTGACCAATCACACCAATGGATCTGCTGGCCAATCAAAGCAGACTGGCCTTTTTGGGGGGGGAAGGCAAACATTTTCTTGAAAATTAAAACATATAAATGTGTCTGAGCAGAGACCAAAAATAAAAGCAGGCACCTGAAAATGAGTATGATATGTCCACCTTTAAACACTTGGCATTATGTTTTCATCTCTTACCCGGATCCTCCTCATGGATGCCACAATCTCCATGCGACTGTTGGGCCTGGGCACGTCGAGGCTCCCCACATACTGAAATAAACAATCACACACAGACACACATTAGAAGAGAATAAGAGCCAACGATGTTAGCCCACATACTACAGCTGCATTAGTAAATGAACAGCTCCCAAAGTGGAGTTCATGGCATTAAGGATCATTCATAGATACGATTGTTTTATGAAGACAAAATTTGCCTTCGCACCATGTGTAATGTGGTAATGCTCTAAAAGATACAAAAAGCCACCATGTGATTGAACTTTGGACCAGGAACACTCCTATGTTTTCACCTTAGCCTGCAAATCAGCTCAGACAACCCAAAAATCAAGTTATAGCTGTGTGTATGTGGGAACAGGGCCACTGAAAACTGTCAACCTGCTTCCCTGAGAGGTTAATAATTCAACGACTGGGGAAAACCTGAAAATACACTCAGTTCGGTTCATTTTTGAACACCAAAAATAAGGGCATTTCTCTCAGTTACGGTTACTAGCTTGTCCGGGTAGACTTGCAGTATTTAACCACATGTGAGGCTGAGTGAAACTTCATGGTGGCTCCCCCAGACCAGCTAATGATCCAGTGCACCTGCCACTCCGTCCTAAAAACACCTCCACTGGGAGCAGACAGTGTGTGGTAAGGCACATATTCTCATGTCACCTTGGCTTGGAAGGAAATCCCGTGCTGGTACGCCTCGTCGTTGTGCAGCGGTAGCCTCGAGTCCGCCACATCGTCCACCAGGTTGTACCTGTTCCTGGCGGGCATCGCGGTCCCACAGAAAGCACTGTCTAACAACTACCCGCACAGGTCTGGTCTGCTCTGGGTGTGAAGCTACAGTCCTCAGTGAGTGGACACCGGGGCTCCGGCAGTGACTTCCCGGTGGAAACGCAGTCCATTGTTGTTGCTGTGAGCCTCAGAAGGTCCCGTCCTCAACGGGGACACATTTTGGGCGCCTCTTTTCCGGTGTGACAAACAGCTCGAGACACACTCAAGGCTTCCCTCCCATTTTAAATAAACCGTTAAAAACACACAGCAACGTGTTGGACGAATGTTTCCAAAAGAGTCGGAGGGAAAAGCAGAGGAAGAAGCGCTGTTTCCTCTCCGCACCTGATGTTGCTCCTTTTCTTTCAGTCTCTGGAGCCCTGAATCAGTCCTGCCGGTGGCGAGCAGCGCGGTACCCTCTCTACCACTATGTGTCTATGTCTCTCTACCCCCCACCCCTCTCTCTCTCTTTCTCTCTCTCCCTCTGTATCTCAATGTCTCTCTACCTCTCTCTCTCTCACACACACACACACAAGCAAACCGGAGCAAAGTTCCCAGACATGATGCATGTTAGCTAGTTAGCTAGCTAACTGGATAGCTAGATAGATAGAGTTTTTATTATGCTGTTCTAAAATATAGCACCATACTGAGAAACTAGATCATCAAAATGTACAAAATATGATAATAATATCAAATAATCCAAGTTAGTTTACACATAAAAGGAGTTTGACTTGGTATGTTGGTGTATGACATACTGTATAAACATATGCAAATATTAAAAAAAAGATATAAGGAGTAATACACTGCAGAGTAAAACACTGGATTTATCCAGGAATGCATTCAGGCTAAGTGGTGCATAACAATACAGTACATAATGAGTAGGCCTGCTTTGTAAAGTAAAGGATCTGAGTACTTCTTACACCACTGCTCATGTAATGTAACTATATAAAGTACCTGTACTTTATTTGTCCATTTCCTATTTCCACTTCTTGATATCGACTAAAGATTATATTTTTTCCATTCCACTACATGTATCTTTCTAAGATTATATGTAAAACAGGTGATATAAACTCAACCCTGGCCCACATTAAAGTACTGTTTACATATTTAAGGGTCAATAATAAGGTTCCACTAATTTAATCATTTTATATGAACAGGGGCCACTCTGCATAATGAGTTTTTTGAGTATTTCACATTTAATTGAGTATTTATATGCTGTGGCGTTACTTCTTTTAATTGTGCAAATGACCTGAATAGTCTGTCCTCTACAAAAGGAGAACACCTGGTCAGCATGTCATATATTAGTCCCTAAATTAACTACTTATTCTAGTTGTTTTCAGATCTGGGCTACATTTTTCATTTTGCATCATACTGTCATTCCACTGTAGGTCATTGGGCCTTAGGCAGTTTTTCTCAATATATAAAGGCATCTTTCAAATTGCATTTTGCTCTTCACAACTGCATTACAGAGTCAGGCTGCTGATCAAATGGTTGAAATTCAACGCACATCGTTTTCATCGTCCTTGGCTTTTTTTCCCCCCACAGGAGCCCAACGAGTGTCCATATTGATGATTAAACAGCCACTGCTACCACGAGTGTTACCTGCATGGCCCCTGCAACATGACTACATCTCTGTTCAGACAACAAGCTGCTGTTTGCAGATCTTGAGGTGGAAATGATGGAGTGTTGAGTCTCATGATGCCTTTGTCAAGCTTTCACCATTTTGTTGTCACATTGCTGCTGGTGGTTAAAATCAAACCTCTGTATGTTGGTGGAGTGGTGGAGCATCACAGGATCAATCCCACAAGGAGGAGTTTCCTCTCATTGTAGTACTACTAGTAGTGGTAAAGTACTGCATAAACAATTAAATACCACTACATTAAATACTTCATTCAGACATGTTATTAATATTACATATTAGACATATTATTTAAATAATGCTATGGCGCCCTCTGTTGATCACTCACTATAAATGTCTGAGGTTAACTATAGTCTACAGCTTTAAAGTTCAGATGTGGCAGATGGACTTGTATGGACTAATCCTTGCAAATTAAACTAATTAAGATTATTAATTTAACAAAGATGCAACTAAGCCCCTACAAGCTGCACTCAAAGGGCAAGAATAAAAAACAATCAGCTTTATAGGTGAGAGAAGTTGCTTCACAAAGGAGGCTTAATACAGATTTAATTAAAAGCTGAGAGGTACATAATGGTGGTGTAGTGGTTAGCACTGTCGCCTAACAGCAAGAAGGTGCCGGGTTCGGCTCCAGCCCCCCTGCGACCCTATGTGAGGATAAGTGGTAGAAAATGGATGGATGGATGGATGGATGGTGGTTTGTTCCTAATATTTTTGTTACAGTAACACATAGCTTTCTTCCAGAAGAGATCCTCTGCAAATAAATAAGCTATTTTGATAATACATTAGAGAATATTTATCTATACATGAGACAATAATAGCACCAGCAAACACAATAGTGGATAATTACTCATACATAATTAATATCTGTCTTATTTATTTAGGAAGAATTTTAATTTCAAGTCTTTACTTTTGTTGCCTTGGTTCAAAATGTGCACAATTTATGTTAGATGTTTAACATAGATCCCAACAGTGTTTCCCCCCCCAAAAAAAATTAGATGATTTGATAAATTCAACTCATAGACGCAAACACATTACACACATTGCTTTATTTGAGGCCACTGGCTCCAATAGCAATCCAAGGCCAGTAACCACAGTTCTGGTTTTTAAGTGTCATTCTTGTCACTAACAGCGTTTCAGGGGGACCAAAATAATGAAAGCATCTAATTAAAAAGGACTACCTCTGAAGCAGCTTAATCACAGTTACAAACACTGAGTCACATTAGCTTGAATGTCAGTTAGTTGTATTTTTAAGATATGAAAGAGATGTAATAATCCTGATAATCCATGCTGACACTTATTTTCAGAGCAACAGCAGACAAACTGAGATCCAAAAAAGGTAATCATCTCTGCTGAATGTGGAGGTGTGCTGGTTATAAAAACATTACAGAACATAAGAAGCCAAGTCCACAGCAGTAGTAGCAAGTTTGTTTAATTCACTAACTGATAGCAGGATCAGGATTCACATCACAACACACATTATACACATATCCCTTACAGTAAAACATGCACTCAACACCTGCAGATGTGAAATCAATCAACTCATCTTCGAAGTCTTGGGTGGATAGCTGTGGACGAGGAGAGCAACCTTGTCTTGACTTAACATCTCATTAAAACTGTAGTTAAAGAGTGTGCAGTGTCAGACTGTAGCATACTGCTGGTGTGTATGTAGTGTTTAATCACTTATACACGTTATGAAAGCTACACAAATGGTTTTTCATCGGTTAAAAAGACAAAATAATTTCATAGTCATGTCATCGTGTTTTGTATCTGTACGCTGCGTTAGCATGATACCTGAGAGCTGGTGGTATAGTGTGAATAATCCATCCAGTAACAGCTGTAAGAGGTACGTGTAGAGCAATTATTCCTGAAGCATCCTTATTACCAATGACACAACAGAGGCAAGGGTGAGGGGGGAGAAAAAAAAAAAAAACACAGAACACAAATCGCACATTACTGACCACTGCGTACCTCATTTGAGTGACAAAGGCAAACCATGGCTCTGGTGATTGAGTGGGATACAGACCAATTAGTCCCTGAATCAAGACACTTTCCCCTATTGAATGTACAGGTTTGGTAGAGTTCACTAAACAGATTCCAAAAGAACAAAAAAAGGTGCAATATGTTTTAAAAATTAGAACAAATGAGCACGCATTGCAGATTTCCCCCATTAACAGGAAATCTGCAGTCACAAATTGGCTACTTGATCATGAGGAAACATACGTAAACAACCTGACATGCGCTGAAAGCTTTTAGAGAAACTCCCTCTAAACCAGGGTCCACTCTACCAAAAGTTCAGTGCAGGAATGCCTCAGCAGAGCTTTAACTAATTGAAAAACAAACTAACTGACAGAAACTAAACAAATATATATCCATAAAAGCATATCTTTGGGTATACCAGATACATTCCCCAATGTTAAAACACATCCCTAATGCCTTCAGAGTTTTGCCTGAACAGTGGAAGTAATGCTATAATACCAAAATCGTTTATCATGGAGGTACATTTTGGGACTGAAATATAGGAAAAAAACTAAGAAAACACGTACAGATCTGTGGTAGTGACTGCACTCTCTACGCTACTCTGAATCACAGCCTCAAAGTCTGTGAATATCCTGGAGTCAATTATGTACATCTTACAATCACATTAACTTCTACTCAGATTTCCTGAAAGGCTCTTGGGCTGGAAAAATACATTTTTCCTGCAGAAACATGGATTCACAACCAACATTGAAAACAAAAAACAAAAGAGAAACAATAAATATGACCCATGAGAAATAAACTTACTATCTAAAGTATCATCATGATGAGAGCTCCCATTTACACACCAGGCAGGTACCAACTGATGGACTGAATCCAACATCTGTCTGTTCAGACATTACTAGGTCAGGGCAAGTCAGCAGTAAATAAATAAACACAGTATCAAACTGATGTAGTGACAGAGGTGGGAAGGAGGAGGAGAGGAGCATAGAGGTAGGAAGGATGGAGGGAAGTAAGGAGTGAAGAAGAGAGAGGAAGAGGAGGGTGGAGAGGGAGGTGCCTCACTCCGGAGCCCCGTTTGCTGTTTCTACCATCTTCTCTTCATCCCCCTGTTTCTGATGTTGCAGTCTGGCATAAGTCACTGCGTCTCCCCTAAGAAAGAGAGACAGAAGGGAAGAGGGGAAGAGAGGATGCGAGAGGAAGAGGGTAACAAAAAGTAATGACGAGACAGAGGTGGAGGGGAAATGACAGGATAGCACCATGTTAAAAGGTTAGTACGTGGCTCACCTTGCCAGAAGGTAAGAGGCTCATTAGGGTTGTTAGAAGCATAAAATAAAAATCTTATTAAGTGATTATAGGATGGATTATATGTGGAATATTGCATTTAACAAGAGACTGTTTTAATACGACCTTTAAGAGGAGTGAAACATCAAGAGATACGAGTCATTACACAGTTTCTGTATTGTACAGTAATTCAAACGCATGTTATATGAAATAGACCTTATTATATACACACTGTATGTTACAAGCTGATGACAGTCACTTACTTCTTGCCTAAAGACGCAAGGCCATACAGGACTCCTGTAGCAAAGGCGATGGCGTTTCCAAACAAGGTTGTGAAGGAGAAACTCAAGAACACTGGAAACAGAGCCATCCTGAGAGTGAGCAAACAAGAGACAAGTGTCAGTAAATCATATTGCATACATGTGGGAGACAGAAAGACCACAAAAACTGAATCTTTCATGAAGTGAAGCAGTCTCCAACTGCATAAACCATGCACAATGTGTAGTTGTTCTCACCCACAGTAGAAGACGGCTTTCTGCCAAGGTTTCAATTTGTCTGCACGGGCTGCTACTGCATTAGCAAACTCTATGAACTGGCAGCAGAATGGGACTTCACATAGGAACAGCACGAAGGCATTCAACCTTGAGCCAGGATAAGAGGACAGAAAAGACAGCGGTGAATTATCTTCTGCACTTTCATCTCAAATAGCATAGCAAACAAATACAGTTCAACAAAAAAAGTAACGGTGTGCTGTCCTTGTCATCGTTCAAGGTATTCTTAATAAACAGCAAGAACATCTCCACAGTGAGTTGGTTTGTGGAATTTAGACCAAAACTAATTACTAATAACTATTGATATATCTGCCAACTATTTTTTTGATTAATCAGTGAAGAAGCTGGAACTATTAAATGAAAATTTTCCTGGAAAACCGACATCAATAATAAATTGGCCGCTGCTGATTACTGATTAATTGCCTGATTATTGACTAATCAATTACTTGATCATCTCAAAGTGAACTAAAACCAGCTTACTGTCTGTATATCTAACAGTCAGGCCACAACCTAATCTGGTAATCTGTCAGATCATAAACTGGAGGGGTGTGAACAGTTGCTTTCTACTAGTGGGATCTCTAACTGTAGAGAACTCACAAAGGATTGGGAGACAGTATGTTTTTCTGACACTTTCTCCTTGTTGTTTGGAAAACTGTAAGAGAAATGGGAAATGTGAGCATCTAAATGTCTCATCAGACCAAAATTTAGCAGCACGCCTGGTAGCAAATCCCAACAAACTTGAGAAGCTGCTGCCACATCATTTTGAGATAGCTGCTTGACAAATCACTCACTGATTATCAAATAGTTGCGGATTCGTATTCTGTCGACTGACAGGCAATCAACCATCACTTCAGCTCCAAAAAGCTCCTTTAGGCATTTTTCATTGTAATTTTGATTAATCAATATTTATTTCCCGCTAAAACTGGTGCTAAGAAAACAAATTGCATCAATCGTTTGTTTTGCTTTTTCTTCATTGAATTTGAAGCAATTCGATGCAGGCTTTGACCTAACATGTCCATGAGAAGAATTTCACCTCATCTCTGTCATTTGAGCAGTAGGTGGGTCAACAAGGCTACATGAGACTGCTGCTCACTATCCATGTAAGATGATACCGTACCTACCAATAGAGGAATGTAAACGAACAGGTGACAGTGCTAACTGTAAACGACATAATGCATGATATATCACATCTAAAGGTGCACAGTAAAGCTCTAACAGATCATTGATATTTACAACAGTTTGTAAGTGGCTTTCAGTAACGCTCAAATAGACAGCAGGACAAATAGCATACAGCACTGAGCCTCAAGAAGTGGTTCTATCCTCTGCTTGTTGTTTCTTCTCCTGAATACCAACAACATATAGAAATGTCTTAGTTTGTGGAATGAGAGAGAGACATGGTACATTTACATATGCCTGAAAAGTGTTGAAGACTTACACCATCCACACTCCAGCGGCAATGTTTAAAGGGTTCACAGTGACACAGTTCCACACTCCTGAGACGGCACAGGCTGCATGATTTGGACAAGAAGAATCAAAGCACAGCCACTGTTATTAATAACAAGACACAATGACACATTATCAAAATACACAGTAATCTCAGGGGCAGAGGAGACCATAGAGTTGTGGACGTGGCTGTTAATCCAGATCCAGTTCAGGCTCTCCAGTTTTAAAAGATAACATGATAACATTTATATACGCCGCTTGGTTAGTACTGCCTGTACACTATAACCAGCACCATGCGGAACATATATAACATGAACAAGCATCATCATTCAAGAGCAGCACATGACTGAATGCAATATAGAAACATCTGACAACCAGAATAACTATCTAAATGTGTAAGCTATCATGACACATGATTGAGCTAATCCATTTCAAATTTAATTATCACAATGTTTAAATTAACGCAAGCCACATTTTCCATGCTCAAGATTCCTTTAATGACAATCAGAGCATTTTCAATAGATGTCCAGCTTGTTATGCTATCTCTTTCCATGGCTATGACATGTTGTTAAAAGTCCCATTACTTTTTATGAAGTCATATGAGACCGGCCTGTCCAATGCCTGACTGCAAAAAAGGGCTGTCTAAAAACAAGATAAAAGCACTAAATCTGAGGAAAAAAGTACTCAAAATAAGTGAAATTATCTGTTCATGCAGCAACATAATTAACAAGATTTCTTGACTGAGTGTAAATATGAACACTTAAAATATAAATTAACTCTTAAAACAAGATAAATAATTGAACACTAAATCAAAGTTGTTGTTTTTTCATCTTGGAAAGAACCAAATAATTTGCAGTGAATCCACATACTAAAATATGAGTATAAGATATATTAACATGCAAAAGTTTATTTTCAAGTTAATACATACTGCAGGCAATTGAGGGAATACTTGGTAGGCTGTGCAATAATGTGTGATATGGCAACATCACACATTGTACGAGCAATTAACACAACAGCAGCAACATATGATGCCAGGCCTAGAAGGATATATATACATATTTATATATATATATATTTTTATATATATATATATATAAAAATCAGGTTTGTATTCACACTATTATAAACCAATAAAATAGGCAATACCATGACGTGCATCTGCCGCAGTGCCATCATGACTTATTTTAAACATGGAACAGGACTTTTGAGGTTAACTACGAGCACACTATTATCTGTTAAATCTGTGTAACTGTTAAAAGAGTATTCAGTTTATTACTGCAAGCGACTGCGGACACCAGCAGCTGGAACCAGTGTCTATGTGGATCTTTTTTGTCCAATAATTTAAAGATGATCCAATTGCTTCATCTCTAGAACAAAGCAATCACTGTAATACTATATAACAATGCTATAAGTTACACTACTTATACTACTGCACTTATTAATTACACTTTTCCTGCCTTAACATGTAAAATGAGGGATCTATCGGAGGTAATCTCATCTCCCCAACCAAAACATTAAAGTGTCTTTCTGAAAGAAAACACATTTCATTTCACAATAAGTCATTAACATTTCTTCACTGACCAAACCATTGGGTTTAAAATGTTTGACTGCCAGTCCATATACAACCAACACCAAGTCAGAGCTTAATATGATCTTTGTATTTTTAAAGTGAACCTTGGTGCAGATTGAGCACAGTGAGAGCACATTATCTGTGTGCACAAGCCCACACTGCCACAAACAGTGGGAGAATGATGTAGCATTCCTTGTTCCTTCAGACCATCCAGCCTTTTTAATAATACAGAACCCATTGAATATGCAGTGCCCCGGGTGGTTAATGTGATACAGGTACTGTTACTCTGGTGTCACTCCGGTGAAGTAGAGCTGCATTGCTGCTGGAAAATTGCAAAGCCGGCAGGAAAAATCACTTCTGTCTCAGAGTGAACTCCTGAGGGAATGCGTAAACTGCTGCCTGCTGTGCGTTTTCATGTCACAGTTTTGATTTCAGGAATAACAAGCTGTTATAGGATGAGCCAACCATGCATACAGGCGGTGGCCAGCAGTGGCTGCTGTAGGGAGGGGACAATGGGCTGTGACAAAGCTTTTGTCTAGTGGATGAACAACTGAAGAGAGGTTTTTACACAAACAAACAAACACTATTTTCCAAACAGCAATCTGATTCCCTTTTAGTCGTGACTCTACTCTGGATCTACATGTTAATGCAGAAGAGAGCACACAAACAGTATCACAGTATGATGAAAAGCTAATAGATGAACCTGCTTGTCACAGAAAACAAACTGGATGTCATCGTAAACTGGTCCACAGCACACTCCATCACTCCATGATGGATTCACAGAGCAGGTAACGATGGCTGTGACTGGATTTGGGTTCATCTCTCCTTATTACATATTTATGAGAAGAAATGGACTTTGACAACTACTTACATACTCCCCCCAGAACTCCAGCTATTTTGCAGAGCCATCGGTACCACCATGTCATGCCATCATCCTCCGGGGTGTTTTTTGTAGACGCTGCGGTGTCCGCCTCGGTGCTCATTGTGATTTTGCTAGCGACGGCAGGCTAAAGCTAACGTTAGCCAGTATTTACAGATGTCAACAGAAGACGACTTAACAATAGCCAAGTTAGCTAACCTCAACAAACTAACAGTGAACTTGTTTTTTGGCGACACAGCTGTCCCTAGCAGTATTAGTGGATAAAATTGTAACTTTTAAGCCTTTGTTGGGGTTTCTTTCCTTTGTCTTTTGTGGTCGGCTGAACTGATGTTACCAGTCAGTTAGTACCCGCTACCCGGCTAGCTGATGCTAAACAGCACCGCCACCCAGCTACCGCTAGGAGTGAATATCACCGCCGCATTCGCCCAAAACTCCTTAACGTTGTCATAAAAGACCAAACACTACCTTGAACCCCCTTATGCTATCCTATCACAGTTTAATGTTGACGCTGTTATCCTTAAAGTCCAAGCGACAGCTCCGTTGTTCTCGTCGCCGACACTCAGTCGTTGATAGCGGTGCAGTGGGAGGGCTTCATGCGCGTCACAGTTTGTTTTCACGGCTTTTACGTGCAGCAGAGTTGTTGGTTGTCAGAGACGCCTTTCATTTTCGTCCATTTCACGTTAAAAATTAACACTTTACCTATGGTCTTTGGTGGATTATTTGTTTGCCGAATTACAGGAGGAGCTTGGACAGATTCATAAAACATGTTTGGTCGTTAGTTACGACTGCGTTGTTTTTTATTGACTTTTTGAATGCAGTTCTGCTCCATGACCTGCCAGCACGTCCCTGGCAACGCATTTCTGAGTGTAGGCATAGCTTCCCCAGTTTGTGTCTTTCAGGTATTACCACGGAGTCACGGAGCAATAACATCCGGGTTTTTTAAGAAATACCAATTCAGTGGGCTCTTTATGGCCCATGGCTCATTTTCCAAGTCGTCTAAAAACGGACGTGTGTCCAAATGAACAAGATTGGCTTTATGCTTTCTTCCTCTTCATACTGTATGTTCTCATCACAGACTTGAAAAAAAGTGAACATATTCTTAAAAGAAGGCAAAACAAACATGATTTCAAAGCCACCCCTATATTTCAAAGCAAGCCAAAGGAGTTTTTTTTCCAATTAGGAAATATCTGATTCATTTTTAATCACTCATTCACACTTATATGTATGACACATTGTTCTTAAATCACTCAGAGCCTTGCAAGAAATCCATACCCACTACATTTCTTTTGGCAGCTCCCTGTGGTTTTGGCAGCTCCCTGGCTGCACAAACATGAATTGTGACCTTTTTCATTACAATTTGGATAGGGATGACAAAAAAGGGACAAAGTCCAGTCTGCAGAGGGATGACTGTGTCTGTGATAAGGAGCAGTAGATGCAGAAACCGTTACAATGTCTACTTTAACCAGAGTTAGTTGTGTTCAGTCTCACATAGTTAAAGCAGGCTTTGGAGCAGCACACAGCGTCTCTCACTCCAACAGCAAAGTGGACTGCAGTGGCTTCAGAGTCCTTCGGCTGGTCCTCCTCTCCTCCATTATTAGCGCTTGTTTCTTCTTCCCCGTGGGGGTTTGGCAGAGCATGCTGTCGAGGGTCTGCTGGACCACCTGATCAGCTTTCTGTAGGCAAGTCACTGTCTGTACCACTTTCACCATGTGTGGTCCACCCTCACTTCGCAGAAGCAGCAAATCCACCTAGAGCAGGTCGCAAAAGGCCACTGAGCTTTTTCAGTTATTCACAAATACATCTCTGAATCTTGTGTTCAATATTTTGAGAACTACTTCTTAACAATGATTCTGATCAAGAATATCTTTAGCTAGCCTATATGACACAGTTCAACTTCAAGTATAAATTGAACAAATGGACTTACCACCTCCTGAGAAAATTCAGACTTCTTCACAAAAGAAGGGCTTTTATGCAACGTGGCCGCAGACAGGATGGACACAGCATCTGTCACTGCTCCTGACATGGCTAGTATTACAATCTACATACAATAACATATATATAAATATATATATTAATTTTTGACAACAATGGCAAGAGATAATGTCTACCACGGTTGCATGATGCACTCTCACCTTCAAATTCTGGCATATTCTGCTGTCAGTGCTCATTATTTGCGAAAACAAAAACTGTGCCTTTTCCATGTCATTCTGAAACAAAACATAAAGATAAAACAGATTATATAACATTAATAATAATATAACATTCTCCGCATCCTTCTGCATGACTGAAAAGAACAGAAAAAGAGGAAGATGCAACTCACCCGCCGCAGTGCTAATGCTACAGCAAAGCAGTAAGCATGCCTGGGGATGAAGTGTCCTTTGCTCTGTGCCTCCTCTATCAGAGCAGTGCAGATCCTGTAAGACTCAGCCGTGTTCTGATCAACATAACACAACATTAGATGACTGTCAAGAGTTTACATGTTAAGACAAACATAACTGTCAAAACAGCCAGTTTGCAACAATTACCAGTTTATAGCAGGTGCCTGATGCCAGTGTCAATGTGTCTTTGTTGAATGGTACACCTTGGTCCCTCATGTTTCTTAGTATTTCTAGGGCACCTGCAAAAAAGAGATAGACAGATTGATAGATATTTTATTAATCTCACAGACAAATTCACAGTTCCAGTAGTCTGAAAGATGGAAACACACAGGGGCATGCAAGGTTCAGGAAAATTAAATAAAAAATAAAGTACCAAAATAGATACTATAATAGATACATAAGATGAATGCAAGGCAACAAATTATGATAAAATATGAGAGATAACTGCCACACCAATAGCCAAGATGCAGAGCTTTTTCGAGGGAAAACACTGGAATGTCAATTTGTCACTTACTTTCATAAGAGCCTTTAGTGAATAACATGTCTGCGGTGATGTTGAAGGAGGTTGCATCGTTGAAAAATCCTCTCATTCTCTGTTCAGACAAGTGAGAGGAAACGTTAACCAGTCCAACTCTGCTCTTAGAAATCTATCAACCTTGTCTTGTTTTCCCTCTGATGGCCCTTTGTCAATAGTCAAGAGTTTTGATTAAAGTAATACAAGGTTTTACCTTATCTGTAAGTGTAACAGCAGCCAAGTCCTCCAGACCCAGCTCATAGCACAGCCTCACAAAGAGAGGACCAAACTTGAAATCTCCGTACAACAAGTTATGGTTCTCTGTGTGGTACCTAGTGATTGGAAATCGAAGGGATCATTACAGATAACACAAGATAAAACTTTATCCATCCCAAGGGAAATTGATGTGCAGAAGTTGTAATACAAAGTGGGAGGAATGCAAATAGTAATAATAGAAAACAATACAGAGCAAAATCCAAAATAAATACAATACATAAACATCAGTCTAGGTGGGGTTGCACAGATATATTGCTATATGTACTGTATGTATTTATGTATAGATATGCCACTGAAGACATAAGTTTCTAATGTTTAAGATGCAATTCTTAGCAAGCAATATAAATATATATGCTATAAATTTGTATTCATGTTGAAATAATTGCCAATAAAGGTGTCATCATACCTATAAATGGCATCTCTGGCTATCACCATGTCATCTGCAGACTGGCACAAGTGAAGGAGAAGCTTCAGCTCCTCTCTCAGTATCAGCTCATTCCTCTGTAGCTTCTGATTGAACAGCTCAACATAATTTCCTTTTAAACAGAAAAAAAAAAAAATCTGAGCCTTTGCTACAACACACAATACTAGAACTCAGCCAAGGCAGCGGCGGCGACTTTTTATTTAAAGTTGCCCCCGCCGCCAAGGACGTTATATTTTCATCGGGGCTTGTTTATTTATTTGTTGGTTTGTGGGTTTGCAAAGAACTCAAAAAGTTATGGACGGTTTTTGACGAAATTTTCAGGATTGGTCGGAAGAAAATTAATTTTTGGTGGTGATCGGATCCGATTCAACGGCACCACCAAAAATGAATCAGTTTCTGACCAACCCTGAAAATTTCATCAAAATCCATCCATAACTTTTTGAGTTATTTTGCAAACCAACAAACATACAAACAACAAACAAATCCCAGTGAAAATATAACCTACTTGGTGGAAGTAACTCTATCTTTTTAGAGCCAGCACAAAGAACTACTTCACCTTGTGATCCAGTGACAAGGTGAGCCACAGACAGCTTCCTTTGCTGAAAGTCGTGTAGTTTGATCACATCCTCTGACAACAGATGCCTCTTAGCTGCAGAGAAAACAGTTGTCAACAAAAGGAGGAAGTAGTCAGATCTTATACTTATTATATTAGAATGTACAGATAATCTGCATTCAAAAGTCTTAACTTAAAGTAATGAGGCATTAGCACCAAAATATCCTTGAAACATTAAGTGAAAACATAAAGTAAAAATCCTTTGATGGTGCAGCTGGTAAACTTTATACACAGTACTGCTGGGTATCTTAACCTATAACAGTAATTCCACAATGTATTAATCATTTTTATGTCGTATTAACAACCTAAATCTGCACAGTAACTAACCAGAGCTCTCAAATGAATGTAGTGAAGTAAAAAGTTGTGGTTTTTAAGATTAAAATAGCACCATAAGTACCACTAAGAGGCCATCATATCATAATTTAGCCTGACTGGATAGCTTGTATTGCTTGTTATAGCCTACCATATGTCTTAAAATTACAAAGAAAAAGGCCAGGATGCAACTGCTACAAACCTTACAAGTAAAAACGGGGGGTAAACAGAGAATTGGTAGAATTTTATGGGGCAGTGAAGTCATTTTGAGTCAGTGAACCTGGTGTTACTGTACAGCATCATTTAAACGTGGGTTATCTGCAAGCCGTAGCTTCTCCACCTGTTAAACCGGACAGTTTTAACGGTAACTTGTGTATCAGACAGGAAACCCATTAATTGTCTTACCTCCTATGCAACCTTCGAGCCAACCTGGCTGAGAAACAGCACAAAACACCACTTTGAAGGGCTCACGTAGTAACGAGCGACAACATCTACCAACCCTCGCCAGCGCCATATTGCCCACTGACTGTACCATGAGAAGGAAACAAAGGGGGGGGGGGGCAACTGGAGATATGTTAAAGTTTTAAAACACTGATTGCTGCTTGAATAGTAAACATAACCAAAAAGCACTGCTACCTAACGAGTGTTATACCTTAGCGATATGGAGCGTGTAGCTATTTGTTTTCATTTTTGTAATACGTAGTACATAATTGGTATCATCCAATATGGCAGCGCCCTGTGATCCAGGGGAACAATACTTTTTAATTTCCCATCGTTCATGTTACCTGTATTTATTCATTCTCTGTAACATGACAGCTCTGCTCATTTGGGTGTTATAACCTGTTAAAACTTGATGAGCGTTTAATTATTTTGTTATTTTAATGGTTTTACCTACAGGTGGTGCTGCTGCACTGTACTTTCAACATGTCTGATGAGTTTCACACTAAGAGACAGTTTACTCTTTGGACTATACATTTTGAAACAATATAATTTCGTAATATAAATGTTCTATTTATTTCACATACTGTATGTATCTGAGCATGTTCACATCAATCACTTATTGTTTATTAGTATAACCTACATTACCATGATGCACATCAACGTTTACAATTTAATTCATTTATTTAGGCCTATTTATTTATTTATTTATTCATTTATTTATTCCTGAAATTTCCGCTCCAATTGAAGATAAATATTGGGGGCATTATGACAAACAATTTTTATATAAATTTTGTTCACGTTTTGACATTTAACCTTAAAGTGCTGAAATATCTTCATGTTCCTTTGCTCCTGCACCAGATCCTCTAGATATTTCAGAGTCTCTTCTGAATTTGGTAAAACTACATTTTTGAACTTCACACCCTGAGTGTGGAATAATTAAGGAGGCAAACTTAATATCTGAAATCCCAATGCCATTTCCAAAACATGTTTTAAGAATATTATTCTTCTAAATAGTCACACATGTAATGTCATTAATTTTGGCCAGGTCGCGCTTTGTAAAAAGAGGTCATATATCTCAAAGAATCCTGGTTGAATAAAGATGACATTGAAAGAGGCTTGCATTTACCTCCACTGCCACTTGAGGACTCACTGAGCAACAAACCTGCCACTAGTTAGTGTACCCATTGACCTACACAACATTACATAATGTCCTTATGAAGGCGTTCTGCTGCATTTTGTGATGTTGTGGTCTTTAAATTGAATTATTTATTGAAATGCTTTCAAGATTCAACTGGACAAGTAAAGAGTCACTTGTTTGTCATTGTCATGATATGCTCTGTTTTGTTTCTTCACACAGCATTATTTATAAGCAGGCAGTGGATCAACTTCAATAGAAACATTGCTAAACCTGAATCTGGAGAAAATCCATTGCAACAATTAAGGTACTTCTTAAAGTAATTGCAAAGATAGACTGTGGTACCCAGAGAAAATAGGCTGGGACAGGGAGTTCCCCAGTGTTGCCTTGGCAACAAGATCTCAGCCCATCCAGCTGAGGTTGCTTGCTCAGCCAATCAGACGCGGGGCCTTGGATAATTTATAGTATCCTGCAAGGTGTGTGTGTGTGTCTCTGTTGGTTTCTCTCTCTGTGTGTACATGTGTATGTGTTTGAAGGCACAGGTTCTATAACACAGCTCACCTACAGCTGCAGATAAAGGGGTTACAGTGATGGCAGCTCGGGTGGAGTCGCTCAAATAATGCAACATCAACAGGGAAATATAATACTGCTTATAGGGGAGGTCTATTTTAGCACTCAGGCTTTGATTTCCCCAACAGCCAGCTTCTGCCAGCATACAGCAGCTCTTACATGTCCTTTGATTTATCCCTGCATGCACTTCCCTTTGGTTTTGGAAAGTGCCTGGGGTGTCCCATGATCGTTAATAAATGTCCCCACTGAAACAGTTTTGGAACAGAAAAAAAAGAAAAAAAATCTGGTACTGATTACTGTGTGCCACTCTTCTGAAGTCACTGTTATTGAAAGACATTTAAATAGGTTAGCTTCCATCTATGTGCATTTATATGCATGCCCATTCACTCAGTGACTGATTTCATGATAAATCATAAGCACCTGTGGCTGCATGTTGTGTTTGGATAAATATGGGATGCACTCGCATTTGCATAATAACAAGGAAATTCAAAGCTTTCCACTTAATGGTGTGCAGTATATTTGCTGAAACAGCTCTGAAAGATTGGTTCAGACATCAGACATGTGGACTTGTGGTCTCCCACTGTACAGCAAATGGATGTGGACTGGTGGAGACATGTCCTCTTATCCCACTCTGGTTTCTCATTCAGTGTCCCTCAGGGGATCCACAAGGTCCTTCAGTTCATGACACAGGAGGAGCTAAATATACTCTAAATATCCTTCTGACATGCTGCACATCTTTTTCATCTATAGCTTTTTAAAAAAAATGTCCTTTGTATTAGAAGCAGTCATGCTGCCTCTCAGCATAGTCCTGCAGGGTTCAAGCTTGTGATGATTAATGACCAAATGGGCCACGGTTTTTAACAATCCATTTAATAGTATTTATCTGTATATACATTTTTGTACTGCTTTTCGTTCTTATACTATATATTGTAAATAGTAATGTTTTTCTTTTTTTAAATAACTTTTTAATATTTGGATTCCATTCCAATAATTATATTCTAGTTGTAAATATATTTCAGATATTACGTCTAATATTGCCATGCGGTCATGCTATGAACAGAGATGAAAATAGTATGTGAAAATTCGTCCTGCAAATATCTTTACTTAGCAAGAATGTGTCAAAACACCCACACAGCTCATCTTAGTGTTGCTATCTGTCTGGCTCTCACCTTATAGCACATCATCTGTGTGAACATGACATTCATTTGACAACCAAAGTTTTGTTCTCCACCATGATTACAGAGGAGTTTGCAGTTAATGAGTTGGTCCATCACATTGATCTAGACTTTTCATTTGTTAAATGCTTTATGACCAAATACATGACACGTACATGTAGCTGTACTTTGTAGTGTTTAGCAAAGTAGAATTGTAAAGATGTTATTTATTTAGGCATGTAAATATCAAATAGCCAACTATTTTAATAAGTCATTCCTCATCTCTGAGTGAGAGATCTGGATTTGTGAGTTTATGATTCTGTGCAATGATTTGTAAAAAGCAGGAGAGCAATTTACGATACACAATACATAACGAGGCCCTATGAACAAATAAAAAGAGACAAATACACAAATGTTATTTTTCACAACAGATTTTATTGTGGTTGTTTTTGAATGTTTGTTCCTTAGTAGTGGTTCCTCTTATATCAGTGTTGCCGTATGGGTAGAGGAAATATTGCACACAAACATCAGAAAGCACTAAGGAATACTTTCACTTGATTGATTCACAACTAATTGCTATAAGTTACATATGAGTTTGGGAAAAGGGCAGAGAGGGTGCAAGATCACAAGACAAATATACCACACAGCTGCAGACAAACATTATTAAAGTTCTCCCAAGAGAAAGATGAGGAGAAAAAGGCATAGATAAATAGAGAGAGAGAGAGAGAGAGAGAGAGAGAGGAAGTAGAAAGAAAGGAGCAATGTCAGTTCAAGAGAGATATCAGTCCAGAGTTTGTTGGTTTATTGTTAGTCATGGTGTTGATTTGAGGTTTCCCCGTCAGGAAAACTGGTCTGTAGCGGTAACATGAACACCTGACATTGTTTCAGAAATATCCGGTGAGCTTGGTGAGTGGATTGGATATCCCAAAGTACCAAAGCCTGTAATCACTGAGTTGTGGTTTATTAAATGTCTGTCCAGAGGATGGCCTGTCACAGGTGACCTCTGGCCTCTGTGCTGTTGGTTTGGTTTGTGTCATGTATGGGTTTAAAGTGTCTTCTCTTAAAGTGTTTTTGTTTTCCATACGTTCATCTAAAACACACTAAGTCACTCACTCCCACCTCTGTGTGCTGTCTCTCTCAAGAAGACTGGAAACCATTTCATCAGAGGAGAAACTCTTCTGTCACACAGCATTTTCAGCCTTCAACCTGAAAATATTCTGTAGTGCAGCCAAAATCAAGTGTTATATCAATATGGTGCACATTTGTATGCCATTTGAGTAGCTGGCAACACAATGTCATGGCACAAATTGCAAAAATCATAAAATGCTGTATTTATTTATTTAGCATAGCCCTCTTGTTCTTAATGCAAGTCTGAGCGAAATCCTCATAAAAAAAGAGAAAAAAGATCATAATATATCAAGCATGTCTTCCCACCACTCCATCAGCCACAAAGCTATTTATAATTATAATACAGTGCTTTAGAAAACAAGACATTTTAAGGTCTCACCAGCTTTACGAAAGGAAAAGACTAGCTTCCCCTTCGCTCAAAAAAACAGGTATAGTAAATAAAACTGGATCTTCTCTTTTTGAAATAACTTAAAATCTGTAAATAAAACAGACTTCTAAAACGTATTGTGGAAATGATAAGATCTTACAAAGCAAGGGAGAACATTCTGAAGCAACTTCCAGTTACGCAGTGTAAAAGACTGTCTGGACATTCAAGCAGCATAAACAAACATAATAAATCAATTAATAAATAAATAAATTAATATTCATACATCAGCAGCAACATAAACATCTATAAAACCAACTAAACAACATAAAGTTTCACATGTTAGGGGCACTTTGTCTCGCCCGTGACGAATATGAAGTCAGACATCATACTATATGCTAATCTGTGTTGAATATGTTTTCCAGTTGATTCATATCTGCCATCATTCAAGTATGCAACCATTTAACAGTCCTTTTGACCTGTGGTGTGTACAGTTATCTTCTGCTAGTTGCACCAGTTCTTATACATTCATTTTGACTTCCTAAGGCAATAACAGAAAACATGTTGTTTTGTCATTTGGTGTGGATAACAGACATTATTCAAGAATATACCATATGAAGGGATGTTTTGTTCCTCAACAGCAATTAAATTCATTCGAAGATGTCATGTATTTTGACGTGAGGATGAAACTCAACACATCCACAACAACATCATTATTCAATCTGTATGAGAGTTAGCTTAATCGAACAAGCATGGCTTGGATAGTTTTTTTGGTTTCTGATTACCCCCAGTACAACCTATTTATACCTAAAATGCACCTTTTCAATCAATGTCTTACTTAATATAGACAACAATGTCCTTTGCATGGAGCTCCTCAATGGTAATTTGTATTAGTGTTTGTCCTCATTGTAGATGTTAATTTGTTTCAGTGTATAGTACATAAGAAGTAGCATTTTAGCATAAAAGTGTTTAAGTGTCTGCTTAGGTTTTATGCTACAGTGATTGGGTTTTCCTCCTCAAATAATGATCGCTCTCAGTTTCAGTCACTAGGGCTCCCAATCTATCGCTGAATGGATCTACATCTCTATCTTACAAGCTGGAAAGGACTCATCCTGCATGACGACAGTGCTGCTGCTGGCCAGGACCATGATGTTGAGCTCCTGCTGCTTGTCGTGGGTCTCCTGATACCACTCTCTCATCACATCAGTGTCATGGGTTGGAATCAGAGTGACCTGACACCAGAGAGAGGGAGTGAGTATTCAGATAATTCAAGAATCAGACCAAAACGTCTTCGCATGTAGAGTTTAATAGTATTACTGGCAGGATAAATCATCTTTATGGCAGAAAAATCATTTGATTTCAATTTAGCTCAAAATTATAATGTCACTGTCTGCATCAAATAAAACAATAAATGGTAAATGGTATGGTATTTTACAGTATGCCACCAATCATTTTAACACTTACCTGCATATTGTTTCCCCACTGGGCTTTTCCTTCCAGCAGAGCATCAAGAACAGTCCTACTTGGCTCCTGAGCGGTCTGATCATTGCCACTGACCACATAGTAAGAGGAGCGCACACGCTTAAAAAACTCAGCATCTGTATTCTTAGCACTGCAGTGATTAGGGATGTAAACCAAATCCATATACATGGGAGGACAGATGGACAGAGAAGCGCCACCTGATACCTTTCCACTGCCAGTACCTGAAAGAGGCAAAAATATACCTTCTCTTTGAGAAATTCCCAAAAATATGAGCAAATTTTGTGAAGCGCTGAAGTGATAAATGATAACTGATAACAGTGAATAAAGAGTACTCACCTGATGTGGCACTTTTCACACCTCTGGATGCAGAGGTGTTGGTTGCATTTTTGGCATCTTTCCCTTCTCCAACACTCTTCTTTGGAGAGGAAATCTTTGCATCTTTTACTTTTGACAGAGCACCCTTCCTGACTGGTGAGGAAGACTTTTTGACAAGCTTTTTCTTCTTGGGCTTTTCTCCTCCATCTGTATTAGCATTATGGAGGTTTTCTTCAGCCTTTAGGGCCTCGGGGTCCACCATGCAGACATCATGGTGGCCTGAAGATGGAGCAGAGTCCCTGAGCGCCACTGGAGGAGGATCGGCATGCCTGTAGGTCAGCGTTCTGTCAGTAGGCAGAGTCTCAGAATCATCTTCAGAGTCAATGTTAGCATCTGCTGTGATGGAAGGGCACTCCTCTGTCCCTGGTGGAACATCTGAATCAGTCTGTGATGGGGCAGATTCACTGATGGATGTGGGTGGGGTTTCCTCACACTGCTTAGCAGCAAGCTTACCTCCTGGAGGTGGAGGACCTCCTCCTGACTTGGCCAGAGGCTTCTCCTCATCCAAGGCATTCTCTTCATTGATGAAGTATTCTAGAGGGTTGGGGTTGATGAAAGATGGGGACAGTTCTGTCTTGGGGTGACGATACTCACATGAAGTGACTAGACAGAGGTCGACATCTGTCTTAGATGGAGCAGGTGGGCTCCTCTTAGTGGAGTCTGGGTCCCTGGACCCACAGGCAGAGTTGTAATTACACGAATCAGGGGAGAGAGGTGGATGTGATGGAAATGGCCCTTTGGGGCTCACAGCGAATTTTGCCTCAAGTGTAGATTCATCACATTTAAAGGGATTAGTTTCCTTTGCTGGGGAAGATGTTTCTTCTTTTACAAAGGTAAAAGACAATGGGGAAGCAGCTTTGGGAGGTGAGGGTGACTTGTCATATTTCTGCAGTGTGTCAGATTTATTACTTATGCTCTCCACAGATGGTGAAATTGGGCTGCTGCTGTCTTTAACAGTTGGGGGACCTCCTAGCACTGGGGATGGTTCACTGGATTGAGGAGAATGAGTGACAGAAGATGCCTTTGGGGTGACAGGAGACTTGTCTGTCTGCTCAGCCACAGCATGTAGCATCTCTGTCATCTGACATGGAGTTGTAACAGAGGGAGTGGACTGAGATGCATCCGATGGAGTTGCACAAGTTGCAAGTACTGACTCACTATCTTCAAAAAGAAAAGGCTTTTCCACTGTAGAACTGTTGTCTTCAGATCGTCTTCCATCTGCGGGACTGTAGTCAACTTCAGTTGGACCATTCTCAGCTGCATGTGAGCTGCCTCCCATTGATGGATGCTCTGGAGATTGCTTACTAAAGTCCAGGGCTAAGGAGTGGTCAGGGGACTCCTGGCCAAACTCTATCGACATGGTGGAGTGCTCTGGGGACTTTGTGTCCTGTGCTCTGCTTTTCATCTTTGGTGAGATGTCTGGGGATATCGACATGGGCCTCGGGCTATCTTCCTTGGATGGAGATCCCTCTGCTTCATGGAAGGTGGTTGGGGTCTGAACCACGGAGACAGACAAAGAGTCATCTACCTCTGTTGAGTGAGGAGAACCAACCTCAGCATGAAGGGAAGGAGAGTCAGTGGTGGGTTCTGGCAAGGAACTGGTGGCCAGAGAAGCGGTGGATGCTGAGGCTAAATGTGAAAATGTATCTTCTGCTACTACCTCCTCCAGAGGGGTTCCTGACTTGTCTGATGTGGTACCCTCCGAAATGGACATTTTACTCTCTTCTTTGAAAGCTGTGAAAGGATTGGTGTCTGATTCATGTTTTGCCACTGGTGCTGAGGACAAGAATGAATCTCCAGGTTTCTTCTGATCTACATCAAAGAGTGATTTTTCCGCCTTTGTTGGAGAATCAGGTTCAGTTGGGGGTGGGCTTTTTGGTGAGGACATTGCTCTCTCCACAGGGGAGGAACACTCTGGTTCATTAGGCTCTGGAGTACATCTACTGGAGGAATCCTCTTTATCGCTTGTAACCTCCACAATTACTGGACCCTGTGCTTTGTCGTCTGACACAGGCGGCAAAGCTCCTGCTCTTTCATCTACTGGTGACTGATAGTAAGGTGTGTGACCAGAGGACTGAGGCGAGTTAGCCCCTTCCAGTGTCTTGTCATCTGGGCTGATGGAGGGATCAGCTGTTGCTCTGGCCAATGTGGTGGACAGTTCGATTGGTGCAGCAAACCGTGATGGAGAATCCAACATTTCCTTGTGGTCAACTGAAGGAGAACGGACAAGAGGTGATAGTGTGGAAGCTGAACTGAGTCTAACTGAGCCTGTGTCACATGACTCTTGAGCTGTGGAAAACCCTTCAACTTTCCCTGTGGAGGGAAACCCTTTACAGAATTTATCCTCCTCTAGTGAAGAAGGGGGGGATATCGTGGAAGCAGAATGGTTGTAGTCTTGTCCTTCTGTTGGATCACTCTTAGAGTGATCCCTCTGAAAGTGATCCAACCCTGGCATGTCCTGAAGTGGAGACAGCTTCCTCCTATCAAACTCTCCAGGTACTGATGTCACAAAACTGCCAACATCCTGCGAAGGAGATTCATCATTAATGTTTTCGTCGCTCATCATGTCCTTAGGAGTCAACATCTCATCCATAGGAGTAGGCACACTGGAGATCTCGATAGTGGACTGAGTGTGGCCAGAGGTGACAGTGTATTCCTCAGGGGCTTCATCTGAGGCTGTTGAGCTCTCAAAGCCAACTGGAAGCATTTCTTCATGGATAGATGCAGCTGGAGAAACAGGCGAGGACACCTTAGGTGAGGCTGATAGACGATGCTTCTCTGTTTCTCCCTCACTTACATGCAGACCTTCTACATTTTTATTTGTTATATCCTCATTGTCTTCAACATTATCTGCTGGTTTGACGTCATTAATTTTGTCTTGCTGATCATCTTCACAGAGCTTGTTTTTATCTGGTTCCACTCTCTGTGGTTCATAAACCTCTTCAGTCTCTCCCTTCTCTTCGTAATCCCCTCCCTCAGATGTCTCCTCCATTACGGTGCCTTCATCTTCAAACTTCTCGCTTACACTACCATTGAGTTTTCCCTTAAGAACTTGTTCCTCTGGAGTTTCTCCATTGTCTCCTTCAGCCTCTGTTGTGGTTATACCTTCATCCACAGACTCTAATGCCTCAGGTGACTCTTTGGATTGTATTATTTCTTCATGGTGGATCATCACAGCCTCTTCTTCCTTAATGTGTTGCACAGTTGCATCATCCTCAACCAACTCTTCAGCTCTAAGTTCCTCAAAGTCCTTAGTGAGGTCCTCTGGTGTGGACATCAGAGATCTCACTTCTTCTGGACCCTCTACAACAGTAGTTGCACTTGCTGCAAGTTTGCCACTATCCACCTTTGCCTCCTTCTTGGTCACCTTTGGTTTTCCTTTGTCTTTTAACTTTGATGTGATTCCTGCATCTTTCTTTGAAGCATTGTCTTTTTTCAGGGGCTTTGGTTTTGGTGCTAGATTCTTTTCTTCACCCACAGCCGACGCCTTTTTTATGTCTTTAAATGGCCTTTTGACATCTTTCTTTTGCTCTTTCTTTTCTTCCTTCTTCTCTTTCATGGGTGAGTCTCTTCTGACATCTTTTTTCATGACTTTCTTTGACTCCTCCTTCTTTACTTTTTCATCCTTTTTAACTTCATGTTTGGGCGTACCATCTTTATTTGTGACTTCTTTTTTAACCTCCTTTCTCTTTTCCACAGACACTTTGGGCTCCTTTTTAACAGTCTTTTCAAGTTTGGGTTTTATTTCAGACTTCTTTTTTTCTGGAGTTTCATTTTGGGGGGTTTGCTCTGCTTTTGCTTTCACTTCTTTCTCAGGAGCTTTCACCTTGTCCTTTTTCAGTGGGGTCTTTTTCTCAGACTTTTGTGTTTTTTCTTGAGATGATTCTGCATCAGTCTTTGCCTTTTCCGGTCCTTCCTCTTTTGAATTCTTCCTGATGTTTTTGCTTGGTGATGGCTTCGGGGTAGACTTCAGGCTCTCTTTACTGTCTGTTCTGTGTTTCATCTTAGCTTGCTTTAGTGTCGGTGTTGACGGCATATTAGAAGACATCTCTTTCTGAGTGACAACTGGCTGCTTCAGAAAGTCCAAGTGCTTTAGTTTTTCCAAACCTTCAAAGACGTGATGCTGGGTGGCATTTCCAGGAAAGAGAACACGCACAACCTTATCTAAGGGATTCGCCGGGTGCCACACAATGAGTGAAGAGATAGAAGTCAAGTAAGAGACGGGGAACTCAGATTCTTTTCCATTTGGCAGCAGAATGGAGGCGGTGTCTTTTTCACTAGCTGTCCACTGCTTCATGAAGTGCTGCATTTCCTTGCTGTTCCTTGATGGATTGAGCACATACATCTCAAGCTTCCCAACACCCATTTTCTGAAAAAGTATGAGTGGTTCTATTGTGTTTCCAACAGGCCTTTGCAAAGGCTCTAACCTCAAATTTAGCTTGGTGAGGAACTGTTGAGTGAACGCTGCCTCCTCAACATTCCTCCGCACCCTGTAATTAGGCTCAGGGTTATCCAGGTTTTCAGGAAGATTCACAAACACAACACCGATATCTGGAGAGATCATGTTCTTCACCCAGTCGCTGTTAGCTGTCGAACCCTGTGACTGCTCCTCCTCAAGCTCTGCAACCTTCCTCTGCAGCATGCTATTGATGCCTGGCAGGTTGTCGTCACCAATGTGGGTCAAGAGGATGGAGTCCACCCTGTCCAGATGTCTCACCAGCTTCCAGAAACATGACTTCCTGTCTGAGCCGCCGTTAATGAGCATGTTGAAGCCATTGACAGCGAAGAGAGCAGAGTCACCGCTACCGGCAGGGAAAATGTAACAGCAGGGCTTGGAGAGTTTGAGGAATCCACCTGAAGTTGGTGGCTCTAACATGTCAAAGGGAGACGGGATCTCTACTGACTCAGATAAATACTCTGTGAATTCAGAGAGGCCCTCCATTTCAGGGAGTATGAGGGTGGAGTTTAGCTTCATGTTAATGAAGTCCTGTAGGTTGTGTTTATCTAAGTTGGAGTTTTTCCATTCACCATGTTCAGGGCAGGAGAGTGTGAGGTTGGCTTTGTTTGCTGGGTGAATGGTGCTGAGCAATTCACCAATCTGTGCATGAGAAAGATAAAGTGACTTGAATGTTGAATATGTTGGAACCCGTAATGAAATGAATAGTGCGTTGCAGTCACAGTTTTAGTGTGTGTGTGTGTGTGTGTGTGTGTGTGTGTGTATACATATCTGTACTGCTGTATGTATGGCATGTTTTAAGACTATCATGCAATGTAGAATGGGAGCTTTTATGGATTTTTCTTTTCTTTTATGTATTTCTTTAAAGGGTTTTATTAACAAAAATGTTTAAAAAAAAAACAAAATCTTAGTGATTTTAAATTTAGAATTAACGCTTTTTTCATGTAAACAACATAAAATATGTAATGTTATATTGTCATGAATCAAATTTGGATGCATATAAAAATAATTCATCATGTTGACTCACCTCTTGGTCCGTGAATATGTCTATGAAGTTGAAGAAAGAGAATGATCCAGATTGAAGAATCAGCTCCCCACTGTTTTCAGAGCATTGCCCTGAGAGAACCAGAAGCTTGTGTCTGGCAGTGTCTGAGATCATCAAACGAACCTGCAAATTAAAAGAAAGAAATGGCATGATAGCATACCAGTGACTTTGACTCAAAGGAAATTGTCAATAACTCAATGAAATCAAGGAAAGACCACAAATATATTTATTGCAACTGCTTAACAAAAAGAAAATATACTATACAATATAATACAGTATTACTGGCTACAGAGACCGGGAAAACAAAGCCTTGCTGCTGCAGCAATCAGCTCAATGACTAACACCAACACCAGTTTAACGCCACTCAAATCCATTAGCTAATTAGCTATGTTCACTCAGTTTCTTTTCATCCCTCTATTGCTTGTCTTTCCCCCCTCTTTTATTTTTTCAGCAACATCAGCTGTTCTGGGCTCAGGCCAGGTCCATCCTGTGCTGTGAGACATTATTAATGCACAGTTTGAGTGCAGGCATGGCTGGGGGGGGAAGAGACGATGTTGAAAATGAGCAGTGACACAAGAAAAAAATCTTGTGTCATCTGTGCTCTGAGCCCATGTCTTTCTTCCTATCAAAATGTAGCAAAAGCATTACTGTAATGACGAGGTAAAAGGCTGCACAGCAGTAAACAATGCATTAGCCTTGTCCCTTGAGCTCCTAATTGCAACAAACAGCAGTTCCTATTATGAGAGTGGCTAACTGGCCAAACATGGTGGACATTCAAGGCTGAATAATATAAGCTGTAATTGCTTTGTAAATGTGCATTTATTTTATGTATCCCTCCTCAGTAGGATGGAAGATGAAATAAAATAACAGAATAATAGAATAGAATAGTTTTTTATTTATCCCCCAATGGGGGAAATTCACCCAATAACGAAGAAGTTTACCTCGGTACTGACTGCTTCATCTGAAGGGTTGATAAGCACCACAGTCTCCAGAACATTACTTTTGTGGTGAAGGATCCTCTGCCCTGCAAAAGAAAATGGTTAGAAATGAAAAGATATTCATGGTACTGTCGCATAAGAAGAGGAAAACCAGCAGTCAAACTGGAGGGAGGGATTTTTTGTTGGTTTCAAACTCACTTAATGATATATTTTCAAAATAATTGTTCTTTTTTTTTAAGCTCAATTAACCAGTTAATTAAGACCCCATCCCTGTGTCTTCTCTTTGTATAATGGGGACTAAATCTGATTTATTCTACCACACTTTGTCAAATGTAACATTTTCCTTTTCAAAATGTCTATCACATGAAACTGAACGGTAGGGTGTGACAGGCTCATAATCAATCATCATAAGATCTGGAGTGATTATGATAATGTGAAACACTGTGTGTGTCTCTGTGTCATTGAGAGGTTATCCTCTGTTCCAGCTCACCACGACATACATGGTGTCATTAGCATCATTATTTACCCCCCAAAAAACCCTCTATCATGCTTTCCTCTCCATTTTTTAATTTCTTGAATACATAAATCAATGATTTTGTCTGGAGCCGACCATGGTCTTATTTTGTTATTCCAGATACAGATGCTGCTGGTAAAATGTTCCCTGTAAGGCTCAGAGGGCAGTGGGGTGTTGCTCGAATAGAAGCTTAAAATTCAGAAGACAGTGCATCTCGTCTCCAGAGACGTGGTACCTCAGCGGCTATGTGGCTGCTGGGCCGATTCCTCCATATATATTTCATATAACAGATTCTCATTATGAGGCATACAGACATTAACCTTGCTGCCTCCTCCCAGAGGGCTGTCACTCCATATGGAGGAACTCCTTCATTCACTGCAGTTGATATTGAACTGGTAGGACATTACCATTAGCCTCTTATTCTGAGGAGCTCAGTGAGGGTAGAAGATTCTTTCCCCATTTGTACAATATTACACTCCATCTCCAGAGTTAGTAAACTGGTGGGAATAGTATTTCTAGTATTACAATAGCATTAATATACTATCAAATAAATCAATTAATATAAATAAAACCAACACAAATAAACCAATGGATGTGTTTTCTTCAGTTATGTGTGAGACTAGAGAAAGAAAAATAACACCTGAGGAAAACACGTTTTGCTCTTACAATGTAAACCCAAATTATTGATTCAAGAAGAATATAGAGTAAGAATATCTGTGTCAGAAAAGGTCCTGCAGCAATGAAGACCAACTGATGAAAGACAAGAGAAGAGAGGAGAGAGATTAAAGACGAGGAAAGAGGGAGATGATGAGGAACAGGTGAAACAGGGCGGGGCAGACAACAAAGACAGGAAGTAAAACAAGACCAGAGGAGAGGACTTCCAAACTAAAATGGAACAAACAATGTACATACAGTAGATAGATAGATAGATAGATAGATAGATAGATAGATGGAGGACAGTGGTAATGACACATCTTTGCATCAATTCAATGGATTTCTATGAATTTTTGTACAGACATTCATGACCCCCAGAGGATGATTCCCTCTTAGTGAATGTTTCAATTCGTGACACATTTCAATGTCCTAAATTAGGATTTTTGACCAAATATTTGCACTCTGTGTTTAGTGCTAAGTGACAAACTTCCCTATCAAGCTAAAATGAGATGGTGAGTATGAGAAATATTATGACTGTACTGCCATTGTCAGCTGTTGTATGCTGAGCAGATGAATAGATCCTAACAGTGCAGCTTGCATGGACTCTTATTTTTAGTCCAGACCGATGCACCAGTGTCATGATCAGCTGCTAAAGCATTTTGCTTTGCATGGGTCATTGTTTTGCAGTGATGGAGATTATGATTTTATTTCAGAGCTGGTATTTGCTATTTTAGTTTTACATCTGTCCAGAGTCCTAAGTTGTGAATTCTGTTTGAGACTTTCTTCATAAGACCAACATACGCTTCAATCAGCTTTACTCTGAAGAGGCAGCAGTCTGAAACTGAGGAAACAGTTTTCAGTGGTGTGTGAAATGAGAGAACATCAATCTTGGCAGTCTATCGTTCATCCTGTCATGCTATTGTATTGTAAGTCATTGCTGAAGCAGGAAAGCATTTCTCTTTGTTTCTCTCTCTGTAGGTTACGCCCCGCTTACTGCTATTTTATGTGATGAATCAGAAACTACAGAACATGTTGAGGACTAGCGGAGCACAAGGCAGCTACCATCATCACCACCACCATTACGCTGCCAAATTTCCATGCGTCTGAGCCAAACTCGTCAAAAGATGACAGATTGTGCACCGAGGCTTGCTTGACCCTGACAATTACCTTGATCGATATGAAAAGCCTTAATGCCCTGTGCGCCTGTCTCAGCGGGAGGCGAGATAATGTGACATGCATCACTGAGCGTTCCCCTTTTGGCTGAATAGAAAGTGCAAGACTGGTATAGCCTGCCCACCACAGACTGAACCAGACAAGGCAACATCAATGTGGATGGCACTGCACCAAAAATAGATCAGTGGAAAAACTAAATCCAGCGCCTCCTTCCTCTCATGTAAAAACCCTGACAGGTTAAGGATTAGAGGTTTATTTCCTGTATGTATCAGCACCTTCCTCCTTCCAGTCAGTTCCTTTTCCGCCATGACAGAATAATTGACCACGGTGACTTTCATTTGCACACACTGGCCCCTCCGAGCACGGTTTTCAATGCCACTCTTGTTCCTGTGTCCACAAATAACTGGATTAAACAGCAAACTGGTATACGTAATATGTCTGGGAATGGAGCTGAAGACACTGCCACAGCAACACCTGTGTCACAGTACTGATGTTTCTAAATAACATTCAGTTTTAAGCTCATTTATGGACGTTATCTTTAGGAATTAACTTGTCAAAACAAAGGGCAACCTGGTGAGAGAAAGGCAATAATTAACTTATTATTTGTATCTCTCCACTACATGTTTCTTTCCCAATTCTTCCAGCTCTGAAAATGAAGGGTAATGCAGCTTAATAGATGCATGACTGATCAATCACTCTGCTGATTAACTGCTACAGCACAGACCAATCAGGATCAACAGTTTGGTCTTCATTTTCTTCATTTGCAAAAGTCAACACAATATTGATCATAATATGAAACGTTGTCTTCAACAGCCTCATGAGAAAAGTCTTGAGTGGATTTATGGTTTACGGAGAGCCTTTTTGGGCTTCAGTGCTGTCTGTACTCTACATGTAACCTGAAGTATCATATATCCATCAGGGAGACACCATGGGACTCCTGTCTCCACCCTGTCCTGCTCCCTCCTCCTCACTGTGGAGTCCAGGCTTCCTGTGTGCACTAACACTGTGTGATGGATGGCATGTCATCTGTCAAGCAGACAGGTAATTGCATTTGTCTTCCTCTGCCCGACACCACCTGCTGGTTTGTGTTTACCTGTATGTACTGAGCGCTAAACCAACAAGCTAAAGGTAAACAAACAAAACAATAACATGATTTTTATTTTCTACAACCAATGTAAAATTATGTGTTATTACCATCTGTGTCTTGAAAATGCTCTGGTTGTTTCACTGAGCTCAACATTTCCAGAAAGATGCTTGTTTGCTTTGTTTGGCAGAAGATGATGCCATACTTTTATATCTCATAGCAGCTCGTTACATTAGTCTACCATAAACATCTTTACTGGCTCTGTCCAAAGAGAATAAAATCTGCCTACCTATCCACCAAGAGCAGCATGTCCACTTTTCTAAAAACATGTGTGCTACTGTTTTTGTGCAAATTAAACAAACACCATTAAACATATTGATTGGCTAAAGAGCTTCATATTTAGCAGATGGATATGATAGCTGCACACTGAACTTCTAATCTAATGCTCAGAGAAGAAAGCCAATAAGCCAAAATGGCAAAGCATTACTTTAAAAGTGTCTCTTATTTGTGCTTCACATATTGATACAAATGTAATTCACAGTGTTAGATTAGAAGTCCACTTCTATGAATGAAAGATATCATTATGTGGGGGAATGATCCATAATATACAATAAATACATAAACATAAAAAGCCCTTTAAATGTGTCTATGAAGCCCTGCATAAAGCAACTCGCTTATTAAAAGTTCAAATGACAATAAAAGTCTTCCCCTTGAGGAATAGACTTGGCAAAACGCCTGAGGTGTAAAACATAAGAGAGCAATGTTGCTCCAGTTTCACTGCTTTTGCAGCAGAAGCTTTGGCTTTATTAATCCACTGATCAGATCTGAGTTTCTGTCTCTGCGTTGTATCCTCACCCTTTCTTTCTTTCCTCCCCCCTCCCCCATTCCTCCTTTGCTCCCTTGTTTGCTTTTCTCTCATGGTCTCTCTCATCACAACCATTCCCCTCACCCTCTTTGTTCCCCTCCCCTCTTTATTTTCATGGACAGACACTTGCCACTGGGGATTCTACCCTACTAATTACTCCCGAATCAACTGTGCAACCAGTACTGGGTTGCAAGGCAACAGCACACACTGAGGAAGAATGGAGGATGGGAACATGGAAAAAAACATATTTGGATGTTTCACCTCCCTCACTGCTTTTCACCTTTGTAAGCCCCATTCTCAGATTTGACATTAGCGCATTAAAATAAATCACCTGATCTAGTCTGGAGCAGCAGTTGCTGGATGGAGCCCTGCTGATCATATCCAAAATGGAGAAATGCCAAGCAGAGGCTTTAACTGCTGCTGAGCGTCAAGGCCGTACTGCCCACTGACAGACCACATGTCCGCTTTTACAGAATAATGCCATGCAACAAAATGCTGAAAGGACAAATCAAGAGACAGGTAATAACACCCCTCTGCTTAGTGCACAGAAGGTCCAACTGACAGTGTTCACTGCTGAAAAATGCAGTGTTGGAATTAAACCAACTGTATTGATGCACACTTTTAAATGTATTTACTTGAGTATTTCCATTTTTTTTGCTTGTATTAAAAATTGACATTTGTCATTCAACAGGTTTTACTTTACTACCTATTGTGTGTCTCACAGCTGCACGTTACTTTGCAAATTTTGTAGATTATGGTTCAGTGAAAGCATTGTGATTATACTCTTATGAAGAAATAGATTCCAGATTAAAATGACTTTGTTTTCTTTGAAATTTCTTTCTTAGAAGTGAACCAGATCTAGTGGGAATATTTTCAACATTTAAGAAAATATCAATTATTTTTTCATAATTCTAGTACATAAGTACAATGACCTGCTGTGTAACTCCATATTTTTTTAACAGTAGTTTCAAACCAGGTTAAAATATTATATCTGCATGACAAATAAAAGAAAAGTTTTACAGATTAATCATCAAAAGTGCTAATATATTGGACATCATTGATAATAATAATTTAGTATATTTAGAAGTATGTTTACTTTAGGTTTTCTGGCAAATAATATGTGTTAGATTTTTTTTTAAATGCTGGATTTACTGGAATATTTAAATTGCTGTAGTATTATTCTTACTTACTTAATCATTTTCATACCTTAAAAGTGTTGAAGGTTAATCAATGGAAGCTGTTAGAAACATATTAAAGCTAGGGTTGGTAATCCTGAGAAGCCAGCAAGAGTACGGTACATTTTTAAAAGTCGTCAGACCTGCCCAGTGTTGTCAAATCTTTTCCAATGAAAGTAACAAGCAGCAGAAGCTCCAAAAGTCACTAAATCTAGTGACTAGTCTGCAACAGTGACAGCCCATCCCTTCATTCAGGAAATAACTGAACAAGCTTAACGAGTCCTTTTTGTCAAAAAATGTGATTTATCGATTTCTGTCAGGATGCGATTTGATTTAAACAAATATAGTCCAACAAAACACCAGTGATTTCCTGTTTACCTCTCACATCTGCAGAGAAACGAGCTGAGTGTCTGGAGACAAACAGCTTGAGTTCCTGGTCCAGGTTGCAGTCGATAAGGTTGGTGTCCCATGAGCGGATCCCTGCACGACACACAAACACACCGATAAATAAAAAAAAAAGAGCAAGGAGAAGAAAGGACATCAACGAAGGAAAACATACGTTAGCTCTGCTGTCTGAAAATAAATCAACACAACACAGCCAGAACTTGGCAACATGTCTAACAAATATGCAAAGTCTCACCCTCACCCACCCATCTATTCCACTGATCCTTCTCAATTCATTGGAAGGTCTTAGCGTGAACATGTATAGACCTGCTACTGGTTTGGCACAAGAAAAGAAATCTATAATAGGAAATATCTACAGCACTGCTTCTGCTTTTGCCACAGGCCAGAAGGGCTGTAGCCTCTGAGCTGAGTCATGCTAGAATGATCCTTTCATGAAGGCCTCTGTGACGGTACGTAATGACAAGAACTGGGAGACAAAACACCTAAAAGTATTATTGTGTGAGGTTAACTGCACAAGAGGTGGACATAAATGTTTATTTCACTCCCAATATTATGTGATGGCAACATATCACAGCAGTTAACCTGGAATCAAAGGGTGTGGCAACGATATGAGGATGTGACTCAATCTGCACGAGCAAACAGTGACATAAATGATGCAATCAGTAATTAATTAAATATGATTGATTTCATCAACATAGAAAAGACAAAATAGTCTGGACAAATGGAAACTGAAAATGAATGACAAAATAGAATAGCATTCAAAAATTCAAGCCCTTTAAATAAATATACATTTATGCAAAAAATGGGCATAATCCATCTGCTTGGCTGCTTGGGAAGATTTTGTGATATGACCAAAAGGTCCTTTGAGTTTTACAACAAAATTAACAAAATAATAGAAAATAAACTAAGACTCTGACAGGTTAAACTCTGTCTGAAAGTAAACATCATCTCCTCTGGCTTGCACATCCACATAGTAACTGCGCCACATCCTCCTCCTCCTCCTCTCTGTCTCTGTCTCTCCTTCTCTCTCTCTCTGTCTCCCTCTCTCTCTTTCTCTCTCACACACAGTGGTTGGACCACCACAGAGCAGCTGGGGCTTCTCTCAAACGCCCTGCTCGGCTTGAAAAGCGTTCCTTGTGGCTTTCCGTAGGGACCGCAGTGCGGACCGAGCCACGCCCACCAGCCGGTGTGATGAGAGAGCTGGATGCAGGGTGGTGGTGATGATGGTGATGGAGATTTGTCCCCACAGGATGAAAGCATGAATTAATGTATTGACTATTCCGCTGAGAAGCCAAACACTAATTCTAGTCTCAAAGCGCAAAATTTATTCAGTTCCTCCACACAAACACAGAGACTCTAAGCTGATGCGTGGGACCCTCCTGAAACAAAAGCCTGACGCACCTGCATAAAGCTCTGAATAAAAAGATGCTGCGGGAGAGAAGAAAAAAAACAACAACAACGCAGCTGCATTGGAGCCAAAGAAATGCGAGACGCCCCGCTTTTGACGCATAGTCCACATTTAATGCTGAATCATTGATGGCAGCTTAAATAGAGGACCTGGCCCACGTGTGTGGATGACAACAACTGGGCCTTCTGGCATTAATATGATAATCATGGTGAGCTGGGGTGCGAAACACATTAGATGGGTGATTGGGAGAGGCTGTGGGTTAAAGGATGTGAGGAGAGCGGCTTTGGCTCCAGTGTATGGTGATGCTACTGGGAGGGGCTGTTCAATGTCCCCCCTTTAAAAACAGTGTCACCCCCAGCTCTAATAAGGTTTTTAATTAATCATTGTTATGCGTAATTCTCTCAGGCGCAGTGTCGTGCGTAAATTCCTGTCACAAACCGGTGCGCCACTTTCACAGCTATAAGACGAACTTCTAAGATAAACATGTTCGTTCAAGTAGTTACCAGGATGTTAAGCTCAGCTCTGGTGGTCGCAGAGCTCCATCTCACCTTTCTCTATGTCCGCAATGGCACACTTAAGGTGATCCTCCGCAACGATCTCCCCGATAACCACCAGCAGGTAGAATTTGCCGTCGTTGAAATGCTGCGAGGGGCTGGAGGATGTCGGAGACATACCCGTGTTGCTTTGGCCGCCTAAAGTCTCCATTTCCGTGGATTCTACCAGGGTGGCCATCCTCTCTCTGTCTCCCTCTTATCTCCCGTTTAAAGGCTGGATGCGCGCAGGATGCCAGCAGCAGCCTCCTCCCTTTAATCGCTGCAGAACAGTGGAGTGGTCTCCAGACATGCAAGTCTAGCCTTGATAGGAGTGGCCCTAGCTTTTTATACCAGCAGACATTGTGTCATATTCGTAACCGGGGAGAGAAGAGGGCGCTGAGACTTTTTTCCGCACTCTCACTCCAGCTGATGTCATCCGCAACGAATCAAACGCCTCCGGAAGTCAATGAGATGCTTTGTAGTCTATTGTTCACATTCAGCAGGGCTGGACTCCTTAGCTACTTGTTACTCGTTTATTACAAATGCAAGGCTGATGTGGTGTGGAATATTTGAGGAATCACTGCAAACTCAAAATAAAATCAAAAGCAGATTTCAACCCAGCTCTTTTAAAAATGCTAGATTTATCATTCATTTTGTGGTTTTACAATGTTTTCAGGGGCCTCCATTTGAATATGGTTGAATAGGAAAAAGTTTGAAGATTACCATACTGTTGACTTTCTCTTTCTCAAGCTCTAAAGTACTTGAAGACAAGCAGAAGGTTGTGAGACTGCTGACCCCTCAATGTCACTTTAAGCAACATTTTTCTGCACTGATGCAATGATGACTCATTATCTTTTTGATTTTGTAGATAAGATAAGATAAGATTTGCAAATTTGCAAAGCTACAGCAGCAAAGTGGATCATGTAACAACAACAAGGGCCTATAAAAACACAAGAACATCAGTTGGCCTAAACAGTGTATGAAAGTCTAAAAAAGCAACGAACCAGGTGAACAACCAGAACAAAAACTCACTAATCAAGTGAGCAAGATAAGTGAACATAATGGAATAACTGGTGTAAAAAAGAAAAAGTAGTGTTTTACAGTGAATATAGTGATGAATTGAAGCACATTAATAGATAAGAAAAATAGAAAATATTGCACATGGAGATTATGAGAGGGACAGAAGTGTTATTGCAGTATGAGTTTAAATATTGCACATCAGTCTAATTGTTTATTCCTTATGACCATCGTATTGTTGGATGTGTGTAAACTATTGAAATATAACGATATGATATGATGATATATTGCAAATAAAGCAATATGTAATCTGTCATATTTTTCTGTTGAATTGGTATTTGTTGTTATTGAAAATGATTTAAAGCTCAGTTTATGTGGTCATTTTTTTTAATAAGGAAGAAATAAAGGTTTATTCCAGGGTGACACTATTACTCTAATAACAGTGTCACTGTGTGATTAAATCAAACTAATTGCTGCACTAAAATCTGTATTATCAGTTTGTGGATGACATTTAATGCCTTTATTAGATAAAAACACACTTAGAAATTGGCCAAGCAACGTCCAAACATGCTGTTTGTGTCGTTATTCACTGAATCACACATGCATCAAGTGTTTGGCTTCCAACCCCAGTGCCCTTCATGTGTAAAGATGTCTGATCACAGCATCCATCTTTGATCTCAGGTTGGTCTCACAGTGAGTTTCAAGAAATTCACTTGTAATAAAAAGAAAGACTTTGATCACTGAGAGCTTCAGCGCTCAAAAAAACAAGTTTTCATATGAAAGAAATCTGGAATCACAGGAGGGTTAAAGAGGAGCAACTACAAATGAGCAGCAACAGGAAAGAGTGGAGATCAAAAGGAAACAGTGTGTACTTATGTGTGTGTATGTGTGTGTGTGTGTGTGTGTGTGTGTGTGTGTTAAATGCAGTTGGCAGTGAACAATAAAGCCATTTTATCATATGATGTAAACATAAAAGATGCTTCCTAGGAGGAGACACTGAAGTAGCAGCCAAAATGTCTCCCTTTGTGTGTCACAAGTTTGACAGCAAAGGACACACGCACACACACACACACACACACACACACACACACACACACACACACACGGCTAGCCTCATTGATGTGATTCGGTCTCATGGATGGGGTCAATGCAGGTGCGGTATTGACCTTATCAGGAACAGGGTTCCACTCAGCAGCTCCTGGATGTGAATATTTCAGGGCCTTTGTGGCGTGGTGGGCTGGATTTGGTCATATTCTCCTCAGGCCATGGAGGGTGAATCAAACATTCATTATACACAGCTGGGAAAGAAGGGAGACATTAAAAATACAACAGGCTGCCACCAAGACACAGACAGGGATGGGATGGAAATGTGTGTGTGTGTGTTGATGGATAAGACTGCTGTATGATTTATTTCATGCAGATATTTGTGTTTATGTCAGAGTGTGACTTTAAAAAATAAAAAAGAAAAGATTTTAATAATTCAAAAACTTAAAACCCTTGTGGGTCTTAAAAGACATCAAACCCTTTGATGCCTCAGGTCACTTGAAGAAAACAACAGGGACTGTATGATGCACTGGATTTATTCAGTAAAGAAACAAAAGATATAAGACAGAGAAAGACAAGTAAATAAACAGGAAAAGTAACAGTAAAATGATGTGAATGAAAAGTTATTGTTGGAGCTTTATTGAACACCTGCTCTGAACGAGCTCTCTTTATTCGCTCATATCGCTTTGAAAATTCACATTTCAATGTGCTGCTGGCTGCTCTGCTTCCAGCTGCTGAATGCTGCCAAATTCAACCTAATGTGACATACGTTGGTAGCCTTTTTTCTTTAGGTCTGATTGACTTTCTTCAGTGTACTAACTCTAAAGTACTAACTTTAAGTTTTAAATATAATGTGGATACTACTTCAGAGAAAGTTTCCTTTGTTGCTTTTTCACAGCACTGAAACCTCCTCTTTAAAGTGACCAGAGTCACTGTTCTCTGTCGGCTCTGGTTACTTTCTATTCTGTCGACTGGTTCATTTTTTTGTGTTAGAAATCTCACCCCGCGTCCCTGTGTGAGGATAAGTGGTAGAGAATGGATAAATGAGAGAAATCTCACTGTTAAAATTGTGAGGGCCTCTTCAACATCTGCCTCCCTCACCTGTGGTCAGTCTAAGGTCTAAATTAAAGGTGTTGAACACATGCAGCAGCAAATCTTTAGCAATAGTCTGCTTACAGGGTTATAGTTGACTCCATCCTATAGACGGTATACATATGTAGAATGTGTAAATCATAGACTGCTTTATGTACTGTTATGCTGGAACCATAATTTACTAAATGAACATTAGGGTGTGTTGGAGAAGACTTGAAACTAGAGACTGAGACCATAAACTCATGTTTACAATGTTTACTGAGGGAATAATGACAGTTTAAGGTTTTGTCAACATTGACTTCACTCCTCAGAACGTGTTTGACATCCAGTTATTCAGGGGAATATATAATCATCTAAGCTAGCCTGTACGCTCTTTTACTGTTTGATATTTTTTCTACAGTATGATCTGCCTTTGGAATATTGTGATAATTTCAGCAGATTTTCTTCCTTTCTGTTTGTTTAAACTGTATTAATGAGTCTCTCTAATTCAGAATGTGTCACTTTAAACTTCTTGGCTGCTTACTGGTTACTTATGTTTGTATACTTATGTTCTTATAGTTTTTGTATATTGTTGTATTGATTAGTTTGTTGGTTTTGCACTATACTGCATTCTTGCATTATTCTGTTCTGTATATATTTTAAAAAGCTTTATATGCTTTTGTGTATGGCAACTGTCATGTAAGAATTTCCTTTGGGATTAATAAAGTTCTATGTTATCTTATCTTATCTTATCTAATGACAAATATCAGAAATTTCATTATTTGTTGGCATGGCGACAACCATCTGCCCTTACTTGGCATGGGGCCACAAGTAATGCCTCATTGCCATGGTGAGAGAGAGGGTTTGTGGGTAAAACATCCTTTCTCTGGCTGCATGTCGCAGCTCCTCCTGGCAGAGTTGGCACAATGATCATAATGGCACATACTGCAGATGCATAACAGTTATTACTATAACAGTTACATAAAATATTTTTGTTTCAGAAATTATTTTAACACAGCAGGAAAAGCCAGGAAAACATGTCTTTTAGGAGTCCTTGTAAGTGTGAGTGCCAACATCCCCAATACAAGACACTAACAAGACGCATGTGTTTGACAAGCAAACTGCTCACCTCGAGAAGGTGGACTGACGTGCAAGAAATCTTTACATTACAGATATCACATGAGTGCTTGAATAGTTAAACATCATAAATATGAATTATTTATTATTCAATGAAGAAAATTAAAGTTGCTCAATTGACCAGTGGTGGAAAATAACAACTAGTACTTAAACAAAAGCAGCAGTGAGAAATATTACTTCATACTCCTCTACATTTATCAGATTCAAATACTAAACAAATGATCTGTTTTTAACATTGACCACACAATATGAATCACTGATGTAGATTAAACAACTCCAATGCCGTATGTTATGTTAAGCTGTTATTCTACCTTGACTGACTACACAAATAAAATGTATCTTACATGTGAGAGAGGAAGTATTCTGCTTTTATGTAAGTTATAAAGCCCAAAGGGAGTTCTTTTAGTAGTATTTCTGCAGTGTGATACAGTTACTGTTTACTTTACTTTAGTAAAGGATCTTACCATTTAATACCTGTTTAAATTATACATACTCACACAACTTACAAAATACAGCAGCGAAAGTACGTGAGCAAGAGAGAGCAGCAAGAGAGAGAGTGTGTTGACAGAACTGTTCAGTAGAGCAGTGCTCCAGTAGGTCCTGCATGAATTAATGAATGTACAGGTCATCACTGAGGAGTGCCTCGCTCTGCCCTGTCTGGTATCTCTGTGCTATTTCTCTGGGCTAGCCTACACCCTGCTGAGCTGACAACACCAATGTGTCACCCCGCTGTGTGTCTGTGTGTGAACATACAATTGACTGAGAGCCAGAGAGTTCAATGGATCAGCTCACATGAGCATGCTGAGCTCATGTATAGCCTATTCTGTATATGAACTGAGACTTACCTTTCTATTGCTGTCAGACTATTTATCCTGGACAGGCATCAAATTTGTCACATTACTAGGCAGAAAAAGGGATGCAGGTCACAACACTTTAGCAGTGACAAATTACTAAAAAATACAGAGCACTGGCATTTGTGTTGCATCAGAGAATGAATCCTATGACTTTGATAATCCCCAGACGTTTCAGTTTTAATCAGTAAATACAGTATATTAGCATGAGGTCGTATACATGCATTGTGAGCATGCTGATGTTAGTATTTAGCTCAAAGCGCTGCTGCCTCACTTCCTCTGGCATGGCTACAACCCTTTGGTCTTGTATTACTGTAATTAGACCACTTGCAGAATAGGAAGCTGACTTAAAGCTTCTGAGTCGATACCTCAGAAAAGAATAGATTGCTCTTGTTCAGCATACAGCTCTCTCTCAAGATCAGCGAGAAGCATTTCTGTTTTCTTTATTACTTCTGATTGAGTTTGACATGTTTTTTAGGCTGGCACAGGAGGAGAGGAGGTATGGTCACTGCAAAGTCAATAGCCTCCCACCATGACCCTCTGATCTGCACTTCACTAAGTGATCTCCTGTCAAGACTGAGAAAGGAAAGGTGTTATTGGCTGTAGTGAGGTAAAAAGGCTTTTTGGTAAGGATCCCAGGAGGCATTGGCTCTGGTTTAAGGGGCAGAGCAACATCCATATGTCACAGAGGTTTCACAGCTTCACATTAAATGCACTGTAGTGGTGCAGAGCGGTGCAAAGTCACCGTGAAATTCTGGGGTGGCGCAACGGAAAAAATAGGTAGCTAAGTTTCATGGAGTGAGAGTGTTTTTAGTTTCAAACGTGGGCCGAGAGAGCAGAGGAGGCTGTGCATCATTAGGCTGACAGCTCCCTCTTGTGGTGACACAGTGACAAGGATAAAGACTGGCTTCAGTTATTGCTTGGATGTTTATATTTTTTCCATTAAAGGTATGTTTCCAACTCTTTGGGCCCTTTCTAAATAATATAAATATAAATAAATATCATATTACCACAAAATAATGGCAATGCACTGGAATAAGTGTGGAATAAATATTCAGAAATTAGCAAATCCACACTGTAAAATTACGACAAATACTGGCAGACTATTCATATGATAGTATGATGATGAATTCATATGTAAGTTGCTCTAGAATGATGTAGTTGTTTGAGGTGGAGCCTAGTTTATCTACTTGTGCTGCTGTTCGTCTATAAGAGCTACCACTGACATGAGGCTTCATGCACTTTCTCTGTGCTGCTTCATACAACATGCACCTCCTCTCTGCCTCTCATTAAAACAGCTCAAACATGTCGTTACCTGAAATGCTCACACACAGCAGAAGTTTTGGCTGTGACCTCTACATAAACCACAGAAGGACAGATGAGTACAATCTGTGAGCTCTTGTCTTTGAACCGTGCTGGACTTGTATTGTTCGCCAATTCACTGTAAGCTCTTTTTCGTGAAACTGCAATGTCAGCCTGCTTAATATCTGAATTTTTGTAGTGGGCCTTTATCTGTGGGAATCTGTTTTGACATTTGTAGGGAACAGATTGGGACATTTTGGGATGTGATTTTTCAGTTAATCTGACAAAAAGGAAATGTTTGGGTATATTTTTGGAAAATATATAGATTCACTAAAATGCATATGCCTCAGTCATGTAAGAAGAGCGGTACCACCTTTACACTGTATCTCTTCTTTAAATATAAAGCTACCTCCTGCAGCTGCAGCCCTCAGAATAAATAGTGGAAACATGGAAATAAAGGGGAAATTGGCTCTGTGCAAATGTAATAAAACATACCTTCAAAAACAACTGATGTCACTGCTTCTTCTTGCTGAGTGTTAGATGGGAAGAGAAAATGACAAGGTGATTCACATTTTGCATACATTAATGCTGTTCTTGCTTTTGGTATGTCAAAAGCTTCTTCAAAGTGCTCTCATACAATGGTTTGTTTGATCGTTATTCCTCATTTTTGATGCATTTTCCTACAAAAGTCCAGCATAAATTTCTACTCCTGTCTTTTCAAAATACATTTATGGCTCCACTTGAAACAACTTAACTTTAACTACTACTAGGACAAGACTGATTTGGATAGGTTTAAAAGAACAAAAAGACTTAGTTTGGTTTTGAAGATTGTGACTTGTGTTTTTTTTTTTTTTGGAACCATCCATGCTGACCTCCTGTCTACACAGTGTTTGCAATTTGATGTTATGGTATACGAATTACATATCATAGATGAATTGCATATTCATCACATAATGTATGCCATTTTTGTATGTATAGCTACTAAGGCTGTATGAGAACAGTCTGACATACTGTAAGTTATGCTCAGAGCTAGTGACACAAAAAAAACAACTGAACAGGAAGCCGGTGTCCCAAAGTGTTTTCTGAGTCATTTTGAAGTGATGTTGGTGACTTGTTTTTTTTTTATACTTTTGTTATGTTACGTCATAGCCATATCTTAAGCCCAACTATGTCCTTCCATCCTGACAGCAGTCAAAACATGATGTGTTCAGAAAAAGGAAGGGAAAGAATCAGACTCTTGTGGCAGCTGCAGAACTGTAAAAACTCTGACCAATCAACTGACACTCGGGTCGAATGGAAAGAACCAATCGGATGCCTTCATGTCACGTCCTGCTCACACCCCCCTCTGTCCCTCTGTCCTCCCCACTGTTGTTGGAAATATCCAGCACACTCCTCTGCACAAATACAGAGTCAGCAGGAGAGTGGGCGTGGCTTTGGGCGGAGCACTGATGGAAGGGGGAGGAGGGGGTGGAGCTTAGAGGAGGCTGAGGGGAGGTGCCACTGCAGGAAGAAGGCCAACAGCAAACTGTTCTGTCTGCTGCAGTCTGTCAGATGTTATCACAGCAAGCGGTCCTGAACCACCAGACTCAGGGACAGCTTCATCCCACGGTCATTCAGACTGTTGCACTCCTGCGCTGCCATATTTAATTTACTGTGTACATATTTGCACTTACTCATGTACTCATTTGTTAGCACCTTAGTACACACTGCTGTTGTGATCACTGGGCTGTGGCTTTACACAGAAAGGCCTACTTCAGTGGAAATACTTGGCACCTGCAGCCACCATCACACATGGCAGCAAACTTCCTGACATCTCTCAGCATGCTGGGAATGGATGTAGTGGTAGAGCCAACTCTGCTTATCGGTAAGTAAATTGAGACATCACAGAGCTTCCTCACTCAGCGCCGGACCAAAGCACGGATACTGGCCTGTGCTTTAAGCTGGGTACCAGTGCCACTATAAAACCATTAATCAGTGTAAATGGTAGAATGTATTGTTGAATTCTCATAAAACAATGTAAACATTATCTTATGGGCCAAAAACAAAGTCATATAAAATAGTTAAGACCAAAGATAAGCTCAATATTTGTCGTTAAGGCTAAAAGTAGGAATACATCCCTTTCCCAACGAAAAGCAAAGGCTTCCCATGTTCCCAGACCAGTCCTCCCTGTGAACAGCTGTACAGATCCTCAGCCTCAGTACTAAATGTTAGAACATGTTGTTTAGTGCTGATCAGCTCCAATGAAACACTCACATGTCCACACTGTGCTGTTCTGTGTGTTTCTTCTTTGTTCTGGTTCCAATCACTTAAAGGCTCAATCACTTCTTATCTGACCCCTTATCCAGCAACAGGTCAACTGATGTTCATCCAGAGCTAGCCCCACACACCCACACACACACGTTGGTTTAAGTCACTTTTGGGGTGTTAAGGCATTTTTACCCTCCCCGTTTTTTACAAACGTTGACTTCCTAAAAACCTACTCTAAGCCTAACTACAACAACTAATTGCCTAAACCTCAGCCTAACCCTAACCACTGACTAAAAATTGAGGACATGGACTTTGTCTCCATTTGCACATGCCATCCCCAATCAACTGCTTTTAAGTCAAGTGTGTGACCCCAATGTGGACATAAGGGAGAACCAGTAAGCCCCAGTAAGCCATTGTGTCCTAGAATTATCAGTTGAGGACTATGTAAAGCAGATACAGCATACCTGTAGCGCCTTTTAAATATTGTTTTGGCATAATGGCCAGAACTTTCCAGTCAGTGTCTTTTTCACTCTTACCACTTTCATCAGCACCAAACAGCAGACAGATAAACACAGGAGCATTTTGCATATCTTGTATTTCTATCTAGTAACTCAAAAAGTTGTGGATGGATTTTGACAAAATTTTCAGGGTTGGTCAGAAGTGGCCTAACTAATTAATTTTTGGTGGTGCCATTGAATCAGATCCGAACACCACCAAAATTTAATCAGTGAAAAATGAATCCTGAAAATTTGGTCAAAAACCATCCATAACTTTTTGAGTTACTTTGCAAACCAACAAATAAACAAACCCCGGTGAGAACATAACCTCCTTGGTGGAGGTAACAATACATTTCAGTGCTTATTCTATTGCCCCAAGTGGCCACAAAAATAAATTAATGTGGGTGGCACAGTCTTTGGATTTTCTTATACTGGAGTATATTTTTGTGTCAATATAATACTCAGCTATATATCTGAAAAAAGCCAGCCTAGAGTTATGCTGCTCTGGAAAATCCAGCTAGTTATTGTTCTTAAGTGTTCTTTAAAATGACTTCCTGTTATTGGAAAAGCCTTGACAAAAGCTTCTTTAAAACAAAACAAAGTGAAGCATTAAATACTTTTCTCAATAGTTTTTGCAAATCAGTGGACCTGGACCTTGCAGGCTATAACAGAAATAGTGAGTGTACTTTCAAACAGAAAAACATTTTTTAAATATAGCGAGCTAAAATATTGACATACTTTCATCCAACTTTTCTTTGGGTTTTCCAAAGGTCAGGGCTCCAGAGACAACATGATTATGGAGAATTATGAGCCAGTCTTGAAACATGGAAGAACATACAGTATTTAAAGGTATTTGTAAAAGTGTGGATTATTTGCAGTGTAATCAGTGTTTTTAAAGCAATGCAAGTCACATGATCTACACACGTAAATGTCAAACATCGAGTGCGCAGGTGAATCTGTAAAAGTTGCAGATTTGCAGCTCTGTAAACACAGTTGCTGATTGTTATTGTGCAATATTTTATCTGACTGATAAATGCAGATATGAACAGAAAGGTCTCTGTTTGATTAGCTGTTCAGAGGCTCTGGGTCAGATGCAGTCACATCACAGCAGTGACGTGATGACGGCTGTGGTTACTGGAAATGTTGCCCATTGAGGTTCATACATTACAGTATTCATACGACAGACAAGCCAGCATTTACAGCCACAGGATCAGATTTACAATTCAACATGGTTAGAGACGAGAAAAAAGAAACACAAACACTGTGTCACTTCATACTCTATTGTCTTAGGAATATAAATACAGTAATGCCAGTGAGAGAGTAGAGTCAACATTACAGTCTGCAGGAAGTAGCTGAGTCATTTCTATGCTTTATCAGTCAGAATCCCCACATCTGGAGACTTAAATTAACAAAACACGAAGCGCACAGTTTTATGTGACTGCCTGAACACTCCAGGTTTGTTTCATCACTGTCCTTCTGTGCTTTCAGTTCCTCATTCCCAGATGAACAGTTAAGGAAAGGAGCACTCTGGACAAAAATACAATATGAGGCCCGTGAGTTTCTCTTCATTGATTTGATTGTCATCAGCAAAAAATAAGTGCTTGCTCAGTGGTTTCCTCTCTAAGGCTGCATAGCCTAGATTTTATGACTGAGGTTGTAAATCCTGCTGTCCCTTCACTCCACAGACACCTGACTAAAATACAAAATCTGTTCATTCAGGCATTTTTAATTAATCTATATTCATTAAAATAGATCAGAATTTGAAATTCAAATTAATGCAATTTATGTAACTGATGCTTCAAACTTACATCTGTTTTAGATTAGTTGATAAACACAACACTGATCTATTATAGCCTTAAAAAGTAAATATAGTGAACTGAATTAATTGTTTCTGGCCACCTGGGAATTGTGAGCCCAGCATTCCCTGTCCTTTTAGCTCTGATTTGGTTTCTACCAACTCTTGAGGGAAATGCCTTTATCGAGTTGCTAAATTCTCCACCAGCTAGTCGCCATCTGTGTCTGTCTGCCTGAGGTGATGGACAGGTAGTGCACAGTGGGGTTATCAGAGCTTTTTTTTGATAAAAACATCAGCAGTGAGTGCAGTGGGAGTGAATGGAAAGTTTAAAGTTGAAGGCCAGAAAACCAAAATAATAACTTAACAAACAGTACATAGCTACTTAGAGCTGAGGGTCTGTGAGTACTTTGCTAGAATCACCACCTTTCACATTTAAACAGCCAGTTACTCCATTGTTAATATAAACTTATTGCTTAGAGCAGCCTTGTAAGAGATGAGTTTTCTCTTCATAGTGTAATAATTTGCTGGCATCATAGAGTGACTCAACATTTTATTGATTAAAATATAAATTGCTTCAGTGGTGTGTAGATGCATGAAAGCACTCTTTAATTCACTGTAATTCAATGCTCAGTGCGCTATAAGCCATAACTCTATGTACATCAACCTTCTACAGGAAGTCAATTATTGATTAATAACAATTTGTTGATTGGATGACTAATACTGATAATGAGGATATTCACCATTTTGAGAAGAAGATGACTGCTGTATTAGTGTTATGAAGACCTGAGATGAGTCAAGAGAGCCTGGCTGGTGCTCAGAAAGATGACACTACAGAGTCATTAAAATTAGGAAAATAATAAACTGTAAATGCAGAATACTTAAGTAAGTAAGTAGGTGTATTATAAGCGTATACTGTCCATTAATAATAATGCGATGCATCACTGTCTGTGAATAGAAATGCTATTTTAAAGTAACGCTAGTGTGTTACTTTCAGAAAAATGTATATTAGCAAGTGTGACTAAGCATCATAAAATAGAAGAGCCTTAAATCATTATTCATCCAGTGGAGTGATCAAAATGTGCTCAGCATTTTGTTACATTATCAACCAGTTTCATTACATTTTTTTGTTATATTACATGTCATTGTTACATAATAAGCTGCTGCAAGCCTTCACTTAAAAAAATAATCTACATCTCCTCAGCTCTCCCTGTCCTAACAGAGCACAATGCATTTGAATGTTATTTGATAATGGAAGTTGTTGTTTTCTAGAGAAATGGCTTAAATGTTTTATCTCAGTGTTTCAAATGTCAAAGGTCAACCTCTGTGGATCGGTCTGGGTTCTCTCTCAACATTCCTTGGGTTTGAATCAGACCTGATGGGTCTGTGAAGTGTATTCTGCTCTGTGTGGCAGGAGTGGTCAGGCCTGGCCTGTGTTACTGTCTTCTGCCAGCGGGTATGCCAGCTTCCCACTGTACTGCTCTCCTTTCAAAGCCCACAGAGTTTTTTTGGGCACAGTGTTTATAAAACCAAGTAAAGCCAGCTTTTAAAGCCAGAGGACACAAACCTTGTATAATGTGCTGCGCAGATCCACCACACATCACCTAATCTCACTTTTCATCTAGTATCGCACCACAGAGACGATTAGTAATTAATAATAATAAACAATGGTTCATCTGTGGGTAAATTCACAAAATATCTGATACCGAAATTAATCCTTTGGTGAGAAATTACCTTTCATGAAAAACACAATCTGATCTTCTGGATTTTAAAAAAAGCAAAAAAGCATCCCTGTTACTCCACCATATTTTTGTTGTAAAATGATCCTAGAGAGTAAAATGCTGTTAAATATCCAGAACACAGTGCTGATGGTGCATTAATGTCTTACAGATCACTACTGCCTGGAAGGAGCTGCAGGACTTTGTGTTCTTCCCAACTGTATTAAACAACATAGTTTGAGGCTTTAAGACAAAAAACACACTGAGATGATGTTACTGAGGTAAACATAGGGAGACATGCTACTGAGTGGTTTTGTGTTTTCAGTGTACAGCTATAGCATGTGCAGATATACTAAAGGACTTTTAAAAGACACTCTGGTGCGGTAATGCAGTTGTCTCTTGATCTGTCATTCCTGGGCTATTACACATGGCAGAGAGTCTTTCACAGCTCCAGAGAACTGCAGAGATGGAACAAAACGCTCACCCAACAGTCCCAAGAAGCAATAAAAAAAAAGCTGCAAATGAAGCAATGAAAACACAACTTTGGATGCTGAGACGTCACACACGCCTACAAACATGTTCACCCAGTGGAGCTAAAGCAGCATTAAATGGCCCCACTTTCTCTGGGAAAGCATTTATCTTCAGCAGATCACACACTAATTATTTTTGCCTGGAATCCCTGGTCAGAAGGACACAAGAGCTTGCATCATGATCACAGACGTAATCCGACGAGGGTCATTCAAATCACTGCTGAGGTCTGACTCCTTTCCCACGGAAACAAGGAAAAGCAGCTCAGGAGACTCAGCAATGATAACTCTTTTCATCTATACAATAATTACAATACAATAACAGAGTCTGCTTTATTTAGATAATGATATTTAACTGTCAAGAATCTCGAGGCTCAACTGATTGGTTCTGTGACGTTCTTAGTCAGGATAGTCTGTGGAGCTTCATTCACATCCTCTAATCCAGTGTTTCCCAACCCTGGTCCTCAGGGCACACTATCCTGCATGTTTTAGATGTAACCCTGCTCCAACACACCTGATTCAAATCAGTGGGTCGTTATCAGGCTTCAGCAGAGCTTGATGACTCGTTGATCATTTGAATCAGGTGTGTTGGAGCAGGGTTACATCTAAAACATGCAGGATAGTGTGCCCTGAGGACCAGGGTTGGGAAACACTGCTCTATTCGACATTCAGAGTCACTTAGCCCTGGTAGCCTCCAGCTCTGGGGGTGCCAGGTCCCCAGCTCGGTCATGACCTTCATTCTCTTGTCAGTCGCCGTTGTGTTGATGGAGTATCAGAGCTTGGTGGCCAAAGATAACAATGATATCTCACCTCTGACCTGACATCCTGGCTCCTCCTTGCACCTTGTTAATCTGTAGTGAGAGCATGGCTGTTAGTGGATGTTGGGACACTGGGATAGTAGTTGTTTCTTGGTTAGACTTGATGTGGGCTTTCAAGGTCTCTGCATGTAATAAAAATGGTAAATTGTCTGTACTTATACAGCATTTTACTACACCTGCAACGAAACCCAAAGCACTTTACAGTATACATCACATTCACACACTGATGGCAGAAGCTGCCATGCTAGGCGCTAACCACGACCCACCAGGAGCAGTTAGGGGTTCAGTGTCTTGCTCAGGGACACCTCGACACGAACACTCCAGGCCGGGATCGAACCGGTAACCCTCCATTTACAAGACGGCCACTCTACCCACTGAGCCAGCTTATGATGAGTTAAACTTCAGCTCTTCCACTTAAATATTCAAGCCTTATTTATAGACAAATAACATGCAAACAAAGCATTATCATATTATCATGTTTGTAGAATATATAAAGTCAAGCTTATCAATTACTCTGTTTAATGCCCTGTTGGGGAGCATTTCTTTCCATTCCACTCTCACTAATAAACAGGAACATTCCTTCCTTCCATCCACCAGTGGGTGGTCGTATGTCTGAGTGTGTTTTACACATGTACACACACACTTATTTATGTATTTGTGTATATGTGTTTATGTAGGTAGAAGAGTGTGGATAAAAAATTGAGAGCGTAGATGAGAGAGTGAACATTAAACATTGTTAGTGTTTGAAAAGTGTTTTGAAAACTGAAGGCAAATCATGGAAAAGGAAATTAGGAAAAAGGAAAAAGGAGATCATACTGACTGTAGCATTGTTGTTGAAGAGGCCAGTATTTCAGTTCAGCGTGTTTCCCTATATTCTCTAATAACTTATCATGGTTAATAATTTATCACAGGAAATATATCCTTTATGACCTATGCTATAGGTCATAAAGGATTTGGAAAGGAATCTGTGGTCACATACTCAGCAAGTAAGAATATCAGCTTGTTGAGGCTTTGCACAAACAGAGTGACGTGCATGAATTTGTAAATGGGGACATTTGGCACCGTTGCCTTTAAGTCTGTGGCATTATAAGAAATCTGGTGAAGACATATTCCCAAACCACACAAATATGCATTTGTTGTCCAGGAATGTGCCTCATCTCCACACTGCCGGGAAATGAAAACCTTGGCAGACTAAAGTGTTTCTCGTAGTATTTGGGGCATGGGAAAAGTTTGCAAGGTGACAAACAAGTTGAACAATGGTGTTACATCTGACAATGTACAGCTGTGACAGCACGAATATACTGTATTTAATATATATAATTATTATACATAATTATAAGAAGAAGACGACTTACTTTATTGATCCCTCAATGGGGAAATTAAATTTTTTCACTCTGTTAATATTTCTCAGTTGCACATCACACAGAAGTTATGAAACACACATGCACATGCATTAGAGGAGAGGTGTCAGAGTGAGGGGGCTGCCCCTTATCCAGGCGCCCCGAGCAGTTGGGGGTTCGATGCCTTGCTCAAGGGCACCTCGGCAGTGCCCAGGAGGAGGAGCTGGCACCTCTCCAGCTACCAGCTACCAGCTCCAGCTACCAGCTACCAGAGCTGGCACCTCTCCAGCTACCAGTCCACTGGTAGCTGGAGAGGCCTGTATGCCAGGATGTGAGGTCAAAGGTCGTAGAAAGTGGCAGAACTTTCCTCCACATTCCAATAAGCACAACTTTCTATAAGGAGGCAGGACAAAACTCAATATGCAGACATAGCCTGTCACACACACACGGAAGTCCGACCTGGACTTGAACTGGCGACTCACCGATTCCCAGCCCAAGTCACTACAGACTGAGCTACTGCCGCCCCCACAGACTGAGCTACTGCCGCCCCCAGTAATTATATAATATAATTATATAATTATATTTATATTTATATATGTATATGTATATTATGTAATATATTAAAGAAAAAAGGGCCAATACATGATTTTATATTTCTATTTATTTATTTCCACACTGTTTTTTACCATTATAAATGCATACACCAATTTCTAAATGGTGTATGTCTTTAAAAAAGATGTGGAAAAAAAAATCACAACTCACAGTGTTCACGGAGGTGGAAACTATTGGTAGAGACCAAAAAATTAAAACGTACCAGGCTGTAAATATGTTTTTTAAAGCTGTAAATTCGGCTATTTTAACATGGCGGTCAATGGAGAATTGCTCGCTTCCGGAGCCAGCCCCCAGCGACCGGAGGGGAACTGCAGCATTTTGAGTGGTCCTCACTTGGAGAACCCACAACTGCCTCCTTGGCTAACCACTACACCATCAGGCCGCCAACATTTTCCTGTATTATTTCAAGGCAAATTAATATTATTGGCCGTCCGCAGACGTGATTAGTCATACAACCTGCAATGTGCAACTGTGCCGTTGCTACAGTAAGGATATTTGCATATATTGTATGTACATAAATTTCTGTTTAAAACAGGAATTCAGGTAAGCTTCATCATAATGTTACAATGAAGAGAGGGAGAGCTGTGTTTTGAAAGAGTCAGAGCTTCTTGATGGACCGTGAAGGTGCCCTGCTCAGCTGCCAGCCTTCGGCCACACATGGTTGCCAGTCACACAGTCCAATCACTGAAGCAGAACCAGACTCGACTTTTGTTTTGACCAAGCATCGCTTGTTTTTGTAAAAGGGGCTATTGTCAGCTCTGTGATGAAGACGTAGGGCCTATCTCTCTGTCTTGTGTTCCTGTCAGTTTATGAAACTCAACCTAGCACGGTCTGACACTCAGGAAGCCGCCAGTGTGAACTGCCCACCTCAAACAGGAAGTACTTTGTTTTTCTCTGCAAATATTTCATCACTCTGCCTGCGGGCCCCAACACCCACCTCACCCTCTGACACTGTGAAACACGTGAAAATACATGATGTAGCCACAGATTTTTTCACAGACTATCGTTGTTCTGTAACCACTCCCTTTTTATCCACCTCATATTTGCCTCACCAGTTATTTTCTGAGACTACCGTGTTGCATTTATAGCATTTATAGATACAAAAATGCTGTTGCTCTTTTCGGATGAATGTATCTTATAAGCACTGCAATCTTGAAGATTCAAATCCAGGTCAGTCAGTCACAGCTGGACTTAAATGCTGTGGGAACAAAATACATCTTCATTTCAGCAAGACTGCTCTGTATTGAGCAACAGCCCATTAAAACAGTCGATTTAAGGAAGTCACTCCATCATGGTATGGTAGTATTTTAATCTTAGCATTACTAAAAGTTCATACTGTGCACATTCTGGGTGAAAACCAATATGATATTTTAATTAACTTGGCTTCAGTTCTTTGACTGTGTGGTACATCAAAACACACCACTGCCTCAACAGATTTTTGTCTTAAACACAAAGTAATTTATTTTGCTCACTTTTCCCACAAAGCACAGTTAAGTTCAGATTTCACAGTTAAGTTTAATCTGTATCCTTTTCCCTTAGTTTGATAAGGTGTCAAAGATGAATGTCTGTCCAGGAACATAATGATAACTTTGCCCAGATGGACAGGAATCGTTCCTGTATGCCAGGATGTGAGGTCAAAGGTCGTAAAAAGTGGCAGAACTTTCCTCCACATTCCAATAAGCACAACTTTCTATAAGGAGGCAGGACAATATGCAGACATAGCCTGTCACACACACACACACACACACACGCATTAGCATTACATGGTTTATCAAGGAAGGTACGATGATTTATGATTGGAATTCATCATTATTTTCTTCTTCCCTCTTATTTCTAGAGTTAACAGCTTTTATAAACAGACAATAATAAAAAAATAATTCACTTTATCACTTTATGGAATAATAAATGAAGGGCTTAAACGCGCTCATAATCAGCACATGGAAACAATGAAAACAAAATGGTTACGTAGTGGATACACCCTGAACTTTTACCCAGTGTCACCTTCACACCTTCATCTGTCCACCTGCCTGCAGTTCATATGTATGAGTGACATCACTGCAGCTTCAACTGAAATCCATATTTCACTGCCTGAACATAAAGAAAACCAACCATTTGAAGCAAGCCAAAGCCCCTGACAATAGTACCAGATATATCTGTGCTTTGTTAAGAATAATAATTTAACAGTAACTTCAAGTAGATGGCAAAGCTCTTTATTTCTTCTAATAACTGCTTCAGTGCATATCTAGTGAGCGGAGGTGGAAACCACCGTCTACACTCATGTCACAAGAAACCACAAAAATCCCCTGAGAAAAAAAAAACAGAGCGAAACATCGAAATAAAGAAGACTCAATTTTATTTGCTGGGTAATGGATGTGTGAAAAGACAAGCGCCTGAGGAAAACCCACGGTGAAAATTAACATGATTATTTTACAGCCAAGTGCAGTTAAAATATTTCAACAAAGGTCCTTTTGTGTCCTTGAAGGCAACAGCAGCTATTATATTTGGTTCTGAGAAGTGTAGGGTGCCTGAGGGATAAAATGGAAAGCATCAAGACCAAAACATTTGTAAATCTCTGAAATATAATAAATAATCATATAAACATAAAATGAGTTATGAATGAGTTATGATCAGCCCTGTGATGCCCTTAAACGTTTAATCACATTTTCTCTGCTCCAACATTCTTTACCATTGTTTTTCATTTTTTTTATATAATGGTCACATAACCAGTCTGACACCAACATCAGTTAATCACAGCCAGTATGTTAACACTGCTCAAAAAGTCACATTAAGAGTGACATGACCTCATGACTGTTACTGGAGAAGAATAAATGACAGGGATGTTCATTTTAACGTCTCATGGTTGCACTGAGTAAAGGTGTGTTCACACCAGACAAGACTGTGTGATATGAACTTGAAAGAGTCGCCCTGCAGACTACTGCAGTTGGACCCATTTAATGCTCACACTGTTTTATGAAAATAACCAAAGTTTAATGAGCAAAATTCTGGCTGATGTTGATTATTTTGAAAAGGGCTATAACCGACCGATTAAATCGTCCATCAGATTAATCAGTCGAGCCCTAGTACACAGTGATAATAATGTGTAGACAATAAGGGTGGAGTTGCTAACTGAGATGTTAGCTTGGCAAAGGGGATGTTTAGTTTCAACTAGTAAGATGTTTAGTTTCTAGCAAAAAACTGCTGCCACTACGTCTGTTGCATCATTCATAATATGCTTTCTAATCATTTATCTTGAGCCCATTCACAGTCACATCATGACTTTCAGTTTTAGAGTGACTTTTTTCATACCAACGGATCCTTGGCTTGGTGTTTTGTCTTTTACGGGTAAAACCCTCTCTGCTCCAAAGACATGCAAAATGGCACTTCCATAGTGTAAAGAGCAAGGTCAGACAAGGTCAGCTGCTCACGTAGCTGGTGTCTGCACAAACCTGTTAGAGTGGAGGTCAATCTAGGTGAAGTACAGAAGTGTAACACTTAGTGTTTTGTATAGGATGAGAGGTTCATGAAAGGTTTTGGCATGCATCTTAATTTGGTAATTATACAACACATCTACCCATCTCTGCCGCTCAGTCAGCCTCACACAGACACTTGTTCTGTGAAAGCTACGGGACATGAAGTACAACTTGATGTTTGGCTTTTCAAGCCGCCGGAGGGGAATAGTTTACGACTGTTGAGGCTTGTTCCTCTAAAGCTTATGTTAAAACCGCACCTGAGTGTCGAGCTGATGAGTATAATTATAGCCATAAGTGTCTGAGGTTCTTCATGAATACTCTGACTGAGAGGGACAACTGGGGCAGCTGCATAAAAGTGTCTAACAGCGGAGGCAGAAGGTACAAAAGAAGATGGCTGCTTGCTCCCTTTCATCCTGCACTCCAGATAAACAGGCGACGGGTCAGATCAGTTTGGCTCGCCTCCTGCACGACTTTCTGGTTCTTATCTTTTAACACGCTCCACCCTGCAGCAGGCAAAGATATAACTCTGTGGTCTCTGTTTCAAACATGTGTTTCAAGATAGCACAGAACAGGCTGTATGCTCCATCAAATGAGTCAGCGCTGTTTGGATGAGTCACCACGCAGAAACGTTACATCTGTTCAGGGGAGGGCGTAACCAATCACATTTTACACACGCTTCTGTAATTAAGATGCATTATACTTTTGTAACGGGAGAACGATGGTACTCTGGCTTTACTTTGGGCTCATTAATTTGTAATTTGTCATTCTTAAAAAAGGAAAAAATGTGATTCTCAAAAAGCAGCTGGTAGCTTTTACCATTAGGACATTTAGGATCACTGTTTTTAATAAGTTTTGTTTTCCGCACAAGCACAACTCCTGGGTAAAATCATAAGCAAAATATAAGTCCTCAGGAGGACAGTCTTCTGTTTCAGCTGCATTAAAAAGTATTTGCTGTTCTTGCAGTTGAACAGTCACTGCCAGTATTAGCTGCATCATGAAAACTCGTGGATTTGTTATCAGACCTCTATGTGTTAATCATTTAGACAGGCTGGTCTGAGTATTTCAAGAACTGCTGATCTACTGGGATTTTCACTACAACTATCTCTAGGGTTCACAGAGAATGATCCAGAAAAGAGGAAATATCCACAGTTGTGTGGAAGAAGATGCCTTGTTGATGTGAGAGGTCACAGGAGGATGGGCAGGCTGGTTGCAGATAATAGAAAGGCAACAGGAACTCAAACAGACATGTCATCTCACAATATCTTTGACCATCGACAAAAGGTACAGCTTTGTTCAAAAAATGTTCCTGATGAAGACAAAGACTGTCACATCAAAATAGAGCATCAAAACAATGAATAACTACCACCAACAACCTGCATATCCTGGTAATGTGCGGCCGGGCATTATCTTGTTGGAAAGTCAGATGATGGAGCTCAATAAAGGGCACAACAATCGCTCTCAGGATTTCATCTCGGTAACGTTGCCCATTCAGGTTGCCATCAATGTAACGTGTGCGCTGTCCGTAGCAACAGAGGTGCTGGAGACGCATGTACCGGTCCTGAGCAGGTGTGGACAGATGTAGCATACCAGTCTCTCTGAAGCGAGTCCTGAGGCAGCTGACAGGGGAATGATGCACATTCAGATGTGTTGCCACTACTGTAACTTAACCCAGCATTCAGCATGCCAATGGTACGCTCCCTCATGATTAGTGACATCTGTGGTATGTTGACAAGTGACAAAAGTCCACATTTTGGTGTATCCTTTTACTGACCAGACCATAAGGAGTGTCTGTGTACCAGTGGCAGCTGCTGGGAAGCTCATTGTCGGCTTACATCATAAAATTCGATAAAACAATCTAACAAAACAACTTTAAACATGAACAAGGAAATTAAATTATGTTCAACTGAAACATTGAAATACTATGAGTGTGTTTTAGTTACAGTGTAAGTAAGAAATGAACCAGTAATTTCGCAGAGTAAATACCAACAAATGGGTTGCAGTCGTCTTTCAACTTCACTAGCAAAATCCGTGATGGGACTGAGCTGAGCTGTCAAGTGACCTATATATCTCAAAATACCTGTCAATCAAAACAGGATTCAGCCTTTCGACTGATCCTCCAATCATCATGCAGAAGCTCAGCGTCCAGGCCAGCCGAGGCCTGCACACAGCTCCATTCACCCTCAGAGACGCTGAGCGTCAGGACAAAATCGTGGCATTTATCCAGTGACCGTCAAGTTTCAAGGCAATGAAAAAAACTGTTCCATGCAGTCCGATTGAAGTGCATGGACACTCAGCTTCTACAGGCAAATGCAATGACCATAGACCGTATAAGAAAACCTCTACACTCTATTTTTGATCACCATTTAAAGTTTGCGCTTTTAAGTTTTTGTTGAGTATGTACACTATATTGCCAGAAGTATTCGCTCACCTGCTTTGACTTGACACTTAAGTGACATCCCATTCCAAATCCATAGGGTTCAATATGACGTTGTTCCACCCTTTGCAGCTATAACAGCTTCAACTCTTCTGGGAAGGCTGTCCACAAGGTTTAGGAGTGTGTTTATGGGAATTTTTGACCATTCTTCCAGAAGTGTATTTGTGAGGTCACACACTGATGTTGGATGAGAAGGTCTGGCTCTCAGTCTCTGCTCTAATTCATCCCAAAGGTGTTCTATCAGGTTGAGGTCAGGACTCTGTGCAGGCCAGTCAAGTTCATCCACACCAGACTCTGTCATCCATGTCTTTATGGACCTTGCTTTGTGAACTGGTGCACAGTCATGTTGGAAGAAGAAGGGGCCAGCTCCAAACTGTTCCCACAAAGTTGGGAGCATGGAATTGCCCAAAATGTCTTGGAATGCTGAAGCATTCAGAGTTCCTTCCAGCATTCACTGACCCCGCTCCATCAGTTTACGTGGTCTACCACTTCATGGCTGAGTTGCTGTCGTTCCCAAACACTTCCATGTTCTTATAATACAGCTGACAGTTGACTGTGGAATATTAAGGAGTGAGGAAATTTCACAACTGGATTTGTTGCACAGGTGGCATCCTATCACAGTTCCACGCTGGAATTCACTGAGCTCCTGAGAGCGACCCATTCTTTCACAAATGTTTGTAAAAGCAGTCTGCATGCCTAGGTGATTGATTTTATACACCTGTGACCATGGAAGTGATTGGAACACCTGATTCTGATTATTTGGATGGGTGAGCGAATACTTTTGGAAATATAGTGTAGGTAAGTGAGAGTCGTTTCATGTGAATACGTTGCATACTGGGAATCTCTATACATATTTCCAGTTGAATCGTGGCTCAGGGTCTGTGCTCTCTGAGGCGAGCAGGATGCAGCCAGCTTAACTAATCAAACTCTTTGTCATCAGTTTCCTCTCAGTGTTTAGAAATTCTCTTTTCATCTCTTTAACAGCAACTAATCCCACGGCTAATATCACTTTGGCATGTTTACTGGGGTTAAATCCAGAGTACATCCTCATCCCAAGAGTCCCACCTTTAATCTTTGCTGTTTTGCAGAGCAGGGGGAGTGAGCTGACCCACTGGGGGTTTACTCCTTACTGACAACATGGGGAGTTTGTGTGGGATGTTTCATTAGCTGGACTTTCTCTCGAACAAGCACATCAATGCAGACAGCCATTTATGGCCTTCTGTCTTTATTGGCAGCCTCATTTTTGTTATTGCCATTCATATCACTGAATTTGATTGAAGGAATGCAAGCATTGACAGAGGAGAACGGACAAATCAGGACTTGCCTTTCGCTGATCTGTTCCCTTATTTAGAATTAAGAGGATCTTTAAGCTTTAATAAGGCTCTCCAACTGTTGGCACTCAACACCGTGTGAGAGCAGAACATTCATACCCATAAACTGCAACAGTAAAATAAACAACGAAATGCAGATCTGCACTGGCAGGAGAGAAAAAGAGAAAGTGAAAACTGATTTTCTCTTTAACATGCTGATAACAGGAGTGTGCTCTCACAGGGTGGAGGTGAAAGTGCACTTTCTTTATGGTGTTTTCAATAGTTCCCTGGGGAATTTCGTCTGAGGTTTTGTCACATGACCTGACTCACACATTACCGTTACGCCGCAAACTGGACATGGGTTGAGATGGGGAGTGTAATCGAGGGTGGTGAGGAGTGATGAATGGTGCTTATGCCTCCCTAGGGAACTCCAAAATATTTATCTGTTTTCCCAGACTGGAGCAGAGTTTCTTCTCTGCATGTGAGGAAGTATAAGCACAGTAATTTCAATACATGGGAAGAATAAAGGAATATTACACTGAATGTTCCTCAGACCTCCACACAAGCCATTAAACTTGACTTTAGTCTTTGTCCCAGTAGTTGAGAGATCTTTATCCTCGACCCTTACTCACTTATGATAACATGTTGTTTTTCACATGAGTACAACTCCTTCGGTAAATTATTAGCGAAATCTAACGACATTCTTCTGTTTCAAAAATGGTTAAACATTAACTGCACATATTTTTCTAGGTATTCCTTGTGTCTTGTTAGACACACTGCCAGTATTAGTTGAACCATAAAAACTGTGGATTTTGATGTGTTATCAGATCTCTATGTGTTAATCATTTACCTTGAATTGTGTAAGAAAAAAAAACAAAAAAACAAAAACATATTTGTTATAGTGGAAAGGAAGAAGGGCAATCATGGGAATGTGACGAAATGTCCAACGTATATACAACATATATCATTTGGTGGATAAAAATACTTAATGACCCAGAAAGATGAGTCACGTGGCCTTCACCAACTCGCTCTGTGTTTTAAAGGCATTAAATACCAGATGGAAACATTTCCATTGCCTTTGAACAGCTGAAAACAGTGAAAACAGTAAAAACAATGGCAACAATGCTGACAGCTCTAACAGAGTCAACACACAGAGGGAGAGCGACTTCATTCTCTGCTCAGGTGGATGTTACTCCTCTATACAAATGATATCTAGATCGCCCTCTAAGAGGCCATTTTATTTGCAGGAAATAAAAACTGCATATACTCACAGAAAAATAAATAACCAATAATGTCTCTCTCTCTCTCATTTGCATCAGTGAATATTGATGCATTCTGCTGTTTACTCTATAAAACACATTGCAGTGTTTTTTGAAGCAGCCAGATCAGAACACACTTCCTTCCTCTCAAGCTCTGGTGCCTGATGACCTTTTCCCTTCTCTCATCTTCTGTTTTATTTTGTGCCAGCTCATATCTAACTGTATATTTCTGCATCTACCAACAAATAGGGATGCACCTATCCAACACTAGTATCGATACTGATATTGAATAAAATTCTAGATCAGTTATCAGAGACATGATGAGCCTGATCCATAAGGGCAGATCTGTTCAGTGTATTTCTATACTGTGCACTGTGATGTGCTGGTGATGTGCAGAGCAGAGGCTCACATTTGTTTTCACAATGGAGGGAGCAAAGTGTTGTGATCACTTTTTTTATGGGGCTGTCAAAATGACAGCGTTAATGTGGAGTCTACCTTAACGCGACAGTAACTCTACTTAGACAAACTTCCTGAAATACGTTTCCAGAGACATGCTTGCCATATGTTGTCTCTGGCTACGTATTTCAGGCAGTTTGTCCAAGTAGAGTTACCATCGCGCATGCCATCGTGTCAACACTCTCATTTTGACATCCCTAATTTTTTGTTTGACCAAGCCTGTGAAGCTATTGGTCTATTTAAGATTGATGTCATTTTTATTAAACAAATACTGTAAGTAATTCAGATCATTTATATCTGTTTGTTTTTAAGTCTGATGTTGCCTTGAACAAAAGAATGATCCCAGTCTTTCCCACACAATGAGACATAGTTTAGGTAATTCAGTGGAGTTTGTCTGTATCGTATCGGCCAATACTAAACCTCAGATGTTGCTATCAGTATCGTTATCAGAAGTAAAAAAAGTGGCACGGTGCATCCCTACAAACAAGATCCTGATCAGTATTGTGACCGACCACAGGTGGTTGTATGCAGGAAGTTTGCCACTTAGAAAGCATATTTCAATCCTCCATAGGTGTGAATTCAAACTCTCTGTGCCTGCAGATAGTAAAAAATAATAATAAACAAATAAAAATGACTCTCAGGCACGTCCCTTATAGGTTACGTCATTGTTCTTGTTTTGCACCCTTGGTGTTTACAGTTTTCCTCCCTGCTGACAGCCACTGATGCCTCAACAGTTATATGCCACGTTGCCACTCTGTCTTTGCACCAAAGCCAGTCTAGTGTAAACCAGACTGCACTACCTGGTCTTTGTGCCTGGGGCTTAAGGAGCTGCTGCCCTGAAGGGAAAAGCAAACACAACACAAGAAAATGCCACTGCCAAGCAGAGGTGAAACTATTTTAATAATGCCCTGTGTATTATGAAAAACTTGATTAAAATAACATAACCATTTTACAGGCATTATTGCAAGTATGTCACCTCATCAGACTATTTTGTATGCAAAAAAGATGAATAGTAAATACTGATCTAGGGATTTACAGTATGAGAAAAATGTGAGTTAAAGCCCCCCTGTGATGTTTCAATTTGTCTATTAACAGTTTTAGTTTTTATCATTTAAAAGGTGCACATGACATGGCCCTGATATAACTTACGGCTGTCATCTACGGTGCCCACATGACCCAAACTCCACTTATCACCATGGCAACCAGGCCAAACAACTAGAAAATAGGAAAATCAAGAACACACACTGTATGGCTCCTACATGTATGATGAGTAGAGTCCATCCCCAACAAAAAGGAAAAGAGAGCAAAATAGAGAACGAAACTGGCCACACTCCAAAACAAGAGTGAACAAGAGCTGTATTGTGTGGATACCATCTCGATTACATCTCGCCATATCGCAAATGTTCGCCCTCGGCAACCGTAGAGGGAAACGAGCACTGAGAGAAGGGTCAAGCTAAAGAATAATATTCATAGTGTGCAGTACACCACGTCACCGCTGGATGAGAGTAATTCCCACACAGAGGGGCTTTAAGGTGTAGTTTCAAATTTTTGACTCATTGTTCTTTTTCTAGAGGGAATCCAAAGGAAATGATGGAGGTCAAAATTCAACTCTGATGTAAACATGTCTTCTAAGATTTTTTCTAAAGTTCAAATGATGCTTCAGCAACATTTGAATTTCACTTCAGAAGCTTTTTGTGCCAAGAACAGCAAAAACAATCAATTATCCAGACACTGTATATTCTGTATATATGGCTTGTTCAGAGATGGTTGAGGAAGGTGATGAAGATGTTTGATACTAAATGGGGCATTGTGAACCGCTATGGCAAGTGTCAGTCCGAGCTTCTACATCTTGTAACATTAGCACCAGCACAACTGGTGTTTACTGGTGTGCTGAAAATGCATTTTTCATGTCAGTGCTTATTGAAGGATTTATATCAAAGGTCAAGTATGAAGACACAACATGCAGGAAAAATAAAAACCACATACGCCCACAGAAAAAGGCACATGTTTGTGAACTGACAAAAATCTGATCTTAGAAATCTATAAAAAAAAAAAAAAAAGAGGAAACATTCACTTTTATTTCATGCAAGACTCCGATAGGAAGCAGATTTTGGAGCAGAATGTAAAAACGTTGACATTGATGAGGAGAACATTAACTTCAGCTCTGTGAATGCTGTTTTTCACTTCCTCTTTGCCACAGAAAAAACTTCACCCTGAGGTCAGAGGAAGTGACTCTGTGAAGGTTTCAGTCAGTGTTTGGTGGAGAACAGTTTCACCGCAGATCACTCCACCACTTGGTGACAGTGCACCAACACTCACATCCTGTCCTAAAACATTTTGTTTACTGGCCACAAATAACAGAATCGGTTTGTTAGTTACTCCTTGTTTGATTCAGTGAACACAATATCAACTTCCTGTTGATGTGTCCTAACAAACATTGAGATATTTGCATTTGCTGCAGCTGTTTGTGTTGAACACAAGCAGATTGCCTCCAATTTAACAGACTGTGGACAAATAAAAAAGGTGAAATACAGCATCAAAACACGATCAGACTGAAGATGATCTTAAAGCTGTGTTTGCACACTACCCACAATAATAAAAAAAACTGTCCTTTTGATAGATTTGATAGATCTGCTTAAAATTTGTTTGGAATTTTGTTTGACAAACTCTTGATCTGAGTCAGTGGAATGTTTACAAGATAGGAAAGTGTGGTTAAGTGGTGCGACTATGACGAGTGTGTGTGTGTGTGTGTGTGTGTGTGTGTGTGTGTGTTCACATGATAACGAACTTTGTGAGCACATCTTGAAAAAAGTCACTTTTTCTATACTACCAGGTTAGTTTCAGTGATTTTGATTCAAATGACTCTGCAGAAGACACTGCAGTATCATGTAACAAAGAGGTTGTAGTAATTTATTCTTCACAATTTTCCTATGATAATGCATAGAAATAAACTAATAAGTAATACAAAGGCATTAAAGGAAAACTTACACCCACATACAGAGGAGGGCTAGTGTATAATAACTGCAAACAGACTGGATTATTAGATCAACCAATGCATTATTTATTAATCACCTTCACTGGCGTCAAGTGTGAGCAAACAAGGACTTTGACTCCAGATTGATGTACTGACACAGAAATAGAAATAAGAGCTAGGAATAGGTGGAAATTAAATAAAAAATATTCCACATATATATGCCTAACAATAAAATATGTTATCCAACAATTATATACAAGTCAAGTGTTCTGTTCAAGTTAGACAATACAAATAGTGCACATGCTAACTAAATGCTGAATGGATATACATGGACTGAACGGCTCTGTACAGTACATTTTAAGATGTCTCTATAGTGTAGTACTTTCAGTGTACTGTTTCCAAAAGATAAAGGTGAATATAGGTATATCTGTCAAACAGGTTAACCTGAAGCGTGATGACAAAGAATTTAGACTGTGTAGTTTGCAGTTTTTGATTTTTAAAAAGATGGTAAAACTGAGGTATGAAGATTATTGTTTATGTAATGTTTGTAACTTCCATCCATCCATTATCTACCACTTATCCTCTCATAGGGTCGTGGGGGGGCTGGAGTCTATCCCAGCTGTCTTAGGGTGAAAGGCAGAGTACACCCTGGACAAGTCTCCAGTTCATCACAGGACACATAGAGACAACCACTCACACTCACATTCACACCTACTGGCAATTTAAATTAACTAATTAACCTAATCCCCATAAAGGTTTTTGGATGGTGGGAGGAAGCCGGAGTACCCGGAGAGAACCCACACAGACATGAAGAGAACATGCAAACTCCACACAGAAAGGCCCCGGGCCGGGAATCGAACCCAGTACCTTCTTGCTGTGAGGCGACAGTGCATAAAACTCACAGTGAAAGGCCTTTTAGAATATGTTCTGTAAAAATGGTTGGTATAAGAAGCTTAAGATGAGTAATTGATGTCATATTTTAGAAAGCAGCATGGCACACAGACCAGGCAAAGGTATAGACCATGATAACCATGATTAAAAAAAACAAGTGCATCACAATTTGAGGTGACTGGCAAAAAAAAAAATGCAGCGGAGTAAAAACTACAATATTTCACTATGAAGTCATATCAAATGGAAATGTTCACACAGCTCTCAATTTACATGAGTAAGTGTACTTAGTTACAGTTGCAGATTTATTAAAATAGTCTACAGTCATGACCCATGTCGAAGGTGATGGTAAGTTCACCTTTAAAGAAGATGTGAAACCTGCTGCTCCTTTTGACAAACAGCTCAGTGGTTTGATGAGGCGCAGAGGAGGAGCTGCCTTCAGTGGCCACAGAGCAAACTTCCCTGTCAGTCCACAGAGTGACAACAACGTGGAGCACAGCTCACAGTCTCACAGCATCTCTTTACAAACCTAAACCACCAGAGTGAGCAGAGCTATCCTGTGGATTGTTCGTGGTTTCATCAAGAAACTGTCTGGATTATGGAGTTTTAATGCAGCGCGTAAAAAGAGACATTTGGAGTCAATGGATGTGTTTGTTGGAGAAGCTGAAGAATTCACAGACAATGTCCCTTCTTCGGATCTGACAGGAGAGCACTTGCATAGTGTACACCAGTGAAAGAAGTCCCTGCAGGTATGAACTCCACGACGGCAGCAGGGAGATTTCAACCTGCCACCATCCCGGCAATTATGTTCATTTTCGGGGTGGTGGGGAATGTCATCGCCATAGTGGTGCTGCGGATATCACGAAAGGAACAAAAGGAAACCACTTTTTACACACTAGTGTGTGGCCTGGCAGTCACAGACCTCCTGGGCACCACGCTGGCCAGTCCCGTCACCATCACCACCTACATGAAGGGCGCCTGGCCGGGAGGTGAGCCGCTGTGCCAGTACTCCGGCTTCATCCTGCTCTTCTTCTTCTTGGTCCAGCTCAGCATTGTGTTCGCAATGTCCGTGGAGAGGTACCTGGCGATAAACCACGCATACTTCTACAATGAGTACGTCAACCAAAAACTCGCCGCGCTGACGCTTTTGGGCATTTATATCTCCAACATCGTGTTTTGCGCGCTGCCAGGCCTGGGACTGGGGCAAGTAAAGCTCCAGAGGCCGGGGACTTGGTGTTTCATCGACTGGCACAACAACCACACAACTGCCGTGACTTTCAATCTGATGTACGCAGGCGTGAATTCAGCAATCGTGCTGGCCACCGTCGTGTGCAACGTGATGGTTTTCGGGGCTCTGATCCTGATGCACAAGCGCTTCATCCGTCGCACGTCTCTGGGCACGGACCAGAGGCGCATCGCGGAGCTCAGGCGCAGACGGAGTTTTGGACGGTTAGCCGCAGCAGAGATCCAGATGGTGATCCTGCTCATAGCCACCTCTGTCGTGGTTCTCATCTGCTCCATACCTTTAGTGGTGAGTATCTGTAAAATGGAACCAGGCGCATTTTGCACACTCTGTTGTGCGCAACAGGCTTTTACGCACAAGAATGCCATCAGTTTTTAAGCAGGAGAATGCAACTGAATTCTCCAGAAAGTAATGAAATGGAAATTAATCATAATGGGGACCGACAGAAGTTGGTAAAGAACAAGCAGACAGGAGGCAGATATGCGACCTGAACGTTGTGTTCCCGTTTTAGATCTTTGTTGATAGAGGACGCATTTATTTCTGTGGCACAAGTGAGATTGTTCGCGTTCCCCGAGTTTTGTTTAACATTGACAGTGACAAAGTTTCAGTATTACAATGTATGGCTCCGAAAATACTGGTGTCGACTGTCAGGTGTTTCCAGCACACAGCAGACTGCAATGTTCAGTCTGAGCGGCAGCAAAAGGATCAGTGGAGAGCGTGAGATTTGCGCAGGTGTCTGCTGTGCAGCGCACAATGACAAGCAGACATTCCCTCATTCAAAGTCAGGGATCATATGAAAGGACTAAGGCTGTCCACAACTAGATCAGTTGATCAAATCAACAAATCTGTAAAGAATCACATGACAGCATCATTTTAAATCGTATCTTTACCTGAGCTGCTCTAATAAATTAAGAAGAAATAAGTATTTAAGAATGAAAAAGACATCTAAAAAATAACTAATCGACAAAAGAAATCATCTGTCGACTAAAGGTTTAAGAGGAGGGACAAAATCCAGAGTCCTCATTGTGTTTTCAAGTTAATATGAAATCAAACAAATTAAACAATTATCTTCCACTGTGTTTTTTAAGTTCCCAAACCTGGCGTCCATGTTTGCACAGAGCAAGGGCTTGTCTCAGGGAGGAGGATATTTTAAAGGCCCAGTATGAACAGGAGGTATAATTACAACATGCACAAATATGCTTTATTGTGCAGGGTACTGCTCTGGACTAGTATATGGTGGGAATCCTTTAGATGAAATGTGGAACATGACGTCTTTTTTGAGAAGATGACTGTTGATTAGACCACAGGGAAGCCCTATGACCAAAGGCTCTCTTGTCATGACTGATGATGTTTTTATTGGCCTCTTGTCATCTCTGCAGTGCTGTGGTTACACAGAAGTCACATTCAGCCAAGTGTCTATTTGGATTTGACTGTTCCATGCCAACCATGTAGGAATATGTAAAATAAACAATGACTTGCTTGTGTTAGACAAGTCTGGGCCTGTAAAAAAAAAATAAAAATAAAAAATAGAACTTCACTTGAAATGCTCGTCCATGTTCCTGTATGTCACAACCAAAGGATACATTCCTAAATGCAGCTATTGTTTTCTTTCTCCTGCAAACAGTTGAGGATCTTTGTAAATCAGCTGCACAGAAATGAGACAGAAGAGCTTTTTGGATTGAATAAAGACCTGCTGGCTATCCGCATGGCCTGCATCAACCCCATCTTAGACCCTTGGATCTACATCCTGCTCAGAAAGACAGTGGTGCTCAAGCTGACGGAAAAAATCAAATGCCTTTTCTGCAAAATGGGCGGTCAGGGACGAAGGAATGGACCGTTCCGCTGTGCCGACGGCCGCCTTACCTCCTCTATCATCTCACGAGACTCCCCCTCACTGGTGTCACGTGAGCTGAGGGAAATGGTGAGCACCTCGCAGACCTTCCTGTCCGAGGAAAACCCCAGGAGGTCATTTCAAGCAGGGGCACAGGGTGGATCCAGTCCACAGACGTTACAGGGACCCCGGGAGGTGGAGGGCCCTCAGAGGTGGCTTTTACAGAGCGATTTGGAGAACAGAGCGCTTAAAGAGCTTCCAGTGAGCCCCAAGGAACCTGCTCTACATGTGAACTTCACGGATGAGACTGCAAACATGCAGGAGAAATGTATATAATAGCATGATCTCAAAAAGCATTCACTGTAATAGAAATGTCTGGGGACTAACAAAGACATCTGAAGACTGAATAATCATCCATCAATCTGCCTGCATCAATAATACCTTGTTATTTGACAGACGTATAACAAACTGAATGCCCATTATAAATGTATTACTCCTCACTTATAACTTGCCACAAACACTGTATCCCTAAATAGTCCAGTCACAGCCGTTATATCAACGAAACCGCAGAGAACAACATGATGCTGTAGAGGAGCTTCTTTTCTTGCACTTTCTAAAACCACTGCCAGGCTGTTTTCACAACCTGCATCATAACTGTACATGTTAAAATGTGAAAAATGATCCGTGATATTAATTTATTCTACGTATGAAATTGTGTGTTATTGTCTTCTCCGTGAGAAGGTCCAAATAGTTTTACACTTTAAATCAGAAAAAGATGGGGTTTTTTTTTTTGGTATGTCGGAACATTTAAGAACAAAAAGCACCGTTAGTTTACACGATACAACCCATTACTTTTTAAGACTTAATCCACCTTTATCTTATGTTACCTTAAGGTAATGTGCAATTCCTCTAATCACACTTTAAAGGACAACTCAGAAGGGAAATGAAAATTGAAGACATTATGAAGTTTCCTGTCTGGTGAGTTAAAAATGTTTTGACTTTTCTCATAAGGAATTTCCCGGTTGCATTAAAGGAACAGTGTGTAGTGTTTTCTTACGTTTATAATCAGCTGAAAATAAAAATTGTTGTGTTACTTTATGACCCATTTATACATTACATACATACAGAGCGGGTTCTCTTCATAAGCTGGCCACCATGTTTCTACAGGTGCCCAGTGTGGACAAACCAAACACTGGCTCTATACGTTCCTGTTTTCACATCAGTGGCACCAGATGGTTGCAATCTGCAACCTCACCGCTTGATGCTGCCAAAACCTACACACTGCACCTTTAATGCTATCATTGCTATTAAGAGTAATACAAATACCATGTCCATATTTCAGTGTCAAAGTTCAAGTTTAAATTTACCACCAAATGTCAACTCTCCTGTGAAAAGTTGAAAAGTAAACTGAAAATAAAAGTTGGTAACATACACATGACAACATGGTCACATACGTTTGTGTCTTTCTTTTTGGCATGCTTCAGTGTTTTTTTTTATATAATTATAATGTATACATGTAGCTAAATATGTGTATATTTACAACCAAAATACAAGTGAATTGAGGGAAGTTGATTGAAAGTTTATCTGTGAAAACATTGATGAATAATTCATCATCTTTGAAGCAAAATGTCCATAAATTCATCATTTCATTGGCTATTATTTTCTCTTAAACTTGTGGATTTGCTGCTCATAAACATTCTGAATATAAAATATAATATTCGGGAGTTGTGGAGTGTTGGTCAGATAAAATAATTTTGACATTTTATAGACTAAAAAATTCATTCAAAAATAAATCTGAATTGAAATCTATGAACATGAGTTGCAGCCCTTTATCTACAGAAACTAAATCCATTTAACTTGAATGAGACCTCTACTAGCATGAATCTTTGCTGAAAATGAAACATTGATCAGCCCTCGAGAGCAGGACTTTGATGATGGAGATTTAAGCCAATACTGATCACTTGAGGTTAATGGATGGCAGTCTCAGCTTTGAGAGCAATGTGTCAATAAATGCTGCAAAGCCTTTCATGAAAACCCTTAATTAATAGTATTTACTGTAAAACGATGTAAAAACATACTGATATTCAAGCGTGGCTTCAAAAAAAAATTAAAAAAAAATCTTTTGACAACATATTACTGTCAGTACCATTCAGCAGCCAAGGAAAAACATGTCAGCCTTCATCTCTGAAGACTAAAACACACTTTCTAACCAACAGCCTCACCTGCAGACAGATGGTTTCTTCACCCCTAGAAGATTTCCAGGTCCAATGTGGCCGATGTCCAGAGCCTTGTGAGAGAGGTTAAGCCCCCCTCTGAGAACAATATCCCATTAAAAAGAGCTGTGACCTCTGACTGAGAAATCTGCTACAGCTGTCAAGTCTCTTGGGAGGCAGGAAATAGTGATGGACAAACCAGCTGACAGAATTTTAACAACCAGTGAAATGAGGAAAAAATGACTCTCCTTGAAACAAGCTCATTGCCAACCTCATAAGTGAATGGCAGTATAATACACTATGTATTATGACTATGGCTGTTTTAGACATTAAAGGCCCTGCCACGAGGAGCCTGCGCTAACAATTAGCTATTAAAAGACTCCAGTCAAAAACCAGTGAATCCACACACAGACACACACACACACACACACACACACACACAAGGTGTATTTGTACTTTTAGAGCAGGGCATTTCAAGTTGAGGCGCATGATAATGATTTAAAATTAGGTGAGATCTATTATGGGATTATGTTTAGTGTTACCACAGACTAGAAGATGCAGCAAATAGTACATAATAGATTTTCCACCTTAACAGCAGCACAAAAACTTAACAGATATAATTTAATCTCGAGCTGTCAAAGTAATGTGATTAATCTGCATTAATGCACTAATTTGCCACGGTAATGCTACTGGGACAAACTGCCTGAAATGTGTTGCCAGCTCTTATAAGCGCTGTATTTATGAACAAAATGTCTCTTTTCCTTTTCATCCATTTCATGTTACAGATTAACACTTTAATGATGCTCTTTGGTGGATTATTTGTTTGCTGAACTACAGGAGAAGCTTGGACAGATTCAGAAAAGATGGTTGATCTAATTTTATCAGTATGTTTGATCATTAGTTACGACTGTGTAGTTAGTTTCCTTGATTTTTTTTTTTTTTTTTTTTTTAAAGAATTCTGTTTTATAACCTGCCAGCAACCGGCAACGCATTTCAGGCAGTTTGTCCAAGCAGAGTTACCGTCGCATGCCATAATTTAATTCTCAGTCACTGACTCACTGAACGTCCTGTGTCTCTTTATGTTTCTTTTCTCTCAAGACATGCAGTACCTCCATTGTGTTTCTGCCTGTTACTGGATGTTACAGTGCTTTTGAAAACACCAACATTTGTTGCGTCATGTTTTGTTTTTATTTTAGATGACTTCTGATGTGACTGTAATTATCGCTGTTCCTATTAATTTGCTGATTTGATGTCTCCCATTATCTTCTGCATAGGCTCAGCTTTTTTGGTGTCTTTAATCAGCGGTGCAGCCATCAACAGTACAAAGAGTCTACTCTATAGCCTTGCGAGCACCTATGTTGAGCTATAATTTGGCACTTTGAGCTGAATCTGAGTCTGTTCACTATCTATTATGGAACTCAATGGTGTGTTACCTCAAAGCTCTTGCATTTGCAGAGCTGCACACTGAGTTTCTGTGGTGACACTGCTGGGAAAAATCCCAAGTGGTGCACAGTTAGAGGTTGCTCTGCCAGACAGGACAGGTGGATCTGATGCAGCAGACGTGGTCTTCTTCTCGGTGTGTGAAGCAACATGCTGTTTTATCTCTGTAGCTCTCTGCTAACTTTGTGAGTCAGTTGTTACTACAACCAAACAAGCAACGAATAGGGGAAGGAACAAGTGAAAATCTGAAGTCACACAGGCGACCGATCCTGTCACCAAAACAGAAGCTTCTAATGTTTACCATGTTCGCCATCTCATTTAGCACAGCTGAGGCTGATGAAAGTCATGTCATCCTGAGGGGGGACATGAATATCTGAGGCAAACTTCACGAAAATCCATCTAACAGGAGAGATATTTCCATCTCATAGCACCACTGAAGGAAAAAGTGTTAGCTTGTCTCTGATAACATTGTTTTTATGGTTTTTATTATTCACACAAGTAGATGGAGCAGATCAGGTTGAGCAAGAACAGCCAAATAAGGACAATAAATTAAACAGAATTTCTTAATTCATTACAGTTTTCAATAAACTTGTCAGATAATGTTTGTTTATTTTATATGTTGAAACAGACTCAGCAGATACTTAGTATACATAGTGTATTTAATCTGAAATCACTTCACTAACCCTAACCCTGATTACACACAGGTGATCTCATTATGCAACCTCCAAAAACAACCGCTGCACCAGCTATGATTTGGGTGTGTCACAGCAAGGGTGTGACAACTTATGTAATCATTTTTCTTTGTTTTATATTTGTATTTAATTACGATATGTTTGTATAGGCTTGTTCTCTTTATCTCTTTCTAACGGACCTATTTTCAATTTTCAATTAGTGTACAGTTTATATATTTATTAAGACTTTGGCTTGTTTTCTGCTCTGTTGACAGGAAGATTCTGTTGTTACACTGAGCATCTGTTTCTAGATATTCACACTGAACCTGGGGACTTCCAGTGGCCCAGAAAGTAAGCCTGAAAATGAATTTAACGCACTTATAGGGCAGGAAATTTGATATACATTCATAATTAACATCCACAATTGAATGATAATCACCAAGGAGATTTATCTGAACTATCATTTTCCAACAGTTACTTTATCTACTTCCATTTTACACTACGTTGCAAAATTGCAAATTAAGCTTATCAAGATCTTACACTAATATAAATGTTTTGCTTTGACCGTTGTAGTTATCAAAGCATCTCTGGAGAATTTCACAGGAAACACTCACTGTCTGTAAGAAAGGAAATGCGGGGCACTCTGCAGCTTGTGGTTTACTGTGATTGGAAACTATTGTAATCTCCTTTATGGCAGATTGTAAAGAAGTGTGATTTAAAGTGTCTGGAAACCAAATTAGAGAAAATACAAAGGCAGAATGGCTTCATTATTCAGTTTCATCGTTTGTGCTCTGACATTGTTCTCCATGTTTAAATGTATTCTCAAGATTCACTCAAGGAACAGTTTCAAATAACTTCCTGAAGACGAAGCAATTCTGTTATTGGTCAAACATGGCTGTAAATCACATACTTACTGTATCTACTTCATTTTGCATGTATGTTTGATTTGTTTTGGTTTGAATTGTAACATTTCCATTTCCTCTGAGGCTAGTGCCGTAGCTCTCTAATGTCGGCCAATCCAATACTTTGGTTAATGAATAAATACATGCAAACCTAATATGATTCCCATCAGCCTCAGCTAGTTAAATACTAATTAAGTTAGCATGCTAACATGTTTGTAAACATTGAGAGATATGTGATGCATACAGCATCAATTCAGCTCGAGGAAGGAGAGAATAGAGCTGTAATCAGACCACGAACGCGTCGCTGCAGTGACTGACAGCACTCGACCTGACCAATCAGAGGGGAGCGCCAGCACACACTTGCAGAGCGAGTGAGGAGTTGTTATGTGGTCTAAAAGACATCATGATTTGGGAGCGAGTAAAGCAGATACACTATATTGCCAAAAGTATTTGCTCAATCATCCAAATAATCACAATCAGGTGTTCCAATCAATCTCATGGCCACAGGTGTGTAAAATCAAGCACCAAGGCATGAAGACTGCTTTTACAAACATTTGTGAAAGAATGGGGCGCTCTCAGGAGCTCAGTGAATTCCAGCGTGGAACTGTGATAGGATGCCACCTGTGCAACAAATCCAGTCATGAAATTTCCTCGCTCCTAAATATTCCACAGTCAACTGTCAGCTGTATTATAAGAACGTGGAAGTGTTTGGGAACGACAGCAACTCAGCCATGAAGTGGTAGACCACATAAACTGACTGAGCGGGGTCAGTGAATGATGAGGCGAATAGTGCAAAGAGGTCACCAACTTTCTGCAGAGTCAATCACTACAGACCTCCAAACTTCATGTGGCCTTCAGATTAGCTCAAGAACAGTGCACAGAGAACTTCATGGAATGGGTTTCCATGGCTGAGCAGCTGCATCCAAGCCATACATCACTAAGTGCAATGCAAAGCGTCAGATGCAGTGGTGTAAAGCACGCCGCCACTGGACTCTAGAGCAGTGGAGACACGTTCTCTGGAGTGACGAATCACGCTTCTCCATCTGGCAATCTGATGGATGAGTCTGGGTTTGGTGGTTGCCAGGAGAACGATACTTGTCGGACTGCATTGTGCCAAGTGTAAAGTTTGGTGGAGGGGGGATTATGGTGTGGGGTTGTTTTTCAGGAGCTGGGCTTGGCCCCTTAGTTCCAGTGAAAGGAACTCTGAATGCTTCAGCATACCAAGACATTTTGGACAATTCCATGCTCCCAACTTTGTGGGAACAGTTTGGAGCTGGCCCCTTCCTCTTCCAAAGCAAGGTCCATAAAGACATGGATGACAGAGTCTGGTGTGGATGAACTGCACAGAGTCCTGACCTCAACCTGATAGAACACCTTTGGGATGAATTAGAGAGGAGACTGAGCGCCAGGCCTTCTCGTCCAACATCAGTGTGTGACCTCACAAATACACTTCTGGAAGAATGGTCAAAAATTCCCATAAACACACTCCTAAACCTTGTGGACAGCCTTCCCAGAAGAGTTGAAGCTGTTATAGCTGCAAAGGGTGGACTGACATCATATTGAACCCTATGGATTAGGAATGGGATGTCACTTAAGTTCATATGCGAGTCAAAGCAGGTGAGTGAATACTTTTGGCAAAATAGTGTATGTTGTTGAAATAAAACTTTGTGGCACAGTTTACCTGAGCTGCTACTCATTAGAGAGGAATTTCTGTCAGCAGTCCTGATTAACATTTATTGAGTACCTTATTAACTCCCTTTGCATTCACCTATGATGAAAAAGATAAATTTAATTTTGCTTAGGGCCCCAATTTGGTCAGGGGCGGCCCTGGACCTACATGTATATTTGCGTTCCATATTCTGATACGTTGGTTGGTTTATTTAAAGGAAGCGAGACGTTCTTTTACTTCTGATGCTGACATACTACCACCATGCTCAGCTTGTGACTGGTTTGATGTCACTACTGAGCAGTATTTTGGCTTAATTTCTGTACAGCTGGAGGAGGTGGAGAGTCCGTGGTTCAACCTTGGAACAACAATCTTGCATCTCATTTTGAGAAAACATACAGGTAAACAATGACTACTGGACTGAGAAACAGGAAACACATAGAACCGTTGCATATTTTGATTCATGTTTATTTACAGTCATTGATAATTTGCTGACATCCGAACCTCATGGGCCATTGACATTCCACTGACCAGAGTTTAGTGAATTCATGATCTGGATTGTCTTGGTAAATGGAAGCCTTTCATTCTGGTAAACTTTTCCAAACTTTTTGTATTCTGGTGCCTAAATCCTGCAGGATACTGAATATAAAAAACAAACTGACATATTACCGCTTGAACACAAATGTCTGTGTTTAATAGTAACATGTTAGCAGTGTTCTTTATTCTATTATATCTAATCCTAAATGATAAGTGACTGAAATGCTGTTCGACTCTGAGTGGAGTGTCAGATTCTAATGTAACCATTAGCTATTAGCTAAAAGTGCTTTTGTGCTATCAGAGGAAACACATAGAACTAGGAGATGCTAATGCTTATAGCATTAAAACATATCAAAACTTGCACATTGAGCACATTTAACACGATTAACATTAAAGGGATGGAACAGCAAACAACAGGAAAACAAAAGTCATATATTCACCAGGATATATCAGATCTCATGTTTGCTTTTCAACAGATCAATAGCTTTCAGAAATAATAACATTCAAAAATGTAACCAATATATTAATTTCACACTGAGACCAGTTCAAAGTCCTCTTGCCTTGACAAACAATTCCTTTGATGGTGTTGCTGCATCCTCTGATCCCTCTTCCCCGATGTGTATGTTTTTTACATTTCCCTCAGCGTCCACCACCACGGTGGTCCTCTTCATCTCCTCGTAGCGGGTCTGTCGCTCAGCTACCGCCACGCAGGCCGCCAGCACCTCATCAGACTCAAAATCATAGTCCTGCTCGAGCTCAGGGGCATTGAGGATCTGGTTCTTGGCCTCCTCCTCTTGCCGAGTCTTCTCCTCAGCTGCTAAATGTTGCTTCTGTAACCTCCGTGCCCACTCCAGGTCTTCCTGCCACAGGGTGCACTCTGATGGGCACAGGTGGATCGCAACCTGGAAGGACCTCACAGCCTACAGGGACAAGCACCGCATGAGCTTAGGACTGAAACGCAAGCTTTCTGGGGTGGTCATGAAAGATGGGTGAAGGCGTTTATGGTCCCCAACAAATTGAATGTTTAGCCCTGAATTCATTCATGCCTTTTTGTAGGCTCACTGTAATTCTCACAGAT